>CM069133.1:106720107-107320107 GCA_035221665.1 Okamejei kenojei | reverse complement strand
TCAGTATACTCTCCAACGTGCACCTGTAAAAATTTGATAAGAGTTTTTGGCGACATAACAAATCTCTTCAATCTTCTCAGGAAGTAGAGGCCTTCATGAGTTTTCTTTGTAACTGCAGAGATATGCACACCCAGGAACATGAAGTTGTTGACTCATTCCACTGCCATCCCGGTGATGAAGACAGATTCACTGATCCTCGGTTTTCCAGATGTCAGCATTCATCTTATGTTCCTTTTTCTTACTAACATTAAGAGCAAGATTCTCGTTCTGCCACCATTTAATCAGATTATCAATCTCCCATCTGTACTCTGACTAATCATTACCCATGAACAGCACTATCATCACTGAATTTTAACATGGCGTTGGAACAATGCCTGACCACACAGTTAAAGAGAGAAAGGTGCAGGACACTGAATACACAGCTGTGGTGCTCCTGTGTTGATGGTGATTGAGGAGAAAGAGTTATTGTCAATTCAAAATGATTGTGGTGTGCTGATGAGGAAGTCGAGGATTCAATTGCAGAAAGAGGAGCAGGTATCCAGTTCCCTGAGGTTGATGATAAGTTTGGAGGGAATGATAGGTGTTGATTGCCATGCTGTGGTCAATGAACAAACGCCTGACGTAGTTGTTCTTATTGTCCAAGTGTTCCAGGGCAGATTGAAGAGCCAGCAAAATTGCATTCCATTTATCTGTCGTTGCAGTAGGTGAATTGTAGTGGGTCCAGGTCCTCACTAAGGCAAGTGTTGATATGCATTGTAATCATTCTCTCAAAGCATGGCATCATCATGGATGTAAGAACAATTGTAAAAAAATAATTTTATTCAATATTTATACTTAAAGCAGGCAATGAATGTGAACACAAAAATAACAAACCACAAATCCCTTAAATGAGATGTATCAAAATAATGTTTGGGAACCTCTGAACAATATTTTCTTTACCAAAAACAGAAAATGCTAGAACGCAGCCAGTGAAGCAGCATCTGTGGAAAGAGAAACCAATTATTTTTCAGCCAATCTTCAGGACTTCCAGTCAATGTATAAGCCATTGGTGAGGCCGCACTAAGAGCACTATGTTCAGTTTTGGTCACCTTCTATCGGAAGGATGCCGTTAAGCTGGAAAGATTGCAGAGAGGATTTACGAGGATCTTGCCAAGACTTGAAGACCTGGGTTGTATGGAGAGCTTGGGCAGACTAGGACTTTATTCCTTGGAGAGTACAAGGCTAACAGGTGAACTTATAGAGGTGGATAAGGTCATGAGGGGAATAGATAGGATGAATGCAGTCTTTTACCCAGAGCAGGGGAAGCATATATATATGGTGGGTATATGGAATTAGCTGTCAAAGGGGGAAGTTGATGCAGGTATTACAACAACATTTATAAGTCATTCAGAAAGGTATATGAATAGAGAAGTTTAGAGGGTTATAGGCCAAACACAGGCAGGTGCGACAAGTGTAGATGTGACATCTTGGTCGGCATGGGCAAGTTGGGCCGAAGGACCTATTTCCGTGCTATTGACCCTATGACTAGGGAAGAGTGAAGGGTTAACAGTTTTCAAAGCAGGGCTGGGAGGAGAAAGATGTAAGACAAAAAAACTATGTGGAGACAGGTTAAGGCAGATCAGGTGATAAGGAACATGAGTACGAACGCAAGTGAAACATTTTAAAGAAACAATGTAAGAAAGGAACATAAGCATGATAATGGGAAAAAATGAGTGGGCGGTTTACTTTAGGTTGGAAAATGCAATGTTCATTCCAAAGCGTGCCCAGGCAGAAGATAAAATGTTGTTCTAATTTACTTTGGGCCTCATTGCGGCATTGGAAGAGGCCACAGACATGCAGATCAGAACAGTAGTAAGATGAGAATTAATGTGGCATGCATCAGGAAGCTCATCCCAGTAGACTAAGCATTGGTGCCATCACCTAATCTGTATTTGATTTTTCCAGTGTAGAAGAGACCACATTGAGAGAACACCGAATGCAGTACAGTAGATTGAGAGAAGTGCAAATAAATTGCCTGGAATGGTTGCTTTGAATCGTTGGAAGGGAAGAAATTAATAGATAGGTCTTGCATCTCCTCTGGTTGCATGACAAGGTGCCACGGGGGAGGGGTGGTGAATGGGGATGGAAGAGTTGATCAGGGCATCATGAAGTGAGCAGTACCTGCAAAATGCAGAAAAGTTAGAAGAGTGAATTATGTTGGAGCTTGCAGAAATTGTGCAGGCTAATTGAATGTGGAGGCTGGAGAGTGAAAAATGAGGATCAAGAAAATTCTATTTCAGTTCTATCTGGAAAAAAAGTGGTTCATAGCAGACGTGTGGAAAATAGAGGGAATGCAGTCGAGAGTTCCATTCACTATGATAGAGGGAAATACATTTTTTTGGAAGGACGAGGACATTTTAGAAACAACAGATCGGAAGGCCTCATCATTGCGACAGTTTTGTTTATGTAATGTTTTTAAAAATTACTGTTCCAAAGAACAGCAGTGAAGTCCTCGATGCAGAACCTAATGCAGGTTTTAAACCTGAAATATCGAGCATTGCTGTCCACCCACAGATGCTGCTGGATCCACAAATTCCTGCAGCAGAATGTTTATTGCTCCAGATTCCAGCATCTACAGTCTCTTGTGTCTCAACCAGCCTGCCTGATAGCTTGTCCACCATCTAATCCATTTATTCTCTCCACCACCAGTGAACCATGGTTGCTGTATGTACTACCTACAAGCAGAGCTGTGCAGCATAGGAACCGGTCGTTTGGCCCGTGATTTTATGCTGATCATAACGCCGTTAAACTAATCTCCTCTGCCTGCATGTGATCACTAGCTTTCCATTCCCTGCACATCTATGTGTCTATCGAAAAGCCGCTTAAATGCCACTATCATATCATATCCACTGGCAGTGGATAATGTGCACCTATCAGTGTGTAAAAAGCATGCCCCGCACATCTTCTTTAAATTTTTCCTCTTATAGCTATGCCCTCTAGTCTTTGACATTTCCACCATGGGATAAAGGTTCTGACTCTCTACTATATCTACCAGTCAGAATTTTATATCCTCAATATCTTCAACCAATGTTCTACTACAAATTTCTCCGATCTCGCCTTATAGCTAATTCTAATCCAGGCAGCACCCACTTTACTGCACCCACTCCAAAGCTTGCACATCCTTCCCGTAATGGGGCGACCAGAACTGCAGACAATACTCCAAAAGCAGCCTAACCTAAGTTCTATAAAGCTGCAACATGATTTTGTGACACTTATACTCAATGCCTCAACCGATGAAAGCAAGCAGACCATACGTCTTCTTTATCATTATACCTTTGTGTTGCCACTTTAGTGAGCCATGGACTCGGAAATTCAAGAGCCCCCTGTACATCAATGATGTTAAGGGTCTTGCCATCAACTTGCTTTCCCCTTATATTCAAATTCTCACAGCTCAACCCCTCATACTTGCTTGGATTAAACCCCATCTGCCAATTCTGTGCCGAACTCCACCAATGCTGGTATCGTCTGTAAAATTGCTCACCAACCCATCTACATTTACATCCAAGTCATGTGTGTAAAGGGCCTGTCCCACTTTCACGACCTAATTTACGATCTTTTTTACTTGTGGACATTTTTCATCATGTTCACCACGGTGGCACAGCGGTAGAGTTGCTGCCTCACAGCAAAATGCAGCGCCAGAGACCCGGGTTTGATCCCGACAGGCACGTGCCGTCAGGGTAGGCAAGGTAGGCACTGCCTACCCTGACTAAAATTATAACATCATAATAACTAAATAAAAATAGTAAAGGCATGGGAGAATTATGCCTATGTAAGAGATCGATCTCTTAGGTAGGCATAATTCTCCGTGCCTTTGATCCGCAGCGCTCGTAACCCTTGAAGCTCTGTGCAACCCACGTGCCGTCAGCGCTGCCTGAAGCCGTCAATGATAATCGGGGCTGAAGGCAGCAGAAATTCTGCCTTTGCAGCACTGCGCGTGCGCATCGGTCTACTGCGCATGCGCAGAGCAAGTTTCTTGGCGGGGTTTTCAAATATGGTTTGTCAATATTTTAAGTGTATGTTAGGTAACAAAGAGAGAAGAATGGAGCTTGTGTACCAATAATGTGGTAAGTACATTTTGTGTTTATGTTTTTAAATACTGTATTTCCCGGGGTGTGGGTGGGGGGGGGGGGGGGGGGGGGGGGGGGGGGGGGGGGGGGGGGGAGAGCTCCTTTCACAGTGTTTGGGGAGTCTGGCCCGGGGTAAGGTTGCGGGGAGGGCACGAATGTTACGAATGAGGGGATTGGGATAATGCCACTTGCGACTCTCCTTGCACGGAGGCGTGGAATGCCACCGCATTGAGGCCGGGGAGGGGGTGGGGGGGGGGGGGGGGAGAGAAGTAGCTCGGGTGGCTGAGCGGCCGCCGGTCCGTACAGCGGAACCAGCCGCCACCTTAGCTCCATCTGCCGGTCCCCGCTCACCTCTCCGTCTACAAACCACTCTCCTGCCGCTCGCTGACCTCACTCATGTCCTTAAATTCCGACAGCGCGATTGAGGTTACTCGGCTGTGGGAATTTAAGGATTTGCAGGAAGCCGCTGACATGAGCGAAGTCGGCGAACGGCAGGTGACAGGTGTTCCGACGGAGAGCACTGCCAGAGGTGAGCGGGCCGGCAGAAGGCGCTGAAGTGGTGGCCAGTTCTGCTGTCGGGCCGCTCGCAGCTCCCCGAGCTGCTTCTATCCCCCGCGACAGTGCGGGGGTTTCGTGCCCGGAAAGCTGCGGCAGCGGTGAGTGAGTTTCTGGCATTATCCCCAACACCCTCTTCTCAACATGAACAATTGAGGTCAGTGGCTTCACAAATATCTCATTCTCCTCCCCTGAGAGTTTTGTTAAACAGACATTGGTACCATGTATCGCACTACCGAGCCTTTTCCTCCTTGAGGCATCCAGAAAAACTGCAATCAATTTGGCTGAAACTTACAATGAGGTATCAGTTTGCAATATGAGGCTGCAGCCAGAGCAAGTAGGCTGTCTCCGTATAAAGCAGTTTCTTATAGGAGAAAAAGGTGTGTCCGACCTAACTGGATTAGCCCAAATCGTGACATTGAAGAATTGGTGATGTTAATTGACTTTTGTTAATTGACCTCGGCTATATAGTTTCCATAAAAAGGGCAAATAATTAATTCAATCACATATTCCTCCGAATGCAAGATTTGTTCAGCAACGTGTCCCCAAATGGTCTAGGACTAGGAAGCCTTGGGCAAATTGAAATGTCACTGTTTTTATTTACTTATGTATTTAACGGAGCGAACAATCTGCGCGGTTTAATATTTTTTTAGCGGACTGAGTGCCTACCCTGAGTAATTACTCACGACACGTGCCTGGATCCCGACTACGGGTGCTGGCCGTATGGAGTTTGTACGTTCTCCCCGTGATCTGCATGGGTTTTCTCTGAGAACTTCGGTTTCCTCCCACACTCCAAAGACGTACAGGTTTGTAGGTTAATTGGCTTGATAAAATGTTAAATTGTCCAAGTTGGCGATATGCAGAGTACTGCCCTGCCGACTACAAAATTCAGAAGATTCAGAAGGTTCGATAAATGGCCCGACCTACTTGATGCAACAAGTACCTACGACTAGCATCACGGCCTGCTATGACCTACCTACGACCTCCTACGACCATGCTGCGAGTATGAGTCAAGGGCAAACTCGGCAGAGGTCGTGAATTAGGTCGTGAAAGTGGAACAGGCCCTTAACACTTCTTAAACCTGCAACATCTACCATCTAAAAAGATAAGGTCAGTAGAAATATGGAACGGTAAACACCTGCAAGTTTCATTTCCAAACACAATATCCACACTAAGGAACAGCTTGCTGTTTTATCACTCCAGGAATTCCCTAATCACTTTCACTATCACCTTAAATCATGAATTTGCCTGCAAGGTCCATATTCATGCAAAGGATAAACAAAATGGCACTGGTTTCTGCAGCAACCTAGGAGCTTTTTAAATTTTAATTTCGTCAGACAGGCACCGCACAGTAGAATTGGACATTAGTTCTGCTTTCTTTGTTATATTTCTGCAATTTCTTTCCCTGTGCCTTTGAGGTGATTGTTAATAACATTCAAGTGCCTATGAGATTGGAAGACAATTAATATGAATGTAATATAAACTGTCTGAAGAAGGGTCCCGACCCAAAACGTCACCCATTCCTTCTAACCAGAGATGCTGCCTGTTCCGCTGAGTTACTCCGGCATTTGTGTCTATCTTTGGTTTAAACCAACATCTGCAGTTCCTTTCTACAATATAAATGGGTAATCAGGCTTCATTGGCTTTTTTTTGTCATTCACAGAATATGGCTGCTGCTGGGAAGACCAACATTTATTACCTTTGAAAATCAATTAATAACCTGATTTTCGACTTCTTCATCCTAAGCGTAAATGGTACTTTCAACACTGTTATCGGTGAAGTAGTTCTATAATTTTAATCCTGTGACAATTAAAGTATAGTGTGTCTTACAGTGAAACTAGAGGTGAGCTTTTGGTGTTTGGTATTCTATTTAATAAATGTTACAGCTTTGACCAAAGAAAAATTGCTATATATTTTGTGGATGGTACACACTACAGACCTTGCGTGCTTCAGTTTAGTTTAGAGATACAGCGTGGAAACTGAGTCCGTGCCAACCAATGATCACCTGTTATCCCAGTTTCGCGTTCTACAAACTAGGGGCAATTTATGAAGCCAATTAATCTACAAACCTGCAGGTCTTTGGGATGTAGGAGGAAACCGGAGCACCCAGAGAATATCCACACGGTCACAGAGAAAGCACCCAATTATTTGAACCCAGGTTTCTGGCGTAGTAAGGCAGCAATTCTATGGCTGTGCAACTGTGCCGCTCTAAAGTGCTGCTTAAGGTGTGCAGGGTGAATTTTGAGAAAAGTGTATATGATACTAGTCAATGGACTGCTTTGTCCAGAATAGTTTCAAGCTTTTGAGTGTTGTGATAGCTGTCCTCAGATAAATGGAAAGTACTCCATCATGACATAAGTGACAGAAAGAAGTTAGGGAATGAAGAGATGAGAAGATCACCGCTAATTACATAGCCTTTGACCTTCTCTTGTAGCCACAGTATTTATAACATGCCCTGTTAAGTTTCTGGTCAGTAACAAATTTCCAGGGTGCTGATAGTGGGTGATTGACACGGGCCAGTGCCACTGAGCATTAAAGGGAGCACATTAGGATTTTTTTTATTGGAATCGGTCATTGCCTGGTAATTGTGCAGCGTGAATGTTACTTGCTCCTTATCAGCTGTAGCTTCAATATTGTTCAGGTTTTTATCCTTGTTGGCACGGATGGTTTCATCTTCTGAGGAGTTATAAATGGAAGTGAGCACCATATAATAATTTCCAATCATTCGCACTTATGCCCTGACTTGAACTAAACCATGGTGTCAAGCTAGTGGATAAAACCAAATTTTGAAACAAAATATTAATAATTCTAACAAAACCCCAAATCTTTAAATATTTTCTTTTCATTTCTTCTTTTCCAATAAAAAATACCTTGGACTGCTTTTTTCAAATTTATCATCATAGAAACCCCATTACATCTAAAAATACAAAGCTCAGTATAAAACTGGGATGATTTGTACTTGTATCAATGAAGGTTGTTTATTTCATTGGTGCATGAAGTGATGACTGAACATGAGGCACTAATTAAAAAATGCTGCAAGCAAGGTACAGATTTGTTCGATACACAGCCATTAAGAATAGAAGTAATGTTTCATCACAGTGCATGCATTGTATGTACATTTTATTCACTGCTTCCTTCACACGAACAGTAAATTGAAAGATGATTTTTAATGATAAAAGGAATGACACTTCTGTCACTAACTACTTCACTTTTCATGGTTCAAATTGAACTAAAAGAATTTAAGAGAAAGTTGTCCTAACAAAAGCACTCCAACATGGAAAGGGTTTGTCACAAAGTCTGTTGGACAAGTATTTAGTTTGCAATAACATAATTCTTTGATTATTGCACACTGTTGTTCTTACATCCTTTGCACTGGCTTCATGAAATGTAGTTAAAGCCACAGCGTGATTCTCAGTATAATATTTCTTCAGATAGTTTAGACATTCAAATTCAGAATATATGGTTCTAAGTGCAGATGTAGCTCTGAAATAGTTAGTTTCATTTATTTTAAATTAACTGGACATTCCACTGAGGAATGTAATTGCGTAAAAATACGTCTTTCAGCGTTATTTGATTTTAAAACCACCATTTTGAACAGCAGCAGAAAAATAATCCAGATCACCAACAGTTAATGGAAGGAGAATTTCCTTAATATATTATTGAGGGGGATAGGGTAATTTCAAACATTAATCTTCATTAAAGAAAATAATCTCTTAGCACACTGAGTTTGCAATGCTCTTGACCATTGGGGATGCAAACCTTTTATCAAAATGATTTATTTTTCTTAAATAATTTGGCAGCATAAGAATGATTCAGGACCTGCATATAAAGCTCCATGAAAACTAATATTCCCATCTGCCCAATTTAGCTTATATAATTATTATTATTATGAGTATCTAAAATCTGTATTTGTATGGTCAATGGTCATTCCTAAAGTACACAGTTTTTAGCTGCACACTTATTTTCTGGATCTGGTACAAACAACAGCAAGGTATTCATCCCTGTAGTTTCCTTTAAATGTAATTTATATCACTCTAAATAATATTTAGAAATGTCATTATATAGTAATTTTCATGTACCTCCATAATATGACTATTCACAAAAACGGGTTACCTTGTATGAAAGGTTACTTCAAGTGTATAATATAAACCCATTTACCTCAAGTTCAAGTGCATTCTGACAGCAAGTACTTGTACAACCACTTCTGTTATATTCTCTCTTGTTATAAATATATTTTATTGTTGTGCCCTTCACTGTACCAGGTTTCCGATGCGAGATAAATATTTAGCATCTGCAATAATCCCACGAACACGCAATTATACTGGCAGTAACCCTTTCACAAGAATTTATAGTGTAGCACTGAACAAGAATCATTGTTTCACATTTTGGTGTTTTGTTATTAATATTTATTTATGATGGACAAATAATTAATGCAGTTATGCCCAAGATAAAGTTTTACATTTATACTATAGCATTATCAAACAGACTTTTATTGCAGGCTTCAGCTTTTGGTATCTAAATTTTAAATCAGAAGCAGCTCCATGAATAGCATCTGAGCTATACTAAAGTAAATTAATACTCAAGGTTGACAAGATAAATCTTAGAAAGACTTCACAAATTCTACACAGTTTCAAAAGATGATTTACAACAGCCACAGTTAGATATTATTTCAAGAATATGACATGGGAAAGCAAAGTACATAATCTTCATTTTCAATGTAATCTTTGCTATATATACACAAGTAGGAAGTACATAAAGCAATTTATTAAACATTCAAGGTTTTGAAGTTGCACAAACATGATGTATAATTTAATTTTCCTGTCGGTTGTGATTAAAGCATATGTGGTGATGGTATGAGTTAATTACCTGCTTTGTAAATGTTATTGTATCAAGTTTGAGACAAGACTATAAGATAAAAAATAACCAACCTTTACAACATATGTCACACCAGGTCCCAGGATTTTCTCATTCGAGTGCAGCCACCCTCGTGAGGGTTTATTAACAAAGCCTCCACTGTGATTCCAATCCTCTCCACCCAAGTGAATATCTTCTACCTTGGTCCTCTTGTCCGTGCCCATCTTGTTCACGTCCTGCTGAGAATACGGAGTGGAGGAGACAGGGTTACATGTGTCTACTGCAGCTGAAACCGAGCTAGGAGTGCTTGAACAGCCTTGCTGCTTCGAAGAGGCAAGGTCTTTCATTGCAGAAGACAGATTTTTGATGCCCAACAGGCTGCCCGTGCTGGCAAATTTCAATTGGGACATCTTTTGCATGAAGTTGCAGAGGGTCGTAGGCCCATTTTCCTGGTCCTTGTGGAGCACCTCTGGTGGTTCTTGGTATGAAGATGCAGCAGATGTTGTTGCTGTCGTCGTAACAGTCGAGCCCTTGCCGTTCATTGATAAGTTGTGTATAAGATCATCGAATGATGTCACTGAATCATTCCTGAAACGATTATACTTTGTACGGTGAAGCATGCCCTTCTATATGGTTTTCTGTACACATATATCCAGATCTGACGCAAACTTAGAATGCATTTGTTCCACTATGCCAGACCTCTCATAGTGCCAACAGCAACTTGCTAAACCCAGGCAAATAAATACCCACGGAAATGCATCTCCAAAGAGCACAGGTAAGGGCCTGGTACAGTAGTACTTTGCTAAGACAGAGATCACCGTCCTGCTTGGAGCTGCCAAGCTGCTCGCAGCAAAAGCATGACTCACACAAATGAGAAGACCCTTTTCAACAAAAGGCTCACTGAACACTGCAAATCACTTCCTGTTGCAAAACCATCCACCCACTTACAGCACACTAGAACCAATCAATTTTCAAATTTCCCATTCCCATTTTGAAAGAAAGGCATTTTCATCCAAAGCCGTGGAATTTTTCTTTATTCGAAAGTAAACTGCTCTAATCACCAGGAATTTCACCTTCAGCAAAATTATTCCTTCTTATATATGTTATTGTGCTCGAACATTCGGTCATTTAAACTCAGCAAGCTATACACCCTTCCCTTTCTGAATACAGCTGTTATATAGCTTTACAAAAATCCCTGCATACGTCTATGTGGATTAAACAACACATCAATTGACAGAAAACCATCTAATCTTATTCATACAGTCACAATCCTGGATTTGAATAGTAAAGGAACTGAGAAATACAGCTTTAACTTTCTGCAATAATACGGACGAGTGTAATAAAAACCATGAAATCAAATACATCTGCTCTAATTTATATAATTCTATTACATTCATTTCAATTTTAAAATCGAGTATCGAAAGGCAAAATAAAATATATTACTGAGCATTTTCACACTTTCCTCATTTAGCAACGTTTTTACAAAATAAAATTCTCAGAATACTGTACAACTAAGACAGAGCGACAGCAGCTTCAGCATTTTTTCGATAGTGGTTTATTCCATTAAAATGAATTGAACTGTTTTCCAGATCCATAAGGCAGTATTAAATAGTGCTTTTCATTTTTACCCACCATTTTAGTGATAAGTTCCTCCTTCACTGCAGAGAAACACCATTATCAAGAGGCATAATGTAAATCTCATTCATAATCTCTGCTGCATTAATTTCTCAATATTTTAACACAGCTCCTATGCATTCTGGTTAGAAAAGAATTAGGTTTTAATACAATACCATCTCATTCCAGCATGTACAAAAAATAAGATTTTTTTTATCCAATGGGAAAGTGATGTTTCAAATCATTTATATTTATTTGAATGAAATGGTAAGGGCGCATACCAATAATTCTGTGAATGAAATAAGGTCTTGCTGCATCTGCCAAACAATCCCTTGGGTGCTAATGGCTTTATCCAATGAAAACGAACTTGGATGACTCATTCAGGATAGGATTTCTGAATAGTGGATTCTTCCATTTTTCTAACAGGTGTGTTTCTTTCATATATACAAAATAAACTAATTACTTCAATTCAGAAGCATCTGCTTGAAATTTAACCACACAAAATGCACATTTAAAATGATTGATGCAGAATTGAGATGTAAATTTAATTACAGCTGTCTCTTTCACATATATTTTTATCTGACCCCCAAGAAGATGCATCCAACTGGTCCATTCACATCGGCAAAGTGGATACATACCAAAATATCAGACTGTTGCAGATATCAGGTTAAGGAAAAAAATATTTTGATGATATGTCTGCGCTGTAAAGTACAATTAGATTTTTACCTCCATATGGCATCTATAGTCAATAAATCAAGAATAACATGAATTTGTTTATTATGTAAAAGAAAGCTCGAAGTAGGGTTTTTTGACACCACATAAAAATGGCAAACTAAATATATTGTGTATTTATCATATCAGATTAATATTCAAGTGCATGGGGTATACTGAATATCGTGGTAAATATGCAAAATTATTTATTCAGCAAGTTGAACCATTTAAAGAGGCACAGTTTTAAATTATTTGAAAATAATATTACTTGCTGCATGCTATTCATGATCAAAGAAAATGTAAAGCATTTAAGCACTTTAAGATTTTTGTATTTATATTTATAACATCCAATTGAAAGCTTGTCTGAATTTTCAGGTTAATGAGATACAATGACACATTTGTTATCAAATCAATCCTTTATTGCCAGTATTAAAATAAATGCACTGTGGCTAGAGACATTGTAATTCTAAATTTCATTTTGTTCAGATCAAGGAGAAAATATTTGATGTGTCCTATTCTTGCATTATCCCTGTTGATACCTTCATAAATTCTATGGTAGACAAAAAGTAGTGGAGAAACTCAGCAGGTGAGGCAGCATCTATGGAACAAAGGAAATAGGCAACGTTCGGGTCGAGACCCTTCCTTCGTCAGACTGATGTGAGGGTGGGGCGGGAAGAAGAAAGGAAGCGATGGAGATAGTGAGCTGAGAAGGGGAGGAGAAAGCAGGGATTACCTGAAATTAGAGACGTCAATGTTCATACTGCTGGGGTGCCAACTGCCCAAGCGAAATATGAGGTGCTTCTCCTCCATTTTACGGTGGTCCTCACTCTGGCCATGGAGGAGGCCAAGGACAGAAAGGTCGGATTCGGAATGGGAGGGGGAGTTAAAGTGCTGAGCCACTGGGTGATCAGGTTGGTTATTGCGAACCGAGCGAAGGTGTTGGACAAAGCAATCGCCAAGCCTACACTTGGTCTCACCGATGTAGAGCAGCTGACATCTAGGGCAGCGGATGCATTAGATGAGATTGGAGGAGGTGCAGGTGAACCTCTGCCGCACCTGGAAAGACTGCTTGGGTCCTTGGATGGAGTCGAGAGCGGAGGTAAAGCAACAAGTGTAGCGTTTCCTGTGGTTGCAAGGAAAAGTGCCAGGAGAGGGGGTGGTTTGGGTGGGAAGGGACGAATTGACCAGGGAGTTACGGAGGGAACAGTCTCTGCGGAAAGCAGACAGGTGAGGAGATGGGAAGATGTGGCCAGTGGTGGGATTACGTTGACGGTGGCAAAAATGTCGGAGTTTTAGTTGTTGTATGTGACGGGTGGTAGGGCGGAAGGTGAAGACAAGGGGTACTCTGCCCTTGTTACGAGTGGGGGGATAGTGAGTGAGAGCAGAGTCACGGAGTATAGAGGAGACCCTGGTGAGAGCCTTATCTACAGTAGAAGAGGGGAACCCCCGTTCCCTGAAGAATGAGAACATTTCCGATGACCTGGTGTGGAACACCTCATCCTGGGTGCAGATGCAGCATAGATGGAGGAATTGGGAGTAGCGGATGGAGTCCTTACAGGAAGCAGGGTGGGAAGAAGTGTAGTCCGGATAGCCATGGGAGTCAGTGGGTTTATAGTGGATGTCGGTCAGTAGTCTATCACCTGCGATGGAGATAGTGAGGGCAAGAAATGGTAGGGAAATGTCAGAAATGGTCCAGGTGTATTTGAGTGGCGGATGGAAGTTGGTGGTGAAATGGATGAAGTCAGTGAGTTATGCGTGTGGGTGCAGGAGGTAGCACCAATGCAGTCGTCGATGTAGCGGAGGTAGAGTTTGGGGATAGGGCCACGGTACGTCTTGAACAAGGATTGTTCGACGTACCCAACAAAGAGGCAGGCATAGCTAGGGCCCATGCGCGTGCCCATAGCTAAGCCTTGTATTTGGAGGAAATGGGAGGAGTCAAGCAAAAAGTTATTAAGCGTAAGAACTAGCTCCGCTAGGCGGAGGAAAGTATCAGTAGACGGGGATTGGTTGGATCAGCAGTCGAGGAAGAAACAGAGGGCTTTAAGACCCTCCTGGTGGGGGATGGAGGTGTAGACTGGACATCCATGGTGAAGATTTGGGAATGGGGGCCTGAAAAATGGAAGTCATGGAGTAGACAAAGAGCGTGTGGGGTGTCGTCAACATAGGTAAGGAGGGATTTAACCGGGGGGATAGGATGGAGTCGAGGTTTGTGGAAATAAGTTTGGTAGGACACGAACAGGCAGAAACAAGGGGTCTGCCAGGTCAATCAGGTTTGTGGATTTTGGGGAGAAGGTAAAATCAACCCGTGCGGGGCTGGGGATCGATGAGGTTGGCGGTTTGGGAGGGAGCACGAGTTGTTGAAGTCAGTGATGGTGCTGGAGATAGTGGCCTGGTGCTTGTCTGTGGGGTCATGGTCCAAGGATAAGTAGGTGGAGGTGTCTGAGAGTTGGCGCGTGGCCTCAGCCTTGTAGAGACCAGCGCGCCAGACAACCACGTCGCCTCCCTTGTCGGCAGGTTTGATCACCCAGTCTGGGTTGTTGCAGAGTGAGTGGAGGGGTGTATGTTCAGAGTGGGAGGGGTTAGAGTGAAAAAGGGGAGTGGCGAAGTTGAGGCGGTTGGTGTCCCTCCGGCAGTTTAAAATAAAAAGCCGGTAAATGGCCATGAGGGGGAGTCCAAGAGGAGGGGGTCCATTGGAGACAGGAGAAGGGGTCATCACTGGGGGGGGGGGGGGGGGGGCGAGGAATCCTTCCCATGGAAGAACGTTTTGAGGTGGAGGCGATGGAAGAAGAGTTCCACATCGTGACAGGTGCGGAACTCATTGAGGTGGGGATGGAGGGGAACAAAGGTGAGGCCTCTGCTGAGGACAGACCGTTCGGTATCAGAGAGGCAGGTGAGTGGACGGAGGCTGAGGCGACGTCTGGTGGGGTGGTGGTGGGTGGTCAAGGAGGAAGGGGGTATGAGAACTATAGTGTGGGTGGGGAAGTGCTGGAGTCACATGGTTTGCGGGGGAAGACCCAGTGGAACAGCCACTGAGGTTCCCTGGGTTAGGGGGACTAGCACTAGGACCCAGCACAGTCAGAGCCCATGATGTCAGAATCCGCAGCGTGGAGACTTCAGGGCCGGTGCTGAGCCTAGGACTCGGGTAAGGCGACGGCTGCGGCCTGCTGGAGAATGGTGGAGTGGCGAGGGTCGGTGGAGTCGACGGCGGAGACCCGCGGGGAGTGCCGTCCGGGTCAGCGGGCGGCCGGTAAGGCAGTGAGATTTGGCAATCCCGGTGAGGCAGAGAGGTTCAGAGGGCTCGGTGAGGTGGTGAGGTTCCCGGTGAGGCAGAGATGTTCGACGGTCCCGGTGTGGCGGCGAAGTGAGTTGGGCACGGTGAGGCGTCGAGGTTGAATGGTCCCAGTGGTGGGGCGATAGTCAGTTACCGGTGAGGCAACGAGGATCGGCATCATTGGTGGGCAGGTGAAGGTCGGCGGCAGCATCGACGTGGAGGTCGGCGACGGTGACATCCTCGGTGGTCCGGGCCTGAGGTCGGTCCGGGAGGCGGTGAGTGCTGGTACCGCTCCTTGTGGCCAAGATGGCGCCGCGGGACTCGGGCTGGTGGTGTTCGGGCAGGCGGTGCGGGCCAGTGTTGGGGCCTGGGACCTGCAGGTGGTCGAGTCACGGTGGCAGGAGAGGCCTGGAGTAGGGCGAGTTTAAGGTCCTTGGTGAAGTCCGGGTGAGCCATCGTTTGTTGAAGGCATGGATCTGCCGTAGGATGAAGTAGAGTTGGGGTCCGTCTGGGTGAGTGAGGCCTGCAGTTTCGGGAGAGTCAAAGCAAGGTCCTGCTGGTGCCGGCGCATTCCAGCCAGAGTAGATCGCAGAGCACGAAAGGAGAATTGCCGTGTATGGCGGCAGATAGCCCGTCAGTATCTATAGTCCGGGTTGGGTCTGAACTGGGAGCTTAGGGAACTGGAGCTGGAATCCATGAGGTACTAGATGGAGGCGCAGGCAAGTCCCGAGAAAGCAAATGTGGCTGTGGTCCTGGGTCTGGGATGTGGTCGTAGAGTTGGAGGGAAGGGGGAATCAAAGTCTAAGTCAAAGTCAAAAGAGTTTATTGTCATGTGTCCTGACAGGACAATTAAATTCTTTCTTTGCTTAGCACAACAGAACATAGTAGGCATTTACTACAAAACAGATCAGTGTGTCCATATACCATTATATACGTAAATACACACCTGAATGAATAAATTGATAAAGTGCAAATAACAGAGGGGGGAGGACAGTGAGAGAAGAGGTTCTATATAGAATTCTATATAGAATTCATAAATTCTATGTACTGTTATTCATAATCAATTGGCCTGCATGCAGCATTGGTAATTTTTTAGCAAAATGGGTTAATCAGGACCATCAGAAATTCCTGTTGCAGTATAAATTACTTCTTAAGGTAAATAAATAAAGCTGCAGCGAGAGCAAGTGCACAGGAAGCAGCACAGATTGGTTGCATGTAGGTGTTAAGGGCATTCATTTTTATCCAACCACTGAACAAAGAGAATCCTGCAATCTCACTCATTCACTGCTGCGTGACTCGCACCACAATGTGGACTGCAGCAAACAGATCGACTACAGCACAGACAATTGCTCTCATCACCATTAAAGCAAGATTTTTCCAAATGACAATATATGAGCTCAGTCGTGTAACTTAAGAAATAATACTTTAAAAAAAGTTTCACTCAGTTAATGTAACTTTGTTACAATTTTGGTAGACCATTGCTGTAACAGTCAAATCTTAATACTGTCTAACTAGTTTCCAAATTTTTCATCCAATCCATGGATAAAGTAGTGCATGTAATAGATATTCCTGCAACAAGGATGGAATAACAAAGAATTACAGACTTTATCAAAAGTGATGTAGATGTCAAGGACTTTGGCAGGTTGAAGTTCAAGATTAATCACTGCATTTGAGGTGTGAGGAAATGGAAGAAAAGAGGAAAAGTTTGTTTCAAGTGCAGCCAAGCCTCGTTATTATCAAAATGAGAGACAATAAGAAATTACAGTACAGACCGGAAATCTCAGTAGTTATTACAAAGCAGTGAAAGCACCAATCCCTTCCATTCATATATCATATTGATGGAGATTAATTTTAGAGAGAACTAGACCAAGTGCAGACCTGTTGGGTCTGTTCCCCCAACGTGCGGTTGATGGGGGGGGGGGGGGGGGGGGGGGGGGGGGCGACATGCGGCGTCACACACATTAACCACACACACACTAACTACCCCCCTTGTTAATATATGAATATTATTAATTTGCTCCTATTACCCCATAATTGCCCTATCTACTGACGCATAGCCCCCAACTCGAAGGTGTGTCTAGACGGGGGAGGGGGTAGAGATTGAGGGCAGAGAGAGAAGGAGGGGAGAGGGAGAGAGGGAGGGGGGAGGGACGGGGGAGAGGGAGGGAGGGGGGAGAGAGAGAGAGAGAGAGAGAGAGAGAGGGGTGGGGGGAGAGAGAGAGAGAGAGAGAGAGAGGTGGGGGAGAGACAGAGAGGAAGAGGGGGGAGAGAGAGAGGAGGGGAGGGGGGTGACGCAAGGTTTTTATCAAAGGACTTGCGAGAGGCGCAACTGGCAGCACGTTGGGTTGCAGCGACAGGGAGGGGTGTGACTTGACTTGCTCCCAGATGGAGTAATGGCTGCCAGGGCTGCCTTCTCATCGCATGCCCCACGCGACGATAACGGCTGCATGTTCTACCATCGGGCGGAGGAGACAGAAAGGTTTCAGAAGCAAGCTGGTGACCGGTTGTAACCTGTTGTGTCCTCTCGACCTGCAGAACGCTCATTCTTTCCAAAGATCGCTATAGGATGGAGCGGGCGGGCAGGCATGGGAGTCCAGCTGCGGGTGGCGTGGCACGAGCGTACTTGGGCTGGGCG
The DNA here is from genome assembly GCA_035221665.1 of Okamejei kenojei. NCBI lineage: Eukaryota > Metazoa > Chordata > Chondrichthyes > Rajiformes > Rajidae > Okamejei > Okamejei kenojei. The sequence continues at coordinate 107,302,361 of CM069133.1, read as the reverse complement.
TGGGCAGCGAGGGGCGGGGCCAGGATGCAGGTGGGCCTCGATTGGTGGGCATGTGGGCATTGTGACGTCAGCAGCTCAAGTGGCGGGTTTTTTTTTAAAGTGAGTTTTGAGAACAATTTTATTCAAAATCTGTGGAAATAATTGACCAAGGAGTGGATTTCTGCACTCATAAGATAAATCCCTACCGAAATTGTAAAAATCTCCGCATTTTTGCGCCTAGTTTTCGCGGAGATACGTTTCAAAGGCAAAGTGCCGTACACCCACACAAACACACACACACAGACTTTTAAAAGTATACTAGTGCAGACCCGTTGGGTCTGTTCCCCCGTCGTGCAGTTGTGGGGGGGGGGGGAGCAGCATGTCGCATCACACTCACTAACTACCAACCCGCACACACACTAACTACCCCTTGATATTATATTAATATTATTAATTTGCTCATTTTACCCCGTGACCGCCCTATCCACTGACACATAGCTCCCAACTCGCAGGCGCGTCTAGGGGGAGGGGGGTTAGAGAGTGCGGGCAGAGAGAGAGTGGGGAGAGACAGAGAGAGGGACAGAGACAGAAGGGGTCTGTCCCTCTCTGGAAGGGGTTGGGGAAGAGAGGGAAGGATGGATGGGGTGGAAGGAGGAGGGGGAGGGGTGAGGAGAGGGAGATGGGGAGGGGGAGGGGAGAGGGAGGGGAGGGGAGAGAGAGCGGACAGAGGGAGAGGGGGTGGAGGGGAGGAGGGTGGGGAGGAGGGGAGAGGGAGATGGGGGAGAGAGTGGGGAGGGGAGGGGAAGGGAGAGAGGGGATGAGGATGGGGGAGGGGAGGAGAGCCGATAGGGTAAAGGGGGAGACAGTGTTAGGGAATGGGGTGGTAGAGAGGGGTGGGGGGAAGGGGAGGGGAGAGGAGAGGGGTAGAGGGGGAGGTGAGAAGAGTGGGGTGGGGGAGAAGAGGTGGAGGAAAGGGAGAGGGGAGAGGGGAGGGGAGGGGAGAGGTGGAGAGAGAGTTTGGAGGGGGGAGAGGAGGGGGAGAGGGAGAGAGGAGGGGAGAGAGAGGAAGGGGTGAGAGAGAGAAAGGGGAGGGAGAGAGGGTGGGGAGGGGGAGGGATAGGGAAGAGGGGTAGCAGGAGAGGTGCAAGAGAGAGTGGAAGGGGTGGAGGGGAGATGGGGGTGAAGAGGGGTGGGGAGGGGGAGGGAGAGGGGGGTGGGAGGGGAGGAGGGGGAGGAGTGAAGAGGGACAGGGGTGGGGAAGAGGGAAAGATGGATGGGGTGGGAGGGAGGAGGGGTGTAGGGTGAGGAGATGGGGAGGGGGAGAGAGATGTGGGGAGGGGGGAGGGGCAACTGCCTCTATTCCCCACCCTATCACCCCCAATCCTCTTTCTCTATTCCCACACAAATGATCAAGCACTTCGACACAGGCTGCGGTGGGGGTGGGGGGGCTGGGGGGGGGGCAAAGGCATATGTAAATTAGATCAATTCCAATTGGACATTTGGGAGGGATGGCATTATGACATAACACAATGGAACACGCTGCGACACAGGCGGGGAGGGGGGGGCGGGGCTGGTGCAAGGGCAGATGTAAATGAGATCCGTTCCGATTGGACATCTGTGAGCCTTGGGCATTGTGACATCACACGATGGAACGTTCACCAACATTCTATGGGTGAGAGCAGTTTGATTGTTTTAAGCTTTTGAAAAATTGGGGGGGAGGAAGAATTTTATTAAAAATTGTGTACTTTAAACGTAACGAGAAGCGCCTTTGTGAATGTACAAGCGTAACGTCTGGCGAAATGGAAAAAACGGCGGCGTCTGAGGGTCCGGTTTTGGCGGAGCAGGGAATCAAAGGGCAAAAGAGAAAAAAACGGAATGCGGCAGCCGGCAGCCGGACAGCGGTCGGCAGACACACACACAGTTTTAAAAGTATACTAGACCAAGTGCAGACCCGTTGGGTCTGTTCCCCCAACGTGCGTTTCCGGGGGGGGGGCGGGGCAGCATGTCCCTGAGGGTGGGAGAGGTGGGGGAAGGGGTAAGGGAGAGGAGAGGGGTAGGTGGGAGGAGAGGGGTAGGGAGAAGGGGAGAGGAGAGGTGGAGAGAGAGTGGAGGGGAGAGAGAGGAGGATGAGAGGGAGAGGTGGGGAGAGAGGGGGTGAGAGGAGGGTGAGAGAGAGGAAATGGGAGGGCGAGGGGAGGGAGAGGGGGAGAGTGGGGGGGGAGAGGGGTAGCAGGGAGTGGTGCAAGAGCGAGGGGAAGGGGGGTGGGGGGGAGATGGGGGTGGAGAGGGGTGAGAGTGGTGAGGGAGAGTGGGCGGGAGGGGGTGGGGGAGAGGGCGGGGGTGAGAGGGGTGGGGGAAGGGGGGGGGGAGGCGGGGGAGGAGGGGAAGGGGGAGAGTGGGGAGGGGGGAAGGAGGGTAGGGAGAGGGGTAGGGCGGGGAGTTTGGGGGGTGAGAGGCGAAGATGAGGGGGAAGAGGTGGGAAGTAGGAGGTTGGGTAGCGGGATGGGGTGAGGTGGGGGATGGGTGAGAGAGAAGTGGAAGTGGGGAGGGAGGGAGGGTGAGAGGTGTAGGGGAGGTGGTGGAAGTGGGGAGAGACGAGGGGAGGGGAGTGGTGGGTGGTGGAAGAGAGAGAGCGGGGTAGGGGAAAAGGGGTGCGGGGAAGGGGGGGAGGGAAGTGGAGAGTGGGGGGGAGAGGGGTAGGGGGAGTGCTGGAAGAGGGACAGAGGGGTAGGGGAAGGGGGTGGGAGGGAGTGGTGGAAGAGGGACAGGGGTAGGGGAAGGGGGTGGGGGAGAGAGGGAAGGGGCAGGGGGAGAGAGAAGGAAGGGGGTGGGGGAGAGAGGGAAGGGGGTTGGGAGGAGGAGGGGTGAGGGGGGTAGAGAGGGGTGGGGGAAGGGGAGGGGAGAGGGGGGAGGTGAGAGGAGAGGAGTGGTGGAGAAGAGGGGAGGAAAGGGAGTTGGCGGGGAGAGGAGAGGGGGAGGACGAGGGGGAGGGGAAAGGTGGAGAGATAGTGGAGGGGGAGAGAGAGGAGAGGGGAAGAGTGGAAGATGAGAGGAGGGGGAGGGAGAGAGAGGGGAGGGAGAGAGGAGGGGAGGGGGAGGAGAGAGAGGAAGAGTGGGGAGTGAGCGGGAGTGGGGTAGCAGGGAGTGGTGCAAGAGAGAGGGGAAGGGGTGGAGGGGAGATGGGGGTGAAGAGGGGTGGGGATGGGAGAGAGGGGGTGGGAGGGGAGGAGGGGAAGGGTGAGGAGAGGAGGGAGATGGAGGGGGGAGAGAGAGGGGAAGGGGGAGGAGGGGTGGGGAGGGGGTGAGAGAGGGTTCAGGGAGGGGGTGAGGAGGGGTTGGAGGAGGGAGGGGAGGAGAGGAGAGGGAGGAGGGAGAGGGGGAAGGGGAGAGAGGAGGAAGAGTGTGGAGAGGGGTAGGGAGAGGGATAGGGGAGAGAGAGGGAGAGAGTGTGGAGGAGGGGAGAGTGGTAGGGGGAGGGGAAGAGTGGAAGTGAAGGGAAAGGGAGGGGGGAGAGGAGAGCGTGGGGAAGGAGTGGGGGATGGGGGGAGAGAAGTGGCAGAGTGGGGAGGGAGGAGGGGTAGGGGGAGTGGTGGGAAGTGGGAAAGGGGGAGGGGGAAGGGGGTTAGGGGGGAGTGGTAAGAAGAGGGAAAGAGAGTAGGGAAAAGGTGGGGGAGAGAGGAAGGGGTGGGGGAGAGGGGATGGGGTGGGAGGGGGAGGAGAGGGAGAGAGGGTGAGGAGAGGGAGATGGAGAGGGGGAGAGAGGTGTGAGAGAAGGGAGGGAGAGAGAGGAGTGGGGGAGGGGGGGAGGGAGGGAGGGGGGGGAGATGGGGTAGGGAGAGAAGGAGAAGAGTGTGGAGGGAGGGGAAAGAGTGGGTGGGGGGAGAGAGGGAATGGGGGTGGGGGGAGAGGGAAGGGGGGTGTGGGAGAGAGGGATGGGGGTGGGAGGAGGAGGGGAGGAGGAGGGGAGAGGGGTGAAGAGAGGGAGATGGAGAGGGGGAAGAGAGAAGGAAGGTGGGGAGGAGAGAGGGATGGGGAAGGGTGAGAGAGGTGTGGGGGAGGGGGGAAGGGAGGGGAGGAGGAGATGGAGGTAGGGGAGGGAGGGGGGAGTAGTGAGGGAGGAGAGGGGTGGGGGGGAAAGAGTGGGAGATAGTGAGGGAGTGGGAGGGGTAGGGACAGTCCATCTATTCCCCACTCCCTAATCACCCCCAATCCTCTTTCTCTATCCCACACACGCTGATCACGCGCATTCGACACAGGCTGCGGGGGGGGGGGGGGGGGGGGGGGGGGTGGGGGGCTGGGACAAAGGCAGATGTAAATTAGATCTTTACGATTGGACATCTGTGAGGGATGGCTTTGTGACATCACACAATGGAACGTGCTGGAACATCAGGAGGGGGGGGGGGCGGGGCTGGTGCAAGGGCAGATGTAAATGAGATCCATTCCGATTGGACATCTGTGAGCATTGGGCATTGTGACATCACACGATGGAACGTTCACCAAACATTCTATGGGTGAGAGCAGTTTGATGTGTTTTAAGATTTGAAAAATTGGGGGGGGGGGGGGAGGAGGAGGGAGGGGGGATGGATTTTATTAAAAACGTCTAAACGTAATGAGGAGCACCTTTGTGAATGTACAAGCGTAACGTCTGGCGAAATGGAAAAAACGGCAGCGTCTGAGGGTCCGGTTTTGGCGGAGCAGCGAATCAAAGGGCGAAAATCTTATCTGAAAAAATAAAGTAAGGTGACAGCCAGCTGGCAGCCGGACGGCGGTCGGCAGACACACACAGAGTTTTAAAAGTATATAGATAGATAAATAACAATTGAAGTAGAGGATGCAGTTGAAAATGCTTGGAATAGGGATATTTGTGAACACAAAAAGTGTTCCTGTTAAAGATAGTTATGTGATATTTGTAAACTTTTGCCAATCAACGTCCCACATAAGAAAGCACTAGGAAAACTAAAATAATTTCAACCCCATGCTGGAGACTATGCAGCATTAAAGTTTGGAGCCTGCAATCAGAGCTCAAGAAATATAATTGACGGTTATTTAATCTTTCTAACAAAATCTGATGTGGCATTAAAACATCAGTGTGTGTGGTCCAACAGATAAGAATTCCCATTTCTGCTTATTAAATCTGTTATATCTGATATCTAAATGTCTAAAAAAATGACTTCTACAAACATGGAGAAATTTCTGCCAGCACAGAATCCCAGTATAGAGCCTGATGGCAGGAACTATGATGAGAGGATTGACATTGAGTCATGGTCACCTGACAATGAGGGACTTAAAAAAGAGATTTGGTAAACTCTGTGTTGTTGCAGTGAGAACCATTAAGCTCAAGTGTATCAGTTCAGAGCAGCAAGATAATTTAAGGAAGGACACATGACTTCCAAACTCTGACTAGAATATAAAAGTAAAACTAGTGGCGGTCAAGCAGTGTCCAAATGGAAACAGTTGAGAACTACAGAAGAGAAAGTTAGCATTGACAAGCCTAGTTACTATAAAGTGGACCACAATAGTAAATTGCACTCAGTCCAGATCGGAAAGTTGTTATTACAATTCACCAAATTCTATACAAAATGTGTTTCTTGCATTGCTCCTTCACTTCGATGATACAAGTAACATTGAAGAGTATGCTTAATGTAAAAAGCACATTTTATATAGCACTTGTGATGCTAAAAAAAACATAATTTCAAAATTAAATACATTATTTTTAATATGAAAGCAGAAACTGCAAGGGACACTCGGCAAGTCAGTCCCCCAGAGAAAGAAACTGAATTAATATTTCAGGACAATGAACCTTCTTCACCCCGAAATGCTAACGCTGTTTTTCTCTCCACAGATGTTGTTTGACCTGTTGCTTATCAACAGCATTTGTTTTCATTTCAGACTTCCAGCTTGTGGAGGTTTTTTTTTTGGTTTTAGGTTATGAACTAGACTAAGTGGGACCCGTTGGGCCCCAGCATCACACGGGAGGGCTGGTCCCCCAACGCAATATTCCACCATCCACCAATTCCAATATTGGTGGCCAGCGGGGGGGCTTTCTGGAGCGCTAGTATGGGTGCTGTGGGCTGAAGGGACTGGTTTCCAGAGGGCTACTATGGACATTGTGGGCCAAATGGATTCTTGGGCTGGCGGCTCAGTCACTCAAGCCTGTTGTGCTGGCAGCTCACTCACTCACACACAGCTGGTGGGCTGGCAGTTGACTCATGGCTATTCCTTGAAATTCCATTTCAAGCAGGGTGCAAGGCCACCAAATTCAAGTGCTGTTTGTTCCCACTTCAAGCAGGGTGCAAGACCACCAAACTCAAGTGCAGTTTCATACCATTTCAAGCAGGGTGCAAGACCACTAAAGACTGCGAGTCGTGACCTCTCCATCTTGCAGCGACTGAGCCATGCCAACACTTCTGGGTTTTATATTCCCTCCCCCCCTCCCACCAGAAGGGACGTGGTCTTCATGACGTGATTGACAGGAGAGAGAATCTTAACATTTTTTAAACACTGATAACTCTTTTATTTTTCATCGATGGGAAAAATACTTGGCACCTGATGAGCGGAGGGGGACTCTGAGTAAGATGGCCAAAAACCTCAGCCATACGTGGTAGCGTTTTTTCTAAAATCAATATAAAGCGCAAACAGGAAGTGGTCAAGATTAGACTGTTCATTATATAGAAGGCAAGGCAACTTTAATTAGGCAACACAGCTTTAGCATTTCCAAACCAAAGGCAACACAGCTTTAGCATTTCCAAACCATAGGCAACACAGCTTTAGCATTTCCAAACCAAAGGCAACACAGCTTTAGCATTTCCAAACCAAAGGCAACACAGCTTTAGCATTTCCAAACTATATTTTCAAACCACATAAAGGACACTGACAGGTCAGTAAAACAACTCACAGTTTAGTAGACATGTGTTCAGTGTTATTCACAGTTCATGCTGAGAGACGTGACCCTCTCGCTCCCCCATCTTGCAGAGACTGACTGAGGCACTCAGTCCCCCCGTTTTTCTTTATTGTCCCTCCGGAAGGGGCGTGGCCTTCAGGAGAGAGAATCTCACTGTGAATGGCAGGGCCCTGTGGAGTGTTGTAGAGCAGAGGGACCTAGCAGTGCAAGTAAATAGTTCCTTGAAAATGGCATTACAGGTGAGGCTGCATTTGAGGCATTGTGTTCAGTTTAGGTCACCCTGCTGTAGGAAGGGTGTTGTTAAGTTGGAAAGAATGTGAAGAAGATTTACAAGGATGTTGCCAAGACTTGAGGACCAGAGCTATAGGGAGAGGTTAGGCAGGTCAGGACTTTATTCATTGAAGCGGAGGAGGAGGAGGGGGGGATCTTAGATTACGAGGGTAATAGATAGGATAAATGCACCTAGTCTTTTACCCAGATTAGGGGAATCACAAACCAAGGAACATAGGTTTAAGGTGAGAGGGGAAAGATTTAATAGAAGCCCAAGCAGCAACTTTTTCACATAGAGGGTAGTGGGCATTTAGAACAAGCCGCCACAGGGTGGTTCAGGCAGGTACTATAATAGCATTTAAAAGATATTTGTACAGGTACCTGGATAGGAAAGGTTTACAAGGATATGGGCCAAAAGCAGGTGGAATTAGTGCAGATGGGGCTTCTTGGTTGGCATGGGCAAAGGGCCTGTTTTCATGCTGTATGACTCTATGATTCTAAGTACAATTAACAAACAAGTGTATTGATGTTGATAATATATTTTATTAAGATCTTGGTAATATTAGATAAATAGAATGCATACTCCTGCATAAAGGCAAAATGTTTGGCATTATAGTAGCCAATATGGGAATAAACTAATTTTGCGCCAATATGGGAATAAACTAATTTGGCTGGGGAGATTGGCTGAAAGAATATTGGATGGATAGGGAAAATATATTTTGCCTGAATTCATATGGTCAGATCAAAAGAAACTTCTTTGGATTTAAGAGAGTTGGATAGAGCTTTAGGGGCTAATGGAGTTAAGGGATATGGGGAGAAGACAGGCACGGTTATTGATAGCGGATGATCAGCCATGATCATATTGAATGGTGGTGCTGGCTCGAAGGGCCGAATGGCCTCCTCCTGCACCTATTTTCTATGTTTCTATGTTTCTGAAATAACATGTTCAAGAATTCATTCATGAGCTTTAAATTTCATAAATATCAAGTCAAATGTTAAATTAATCTCCTGTGAACCTAGAGATGCAAGCCTAGGTGGAACAAACAGTTAAACAAACTGAATCGACATAGGGGTTGGTGAAAAGTCATAGAATAATCATGCATTGTGATGATATCTTTGCAGGCAAATTTCAGAACTCTGAGATGATTACAGTGATCCTATTAATGTCATGGATGGCAAAAAAAACCTCTGCCTGTACCTCAATATTCGTAAATCGACTAGGGTGAGGGTCTTCAGTTCATCTATGTCACAACTGCGTGCAGTTTAATCCAGATCAGAAAGTCTATCTAGAAAAATAAAACATTTCCTGAAAATCAATTTACAAATTTGCGGGCGAATTCCCCTTGTGTGCAACTTTTCCAGGTTCTGAAGTAAGGTCATCAACTTTAAATTTTAACATAGTATTCCTCCCTATAGGTGTTGCCTGAACTGGTATTTTCAGCAGTTTTTCTATTTCAGATTTTCAGCATTTGCACGTTTGCTAGTTGCAAAAAGGAAATATGTCTTTCTGCAGAAGGCAAAAATTATTTTGGTTTATGGAAATTCTGCATCCAATTAAAGAGGGAGCAGAGGACATTATTGGCACTAAAAATACTGCTGAGTTCTAATCATTTCTGACGATGATCCAATAGTAGGCTTTATTTCAATCCAACATTGCCACACGCCTGGACTCCTCTTTAGCAACTATTAAAGGACAAACTATTGTGAAAGAGGTAAGATCAGTAAAAATAATACAATGTAGCAACACCTAGTGGTGGGGTGGAGAGGGCAGAACCCTCTTCATTGGTCGGTGTGGTCATGTGACCACGGGGTGTTGGTTTTCGCGGGCTTTTGTGGTGCGTCAGTTAGTTAGTCAGCGCTCCCCCCAGCAACAGGAGCCATTATTGTTAGTTCAGTCAGACACGCGTACTTGACGGGTTTTGTTCGTTTTTATTAAAAATAAAAATCATATTGCTCGACCTGTCTGGCCTCACTACATATGGTGACCCCGATGATCCGAACGTTTTTCGGATTTCTTCTCGCCATGTACACCGACGAGAACATCGACGACTCGCCCGCCCAGCAGAATGCGGTTGCACTTAAACAGTCCCTGTTCTGGGCGGCGCAACCTCATGTGTGGTTCGCCTACATCGAGGCCCAGTTTGAGCTCCACCAGATCGTTGTGGATGCGACCCGCTATTTCTATGTGGTGGGCGCTCTCACCCAGGAGACGGCATCGCGGGTGCTGCCGTTCCGGCAGAATCCGCCTGCCGTTGGCAGGTACGAGGCCCTGAAGGCGTTGCTGCTGTGCACCTTCGGGCTCAGCCACCGCGATCGCGCAGCTTGGCTGCTACATGTGGACGGTCTGGGTGATCGGTAGCCGTCGGTTCTCATGAGTGAGATGTTAGCGTTCATGGATGGACATCAGCCTTGCCTGTTGTTCGAACAGGCGTTTCTGGAGCAGATGCCTGATGACATCCGCCTGCTTCTTGGTGGGTCTGATTTCACCGACCCTGCAGCTCACTGACCGGGCGGATGAGCTATGGCTTGCCAACCAGCAGGATGGTGGTTCCATCAGCCGGGTGTCCACGCCGTCATCACAGCAGCCTCGCCGGGCTGTTCCTCCTCGGGATGACCGCTGGCTAGCCGTGGTTCACAGTAAGCACCAGTGGTGTTATTACCACCAACGCTGGGGTGCGGAGGCCTGCCAATGCCACGCCCCCTGCTCATTTTCAGGAAATGCCTTGGCCTATCGCCAGTAGAGGCTATCGTGGTCGGCCAGAAACATCGCCTCTACATCAGGGATCGCCATTCCGGGCTTCGTTTTCTCGTGGTCTCTGGGGCTGAGATCAGCATCATACCTTCAACCGGCCTCGATACCCGTGCTGGTAAGCGTGGCCCCGCCCTGACCGCAGTCAATGGCTGCCCCATTCGCTCCTACGGGACACGGACTGTTTCCTTTGTCCTCGATTCTCATCGTTATTCATGCCCTTCACAATCATGGACGTCTCCCAGCCGTTGCTCAGGGCTGATTTTTTGTGGGCTTTTTCCCACATGGTGGACATCCGGGGCCAGCACCTCAATCCTCCGCCCCCCCCCCCCCCCCCCCCCCCCGCTCGGGTCCTTATGGATATCTGGGTGGAGCCTATGCCCCGATCCTGGCGGAGTTCCCGGAGATCCTGACCCCACGATTCCATTCGGCTGCTCCTAAGCATGGGGTGGTGCATCACATCCTCACCGCTGGCCCTCCACTGCATGCTAGGGCGCGACACCTCCCGCCCAACAAGTTACCTTTAGCGCGAGAGGAATTCCAACAGATGGAGGACATGGGGATCGTGTGGCATTCTGACAGCCCTTGGGCTTCCCCACTTCACATGGTTCCCAAGTCGTCCGGGGGGTGGCGGCCATGTGGGGATTATCACCGCCTAAATACCCTCACGACCGCCAATCACTACCCGGTCCCGCATATCCAGGTATTCACGGCTCATTTGGATGGTGCTACCATATTTTCGAAGGTCGATTTGGTGCGTGGCTACCATCAGATTCTCGTCCACCCCGATGATGTGCCCAAGGCTGCGATCATTACTCCGTTTGGTCTGTTTGAGTGGCTGCGGATTCCTTTTGGACTTAAAAACGCAGCGCAGGCTTTTCAATGCCTGCTGGACATGGTTGCTCACGGTTTGAACTTTGTTTTTGTTCCGGCGGCTGTGGGATCACGGGCTGGTCATTAATGTCGCCAAGTGCCAGTTCAGTCTCAGCTCCATCTCCTCCCTTGGGCATCATGTTACCCCACGCGGCGCTACACCCATTCCCGGTCAGGTGGAGGTGATTCGGCGGTTTCCTCGGCCGCCTACCGTCAAGGGTCTGCAGGAGTTTGTGGGCATGGTGAACATTTACCATGGTTTTGTGCCGGTGGCGGCTGGGATCATGCCGCCTTTGTTCCTGTGCCTGGCTGGTAAACCGCGGGATCTCGTGTGGCCCGCCGAGTCTGAAGCCTCTTGCGTGGGTGCCAAGGAGGCGCTCGCTGCAGCCTCGTTGCTGGTACACCCGCGGGCCGCTGCCCCCTCTTCCCTTACCGTAGATGCCTCTGATGCTGCTGTCAGAGGGATCCTGGAACCGTTTATCAGTGGTCGCAGGCAACCGCTTGGTTTCTTCAGCCGGCACCTACGCCCTCCTAAGCGTAATCAGAGTGCGTTCGACCGCAAGCTTTTGGCTCTTTATTTGGCAGTCCGACATTTCTGGTATTTTCTGGAGGACAGGACATTTACCACCTTTACGGACCATAAACCTCTCACGTTTGTCTTCGCGAAGGTGTCTGATGCCTGGTCTGCTCGTCAGCAGCGGCACATGGCCGGCAAGCTGAATCAAGTGGCCGATGCTTTGTCTCGTCCTGCTGTCCATGCTCTGCTGTCCGTTGCCCGCCTCGTCTGTGCTGGCGCATCTGCGTGCAAATGTGGGGGTCCTGGCTCCCGTTCCCACTTCCCACCATGGGGTCGTCCCTGTGTATCTTCCGCCGGTGCTTAAGGACTACACTTTTGTCTTTGTTTGCAGGGACTCGCATCGCACTCCGCTCAGGCCTTTCCGGGTGTTGCGGCCTGGGGTCGCGACTTTTGTATTGGATGTCGGGGGTTGTGAGGAGATCACGTTGGTGACCCGCCTCAAGCCTGCTCATTTGGATGTCGACAGCCCGGTGGTGGTGGCCCAACCCCGGCGTAGGGATCGTCCACTGGCCGCGCCCTGTTCGGTTGCACCTGTTGTGCCCGTTTCCCCTTTTCCGACAGTCCATCCCTCCTGTCTCCACTCGGTCTGTTCGGTCGTTTCCTTTCCTCAGGTTCTGGGGGGGGGGGGGGGGGGGGGTCCTGTAGCGGCACCTAGTGGTGGGGTGGAGAGGGCAGAACCCACTTCATTGGTCCGTTGGTCATGTAACCACGGGGTGTTGGTTTTCGCAGGCTTTTGGGGTGTGTCAGTTAGTTAGTCAGCGCTCCTCCCAGCAACAGGAGATATTACTGTTAGTTCAGTCAGACACGCGTACTTCACGGGTTTTGTTTGTTTTTATTAAAAATAAAAATCATTTTGCTCGACCCGTCTGGCCACACTACTACAATATGTATAAGAAAAGTCTCATCAGGGTGTACAGTTCATGCTTTATAATACTATCCATGCATGAAAACTTGCTCCTGATGTTTGTAATAGTGGGTTGGGGGTAGCAAATTGCCACAACAAGGTTAATAGGCAATGAACAGCCCATTGTGACCAAAAGTGAGAAAGATACAGGTCCAATAGAGATGTTGATGTTGGCGCAAATATTTGATATTACTAATGTTGTAGGAAGGAACTGCAGATGCTGCAGTGACTCAGCGGGACAGGCAGCATCTCTGGAGAGAAGGAATGGATGACGTTTTCAAAAGGAAATACAATATAGATTGGCGTCTATTATAAATTCCACCAACATCCACAACTATCTTGACTACACTTCTTCCAACCCTGCTTCCTGCAAAGTCTCTATCCCCTACTCCTAATTCCTCAGTCTACGCCGCATCTGCGCCCAAGATGGTGTTCCATACCAGGGCATCCGAAATGTCCTCATTCTTTAGGGAACAGGGGTTCCCCTCTTCCATCATATCTACAACATCTACAGGCCCTCACACGTGTCTCCTCTGTACCTCACAGCTCCGCCCTTGCTCCCCGTCCCTCCAGTCACAACAGGGACAGAGTCCCCCCCTAGTCCTTACCTTTCATCCCAACAGCCGTCGCATACAACACATAATCCTCCGATATTTTTGTCACCTACAACGGGTACCCACCACGAGTCACATCTTCCCATCTCCACTCCTTTCCACCTTCCGCAGAGACCATTCCCTCTGCAACTCCCTGGTTAACTCATCCCGTACCAGCCAAACCAACCCCTCCCCAGGTACCTTCCCCTGCAACCACAGGAGATGCAACACCTGTCCCTATACCTCCTCCCTCGACTCTGTCCAGGGACCCCGACAGTCCTTTCAGGTTTGGCAGAGGTTCACTTGCACGTCCTCCAACCTCATCTACTGTATCCGTTGTCGAGATGTGGATTCTTATACATCGGTGAGACCAAACATAGACTGCGCTGAACACCTTCGGTCAGTCCATGTGGACCTACCTGATCTCCCGATTGCCAAACATTTTAATTCCCCTTCCCATTCCCACACTGACCTTACTGACCTAGGCCACCTCCATTGTCAGATCGCAAATTGGAGGGTAATAAAAAGCTGGAGAAACTCCAAGGACAAGTATTCATATATGATGTGTAAGGAACAATGAGTGATATGCTTTGGTGATACATCAAGTTGTTTTGGGTGTGAAAATAAATATTGACCCTTCAAATGCACTTCCTCTTTCTCCAACCCTCTTCCAGCCAAGTCACACCATGTTCCCGTTCTTATCTAGCAAAGAGCTAACAATGGCCAGTTTCCTTTATCATCGTTACTTTTTTGCATATCTTTCATTCATTTGTTCTATATCTCTACATCACTATCAATATCCCTCGATTCCCTTTCCCTTGACTGGTCTGAAGAAGGGTCTCAACCCGAAACGTCACCCATTCCTTCTCTCCAGAGATGCTGCCTATCCCGCTGAGTTACTCCAGCATTTTGTGTCTATTTGCTGTTACTAAGTTTTGCTTGTTTTTTTCCTTGCAAGTCAGGTTACGCTAGTTAATGTTAATGAATTAATGAATGAATGAATGAAACTTTATTATCACATGTGATATGTCGCAGTGAAATTCTTTGCATTGCATACCATACACAAATTATCTAAAGAGTCGCCACATATAGGGCGCCGACAAAGTTACAAAGTGTGCAATGTAGTCCCAATGGTCCCTCTTCGTTCTCAATTATCCCTCCACAGCGACCTTATTGACATTTCTGGGACTGAAGACTATTATTCTCATAATAGTGGCATTAGGATATAGAATTGGGACATTGCCTTATCTTAATATGAATATGGCACAGAGTACTGGGCTTGCAAACAACATGTAACATAATTTTACATTATCAAGACTACTTTATGAAGAAGCTACAAAGAATAGGGTAAGTAAGAGTCTTTGAATAATGGCAGAGCAGGTTTAAAGTACCAAGGAACCATTCGAATTTGTATGCGTGTATGTACTGGAGTTTGTTGGCAATGAATGAATAGATGCTATCATGATGGGAACTAGGTGGCAGGGTCGTCTTGGGAGAGTAGTGGAACCTAAACAGGCTCTTGAAGAACAATGAGCACAGGAGTAAATTACCTCACGCTGAGTTCCAGACAAGAGTCTATAAGTGCACGAACACCCTCAAGGAAAGTCTGTTTCGTGAAGGCCTTTCAATGCAGCCTCATTTCAGGTGCATATGCACTATCACAATGGATGGTTCTCCACTCTGCTGGCACTTATTTTCTGCATTGTAGTAATGAGCAACAGTGTCATGTGTCACATATCTCAGCTGATCCTAAGATGCAACCAAACGCAAGTACCTGCATGGCACAGTGAAAAGTCAGAAGCACAGTCACATTCAGAAACCTTGCCTTGGGATCCTAGCACACCATTTCTACTGAGATACAAGGAAATGCAAATTCTGGGATCTTGCTTAAAACACAAAGTGCAAGTGTAGATCAGCAGGTGAGGCAGCATCTGTAGAAGGAATGCACAGGCAACGTTTTGAGTCAGGATCCTCCTTCAGACTACTTAGATATGCCTGCTGGTAGGGCCTTGGGGAGTATTGTAGAACAGAAAGACGTAGGGTTGTAGGTACATAATTCCATGAAGGTGATGACAGAGGTGGTCATGGTATGTAAAAAATGGCTTTGGCATGTCTTGACTTGCCTTCGCGGTTCTGGGAACTGAATGAGTGCAGGAAGTCAAGGCGGCGCATTTTGTTACAACTGATTCAAATGCTTGAGGCCATTCATATTTGGGACTACTATAACAAGATTTCTGGTGTCCTGCCTATCCTGGCGCCGTCTACGTTTGGTTCTCACGTATCGTTATATGATGTTTATCATAATTGGTTAAAGGAAATGCTACTATTACATCATTTACCAATGATGTTACCAGGCCTTCTAGAATTTAAGTGGTTTCAAAGAGAAATCTGGATAATGCATAAGTTATAAGCTTTATGAGAAGCAATTAGGCCATTCGGCCCATAAGTCCTACTCCGCCATTCAAATCATGGCTCATTTATTCTTCTGACCTCTCAATGGCCTATTCTCTGCCTTCTCCCCTAACCCCTGACATAACCCGTACTAATCAAGGAATCTAGTCCATCTTCTCTTCGCTCATTAAAATATCTATTGACCTGGCCGCCTCCATTAGTCTTATGTGGCAATTGATTTTCCACAGATTTCATCATCATTGGACTAAAGAATTCTCCTCCTCTTCTCACATGATGTCTCTGTGGCTTTGGCCACATCCTGTACGTCCTTTTGTTTATTCTCTCGGCCTTTCCATGGCCATACCACCTTCCTTTCTTCACGGACCTATCTTAAATGGATCCTGCCTCCTCACTTTGCTGCTGACTCTTCCAAGTGTCGATCTTGTCCCCTACTGCATTTTCCACGTCACTCTGTCTTTCCCTTTCATCTATCCTCAAACAGTGGAAAGAATAAAGACCTATCTCTTTCCACTTAGTTGCTGGAACCCTGGCAACTCTCCCTCTGTACTCTCTCTATTGCTATTCTATCCAGTTTCATTCTGTATTTCAATGAGATCTTCTTCTCGCATACTTTCTGAACCTCCAGCGAGTACAGTCCCAGGCCCCCAAATACACATATAATGCTAAACAATCATTCCTAGACCAATGTTTTCGGGTAATAGTCCTCTGGACCCTCTCCATCGCCCCGCACCTATCCTCCTCCTTCCTGTGATATTGGGGAACCCAAAAACAGCTCACAATACTCAATGACTAGTGCCTTTACAAGGATCTCAACATTTAATCCATGTTTGATCCTTCTCTTGTCCTCTCTAAATAAATGCTACCATTGGCATGTGCATTCCTTTGCTTACCGATCTCACTTGCAATAACATTTGGGAATCTCGCACAGCACTACCAAGTCCCTTTTGCATATTTTCGGTTTCAGAATTATCTTCCATTTAGAAAAATATATGCCCATCATGGCCACTTCTTTGCCCACTCTCCCAACCTGTCCAATGTCCTTCAGAAGATCACCTGCTTTCTCTACACTACATGCCTTTCCTCTACCTATCTTCGTTCATTTGCATACGGGCCCAGGATAGGCCCTCGTCCCTGCTAATGTCTGTATCGATCCCGAAACATGTAGCCTGGACCAACACGATACTTTGCTTGACATATCCATGATTCCTCCTTTCTTGCATGTCAGGTGCGCCGAACCATAAGTATCCGAATTGTCACTTCCACATCTGCGGTCTACCTCTGACCCCCCCCCCCCACCCCCCCCCTCCGGGCAGCATCTTTTCGATTGCACTCACCGCTGTCTCTATGTAAAAAAGTTGTTTCCACCTCTCCTTTAAAAACTTTGCGCTCATCTTAAAAGTCTATGGCTATCTGGTTTTAGAACATTTGGGTAATAATAGGTGCAGGTAGGCCATTCGGCCTTCAAGGCAGCACACGCCATTCTACTGATCTTGGTCGATCATCCAAAATCTGAACCCAGTTCCTCTTTTTTCCCACATATCTCTTGATTCGTTAGCCCAAGACTTATAGTCTAATCTCTCTCTAGAAAACATCCAATGGATTTTGGCCTCCACCGCTTTCTGCAGCAAAGATTCAAGATTCACCCACTGCGTCTCGGTGAAAGGTTTTTCCTCATCTCAGTCACATTTATGGACTAACCATTTATTATTCTTATAAACTGTGACCCCTGCCTTTGGTTCTGGACCTCCCCCTACAATGGTAGAACATTTTCCTGGCTCTTGCCTGTCCATCCCTTAATAAGTTTATATGTTTCTTATAAGATATCTCTCTATCATAAATATCCTGTGAATCATGCCCAGTCTTACCTCTGGAAAAAAGGTATGGCTGTTACCCTATCTATAATCGGTATTATACTTCTATCAGGCCGCCCCTCAATCTCCAGCAATGCTGATAACATAATACAATCGTCTAACTCTCCTTGTAGCTCGTACCTATATCAGACATTGTGTTGGGTTGAAGAGTTTCTGTTATTTGCACGAGTGGGTGAATAAATATTCAATGTGTGTGATTTTTGCTATTTTTCACACCGGAAGTGCATTTTGTTTCATGGAAATTGGGAAAGGTCAGATCTTAGGAACTCTGAATAAAGACAGTAAATGTGGTCAGGAATTTCAGCAAGAATATTTGGAAGCGAGATAGAAGCAGTTAAAGTTTTAGCTCCTGTGCTCTTTATTTAGTTAATAAAGTTGCTTTCTATGTTCAGATGAGAATAATTATTAGGATCTCCAAACCTTAAATATTTCTTTAATCTGAAAAAGATTTCTGACTGCATTTATGGAACCAGAAATAGTTAATGTTCCATGTCCCAATTTTGTTATCTTTCGGCAGATGCTGCCTGTAAAGCTATAGTTTTCCAGCATTTTCTTCTTTTAGTGTTGTTAACAGACTAATGTAAACTTTGCTCAGAACCCAGACACATGCTCAAAAAATGGGTCGTCAATTCCATGTTAATGTGATTTTCTGACCTGACAATGCCTGTTTAATTGAGCTGTCAAAAATAAATTTTTTCTGGGCTTATGTCTTTTGTTAGGATATTTTGTCCTCTAATTTGCAATGGACCTTGCAATGTTCTACAGATCCAGATGCGCAGGCTGCAGACGCTTATGGCACCATTGAATTTCTAATCTCTGCCAATTTTAAGGTTGATGAATGCCCAGATATTGTGGCAAAATCAAAGCAAAATGAAATAAAACATTGTTCAGCAATGAGCACAACATTCTACTACTTCTTACTGTGTTTAGTGCTAAGTTTTATGGCTAGTGGTTTTAATTGTAACGGTGATGTTAAAATGCAGAGTACTCAAAGCAGGAGGGGAGTTATATTCTAGGGCTGCATGATTCGTTGGGGGGTGGAAGATTGCATCCTTCATCGCGGGTCAGCCTGATTTAGACTAATGCACATCACTTCGACGTTTGCTCAAACAGAAGATCAAAATAGAACATGTTGCCATACAAACTTTAGGCTCTTGCACGCCACACCATAGAAAGAGTAGTAGCAGTAATTTGATGGAAGTCAATAGTAATAACAAGAACGTAACAAACGGCGCTGCCTGGGCAGCTGCTGGCTTCGCCCTGCAATCGTCAGTGTGTTTTTCTTTCTTTTGTTATCTTGTGGGTCTTTTGTTGAATTTTAGTTTATTAGGCTGTGTATTATGTGTGGGTGGGGGGGGGGGGGGGGGTGGGGTGGCTACGGCCGTGGTTTGTGGTGGGAAGACACAAGGTTAGTGTCTACGCCCTTCAGAGCGAGTGAGGACTATTTCTTGTCGTGTTCCCTGTCACCCTCGCTCTGTGCTGAGGCTTAATGTGGCGCTGGTGGCTGTGGCGGTGTTCCGCTTGAAACCGGGTTTTTTCGAGCTGTGGCGGCGTCCAGGCGTTCCAGTTTCCGGCGGCAAGACTGACCGGCTTCAGAGCTGTGTCGGTGTGGGTTCCGGCAGCGGGCCTGGCTTTCAGAGCTGTGGCGGTCCAGCGTTGACACCGGCTTTCAAGAGCTGTGGTGTGGACGTTCAGCGTTTCCCGCATCTGACCCGGCTTCAGTAGCTCCTTGTGGCGGGGTTCCAGCGTTCCGGCGACGGGGCACAGCCCGGCCTTCGGAGGCTCAGGCCGCGGCGGGCTAGTGGGACGACACAACATCTGGAGGCCTGGATCGCCTCAGTGCAGAGGGATAACAAGGAGGGAAGAGACTGTTGGATAGGAGAACTGGCTTGCAGGACAGGAAGCAAGGGTTAGGACGTGATGACGGCGTTTCAGATGGCAGACAGTGACTAAGTGGGGGTTTGCGCAAAGGTTCTCAGTGCTGGCGACCCCAGGCTATTTATACATATTACATTAATGATTTATTGGACGAGGATTTTTAAATGGCAACATCTCGAATTTTGCGGATGACACAAAGCTGGAGGGGCAGAGTTAGCTGTGAGGAGGATGCTAGGAGGCTGCAGGATGACTTGGATAGACTGGGTGAGTGGGCAAATGCATGGCAGATGCAGTATAATGTGGATAAATGTGAGGTTATCCACTTTGGTGGCAAAAACAGGAAGGTAGACTATTATTTGAATGGTGACCGATTAGGAAAAGGGGAGATGCAGCGAGACCTGGGTGTCATGGTACACCAGTCATTGAAAGTAGGCATGCAGGTGCAGCAGGCTGTGAAGAAAGCGAATGGTATGTTGGCATTCATAGCAAAAGGATTTGAGTACAAGAGCAGGGAGGTTCTACTACAGTTGTACAGGGTCTTGGTGAGGCCACACCTGGAGTATTGCGTACAGTTTTGGTCTCCTAATCTGAGGAAAGACATTCTTGCCGTACAGAGAAGGTTCACCAGACTTCCTGGGATGGCACGACTTCCATATGAAGAAAGACTGGATAGACTTGGCTTGTACTCGCTGGAATTTAGAAGATTGAGGGGTGATCTCATAGAGACTTACAAAATTCTTAAGGGGTTGGACAGGCTAGATGCAGGAAGATTGTTCCCGATGTTGGGGAAGTCCAGGACAAGGGGTCACAGTTTAAGGATAAGGGGGTATGGAGAGAAGGCAGGTACAGGGTACTGAGTTGGATGATCAGCCATGATCATATTGAATGGTGGTGCAGGCTCGAAGGGCCGAATGGCCTGCTCCTGCACCTAATTTCTATGTTTCTAAGACAAAGACTTTAAGACTTTTGCCTTCCATCACAGTGAGGAGGTGCCTGGTGAACTGTGGGGGATGTTAAATATGTGTTTATTATGTGTTTTTTTAATTATATGTATGACTGCAAGGCAACAAAATTTTGTTCAGACCGAGAGATCTGAATGTCAATAAAGGACACTTTGACTTTGACTTTGTAAGGTCTTTGGGAGAGATGTGCAATGGTCTGGAAGTCCTGGAAGGTGAATTGTTATAGAAGAAAAGGAGTGTTGGAAAAACGGAAGCTCATTGATTTAAAGAGATTGTGAGCATGGATACAAACTCACGATAAAGAGACAGGGAACATACATTCCGGATGAATGTTGCCTTTCGGACAAGAAGCAATGTGGAGGTGTTTCTTAATGATCATTAAGGTGCAGGCTCGAAGGGCCGAATGGCCTACTCCTGCACCTAATTTCTATGTTTCTATTACAAGACCTACAAAGGTAGATAAAAATGCTGGAGAAACTCTGCGGATGAGGCAGCATCTATGGAGCGAAGGAAAGGTAACGTTTTGGGTCAAGACCCTTCTTCAGACTCAAGAACTACTGTGTTTCTTGATACGTATTAAGAGTCAAAAGACTCAAGAGTCAAGAGTGCTTTATTGTCATATGTCCTGAAACAGAACAACTTGGAGGATGTTGCGTTTAATAGCCTGATAGTTAGAAATATAAAAACATAGAAAATAGGTGCAGGAGGAGGCCATTCGGCCCTTCGAGCCAGCACCGCCATTCATTGTGATCATGGCTGATCATCCCCAGTCAATAACCCGTGCCTACCTTCTCCCCATATACCTTCACCCTTAGAGCTCGATCTCACTCTCTCTTAAATCCATCC
Source organism: Okamejei kenojei (assembly GCA_035221665.1). NCBI lineage: Eukaryota > Metazoa > Chordata > Chondrichthyes > Rajiformes > Rajidae > Okamejei > Okamejei kenojei. The sequence continues at coordinate 107,281,546 of CM069133.1, read as the reverse complement.
AGTGATTTGGCCTCCACTGCCCTCTGTGGCAGGGAATTCCACAAATTCACAACTCTCTGGCTGAAAACATTTTTTCTCACCTCAGTCTTAAATGGCCTCCCCTTTATTCTAAGACTGTGGCTCCTGGTTCTGGACTCACCCAACATTGGGAACATCTTTCCTGCATGTAGCTTGCCCTTTTATAATTTTATATGTTTCTATAAGATTCCCTCTCATCCTTCTAAACTTCAGTGAATACAAGCCTAGTCTTTTCAATCTTTCCACATATGACAGTCCCGCCATCTCAGGGATCAATCTTGTGAACCTACGCTACACTGCCTCAATCACAAGGATGTCCTTCCTCAAATTAGGAGACCAAAACTGTACGCAATACTCCAGATGTGGTCTTACCAGAGCCCTATACAACTGCAGAAGAACCTCTCTACTCCTATACTGAAATCCTCTTGTAATGAAGGCCAACATTCCATTAGCTTTCTTCACTGCTGTACCTGCACTCCAACCTTCAGTGACTGGCGTACAAGGACACCCAGGTCCCGCAATACCTCCCCCTTACCTAATCTAACCCCATTGAGATAATAATCTGCCTCCTTGTTTTTGCCACCAAAGTGGATAACCTCACATTTATCTATATCATACTGCATCTGCCACGCATCTGCCCACTCACTCAACCTATCCAGGTCTCCTTGCAACCTCCTAACATCCTCTTCACAGTACACACTGTTACCCAGCTTTATGTAATTCACAAATTTGCTGGTGTTGCTCCTAATTCCCTCTTCCAAATCATTAATATATATGGTAAACAGTTGCGGCCCCAACACCGGACCTTGCGGCACTCCACTCTCCACTGCCTGCCATTCTGAAAAGGACCCGTTCACTCCTACTCTTTGCTTCCTGACTGTCAACCAATTTTCTATCCACGTCAACACCCTACCCCCAATACCATGTGCTCTAATTTTAGTCACCAGTCTCCCGTGCAGGACCTTATCAAAGGCTTTCTGAAAGATAATTGTAGGGAAGAAGCAGCTCCTGAACTTCGAAGTTTTGGATTTGTGTCACGCTCCTGACACATTCCTACCCTTCTTCTCTTTCTACTGACAATCATCCTACCCTTCTTCTCTTTCTACTGACGATGATTCCAATGGAGGCACTGCATTCAATACCATAATCCAGATGGAATATACAGTAATTTAAAGCAATACAGATTCACAACTAAAATCAGACACGGAGATAACACCAAATATCTAGAGGCTATTGCAGCAAATGTTTTAGAGTGTAGTCACATCCCTGAAACAAAGAAAGCTGTAGTGAAGAACACTCACAGCAAATTATCCCCTGAAGACTTCAAGAGAATTTAACTGCCATATGCACCAGGACCAGAACAATGAGATTCTTATTTACTGCAGCTTTATGGGCATATTAAATTCAAAAGCACTACAAAGAAATATACAATAATTCATCAGATATTCTAGATATACCAGACCACGATAGAACAAGTCAAAGTATGTGATGCAACCTTAGTCAAGTAAAGTTCATCGTAGTTTGGTGACGTAGGGCTGTGTTAGGTGGCTCAAGAGCCTGATGATTGATGGGAAGAAACTGTTTTTGAAACCAAGGTAAATCAGTTATTTCAATCACGTATATATTTTTTTATTTTTCTGTTTCCCTGAGTAAAGAAGGTGTAAAGCCTTTTCATTGTTTGATGGTAGAGCCCAGCAGTTCATGAAGTCTTCTTTCTCTTCTGTGTGTTGTTTAATTGTCCTTCATTCATAGCTTAGTCCTCATTTTTGTCAAAGGCACCAAGTACGTCAACAAATTAGCCTGGACGATCATGGTCAGGTTTACTTAGAATATCTGATCATTTCATATAATCCCCTCTAACCGTTGTTGATATATTGGATGTCTCTGACAAGAATTAAAGCTCTGTGCAGGACCGAGTTCTGAATGAAGGACAAGTAAACAACTAACAGAAGCAGAAAAAGCTGCATACAGATCCCTTTTCTGAACCGCCGAGCTCCACCATCAATCAATACAAAAAGCTTTACAACCTTCTTCATTCAGAAAAACTGAAAAATAGAAAAATCTATGTGGCCAAAAAAGCTGATAAAAAGACATACAACATGAGTAATTGCCCTTCAGAACATTGTAGTACTTGGCTGAATGTAACATCAAGGAGCCCTGTAAAACTAAAGTCAATGAGAATCAAAGTGAAATTCTCTACTGCTTGGAGAAATGCCTAGTACAAAGATGGCCGTGGTTGTTAGCGGTCAATCATCCTTGCCATAGGACCAAGCTGCAAAGTGCCTCACCCTAGTCAGCTTCAACTGCTTCACCAATTACTTTCCCTTTATCATAATGGTATGTGGAGTTGTTTGTTGATAATAGCTAGGACTATTTTATCTCTAGGCTTGGTCATCTAGTGACAAAAATCAGAAATGTTTCATAAAGCCCCATAACAAAGATCTCTATTAAAGAGATTATTGAAACCCAAGCAAATACCACAAACAAAATAGTGTAAATAATATTCTAAATGATGAAATTACCAAAGATCTAAGCTCAGATCGCATTCACTGGCAAGTAGGAGGCTGAGGCTGAGGCGAGACCTGATAGTAGTTTATAAACATATGAGAGGCATAGTTAAGGTAGGCAGTAAGCATCTTTTTCCTAGGGTAGAAGTATCAAAAATTGGAGGGCATAGCTTTAAGAGCGGAAAGGAGATGTGCAGGGCAATTTTTTACTTTTACTCAGAGTGGTGAGTGTCTGGAACACATTGCCAGGGATGATAGTGGGAGCAAACACAAGAGGCTTTTCAATAGACACATGAATATGCAGCAAATGGAGGGATGTAGAAGAAGACTCCATGAACTGTTTTGGGCTTGTCCCACTTTGGTGGTTTTTCAGGCGACTGCCTGCGACTGTCAAGTTGTCGGCAGTCGCCTGAAAAAACGGCAACTGGAACGGCGGCTGTCAGAGTGGAACACACACTCACACAAACACATCGCTTCCTTCACCAGCCCGTGTGAATTTTTTAGACAGCGCTCCCCCTGCTTGCCCTGTCAAATGAATTCACACGGTGCAAAGCCAAGGCGATACAGACACACTGCGATGAACAGGAATGTTGGCGCTGTAATTAAGACGGCTAAAGCACAGTGTACAGTAAGTCCTTTAAAAGAGGGGGGGAGTGGGGGTGGGAGAGGGGGGGGAGAGGGGGGGGGAGAGCTTTTAATGAGCCAGAGATACACGGCTGTGAGGCTCGGCAGACATTTAACGTTACCGGTCGGTTATCCTTGGTTCTGAAAACTACTGCTTACCTTTTTTTCCCAATGAGTCAATGAAATTCACCGGTCAGCATCAGCTACAATCTACGAGAACCTCCGACCTCCGAGCAACCCATTAGGGGGAGGGAGTTGGGGGAGGGGGTGGTGTGGGGGGAGGGGTGGTGTGTGGAGGGTGGTGGTGAGGGGAAGGGGTGGTGTAGGGGGAGGGGTGGTGTGGGGGAGAGGTGGTGGGGGGGTGGTGTGGGGGGAGAGGGGTGGTGTGGGGGGAGTGGGTGGTGTCAGGGGTGGGGGTAGGGTGTGTGGGGAGGGGATGATGTGGGGGTGGTGGTGTGTGGGGGGAGGGGCTCCACTCAGCAGCACCAGCTGCGGCACCACACAGCTCCTCCCGCGGACTCCACACAGCTCCTTTCCCGACTCCACACTGCGGCTTTCCCGACTCCACACAGTGGCTTACTCGACCACACAACGGCTTTCCCGACTCCACACAGCGGCTTTCCCGACCACTCTTGCTGACTCAATCAGCACGGCTTGTTTATTCAGCCCCGCCTCCGGGGATTTATTGTCCAGCGGGTGCCGGAAGGGGCGTTACCTTCATGGTGACAGACAAGCGAGATGACCAATCTGCTGATCTCATGATTTTTTAAACCTTCATAACTTTTCTCATAGTTCACCGATCGGAACAAAACTTGGTGGGTTTGATCAGAGAACGGTGAGTAAGGTGGCGAAACATCCTAGCGATATAAGGTAGCGTTTTTATGCATATTTAATTACTACGCAGACCGTAAGTGGTCAAGGTGAGAGTTTTAGTAATAGTATAGATGATATAAAATGTTGTAATCTATTGCATTCCAACCCATTTCAGCTACTAGCCACTCTCTCCCTTTAGGTGGTCAAACGTTGCATTGCGAGCTACGCTAATCATTATTTTCTACTTTGGATAGAATGTTGACTGCTCAGGTTTCCTGAAACAGCACATTTATAATCCAATTCGAGGGGGGGGGATGAAACCATACTAGACTTTGTACTGGGAAACAAGCCTGGCCCCTGTGTTTCAAGGGAAGAACATTTTGGGAAAAGTGATCACAGGTTCAGATGGTTTAAGACAGTTATGAACGAGGATAAGTCTTGATGGAAGATACTAAATTGGAGTAAGGCAGATTACAGCATTATTAGGCAGGAGTTAGGGAGTTAGGGAGAGTATATTGGGAACCATTGTTATTGGGCAATACCACATCTGAGATGTGGGAGTCGTTCAAGGCCAGCTGATTAGATTTCAGGACCGGCATGTTCCCGTAGGAGGAAGAATAAGGATGACAAGGTAAGGGAACATTGGATGACCAAAGTTGTAAATTTGGTCAAAGAGAAAAAGGTATTAAGGTTTAGAAAGATGAAATTAGAAAGGACCTTTCAAGAATATAAAAGCAAGCAGGATAAAACTCAAGTGGGTAAAATGGGCCATGTCGTTGACAAATAGGATTGAAGAAGATTTCATGGGTTTTTACACATACATTAAAAGCAAGAGGGTAACCAGGCAGAAGGCACAACCGCTCAAGAATAAAGGCAGGAATTTATGCTTGTAGTCAGATGGTGTGGGTTAGGTACTAAATGTGTACTTTGCATCTGTATTCACCAAGGAAAAGGGACAGGCAGATCGGTGTGGGAAAGACTGATATGCTAGAGCAGTTTGAAATCATGAAAGTGGAGGTGTTGGGAGAGTAATAAGGTGGATAAATCCCCTAGACCTGATGGAATCTATCTCAGGTTCTTGAGTGGCAAGAAAGGAGATTGCAGAGGCATTGACAAAAATCTTTGTTTCTTCTCTGGCCACAGGCGGAGAGTGGAGTCTTGACCTGAATCATCACCCATTCCTTCTCTCCAGAGATGCTGCCTGTCCTGCTGAGTTACTCCAGCTTTTTGGATGGAGTCGATGGGGGGAGGTAAAGTGACAGGTGTTGCATCTCCTGCGGTTGTAGGGGAAAGTACCTGAGGTGGTTTGGTTGGGAAGGGACGAGCTGGACAGGGTGTTTCGGAGGGAATGGTCTCTGCGGAAAGCAGAAAGGGGTGCTTTCCGCAGAGACATGCTCTCCGAAACTCCCTGGTCGACTTTACCTCCCCCCTCGACTCCATCCAAGGACCCAAACAGTCTTTCCAGGTAAGGCAGAGGTTCACTTGCAACTCCTCCAACCTCATCTACTGTATCCGCTGTTCCAGGTCTCAACTTTTCTACATCGGTGAGACCAAGCGCAGGCACGGCGATCGTTTCGCTGAACACCTCCGCTCAGTCCATCTTAATCTACCTGATCTCCCTGTGGATCAACACATCAACTTCCCCTCCCAATCCCATCTGACCTTTCTGTCCTGGGCCTCGTCCATTGCTAGAGTGAAGCCCAGCACAAATTAGAGGAACAGCACCTCATATTTTGCTTGGGTAGTTTACACCCCAGCGGTATGAACATTGACTTCTCTAAATTCAGATAGTCCTTGCTTTCTCTCTCCATCCTCTTCCCAGTTCTCCCACTAGTCTTACTGTCTCTGCCTACATTCTATCTTTATCCCGCCCCCTCCCCTGACGTCAGTCTGAAGAAGGGTCTTAACCCGAAACGGTGCCCATTCCTTTTCTCCAGAGATGCTGCCTCAACCGCTGAGTTACTTTAGCATTTTGTGTCTACCAAGGCAGGGCTCGAAATTAACGGTTGCCCGGGTGCCATTGACCACTCAAAGTGCCGCCAGACAACCTAAACGGCGAGTCATTTTGCCCAGCTTGGAACGCAAATACTGGTTTATATCGATAGACACAAAAAACTGGAGTAACTCCGCGGGTCAGGCAGCATCTCTGGAGAATAGGAACATGATGTTTCGTGTCGGCGGCGGCTGTAGTACAGGGCAAAGATACTAGGAGCGGGGTGACAAAGGGCTGGAGCGAATGACGGGCCCCGAACAGCGGCAACAGCGGCCGCGACAGCTGCTCCACCGCCTCCTCCTCCTACACCCCGCCTGGCGGAAGGAGGCCTCCCTCTCTCCTCCCGGCCTCGGTGTGCGAGAGGTGTTGCTTTGAAAGCGCTGTTGGTGGATTTGCAAACAGCGGCCGCTGTCGCCCTGATAACGGCCACTGCTTGCAAATCCGCCAACGGCGCTTTCAAAACAACCCTTCTCGCACGCCGAGACCGGGAGGAGGGAGGGAAGGAGAGAGAGGGAGGTCAGTCTCCTTCCGCCATCTGAAGCAGTTGCACCAAAGATCCTATAGCTATAGGATCTTTGAGCTGCACCGCTTGACCCAGCACCTTCCTGTCGGCTGGTGAGGAGCTCCCAACCGCCACCCCCTTTGGCGGCGGCACTTTGGTGTTGGACAGGGACGGCCAGGGCAGCGGGCGATGTTGTCCGAGGAGCGCTGACCTTCCTTCCTCCCCACCTCCACTGCCCCAACCTCTCGCTCTCTCTTGTACGCTCCCCCAATTCATCCTGCACTGACCCCCCTTCCCATCCATCCTGCATAATATTTTTTTCATCTCCCCCCAATTCATACTGCACTGATCCACCCATTCATCTTGTACTGACCCACCCTCCATTTACCCTGCACCAATCCCCCCATCCATACTGAAGTGATCTCTCCATTCACCTTTTACTGATCCCCCATTCATCCTGTACTGATCCCCTCATGCATCCTGTACTGATCCCCTCATTCATCCCATACTGATCTTCCATTCATCCTATACTGATCCCCTCATTCATCCTGTAGTGATCACCCATTCATCCTGCACAGACCCTCCGATCCACACTGTTCTGATCCCCTCCCCCCATTCATCCTGTACTTATCCCCCCATTCATCCTGTGCTGATCCCCCCCCCCCCCCCCATCCATCCTGTACTGATCTCCCTATTCAAGAAGAATGGGGGGAACAGTCTGAAGAAGGGTCTCGACCCGAAACGTTCCCTATTTCCTTCACTCCATAGATGCTGCCTCACCCCCTGAATTTCTCCAGCATTTGTGTCTACCCCCATTCATCCTGTACCGATTCCTCCCATTCATCCTGTACTGATCCCCCCCCCCCCATCCATCCCGTTCTGACCCCCCCCATTCAACACCACTGATATCCCCCGTGCTCTTCCCAGCGAACATAGACCATGTTTGATAACGGAATGCAATCAAATGTGTATTAATTCCCAATGTTATTATTTGTTTTGATACCTTTAAACATATTACCAAAAGAACATTTGCTGCAGTTATGTCCTTTGGCCATCTCTTGTCAGTTAGTGTAATGTTTAACCTGTCAGATGGGTGTAGTCGGTTTTAACAGCTATTATCATAAAATGCCTTTAGAAATTTTGTTGCAACCTGTATATTTTGTTATGGATAAATTATGTGCGAAGCCAGAGTGTTTCTGTGCCAATAGCAATAACGACCCATGCTATGGCCATGTCATGGTAATTTTCGGTCCTTCACAAAAAACATGCTTGCATCAATCTGTAGTGTGCATGGTTAAGCATATATGTTACCACGGTCCAGGATTTATTGACACAGGTTAATCATATGCTGAATAATCCAACCACATTTTTGTTTGGAACTGGAAAGAACTAATAGAAATTGCATTAATTGCAATGTGTAAAAAGAGTTGAGATATTGTGTTATATTTTTGCTGCGTGTCATTGTGGTATATATCATGTCTTGATTGGTGAATATGTTTAGTTTGTGAGTTATTTGAAACAGAAATAATATGTGAATGTAGACAAAAGTGCTGGAGAAACTCAGCGGATGCGGCAGCATCTATGCCGCGAAGGAAATAGGTAACGTTTCGGCTGAAACCCTTCATCAGACTGATGGGTTTCGGCCTGAAATGTTGCCTATTTCCTTCGCTCAATAGATGCTGATGCACCCGCTGAGTTTCTCCAGCACTTTTGTCTACCTTCGATTTTCCAGCATCTGCAGTTCCTTCTTGAACATAATATGTGAATGCTTCATTGAGCATAATTCCGACTGGTAACTACGCACTTCGTCAGAGCACATTATCGCACGCGTCATGCAAACCGTCTTCAATGACCACCTAAACTGTCATTTGGCAACCCTAAAAAGCTGTCAAGGTTGCCTGGCTGGCAACAGGGAAAAAATGTTAAGTGAGAGCCCTGCAAGGACTGTTCTACATATCCCAAAAAGATACAGGCATCGCTCAGATCCATACAGTCTCTCATATCTATTTTTTTTAGGAAATCAGTGGACTTAAAAGAAAAGCTGTTCAATGTGGCAAAACGTTTAGCCAGGTGAAGAGGTTAGTGTATGAGGGGAACTGATTTGGCTTCTGCACTAGTGAAGGGCCCTCAGGCTATCTTGGTTTGTGATGGATGAATAGAGGTTTTGGACTGTTAAGGCCATCACCTTTCAGACAGTTAATGATCTCATTGTTTTAGGGGATTTCTCTTTTGCACCCTTCAGCATTGTAGTCACAGGCACCTGCTTGTCAAGATCCAGAAGATCAAGTAGCGAGTTTGACCTCTTCCAATTTCCTGGTCTCACTTTGCTCAGTTTCAATTGATGAGAATGTAAAGACATGTATGTGGTTATGGGACTACAAGGCTGGAGGATGCAGAGAAGAAATCTCTTAGTTTTTGAGGAAATATACTGAAAGATAAATTGTTCTAGGTTGTTAAGTTTTAATTCTATGTGGTGAAAAATAGCTGAACATGCCTGGTTCTGACAGACCATTGGCAGATTCATCCACTGGAGGTTCACTGGGAAAAAATTGTGATAAATAGAAAAGAAAGTGCATGAAAGAAAATAGCAATAAATGTCTATCACTTGAGTTTAATTAAAGTTTCAACATTACTACACCAGCACATGCAAAGTCACAACACCACCTACAAGATGCTGTGTTCCAACTTAAAATAAACCATAATAATAATATACTTGTCCTTGCATGCTATTAATAACTTGGTTTATCCTTCACACAAATAAAGAAAATGACTATCCACTTCTTAAAAGATTTATAATGTTTGACTTCTAATTGTATGTTTCATGTTCTTTTTGTATTGCATGCCTTAGCATTATATGCTATGTCCTTGACCTTTTATTCTAGTGTAAGTGCAGTAAGGAGAAAATGTATACTCTGGAATTTAGAAGGATGGGAGGGGATGTTATTGAAACCTATAAGATTATTAAGGGTTTGGACGAGCTTGAGGCAGGAAACATGTTCCCGATGTTGGGGGAGTCCAGGACCAGGAGCCAGTTTAAGAATAAGGGGCAAGCCATTTAGAATGGAGATGAGGAAAAACTTTTTCACACAGAGAGTTGTGAGTGTGGAATTCTCTGCTTCAGAAGGCAGTGTATGCTGGTTCTCTGGATGCCTTCAAAAGAGAGCTATGCAGGGCTCTTAAAGATAGCAGAGTCAAGGGATATGGGGAGAAGGCAGGAACGGGGTACTGATTGGGGATGATCAGCCATGATCACATTGAATGGCGGTGCTGGCTCGAGGGGCCGAATGGCCTACTCCTGTACCTATTCTCTATTTTCTAATTGAGTGCCATGACAAATGAGGGAAATAATAGCTGACATTTTAGTATTCATTTTTGTTACAATGCTATTTTATGTTTTTTTTCTAAACATCAGGCTTTAACTAGTTTTCTTCTACCAAAACTCCCGTTTTATATACTGTATACTTTTTTGTCTCCAAGTGTACAACCTTTGGCTTTCTTACTCAAGAAGTGATTACGGAACACCAAATTGTAAAAATATGAATATTTTTAATTGAAATGTACTTTCAAATGTAAAATTCATTTCAAAGTATTTAAAGCATTTTAGAAGTCTAAATCATTGTGTAATAATACTAAGGTGGACACAAAATACTGGATTAACTCAGCGGAACAGGCAGCATCTCTGGAAGAGAAGGAATGGGTGACGTTTCAGGTCTAGACTCTTCTTCAGACTGATCTTTATTAGTCACTAGACCAAGTGTGTCTATTGGATTCCTGTCACGCGGGAGGCCTGGTCCTCCAATGCAACCCATTCCCCCAATGCCATATTCCACCACTCACCCATAGCCCCCAACTGCGCAGGGGCAACTCATTTCACCTCCCCCCCAACCAAGGCAAGATTCCACCACTCACCCGTTCCCCCAACGCAATATTCCACTACTCACCCATACCCCCCAATTGCGCAGGTCGGCTCATTTTTTCACCCTCCCTCATTTTAAATGTTAAAAAATAGGCAATTGCACTAACATTTTTTTAATCTTTAAGGCCATCTTTTGTTATCCAAATCTAATCATTAACTGTCAATTTAGAGAACAATTAAAAGTCAACCATGTTGCTGTGGCTTTGCAATCTCGGTTAGACTGGCAGATACTTCCCCTGAAGGACATTTGCTGCCAAGGACTCAGTGTCCTGAGATAGCAACATTGTAGTGGGTAGGGCTACAATCCCATTTAACATCATAGCTGGTAACTGCCACTGTAGATTGGAAGAAATATTTCTCAAAGTGAGATTTTGTAAAGTTAAAAATGTGAATAACGTAAAATATAACATCAATCTAAATGGAAACTTCAAGCCGCGAGTATGTTTCTATCCGTTCCGACATTGGAGTTTAGATCATCCTGGCGAGAGAGTTTGTACATCGGGCCGTCTGTAGCGGCAACTGCGAAGGGTTCAAAGCACTGACCACGGGTGAACAAAGACTGAACTTTATTGCCTTCCATCACAATGGGAAACATTGATTTTGCTGTGGTGGATGTTTATGTTAAACTCTATCGTGTATTGTGTTCTTTTTATTTGTATGGCTGTGTGGTAACTCAAATTTTGCAGTACCAATTGGTGCATGTGACAATAAATGTGAACTTGAACTTGAAAAACACACCACAAGACAATTGTGAGTAAGGTGGTGCAAAGGTTGTAGTGCTATTGTGTAACGTTTTGGCGCAATTCGGGGCATGAGTCACAGACAAACTCATAGGCAGACAGGTAGACTCACTAACAAACAAGATGGGAGTTTAATCATCTATATATATATTATTATTATCATCTTTATTAGTCATTAGATATCATTAGTAATAATACTAACTGGGGCAAAGTACAAAATCATTAAAATGTAGAATACTAAACATTAGGACAAATGTTATGTTCAACTATGGCCACAGCACCATAGTTAAGTCTGTTTTTAAGCAAGATCTCTTGGCATAAAGTAGCCTGAGTCAATGCAAATTTGTTAGTTGCCAATTCCCTGTGGAATTGCCAGCTGTAGAGAACCACGATGTGGGACAAAATTTTCTTGGTGAAACAAGTATCTGTTATCATCTTCCCTTTCATTCTTATAAACCAGGTGCTTTCATGCTTCATGCATCCTAAAATCATTCAGTTTAAGTTTGCTAGTTTAATGTATATTAAAAAAATATATTAATAATTTATTTGAAGTATCCAAAAAAGTTACTAAATAATAATTAAATTAACTCAATTAAGAAACTTTTACAAATATTTGGTTATGTGTTGCAGCTAAGATATCATTATACACATCATTTTATAATTTGAAGGTTACACAAAATACAAATTAACCTATTATGAATGTGGGCCATAAACTGACCTTCCACTATAAAAAGGATCCATAGGCACTGCATCAAAAAGACAGCCAATATTATCAAAGAATTAAAGATAACATCACTCTGGTCAGGCTCTCATTTCACAGGAAAAGGGTATACGAGTCTGAAAACCATGACCACCAAGTTTAAGAATAGCTTCTTCCCAACAACTTCCCGTAAATACTACATAACACTCACCTCAACTAAGAACTGTCTTTATGCATTGTGGCTTTTTTTTTTGCGCTAATATCATGGTTATCATTTATTTATTTTCCCCCTATGAGTATTGTGTTTAGGTCTTGTTATGCAGCTGCAAGTAAGAATTTCATTGATCTGGTGTGGGCACATACCACAATTAAATACGCATGCCACTCTCTTAATGTTAAATGTCAATATCCTGAATTTTCTCCAGTCAGATGAAAACAATAAGGAATTGAAGCAAGAAGTCCCATGTAGGGGAGAAGATCTTCACAAGTGCAGCAAAATGATCAGCAAAAAACGTCATTTTGGGCAAACAATTAGCAGAATCTACCAAGTATGCTCTCTAATATTTTGATTTAATTGTGTATAAGCGCTGCCCAGAGCTAAAAGAGAAACATAGTGTATAAGTGCTGCCCAGAGCTCCTTCTATGGAAGATCCTGAAGGTGGTATGGCGAAGGGGGAGAGTTGCTGACCAGTGAAGGTGCGCTGAGGGAGTTTGGATCCCAAAAGAGGAAAACTCAAAGAACATCAATCAGTTTCGGTCAATCTCGCTGCTGAGCGTCGAAGGGAAGTCTTTCAGCATTGTCTCCCGAAGATTAACTGAGTTTCTCCTCAAAAACAGCTACATCGACCCCTCAGTGCAGAAGGGTGGGATTCCGGGAGTTCCCAGCTGCTTGGAGCACACTGGAGTAGTTACACAGCTCATTAGAGAAGCCCATGAAAACAGAGGCGACCTAGTTGTTCTGTGGTTGGACCTCACCAATGCTTATGGGTCCATAGAGCACAAACTGGTTGAGCTTGCACTACACCGACACCGTTCCCAGCAAGATCAAGGACCTGATCCTGGATTATTACCATAATTTCAGGCTGAGGGTGACTTCTGGGTCAGAAATATCAGACCTGCATCGGCTTGGAAAAGGATTAATAACGGGATGCACCCATTTCTGTTATTCTTTTTGCTCTTGCCATGAACATGGTGGCCAAGTCAGCCGAGGTGGAATGCAGAGGCCCCCTAACCAAGTCTGGTGTGTGACAGCCCCCAATTTGAGCTTTTATGTACGACCTTACCATCACCCCAACATCGGTCCCAGGAGGTAGGTGGATCCTACAAGGTCTTGAGAAACGTATCACTTGGGCAAGGATGAGTTTAAGGCAACAAAGTCTAGGTCCATGGTGCTGAAGAAGGGGAAGGCGACTGACAGATTCCACTTCTTACTATCCGGAACTGCCATTCCCTCCATCACTGAGCAACCTGTCAAGAGCTTGGGGAAGGTTTTTGACACAACTCTGAAATACTCTGCCGCCATTCAAAAGTCCATCAAAGACCTTGAAGCCTGGCTCACCAAAGTCGACAAGTCAGGTCTGCCAGGCAGATTCAAGGCCTGGATCGATCAGCATTCTATCCTGCCCCGAGTCCTGTGGCCTCTGCTGGTTTACGCTGTTCCATTGACCACAGTTGAGTCCCTCAAAAGGAAGGTCAGCAGCTTTCTCCGCAGGTGGCTTGGCCTTCCCCGCAGCCTCAACAGTGCAGCACTGTATGGGACCAGTAACATCTTGCATCTCCCATTCAGTGGCCTCACGGAAGAGTTTAATGGTGGCACGAACAAGAGAGGCACTGCAGCACAGGGATTCCAGGGACCAGAAGGTGTCATCGGCTGGCATCGTGGTGAGAACAGGGAGGAAATGGAAGGCGGCGAAAGCAGTGGAGGTGGCAGAGTCACGCCTAAGGCAAAAAGCATTGGTGGGAGTCATGGCAACTGGCAGAGCGGGTTTGGGATACTTCCCTAAGACTCCGGTTGGCAAGGCACAGGGCAAGGAGAGACACCATCTAATCCAGGAAGAGGTCCGAGCAGGTGTGGAGGAAGAGCGTGCGAGCAGGACGGTGGGGCTCAGGGAGCGTGGACAAGGTGGGAGAGCACACTGCAGTGCAGGATTACCTGGTCAAACATCATGCAGGCAGACTTCCAGCGCTTCCGGCTCCTTGTCCAAGCTGTCTACGATGCCCTACCTAGCCCAGCAAACCTCCACGTCTGGGGCAAGAGCGAGACACCTTCCTGCCCACTTTGCTCTGGAAGAGGATCATTAGAACATCTCCTCAGCAGTTGCCCAAAGTCTCTTGGGGAAGGTCGCTATCGGTGGTTGCTGAGAGCACAGCCACTGCCATCGGTAACAGCAAACACTATCATGCCCCAAAGAAATCAATCACTTTTGTCAGAGCTGGAGAGAAGCCCCGACTACAACCAAAAACAAGGACAGGCCTCCTCTACATAGCCAGACTGGCAGCTGCACGTCGATCTGGGCAAACAGCTGACATTTCCACACACATCACAGCAACATCACTCCGGCCAGACATGATCATCACCTCTGAAGTGACAAAACAGCTGATCATTCTGGAACTGACAGTACCCTGGGAAGAGCGTATTGAAGAGGCTAATGAGAGGAGGCGCGCAAAGTACCAGGAACTGGTGGAGATGTGCCAGGACAGAGGCTGGAAGACATACTATGAGCCCATAGAGGTGGGCTGTAGAGGCTTTGCAGGACGCTCACTCTGCAAAGTCCTCAACCAGTTGGGCATTACGGGGCTGGCAAAGAAGAGGGCCATTCAATCCGCAAGCAAAGCCGCAGAGAAAGCCACTAGGTGGCTTTGGATTAAGAGGGCTGATCCGTGGGCGGTTGCTGCTGGGAAGCAAGTCGGGGCTTGATCAACCCCGGCTGGGTCGCCTGGACGAGGGTGTCTGATGTTGTGAGACCCGAAACACCCGATGACCCCAGGTCACATCACTGAGGATGCGTCCCAGCGCATCTAGAAGATGTATCTTTCACACTGGCTACCACATTCCCCTTTGTTTGCTTCGGAGACAAACTCTTGCCTTCTCCTGCCTCTTAACATTGGCAAGGCTTCTTTTTTTCCCCTCCGTGAATCTGAGAACGCTCTTCAATCACTTTCTTGTCATGCAAATTTTTGCATAACCATACTAGTATTTTCAGTGCAGCCAGCAGTAGATATTCCCCATCAGACATTGTTTTTAAAGAAGTCCTCACATAAACTAAGGTGTGGTCCAAACTCCCAACCTACCACATTGCAGACCTCGAACGACTCCTACTAACTTCTACAATGGAGGAAGGAAAGTACAAGTTATTTGCCTTCCATCACAGTGGAGAATGTGAGGTTGCCGAAAAAACAAGATGAAATTGCTGCCTGCACTGGTGAGGACACGGAGGGAATGCCGTGAGTGCAGTGATCTCAGTGTTTGTGGGGACATCGCTCCACGAGGACATCCTGGAGTCTAGTGTGAATGTGGACGGCTTTCTGACTGTTCGGGTGGACAGGGACTGCAGAGTTGTACTGACAGCGGTCAGTGCAACTCTGGTCACATCACGGTGAAGAAGCCGGAGTGTGGCCCGGATTGAACTGATGGTGTGGGTCTCTGCTAGTGCTGTGTGCCCTGTGGATTCTCACATACCACTGTGGTGGCTGCTTAAGTTTATGTTTAATCTTCATGTAGTTATGTTTCTTGTTGCTTTTTTGTATAACTGTATGGCACATCAAATTTCACTGTACCTCGTTACACGCCACAATGAAGGACCATTGAACCACTGAATGTTCAAAGCCAGAGGAGTTCAGGGACATGGAGGAACAGGAATGGAGGTGGATAAGTAGGAGGGAAAAGTGAAATGATGACGATAACTTAATTATATCTTTGTGCTTGACACCCTCTAGAGGACTGAATGGAAGAATAGCATGGTGAGGGCGAGCTTGATAGGTAAAGAGATACACGTCACAGAAAAAAGAGCACTAAAAAGCACCAGATTGGCACAGGAAATAGAAATTCTGAAACATGGACCCGAGATTGGGGTGCATGGGTTAACCACAAATCCATTATGCTCTGGAAGGCTCGGACTAGAAAAATAATCAAATGTTTTCATTAACAAGCTGATGTGGATGCAGCATGATATTGTACAACATAACAAGGAGCACAGAAGAAATCACCCCCATGCTCCAGCAGCAGGTTGCACGAAGAGTTAAGTTGTGCACTGTAATTTGCAAGGGTACCATCACATTCTGCCTGCTGGTGTAAGTAACAGTTATCTTGGAAGCTGTTGTGGCATCTTTCTATTTCTTTGCAAGGTCACCAAAGCTTTGGGATCTACTAAAAGTAGATCATGTCATGGTGTTATATTTGAATACTTGCACTTAAAATTGTTACGCCCCTTTGCAAGCTGTTCCAATTGATTTAATACTGGCATCTATCCAACAATATTGTCTCGGTCACCCAGTTCACAAAAAGCAAGTCAAATCTAAACTGACTAATTGCCTCCCGTGTCACTCTGCAAATCCAGCAACTGGCAACAAATCCCAAATGTCTTTATTAGACCAAGTTAATGAATTTACTCCTCTGGGAATAAAGTGACAGGATGGAATGTCTGATAGTTTAGAGAGAAAAGAAAATCTATAGTTATAGCATTTATTTGTTATTGCTGCCAGGACTTATGGCTAAAATATCAATGGTGACTTTTAACAGGAGCACAATTTAGAGAGCATTCCAAGTATTAGAATATTGGCAAATCATCCTGTCACATACCTTAGAAAACCTGAGCCTGCGGATGTGTAGTTTATCACAGTACCTAAAGACTCTATCCCCTACTCCCCATTCCTCCATCTACGCCCAGGATAACATTTGCCATACCAGGGCATTGGAGATGTCCCGATTTTTAATGAAACAGGGGTTCCCCTCTTCCATTATGGATGAGGCTCACTAGGGTCTCCTCGATAGCCCGCATATTTTCTCTTGCTCCCCCTCCCCCCCATTCGTAACAAGGACAGAATCCCCCTTGTCCTCACCTTCCACCCAATCAGCCATCGCATACAGCATATAATCCTACAACATTTTCGCCACCTCCAATGGGATCCCACTACTGGCCACATCTTCCCATGTCCACCCCTTTCTGTTTTCCGCAGAGACCGTTCCCTCCAAGCTCCCTGGTCAACTCATACCTTCCCACCCAAACCACCCCACCAGGTACTTTCCCCTGCAGCCGCAAGAGATGCCACACCTGTCCCTTTACCTCCCCCCTCGATTCCATCCAAGGACCCAAACACTCTTCCAGGCGAGGCTGAGGTTCACTTGCACCTCCTCCAACCTCATCTACTGTATCCGCTGTTCCAGGTGTCAACTTCTCTACATCGGCGAGACCAAGTGCACGCTCGAAAATCATTTCGCTGAACACCTCCGCTCAGTCCGTCTTAACTTACCTCATCTTCCCCCTCCCATTCTCCATCTGACCTTTCTGTCCTGGGCCTCCTTCATTGTCAGAGTGAGGCCCAGTGCAAATTTCCTCAACAGCACCTCATATTTTGCTTGGGTAGTTTACACCCCAGTGGTATGAACATTGACTTCTCCAACTTCAAATAGCCCTTGCCTTCCCTCTCTATTCCCTCCCCCTTCCCAGTTCTCCCACCAGTTTTACTGTCTCCGACTACATTCTAGCTTTGTCCCGTTCACTCCCCTGACATCAGTCTGAACCTCGACCCGAAACGTCACCCATTCCTTCTCTCCAGAGATGCTGCCTGTCCCCCTGAATTATTTCAGCATTTTGTGTTTATCACAGTACCAGGTGGAACATGGATTCTCAGAAGGGTTTGCAGATATAGGCACTTTGCAGATTTGCCTCCTGCCCCAAGGTTCTTGATTCCTGTCATGTCTACTCTAAAGCTTCTAGAAATGAGGTACAACCAGTGGCATCAACCAAATGCTGTAAAAAACACTCACTGGCAGTGGCATATCTTGTGGACTCCAGAAGGCATTTGAGAACTCTGGAAAAAATATAATTGAACTATTGGTATTCATATTGATTTATTATTATACTGAGAAAACATTTGTTTTCATGCTATCCAGTCAAATCATACTATACATGGACCGCTTGGAAATAAAAACACATTTGTCAGGCTGTTGTACATAGACTACAGCTTGCCGTTAAATACCATCATCCACTACAAACTGATTTACACAATGGATGGTTGGTGTATGGAACAAGCTGCCAGATGTGGTAGTTGAGGCTGGGACTATCCCAATGTTTAAGAAACAGTTAGATAGGTACATGGATAGGACAAGTTTGGAGGGATATGGACCAAGCACAGGCAGGTAGGACTAGTGCAGCTGGGGCCATAGGGCCTGTTTCCACACTGTATCGCTCTATGACTATGATTGCCAAGCTCACGGAACTGGTAGCGTACAACCCACCAATGTGAAGGGTCTTGACCTGAAACACAGTGCTTCCACATCTCAAAAAAAAATGTCCTGAAATATAATTCCAAATTACCTGGAATTTGATGGTATTTCCCGGCCCGGTAAGCCTTCCCCAACTGCGCACGTGCGAATACCGGACCCACAGCACATGCGCAGGGAGACGGCGTCTCTATCACGTCACCAGCGCCATTTTCAATTGTGACGAGGCTGATGGGCCTCCCTGAACTGCGCAGGCACGGATTGTTGTAAATATAGTTGTAAATACCTGTAAATATACAGGTACATACTCTTTTTTCCACAAATCATCCCGCGGGCCTGATTGGACCCTTTGGCATCTCCCCGCGCATGTTGGGGCGGCAGACGCACATGCGCAGTTGGGAAAGGCTTACCGGGCCAGGAAATTTCCCGAAATTATTTAATTTCCCTAAACTTACCCGAAGACAACCAGAATTTCAGGTAACACTGCCGAAACATCACCCATTCCTTCTCTCCAGAGATATTGCCTGTCCCATTGAGTTACTCCAGTATTTTGTGTCTATCTTCAGTTTAAACCAGTATCTGCAGTTCCTTCCTACATGAGCAGTGTGAACGTTGATTTCTCTAATTTCAAGGAACTCCTGTATTCCTTGCCCCCTCTCTCCCACCTCCCCCACCCTAGTCGTCCTACTAGTTTCACTGTTCGCACCCCTGTATCCGTGTCGAAGAAAGACTGGATAGACTCGGCTTGTACTCGCTGGAATTTAGTAGATTGAGGGGTGATCTCATAGAGACTTACAAAATTCTTAAGGGGTTGGACAGGCTAGATGCAGGAAGATTGTTCTCGATGTTGGGGAAGTCCAGGACAAGGGGTCACAGTTTAAGGATAAGGGGGAAGTCTTTTAGGACCATGATGAGAAAATCGTTTTTCACACAGAGAGTGGTGAATCTGTGGAATTCTCTGCCACAGAAGGTAGTTGAGGCCAGTTCGTTGGCCATATTTAAGAGGGAGTTGGATGTGGCCCTTGTGGTTGAAGAGATCAGGGGGTATGGAGAGAAGGCAGGTACAGGATACTGAGTTGGATGATCAGCCATGATCATATTAAATGGCGGTGCAGGCTCGAAGGGCCGAATGGCCTGCTCCTGTACCTAATTTCTATGTTTCTATGTTTCCCCAGCCAACAATAGGCCATTATGGACTCCACTCCTCCTGAGATCATCTGTTGCCGGCCCTGTTTTGTTCTGGCCTTTTTCTCGTCTCCAGCTTCCCTCCTCCCACTCTATCAGTCTGAAGAAGGGTTCCGACCCAAAACCTCACCTATTCCTTTTCTCCAGAGATGCTGCCTGGCCCACTGAGTTACTCCAGCATTTTGTGCCAATTCACGGAACTGTGCATCGCTCTGTAATTGGATCCTCGACGTCCTCCTCATCAGACTACAATCTGTACGAATTGGCAGCAACACTTCCTCCTCAATAACCATCAACACAGGAGCACCTCAAGGCTGCGTGCGCAGGCCCCTGCTCTACTCACTCTATACTCATAAATGTGTAGCCGGACATAGTTCCAACTCCATCTTCAAATTTGCCGGGAACACCACCATCATTGGATGAATTACAGATGATGATAAGTCAGAGCATCGGAGGGAGATCGATCGATTGACCAAACAACAACCTTGCTCTCAACGTTGTGTCAGAACAACAACCTTGCTCTCAACGTCAGTAAAACCAAGGAACTGATTGTTGACTTTGGAAAAGGAAGGTCGAGGATCCACAAACCTGCCTTCATTGACAGAACTGTGATGGAGAGGGTCAAAAACTTCAAATTCCTGGATATCTCTGAAAATCGGTCCTGGACCCAGCACATTGATGAAATCATAAAGAAAGCCAATCAACACCTCTATTTCCTTGAAAGATTGAGGAGATTTGGTGTGTCAATGAATACTTTCTTAAACAGGTATACAGTACAGAAAACCATTAAGGCAAATCAAATAAATAGCAAGTGCTACTACATTTGGTCCTGCAGCAAACTGTGACCCTGGCTCCGGTGATGTATATTTCATTCCCTGTTGAGAAATGAAATATTTAATAATCTCTTCATACACATTAAAAAATAAATCATAAATGCTAAAATACATATACATATTTTTATAGTTGATGTTATATTGAAAAATAATTTGCTTCACAACGCTGTCTAAAAAGTATAAATTGTTGAATTGCGGACAAAATATATATTTTTTGACATGTTTTGAACTATCCACGCCACCATTTTCAGAATTAAGAATTATAGTAGCTTTACACGATTTCATTCAGCAAACCTTAGTCTCATTCCATTGTCCGCAACCACTTGTGTAATCAGTTTGTTAAAGAAAGCTTACCCTACCAGAGTTTCAATCCTGATGAATGGTGCCTTTTATGGTGATTAGGTTACATAACATGAATGGGAGAATGAAGGACAGCTTAGCACTGACAGAACTGCCAATCATTCTTGCACCTTTTATTCCTGTAACAAAGGCAGCTAGAGAGAATTAACCAGGTAATAACACCTACATGTTGGTGTAATTGAAAACCAGTTATACTGAAAAGTGCACTTTGGGTTCACTTATCATTCTTTGTGATATTCCATAAAAATAATTCACTGGTCCATTAACTATACCTGCATCTCTGGCACATTACGGCTGGCAATGCCTCCTGATTAGAAATGGAACACATTTTTGTCTTCATTGTTCGAATTATCATCTGAAAACTGTTCAAGATAATTGCAAAACTAGCACTGTGTGTTAATTTTATGACACTGGCTATGATGTATGGGCTTCAACCGAAAATGATAGCGGTTTCTCATTATACAAATGCTGCCTCCCCTGCTGAGAGTTAGCCATTTTTGTTTTTTATTTGTGAAAGGATTGTTCATCAGCCAAGTTAAAAAAATTGTTATACATGCAGATCAAGTCACTTTAACATTTGGAGGCAACGTCTGTGATCGTGAGGGTATGAGCTTTTAAGTATAACCTTTCAACATTCATGGCGTAGGTAGCTGGTTTCTAAACCCCAGTTAGGATTTTAGTTTACCTCTTATGGCTGCTAGACATTTGCACAAAGTTACTTGAAACAGAATAAATCAAACTAGAATAATTTAGACTTTGTTTACAGCAGCTAGCTGCTGGATCAAAGCAACTAATTGCTTGTGGAAACCCCCAAATTACATCCGCAAGTTCTGCCATGAATATGAAACATGACCTCTAATTGATGTATCATAGCTGGACAACATCAGCCAGTTTAGTTTAGTTAAATTTAAAATAGAGACATTCACAGGGTACAATTAGCATAAATGTTCACAAGCATAATTTGGCACAACAGAACCAATACCTTATAATGCCGCGTGCCCAATTTCAGTAATTCTCACAGTAATGGCAAGTTGTTTTTTTCCTCTCGTTTATCATATTGTTTATAGTGTACTATGTTCACATATTTTCTGTTGTGCTGCAGCAGGTAAGAATTTCATTGTTCTATCTGGGACATATGACAATAAAACACTCTTGACTCTGCTTTATTATATTCCAACAATAAGGAAAATATTGCTGCCATTAGACATTTGACAGCTTTGTGAAGGACTGTTAAGGAAAACCCTGGAAGAAAAAGTATTTCATGCATCAAAAAAAATGTACTGTCCACAGTCAGATTTCTCTATCAAATAATATGATAATTTTGTAAACTATCATCGACATTCTGTATGTTGGAGCAGTGGTGAAAATCACCTCCCTCTGGAAAGATGTTTACTGCATTTTTTTGGTACCTAAACTAAAATACATAGGGACAAGGCACAGCCCCTTTCTCGGAATGTGCATACATGAAGGATTTGGATTTGTCAAAAGTGCCAAGTATTGGGAGAAATATATGGTACTGCTAACTGCTGCTCTCATGGAATCAGTCTCAACTTAAGGTTGGAAAAGATCCCTGAAACAACTGGAACAACATCTGATAATACTGTGGTTTGGTGTTCTTCATTGCAAGACTCGGGAGTTATTGCAGTACTGATCCCTGGAGCCATAGATCAGAGGTTGCATAGGACCAGCAGCAGAGCTGGAAACTGGAGGATAGTTCGCTCAGGAACGTGGCCAGGAACATGAGTAGATGAACGGGGAGGCTGAAGGGAACAGATCAGTGACTAGTGAAGGTTTCAGAAATCGCAAAGTGAAAGGGTGGAGAAAGAAGGATGTCTGTGGGTGTAAAGTATTCAGGGGGTAGTGTCTGAGGATCTGGGAACTGGGAAGGAAGGTGATGAGAAAGGGTAGTTGTTCCCAAACCACATATACAAGGTGAGAGAGAAACAGAGAGGGATGGAGGCACACAGAAAAAGAGAGATAGAGGCAATCGGGGAACGAGTTAGAAGCAGACGGGGTAAGAGCGAGGCAGACAGGGCAAGTGCACACAATTGTAGAACAATATGTGCCAATAATAAGCGAGTTCGGTATTCCGACTGCGCATGCCCAGGTCATAGGTCACTAGCAGGCACGTGCCGTCAGGGTAGGCAAGGTAGGCACTATCTACCCTGACTAAAATTATAAAATTATAATTATTAAATATCCATATTACTAAAAGTTTGATCTTGACCACTTCCTGTTCTGTATATTGATTTTTAGAAAAAACGCTGCCACTTACAACTGTGATTTTTGACCATCTTACTCAGAGTCCCCCTCCGTTGCGCAGGACAAGAAGATTTTTTCCATCGATTAAAAATAAAAGAGTTATTAGTGTTTAAAAAATGTTGAGATTCTCTCTCCTGAAGGCCACGCCCTTTCCGGAGGGACTATAAAACCCGGATGTGTTGAGTGCCTCAGTCAGTCTCTGCAAGATGGGGGGAGCGAGAGGGTTACGTCTCTCAGTCTGAGCTGTGAATAACACTGAACACATGTTCACTAAACTGTGAGTGGTTTTACTCACCTGTCAGTGCCCTTAATGTGGTTTGAAAATATAGTTTGGAAATGCTAAAGCTGTGTTGCCTTTGGTTTGGAAATGCTAAAGCTGTGTTGCCTTTGGTTTGGAAATGCTAAAGCTATGTTGCCTTTGGTTTGGAAATGCTAAAGCTGTGTTGCCTTTGGTTTGGAAATGGTAAAGCTGTGTTGCCTTTGGTTTGGAAATGGTAAAGCTGTGTTGCTTAATTAAAGTTGGCTTGCCTAATTAAAGTTGTCTTGCCTTCTATATAATTAAAAGTTTAATCTTGATCAGTTCCTGTTTGCGCTTTATATTGATTTTAGAAAAAAACGCTACCACGTACGGCTGTGATGTTTGGCCATCTTACTCAGAGACACTCCTGTATCAGCGCGAACAAGGGACCAAGTGAGGTTACTCACACTGACACATGGAATAAGCTCCACTGCCCGCTGTCCTGTTATCCATCGCCTGCTGACCCGCTCCGCTCTATGATCTTTGCTCTTGAGCTGGTCCCCTCACTGTTTAGACGGAGAGCACTGCCAGAGGTGAGCGGGCCACCCGAGCTGCTTCCCTCCCCGGTCACAATGTTGTGGCTCAGCGACCGGAGCGCCGTGGCAGGGTTAAGTGAGTGAGTTGCTAGCATGATCCTTGACCCCTCCTTCGCAACGCTCCTGCCCTCCCCGCAACTTTACCTCTGGCCATACTCACCACGCGCTGTGAAAGGAACTCTCCCTGCAATTGGTCCCTTGAACAAGTATTGTCATTCAATAAGATCACAACTGATTCAACGTCCCGATGTGCTCCTGTTTTTCCCACCATCTCTCCACTTGCCGTCACCCTCCACCCCCACCCATTCAGTAATTCAGAATGAAGGAGATTTGGAAGCCTTTGCTAAATTGAATTGTTATTTTCTTTATCTTTATTCTTTATTTTTACGGAGAGGAGAACAATCTGCACATGCGTGGTTTAAGATTTTTTTGAAGCCGACTGACTGCCTACCCTGAGTAATTACTCACGGCACGTGCATGGTCACCAGCTATAAACAGTCTCGACAACGGTGGTGCTGCATTGCAGGCTTGCGTTTCATCCATGGTTGGGGTCAGCTCTCCGTCGCTGTGGCCGCTTTTGAGTTGCTGCTGGGCTGTCCCCGTCCCCTCCCTTTCTGGAGGTGTCTGGGGTGGCCCTGGGCTGACGGGGCAGCCCTGGACTTGCAACCGGTGCTGCAGCCACTGGATCCAGCTCGGCTCTGCCTGTCCCGCCGGGTTGGCCGGCAGCCCTCCACCTCCAACCCCCTCCCCTCAGTCCGACACTGAGATCCTGCTGAAGATGGGCAGCCGCCGGCTCTGCTCGGAGACGGGTGACTCGGAGCCGCTGCTGCTGGAGTTGTCGTGGTCACAGAGAGAGTCTGCGGACGGGCTCCCGCCGGCCATGGGCAGGCCAGGCGCCCGCTGGAGCTGCTGCTGCTGGCGGCAGCAGCAACCTCCTCCCCCTCCCTTGCCCAGCCCCAAGCCCATTGTCCGTGCCAGCTCCAACTCCAGGTCAGGGCTGAAAATATAGGAGTGTACTATCTTTGTATTTTTATATTCTTGGTGTTTGTAATACTGAGATATTTAACTTTCATTCTTTATATTTTAAAACCTTGGAAACTCTGCTTGTTTGGATTTAGATTTTGCTCTGCCTGTTTGGAATAGCTTGTCCATGTTAAGATAAGCCATCTGTGCTCTATGTGAAGGCCTTTATTTTCAGGGGTATTTATTTTTGTAAGCTTTGGGTCCTTCTCTTGCGATAATTAGCGTAAATCAGTTGTGACAGTTATATGACCTTTGTAACTCTGTATCAAGCCCTCGCTGAGAGAAATAAGGGGCCCAAGAAAGGGGGAGTAATGTGATTTAAATAGGAAATACAGAATGGAAAATAACTGGGAAGGGAGGGGAAAAACTAGATGCAGGTAATTGGTTATCGATATGGAAATGTCTGCAAGTCATTGGGTATGAAAATGCATCGGGGGTGGGACATACAGTTAAACATGCATAAGGGGCAGCTCTTTGTCTGGAGGTACTTCCAGCCTTGATTTGCAAATAAACTTTGAACTTCTTGAAGAATTTTCCGTGTTACCTGACAATTTTGAGTATCAGTAACCGCAACAAAGTCGAGCGCTGGGCTGGAGGAGGCCGAGCCCAGGCTGGCGCTCTGGCGCAGGCGAGGCCCTCGTTCCTCCTCGGGGTTGTTGACAGAAGCCAGTGGTATGCAAGGTACGTCTTGTACTTGGGGTGGCGGCTGAGGGAGCGCAGCTCGGCGTGGCCGTGGGCGAACTGGCACTTGTTGCCATAGCGGCCCATCGGGGAGGGGGTTATAAACCATATAACAATTACAGCACGGAAACAGGCCCTCTCGGCCCTTCCAGTCCGTGCCGACCATTTGTTTTCCCCTAGTCCCATCTACCTGCACTCAGACCATACCCCTCCATTCCCTTCACGTCCATATACCTATCCACTTTACTCTTAAATGTTAAAATCGATCCTGTCTCCACCACTTCTGCTGGAAGCTCATTCCACACAGCCACCACCCTCTGAGTAAAGAAGTTCCCCCTCACGTTACCCCGAAACCTCTGTGCCTTAATTCTCATGTCATGCCCTCTTGTTTGAATCTTCCCTACCCTCAATGGGAAAAACGTATCCACGTCAACTCTGTCTATCCCTTTCATCATTTTAAAGACCTCAATCAAGTCCCCCTTTAACCTTCTGCGCTCCAAAGAATAAAGACCTAACTTGTTCAACCTTTCTCTGTAACATAGTTGCTGGAACCCTGGCATCATTCTAGTAAATCTCCTCTGTACTCTCTCTATTTTGTTGACATCCTTCCTATAACTAGGCGACCAAAATTGTACACCATACTCCAGAATTGGTCTTACCAATGCCTTGTACAATTTTAACATTACTTCCCTACTCCTATATTCAATGCTCTGATTTATAAAGCCCAGCACACCAAAGGCTTTCTTTACCACCCTATCTACATGCGATTCCACCTTCAGGGAACTATGCACAGTTATTCCTAGATCCCTCTGTTCCACAGCATTCCTCAATTCCCTACCATTTACCATGTACGTCCTATTTTGATTTGTCCTGCCAAGATGTAGCACTTCACACTTATCAGCATTAAACTCCATCTGCCATCTTTCAGCCCACTTTTCCAAATGGCCCAAATCTCTCTGTAGACTTTGAAAATCTACTTCATTATCCACAACACCACCTATCTTAGTATCATGTGCATACTTACTTATCCAATTTTCCACCCCATCATCCAGATCATTGATGTATAAACAACAGTGGACCCAACACAGATCCCTGAGGCACCCCACTGGTCACCGGCTTCCAACCTGACAAACAGCCATCCACCATTACTCTCTGACATCTCCCATTCAGCCACTGTTGAATCCATCTTGCTACTCCGCCATTAACACCCAAAGATTGAACCTTCTTAACCAACCTTCCATGGGGAACCTTGTCAAAGGCCTTACTGAAATCCATATAGACAACATCCACTGCTTTACCCTCATCAATTTCCCTAGTCACCGCTTCAAAAATTTCAAGAAGGTTTGTCAAACATGACCTTCCAGGCACAAATCCATGTTGACTGATCCTGATCAGACCCTGTTTATCCAGATGCTTATATATATTATCTCTAAGTATCCTTTCCATTAATTTGCCCACCACTGACGTCAAACTAATAGGTCTATAATTGCTAGGTTTATTCTTTGGACCCTTTTTAAACAATGGAACAACATGCGCAGTACGCCAATCCTCCGGCACTATTCCCGTTTCTAATGACATTTGAAATATTTCTGTCATAGCTCCTGCTATTTCTACACTAACTTCCCTCAATGTCCTAGGGAATATCCTGTCAGGACCTGGAGA
Organism: Okamejei kenojei; assembly: GCA_035221665.1. NCBI lineage: Eukaryota > Metazoa > Chordata > Chondrichthyes > Rajiformes > Rajidae > Okamejei > Okamejei kenojei. The sequence continues at coordinate 107,254,451 of CM069133.1, read as the reverse complement.
CTTATCCACTTTTATATTTTTCAAAAGTGTCAGTACTTCCTCCTCTTTGAATCTCATAGTTTCCATAGCTACTCTACTTTTTCCCCTTAACTCACCGAGTTCAATATCCTTCTCCTTGGTGAATACCGAAGAAAATAAATTGTTCAATATCTCCCCCATCTCTTTTGGCTCAGCAGATAGCTGCCCATTCTGGTTCTCTAATGGTCCAATTTTATCCCTCGTTATCCTTTTGCTATTAATATAGCTGTAGAAACCCTTTGGTTTACTTTCACCTTTCTTGCCAAAGCAACCTCATATCTTCTTTTAGCCTTCCTAATTTCTTTCTTAAGATTCTTTTTACATTCTTTATACTCCTCTAGCACCTCATTTACTCCATGCCTCCTATAATTATTGTAGATATCTCTCTTTTTTCGAAACAAGTGTCCAATTTCCCTTGAAAACCATGCTCTTTCCAATTTTTACTATTTCCTTTCAACCTAACAGGGACATAAAGATTCTGTACTCTTACAATTTCCCCTTTAAATGTCCTCCATTTCTCTTCTACATCCTTCCCATGAAACAAAGTGTCCCAATTCACTCCTTTAAAATCCTTACGCATTCCCTCAAAGTTAGCCTTTCTCCAATCAAAAATCTCCACCCTAGGTCAAGTTCTGACTCTCTCCATAATTATATTGAAACTAATGGTATTGTGATCACTGGTCCCGAAGTGCTCACCAACGCATACCTCCGTCACCTGACCTGCCTCATTTCCTAACAGGAGGTCCAGCACTGCCCCTTCTCTGGTCGATACCTCTATGTACTGCTGCAAAAAACTATCCTGCACACATTTTACAAACTCCAAACCATCCAGCCCGTTTTACAGAATGTGTTTCCCAGTCTATTTTTGGAAAATTGAAATCTCCCACAATCACTACCTTGTGCTTACTACTAATATCTGCTATCTCCTTACATATTTGCTCTTCCACTTCACGCTCCCCATTTGGCGGTCTATAATACACCCCTAAAAGTGTTGCTACAAAGTGACCGTTCCCACTTCTCAGTTCCACCCAAATAGCCTCCTAGACGAGCCCTCTAATCTATCCTGCCAAAGCACTGCTGTAATATCTTCTCTGACAAGCAATGCAACACCTCCCCCTCTGGTCCCTCCAATTCTATCACACCTGAAGCAACGAAATCCTGGAATATTTAGTTTCCAATCACAGCCCTCCTGCAACCATATTTCACTGATTGCCACAACATCATATTTCCAGGTGTCAATCCAGGCTCTAAGTTCGTCCACCTTACTTACAATGCTCCTAGCATTAAAATATACACATTTTAGAAACCCACCATCCCTTATTCTCTGTCTATTATCTTTTTCATCTTTCTCGCCTACATTTTGGATCCAAGTGCTTCCCTTCTCTGCCTCTTGCCCCACACCCTGACCCCTAGCCCCCTCTACCCGAGTCCCTCCCCCCAGCCTTTCTAGTTTAAAGTCTCCCCAGTAGCCTTTGCAAATCTCCCTGCCAGGATATTGGTCCCCCTCGGGCTCAGGTGCAACCCGTCCTTTGTGTACAGATCATGCCTTCCCCAAAAGAGGTCCCAGTGATCAAGAAACTTGAATCCCTGCCCACTGCACCAGTTCCTCAGCCATGCATTTATCCTCCACCTCATTTCATTCCTACTATCACTGTCACGCGGCACAGGCAGTAATCCTGAAATTGTTACCCTTTTGGTCCTTCTCCTTAACTTTCCCCCCAACTCCCTAAATTCTCCCCTCAGGACCTCGTCACTTTTTCTGCCTATGTCATTGGTACCTATGTGTACCACAACATCAGGCTCCCCTCCCTCCCTTATCAGAATCTTTTGGACACGTTCTGACACATGCGAGACCCTGGCACCAGGGAGGCAAACTACCATCCGGTTCTCCCCGACTGCGTCCACAGAATCGCCTATCTGACCCCCTAACTATAGAGTCCCCTATTACAATTGCCCTCCTATTTTTGTTACCCTTCTGGGCATCAGGGCCGGTCTATGTGCCGGAGGCCCGGCCGCTGTTGCTGCCCCCAGCTAGGCTGTCCCCTCCAATCGTACTCAAACCCGAGTACCTATTTTCCAGGTGTACGGTCACAGGGGTACTCTCTAGCCCCTGCCTCTGCCCCTTGCCCTTCCTAACTGTGACCCACTTGTCTGCCTCCTGTGGTTTGGGAGTGACTACCTCCCTGTAGCTCCTCTCTATGACCTCCTCACTCTCCCTGAGGAGACGGAGGTCATCGAGCTGCTGCTCCAGGTTCCTAACACAGTCCTTTAGGAGCCCCATCTCAACACCTGGCGCAGATGTGGACGTCTGGAGGGCTATCAGATTCCCTGACCTCCCACATCTGACATCCAGAACAGTACACTGCCCTGGCCTTCATACTGCCCCCCTTACACAGGATACAATATCAACACAATACAAAGTACACAACAAACTGCTGGAATCTGACTGCCAATCAGCTGCTTACCCTGGTCCACTTCCCACCAATCAGCGGCTTCCTCAAAAAAAAAAAAAACCCACTTCTCCAAATGGAATGGTATGGATTTCGGCAAGCTCCTGTGGGCCTCTGAAAAAAAACAAGCCCCGCGCTTGATTTTAAACCTTACCGGTCGGGTGTCGCTCCTCCCCCTCCTCCTCTTCCAACGGCTCCTGTGGGCCTCTGAAAAAAAAAACAAGCCCCGCGCTTGATTTTAAACCTTACCGGTCGGGTGTCGCTCCTCCCCCTCCTCCTCTTCCAACGGCTCCTGTGGGCCTCTGAAAAAACAAGCCCCGCGCTGGATTTTTAACCTTACCGGTCGGGTGTTGCTCCTCCCCCTCCTCCTCTTCCAACGGCTCCTGTGGGCCTCTGAAAAAACAAGCCCCGCGCTGGATTTTTAACCTTACCGGTCGGGTGTCGCTCCTCCCCCTCCTCCTCTTCCAACGGCTCCTGTGGGCCTCTGGAGTTGGAGCGGGGTTGGGCTGGAGTTGTCGCTGGCGGTGGGCCTGAGGGTTCTCGGTGCTGGCTGTGGGTCTGTGGCCACTGGTGTCATCGGACAGGGCTGGCGGTTGGCCTGGCAGGAGAGGCGAAGTTGGCGCTTCTCCGCACTGGCAGTGGGCCTGGGGGGCAGCGTCCCGTCGGTCCGGACGTCTCCAGCCACTCCCAGTGTGGGGATGGGACACTTGAGTGGGGGGTGGCGACTGGGGACAGTCCCGTGGCGCTTCGGCTGCGCTGGGGACACGGGTTCGATCCTGGCTGCGGACGAGCGCCGGTCTAGTCTCCCACTGAAAAGACAAAAAATCTGACCCAAACTATACTCACTGAATCTATGGCGCTTCGTTCGATTGTTATTTATAGCGTTCGACCTTTGACAAATCCCATGATTCTTTGCGTTTTCTTAGGAATACCGAACTCGCTTATTACATCCAAGTACTCCATTGTTTAGTAGTGGCCCCCCTATTGAAGGTTTTTTTTCCCAAAATGGCCCCTGTCAAGGAAAGTGAAGCTCAGTGATGAGCTCGACATTTGCCAGAATTTCCTACAGATTCAAAGTAACGAAGTAATGTTGGATGTTATAAATGGCCCGGTGTTGGCTTTAGAAATTAACCTTGTCACATTACAGAGGCAACAGCAATCTAAACACAGCAAGTCAATAAAAAGCTTTAAAAAGATTCAGAAGAGATTGTCATGGATATTAACAGCAATACATTGTGCCTTGTTATAGCTGATCATTAGGTCAAGCCTAACTCCACAGATCCATTCTGATGAGTACCGTTATTTGACATGATTGATAGGTGCCTGAGCGATTAAAATTCACCTCACTGGGGTATGCACAAGTGTTGAATGCAAATCATTCTAATCATAATATGTACAAATATAGGCACACTATACGGATAGTTGAAATTCCAAATTCAGAGGGAAAGAGGTGTATAAATCCCACACTGTGAAATTTAACTTTGACAAATGACTACTTGAAAGTTCAATTTTTAATTTCAAAATTTGCTCAAAAGCTAGAGAAACTATACAAATATTATTTCTCTCATTCTCTTTACCTCTGAAAAATTTTCAAGTCACTGAATATGAAAACCATTTTCATCATGTTGATGACAGCCATTAAAACAGAGACGATTCACTTAAAGAAACAACTTTCTAAAAAGCCACATTTTTTTTTACTTTGGCAGGTTTAACTATCAGTTGACACAAAGGGAAAATTTGGGGATTTTGATGAAGTTCCACATTAGGAGATTAAAGTGCAAAATTAAAGGACATCATATTGGAGGTTATATATTGCTATGGATTGACAATTGGCTCAACAGCGCAGGATTTGCTAAGTTTCATGACAACTCTGTTCCGCAGATTGTGTTTAGAGGACACAAAGAGAATCAAAGGCGATTTGGACACTTTATGTGAGTGGAAAAATATATGGCAGGACCAGTATGCCCTTGATAAAGGTTAAACTATTTACTTTGGTCGGAAATTCAGAAAGACAGAGTAATATTTAAAAAAGGTGAGAAACAAGGAAACACTGATGTGGAAAAGGATCTGGGTACGCATGTTACAGAAAGCGAAAACATTCTGCTGAAGCACGCATTTAACAAGGCAAACAAAATGAGGGCCTTCGTTACATTTGGTTTTGGGCACAGGAGCAAGGTTGCCTTAGTATGGAGCCTTGCTTTAATTATACAGGGACTTTGAGAGACTACGTGCATTTAGAACTCCCTATTCAAGAAATGTTATACTTCCTATGATGGATATGAAAGGGAGGATCGCCAGAATGATTCCTGGGGTGGCAGCACTATTGTATTAGGGGAGATTAGCCTATATTCACTACTGATTCGAATAATTTCTCTATGACTTGACAGATCAAATGCAGGGAGAATGTTTCCCCGGAGCCAGGGGACTTGAACAAGGGATCAGTCTCAGATACAGGTATGATATTTAGGAAAGATGCAAGGAGAAATGTCTTCACTCACTGCGAACCTGTGCCATTCTCTACTACAGAGAAAAGTGGAGGTCAGGTTAATGAATTATATTTAAGGAGAAAGTAGATAGTTTTTTAGATATAAAAAGCATCAAGAAGTATGGTAAGAAATCAGAAATATGGTGTTCAGATGGAAAATCACCCATGAATGTATTGAATAGTGGCGCAGACTTGAAGAGCCAAATACCCATATATCCTATCTTAGATGTCTATGTCTTTAAACTGCATGGTAATTAAATTCACAAAAGTGCCCATGAAGATCCAACTGGTCACATCATGTTCAACATCACTTGGAAAGATGTGATATTTCCTGCCTCAAGCACAAGATAAAAATATGCTACTGAACATGGAGTAACCTTCAACAAAATACATACTTTACCACACTATTTTGGAATCTGTTGATTATGAGCTTTCACGTAGATTTTCTCATGACATTGACACCAAACCCTTGGAAAAAAACCCCTTTTCAGATCAGTTTACCTGGGATTTTCACAGATCTTTGTGATAATTAGCAGATTATCAATACGAAATTCAACCAGAGTAGGTTAAAATCGAGAAAATTCTGAATATGTAGAAAATTCTACTGTGCAAACAATTGTAAAAGCAAATATTTTTCTGAGAAAACTTAAATCAAGTTCATTTTAGCCCATCACACAAACTCACTTCCTATTGTTCTTGCCTGTTTACACTTAATTGGAACTGATGCACAGGACCACCAAGCCAGAACAGCATAGCAAGGAGTCAGTGGAAACTATCCCTCAGGCTGTTTATTAGGCAATAAAAATAACAAATCTAAGGAAAATTCACAGCAAAATATATATTAGGCTGAAACTTTTTGGTAGTTTTATGTGGAATTGCCAATATTTACCCTCACAGTATGGAACTTGCACAAATATAAACTTAGTCTGAGTTCTGCCAGGAACCTCCTGGCTGCACTCCTGCACTAGAGTGAGAGTTTTTACTATTTACATGTTTTCTCAAACGTTTACTTAAAGAAAAGTTTTCTTTAAATGTGCTAGGTAATACGTTTTTCTTGTTTAAAATTTTGATTTTTTTTAATTCAGGGGGACAGGCAGCATCTCTGGAGAGAAGGAATGGGTGACGTTTCGGTTCGAGACTGCCACAGTAGGTAGTTGAGGCCAGTTCATTGGCTATATTTAAGAGGGAGTTAGATGTGGCCCTTGTGGCTAAAGGGATCAGGGGGTATGGAGAGAAGGCAGGTACAGGATACTGAGTTGGATGATCAGCCATGATCATATTGAATGGCGGTGCAGGCTCGAAGGGCCGAATGGCCTACTCCTGCACCTATTTTCTATGTTTCTCTTGAAGGATAGACATTCCTCCTACACTGAGGAAAATTCACCTGATCTACGCCCCTCGTGATTTTGTCTCTGTAAGGTTACCCCTCAGCCTCCTATGCTGCGCGGGGGGGGGGGGGAGTCACGGATTCTACTTATGACTCAACTCCTCAAGTACTGGTAACATGTGAATCTTTTTTGAGGGTCTGGATCCAAATCGAACACCCACTGGTTCTCTCCAAATATGCTGCCTGTCCCGCAGAGTGACTCCAGCATTTCGGTTTAAACCAGCAGCTGCAGTTCTTTCCTACACATTAAGTTTGTTCAGTTTGCCCCATTTTGGGGGAAGGTCAGTGAAGGTGTGGGGGACTGTGCGGCCGCTTGTTCTTCCACCACGACCAACGCAACGTCGCCCCAGGGAGGGGGGGGGGGGGGGGGGCGCGCTCTCGCCGCGTCCTCCCCCAACAACCTACCGTTGGTCCCGCGACGACGCGCCCGCGCCCGCGCCCGGCGGAGGTCACGTGGTCCCGCGAACGGTCCAATGGGCGCGCGCCGCTCCGATTCAAATCGCCTCGTGGCGTTGGAAGAGGCGACGGTTGCTCGGAGCCGCGCCGCGCTGTCGCCGCTTCACTTGTGCAGCTCACACCCTGCCGGCAAACATGTCCAGCAAACAGATCTATTACTCCGACAAGTATTACGACGACCAGTACGAGTACAGGTAAACAGTTGTGTTACTTGAAGTGGCGAGCAATAGTTTCGAAACGCTGCTCTTGCAGTGAACGGACCGCCCTGGAACGCACGGCGATGCTTGTTTTGACTGAACGCTGACATTCAGGGTTTGGCTTCTTTCCAATGATCGTGCGACGTGACTCGTGAGCAGAGTTTGCGAGCGACATTATGTTGCCGCCTCACGGTGGTTAACTTTGGTGCGGGGCGAGTTGTTTACAGCCTCCGCCGCGACCCGCTTGCTCGCCGCGCATGACGTCAGGCTGGGGGGGGAGGGGCGGCTTCAACCGGCTGGAAGCGGAGGCGCCGCCATCTCACTGGCCGGCAGTCGGCGCCTTCTTCCCCCGCCCTCCCTCCACCAAGCTGTGCTCGCAGTCGACACCATCCCGTCCCTGTTACTCCTTCTCCCCGCAGCCCGCCGCCATCCCATCCCGGCGCTGCAACTCCTTCCCCCACCTAGCTGCGCTCGCAGTCCGCCGCTATCCCATCCAGGAAGATCAGGCACGAAATGTTGGAGTAACTCAGCGAGACGGGCAGCATCTCTGGATAAAAGGAATGGGTGACGTTTCGGGTCGAGACCTTTCTCCAGAGATGTTGGCTGTCGCGCTGAGTTACTCCAACATTTCGTGCCTTCGGTGTAAACAAGCATCTGAAGTTTGTTCCGACACATCGTTCCCTTCCCGGCGCTTTCGGGGGGGTTGCACGTAAGGTCACTGGGTCATAGGGCTTGACGCACGGAGCCGCTCAATCCATCTGGAGGACATCCGTAACTTCCGGTATATGTTATTAATGCAAGAAACGCGTACTTTCCTACCTGTTAAAAACCGCCAACATTTTGAATTTTTGCGTTGTAAAAAATTGTAGAAGTCGGGGTAAGTGTGAGAGACATGTACCCAACTTCAGAATTCCAAAAGTGAAGCGAAATGAGATGCGAGAGCTGAAGGGACAACAGCTAAAGTGCTTGGCAGTCATTGGCCGTGCAGATATCGGAATTGAAAATATTGGTAATTGTCGCATTTGCTCACTGCATTTCATCAACAGTAAGGCATTATTTGTGTTTTTTCTTGATTCCTTTGGTATCTTAAAAAGTCTCAGAAATGATAAATCTGGCTTAGTTGATGAAATGCAGTGAGCAAACGGCCAATGTTCGCCAAGCACTCTGGCTGTTGTCCCTTCAGCCCTCGCTTCTATCTACTGTCATTTCTCCTCACTTTTGGAATTCTGAAGTAGGCTAAATGTCTCTCATGCTTATCCTGATTTCCATAATTATTTACAGTGCAACAATTGACAATTTTGGCAGGTTTTAACGGGCCCGCTACGCTGGAAACAATGGTAAGGGCTTACCTGCAGTTCATCGCGTGTACTCCACTTGGCGTAGCGCAGCAACGGTATGGGTCGCGGGTCGTGATCCGACTGCCGTGAAACCTCCCTATTCTGTTAAGGGACCACACTCTAGCAATGTTACAAAAATCAAGTCTGCAATGTATCCCATCAGATAAAGCATAAAAAGTTTATTTTGACATACTTTCATACTCTGAAATTAGCATCTTGTTCCCTATTGCTTTTCCACTGACTTAACTCAAAAGCTGTGATCGAGGCCAGTCAAAAGCCCATAACTTTCTTAAAAATTAAGAGAACTGAATGAAATTTTCAGTTATTATAGATTGAAGCATTCTGAAACAAATATGAAACAATCTTACTTGGATGACCTGAAATTAAAGCATATAATTAGTTAGTTACCTAATTGTATCTAATTACAACATTCAATTACTAGATCTAAACATCTATCCATTTCGTAGAAAAAGGGTAACATTTTTAAATAGCCTAAGTGTCCAAATAACATTCACACAAGAGTTCACAATATAACATGATTTTTAAATCTCATTGTCATGAATTTATAGGCCAAATGGAAGAAATTCCTGTTTAATTCCCGTAAATTAATGGGCATTTTAATCATCTTGCGCGTGGGTTTTTGAGGAACGCGATCGTTGCAGTGAATTTGAACCCGATATTGGCAGGGAAAACACTGCCGGTTTGTATGTGTCCAAAATCACATTTTCACCAATGACATTTTGATTAGTCATCCTAAGAAGCAAGTTTATATGTAAAATAGACGACTTTCCTTATGTTTTGTCCCCTATGTGAGATCCGTCATGTTGTAGGCGTTGACGACGTTAGAAGTAGCTTTTTATTTTACTCCAGGGATTTAATTACCTGGCTTTTTTTTTGTTTTAAACTTCGCGCACACGTCCAGTGGCAGAACTGCAGCGCCGCTGAAGGTGTATTGTAACATCGCTGCACACTCTGCCATGATTTCCTGCCTTAAAGGCTGGCTTATAATAACCGGTCCGGTGAAGCAGGAGAAAGGAATGCTATGGGGCTTAAAAAAAAGGTCTACCCGGAGGAAAGATTATCACATGGCGACTGGTGTCGGTTATCCCTTGTCTCAGGCTGTCACTTCGGTGGTTTTGTGCGAATCTTTCTTGTTGTGATGAGTTTTGAATTGTTATGTGGTAACTGAGCAGGATATTGTTCAAGGTAGTGCCTCAGATTCGTAGACTTTCTGAATTATTCAACTCCAAAGTAAATTCTGAGAAAATGCTGTTTCTACATTAGGAATCATCTGAAACATGAAATAATTAGCCTTTTCCCCATGTGCTGCATGTGTATTTCTATTCGGCAACGGATACGTTTTCATATATTTGCAAATGGTCCCTTTGGCCCAAGATGTCTGTGCTGACCAGCATATTTTTGAGGGTTGTATTTCGCTCACAATTCCTCTAAACCATTTGTATTCATCTATGTGTCAAAATGTCCTTTAAAAGTTATAATTGTTCCGGCCACCTCTCCGTTCCCTCTTTCAGATTGATCCACTCTGGACAATTATGCATTGTGGGTTCTTTTTAAATAAATGTCCTCTAGTTTTAGGGGATGGGTAGGCATTCCCCCTACACTGAGAGAAATCCACTGATCTACGCCCCTCGTGATTTTATGAGGTCACCACTCGGCCTCCTAGAAAAAAAGTTGACTCTAACTCAATTCCTCCAGTCTTGGTAATACGTGAATCTTTTTTTGTGTCCGTTTTGGCTGAATGCCATCCTACAAGCTGGGAAACCAGAACTATTCATAATATTCCCAGGTGTGGTCTCAGCAAAGACTTGTACAATTACGTTATAGCCCAACTGTAATGCCATGACTGATGAAGGCAACAAGAGTGCCAACTATCACCATCCTGTCTACCCGTTTTGGCACTTTCAGGAACAATGCATCTGCATCAATGTAGACACGAGATGCTGGAATCTTGAACTAAAAAATAAACTGTTGGAAGAGCTGGACAGGTCAGGCAGTATCTGTGGAAGGAAGTGGACTATCTGATCTGCCAATTCCCTCTATGGATGGAGTCTGATTTCTTGAGTTCCTCCGGCAGTTTTTAAAAAAAAACAGTACCAACAGGTCTCTGCCCTACACCAATAATTTATTATGCAAGTCCTGCCTTGGTTTAACTTGACAAAATTCAACATCTTGCACTTGCCTGAATTAAACTCCCACCCGGCGTCCCTTGGCCCAGTTCACCTAAATCCTGTTGCAATCTTAGATAACGGTCTTCACTATCAACCACAAAGGCCGCAGACACCAATAGAATCAACAAGCTCATCAGGAAGACTGGCTCTGTCCTGGGGGTGGAGTTGGATTCATTGGCGGGGAGGATGCTCCTCAAACTGCAGAGCATCTTGGACTGCAGCTCACCTCTTTCATGACACATTGGTCAACCTGGGGAGCACCTTCATCAACAGAATTGTTCCGCCAAGATGCAGCACGTAACGCCACAGGAGATCCTTTTTCCCTATGGCTATCAAACTGTACAACCCCTCCCCCTTCTGTCGTGGGGTAGACTGGCTCCCCCCTCCTCAATCCTGAACTTTCCACTTATCACATTAATTTCATGTTTCATGTATCCTGTTGTGTTTTACAGGGCTCTTGCTTAACTTTTTATCCCTGTTGCCAACTGGGCAACCTCGGCAGCTTTTTAGGTTGCCAAATGACAATTTAGGTTGTCGTTAGGTGGTTTGCATGACGCGTGCGATAATGTGCTCAGACGAAGTGCGTAGTTACCAGTCGGAATTATGCTCAATGAAACATTCACATATGTTCAAGAAGGCACTGCAGATGCTGGAAAATCGAAGGTAGGCAAAAGTGCTGGAGAAACTCAGCGGGTGCAGCAGCATCAATGGAGCAAAGGAAATGGGCAACGTTTCAGTCCGAAACCCATCAGTCTGAAGAAGGGTTTCGGCCCGAAACGTTGCCTATTTCCATCGCTCCATAGATGCTGCCGCATCCGCTGAGTTTCTCCAGCACTTTTGTCTACATTCACATATTATTTCTCCTTCAAATAACTCATAACCTAAACATATTCACCAATCAAGACATGATATATACCACAATGACATGAAGCAAAATTATAATACAATATCTCAACTCTTTTTACACATTGCAATTTCTATTAGTTCTTTCCACTTCCAAACAAAAATGTGGTTGGATTATTCAGCATATGATCAACCTGTGTCAATAAATCCTGGACCGTGGTAACATATATGCTTAACCATGCACACTAGAGATTGATGCAAGCATGTTTTCTGTGAAGGACCGAAAATTACCATGACATGGCCATAGCATGGGTCGTTATTGCTATTGGCACAGAAACACTCTGGCTTCCCACATAATTTATCTATAACAAAATATACAGGTTGCAAGGAAATTTCTATAGGCATTTTATGATAATAGCTGTTAAAACTGACTATACCCATCTGACATTACACTAACTGACAAGAGATGGCCAAAGGACATAGCTGCAGCAAATGTTCTTTTGGTAATATGTTTAAAGGTGTCAAAACAAATAATAACATTGGGAATTAAAACACATTTGATTGCATTCCGTTATCAAACATAGTCAATGTTTGCTCGGAAGACCATGAAGCACAATAGGGTCAGGGCGTGTGTGAATCAGTGCGGGGTGGAAAGAGGGCGGGGGGGGGGGGGTTTGAGAAGGCAATCGGTGCGGAATGGATGGATTGAGGCAAGTGAGTTAGTAAGTGTTGGTTGGAGTATGTAAGATTGTGAGGGAAGAGCAAGGGGGATGCAAGTGGTGTTGGATGGGGGGGGAAATCAGTACAGGATGAATGGGTGGTTCAGTACAGGATGAATTGGGGTAGACAGAAATGCTGGAGAAATTCAGCGGGTGAGGCAGCATCTATGGAGCTAAGGAAATAGGCAACGTTTCAGGTCGAGACCCTTCTTCAGACTGTTCCTCCCATTCTTCTTGAATGGGGGGGATCAGTACAGGATGAATGGGGGAGGGATAAGTACAGGATGAATGGGGGGGGGGCAGGACCGTGTGGATCGGATGCAGGATGAATGAGGGGCTCTGTATAGGATGAATGAGGGGCTCTGTATAGGATGAATGAGGGGATCAGTACTGGATGAATGGGGAGATCACTACTAGATGGATGGGGGGTTTGGTGCAGGATAAATGGAGAGTGGGTCAGTACGGGATGAATGGGGGGGATAAGTGTGGGAAGAATGGGAGGATCAGTGCAGTATGAATGGGTGGAGAAGTGCAGGATGGATGGGAAGGGGGTCAGTACAGGATGAAATGGGAGACCAGTGTAGGATGGATGGGGGGCGTGGGGGGGGGGGTGGCGGCAGGAGAATCAATGCGAGGTGGGTAGGGTGATTAATATATTGGGTAGGGGGGGGCTAGATTGAGAGGGGAGCACAGGGGATGTCAGTGAGGACTGAATAAAGGAGGTAATGGGGATCAGTGTGGGATGGTGAGGAGGGGTCCCAGGATAAGTGGGATGGATTGGGGGGGGGGGGAGGGACAAGCCTCGAGGCACTGATTGGGTGGAACGTGTTTCTTGACGCTTGAAATGCTACAGCATAGAGATCAGTGCGCCAAATGCTGGAAACTAGAATGCTATAGATAGGCCATTTATGGCTGGCATGGGCAGTGTGTCACAGACCTGCTTCTGTGCTGCGAATCCATAGATGTACTTAAAACCAAACATTCCTCAAGACTTCTCTGTGTCCATCCATCTTTTTGGTTAGTGCAAATTAAAAATACTAGAAACTGAATGTTACTTTGTTTAATAAATATCATTGCACAAGTATAATGGACGAGATTGCTTGATAATCTGGATGGCCTCCTGCGGGAAAAATGGCAGCTATGTTCTCATTGAGACAATGGTGTCTGATTGCTATGCAACAAGAGGTAAATGAACTTCCTCGCCTCCATCCAGGGACCTCAGCAGACCTTCCAGGTGAGCAGAGGTTCACATATCTCTTGTCACTTTATCCCCTCCCACGCCTACATCCATAAACATCAGCAGTCCTTCCAGGTAAAGCAGAGGTTCACTTGCATCTTTTAACCTCATTTCCTGTATTCAGTATTCCCAATGTGACCTACTATACATCAGCGAGATCAAACATAAAGCAACCATTTTGCCAAACACTTGTGCTCGGTCTATCAAGGCCTACTGGATCAACCATTGCTACCAGTTATAACTCTTCCCACTCTCACACTGACCTTTCAATCCAGCACTGCCTTCATTGTCAAAGTGAGGTCGCCTGCAAACTGGAGGAACAGCACCTCATATTCTGCTTGAGTACCTTGCATCCCAATGGTTTGAAAATTTCAATTTTAGGTAACAACACCCTGCCTCCTCTCCCATATGCCCCACCAGGACTCTTATCTCTTTTTTCTCTTTTCCTTCCACCCACATTTTTCCTCTAGCGTCACATTTTAGTGTATAAAGATACAGTGTGGAAATGGCCTCCATGCTGACCAACGATCGCCTGTACACTAGCTCTACAAACTATCCTACACAGAGGACAATTTACCGAAGTCAATTGGTCTACAAACCCGCACGTCTTTGGAGTTTGGGAGGAAACGAGCACCTAGAGTTTTCCATGTGGTCACGGGGAGAATACAAACTTCCTACAGACAACACCGTAGTCAGGATTGAACTTTGGTCTCTGGTGCTGTAAGTTAGCAATTCCAGCTTTGTGCCACTTTTCAACTCTTCAATTCTTTTGTCTCACACCTTCTGTTTTTTTTATCTCTAGCCTTTGTCCAACCATCTGCTTATCAAACCCCCTCACCTGTACCAACCTATTATCTGCCAGGCTTTCTCCTACCCACTCTCTTCTAGCTTTCCCCGCCCCACAATCAGTCTGAAGAAGGGTTCCGACCCAAAATAACTATCTGTGCTCCAGAGATGCTACCTGACCCACTGAGTTACTCCAGCACTTTGACTTTTTTATAAAGCAGCATGTGCGATCCCTTGTTTCTGAATATGGAGCAATATAGATTATGTACAGGCAGAAGAGATTAGGTTTATTTGGCACAGGCATTGTGGACTGAAGAGCCTGTTCGGGTGCAGTCCTGGTTAAAGATTTAAGAGGGGTTGGAGGTTAATAATAGCTTGATTCCTGGATATTCAGGATACGGGTACAGCAAGTAACTGGGTCAGCTGATAGAATGTTGAGGGTTGTTTGGTTGGGGAATTGAATACAAAAGTAGAGGTATTAAGCTTCACTCACGCAGGATATTAGTGAAACAACATATGGAACATCGCATGGAGTTTTTGCTTTCATATTAAAAACTGGTTGTTAGTGCATCTGATATGGTTTCACACAGGTTTACAAGACAAATACTTGGAATAGATAGGTTGTCTGAGGAAAAAAATGATATATACCCAATTAGAAGATGGCGAGGGGATTTAATTGATACATCGGATCCTGGCAGAGTGGATATACTTTTGTTACAGAATTTTGAATTGGAGGTCACTTATTTAAAAATAATGGGGTTACCAATTATGATGGATGGGGTGCAAATGTTTTCCTCTGGGAGTTAAGTCTCTAACGTTCTCAGAATTTGAATATTTTTAAACTATTGATAGATATATTAATAAGCAAAGGAGGTAAAGGGATGCTGTGGATGGGCCAGAGGTTGTAATCAAATTAACCATGGAGCCATCTCGAGCAGGAACCAAAAAAAACAAACTGCTGGAAGAATTTGGCAGGCCAGGCTACAAGGGGTGGTTATTGTTTCAGATTAAGACCTTGCATTGGGAACCAAGTTGTTTACTCTTCCACCTAGTTTACGGCGTCCATCTATCATTGGTATACAAGGCACTGCAGATGCTGGTATACACTGAAGATAGACACAAAATGCCAGAGTAATTCAGAGAACTGCTGAAACAGTATTGATTGCAACTTAGTGGTTGTGCATTGGTAACTTGCAACGAGCAATATTTTGACGGCATGAATGCCCCCTTGCCTGCAAATCTATGTGTTGACACAATTACAGAACATTTTTATATAAATATAATACACATTTAAAGAACTAAATCTAATGTGAGTTTTAATATCAAAATATAAAACTTATTTTAGTTATGTAAAGTGCAATTCTCACTTTAGTTATGTAAAGTGCAATTCTCATTTTTGTGAAGCTAGACTATTCCAGTGGAATATTGGTCAGATATACGATGTTAGGCCACTCTTTGGGATAGTCTTTCTGTCTCAAGCCTGACTCTTTTTGAGGAAGTTATTGCTGAAATTGTTATGGCTATTGATTATAAGCAACATGTTATTTGCTATCAAATGATTTGCATTTAATCTTTGTTGGATAATATACATCATGCATATTTTGTCTATTTTCATTTACTTGAATGTTTAACAATAACTGTAATACTTGTTTTTTTGTATTCATCCACAGGCATGTTATGTTGCCCAAAGAACTTGCAAAGCAAGTACCAAAGACTCATCTTATGTCTGAGGATGAATGGCGGAAGCTAGGTGTCCAGCAATCTCTAGGCTGGGTCCACTACATGATGCATCAACCAGGTATTATTGCCCATTAAGCAATAAAACATGTGGGCTTATTAAAGAAAAAAACATATATGCAAATAAACATCTGCTATTGAAGTAATTTGGTTATTTCCTAGTCTACCACTTTTTTTTATTACTTTTCTCTATAGTGGCTTACCAGCTGGTCTCACTGTCTCAGTGAGTGGGGTGGGGGGGTTAGGGGTGAAGTGAATGCACCCATAAATGTCCTATTCTCATCTGGCAGAAGATGCCTGCAACGACTGGCAAATCCATCCCCATCCAGCCTGCCAGGCTCTCAGATACTCATTTGTGTGCACCGTGAGTCCATAAATTGGGTGTTCAATATCCAGGTTGGACTTGTCATGGCCTATGTGATTTATGTTTATGTTCCCGAGTTTCCTGATCTTCAATAGTTATATTCTTTTTTTATATAACAAAAAGACAGACTTTGTTAAGTCTTGAGGATACTGCAAAAGTTACAGGTGCCTTATAGACAATAGGTGCAGGAGTATCCCCTTCGGCCCTTCAAGCCAGCACCGCCATTCACTGTGATCATGGCTGATCATCCACATTCAGTACCTCGTTCCTGCCGTCTCACCACATCCCCTGACTCCGCTATCTTTAAGAGCTCTATCTAGTCGGGTGATTCTTCAGCATCCAGAGAATTGGCCTCCACTGCCTTCTGAGGCAGCAAATTCCACAGATTCACAACACTGGGTGAAAACGATTTTCCTCATCTCCGATCTAAATGGCCTACCCCTTATTCTTAAACTGGCCCCTGGTTCTGGACTTCCCCCAACATCGGGGACATGTTTCCTGCCTCTAGCGTGTCCAATCCCTTAAAATAATCTTATATGTTTCAATAAGATCCCCTCTCATCCTTCCAAATTCCACAGTATACAAGCCCAGCCGCTCCATTCTATTCACATATGACAGTCCCGCCATCCCAGGAATTAACCTTGTGAACCTATGCTGCATTCCCTCAATAGCAATAATGTCCTTCCTCAAATTTAGAGCCCAAAACTGCACACAATACACCAGGTGTGGTCTCACTAGGGCCCTGTACAACAGCAGAAGGACCTCTTTGCTCCTACACTCAACTCTTGTTATGAAGGCCAACATGCCATTAGCTTTCTGCACTGCTTGCTGTACCTGCATGCTTACTTTCAGTGAGTGATTAACAAGGACCCCCAGATCTCTTTGTACTACCCCTTTCCCCAACTTGACACCGTTCGGAAATAATCTGCCTTCCTGTTTTTGCCACCAATGTGGATAACCTCACATTTATCCACATTAAACTGCATATGCCAAGCATCCGCCCACTCACCCAACCTGTCCAAGTCACCCTGCATCCTCATAGCATCCTTCTCACAGTTCACACTGCCCCCCAGCTTTGTGTCATCAGCAAATTTGCTAATGTTACTTTGAATCCCTTTGTCTAAATCATTGATTTATATTGTAAAAAGCTGTGGTCCCAGCACTGAGCCTTGTGGTATCACACTAATCACTGCCTGCCGTTCGGAAAGGGACCCATTAATCCCTCATCTTTGTTTCCTGTCTGCCAACTAATTTTCTATCCGTGTCAATACCCTACCCCCAATACTATGTGCACTAATTTTGCCCACTAATCTCATATGTGGGACCTTATCAAATGCTTTTTGAAAGTCCAGGTACATTACATCCACTGGCTCTCCCTTGTCCATTTTCCTAGTTACATCCTCAAAAAATTCCAGGAAATTAGTCGAGCATGATTTCCCATTAGTAAATCCATGCTGACTGACTGATCCTGTCACTGCACTCTAAATGTGCTGCTAATTCATCTTTTATAATTGACTCCAGCATCTTTCCCACCACCGGTGTCGGGCTATAATTCCCAGTTTTCTCTCTCCCGCCTTTCTTAAAAAGTGGGATAACATTGGCTACCCTCCAATCCACAGGAACTGATCCTGAATTTATAGATTAATTGAAAGCCATATGGGAAACTATTAGATGTAAATATTCATGTTTGCTTAATATACAGTTTGTTTACTGCATTTAAGAATTACACCATCCCTGTGATACACTGACTTATCAGCAGGTGATCAGAAATGTGGATAGGTTTACATATAGTTGAAAAATGCATGGTAGTTATATCCATAGATGGATTGACCACGATGTTATTGTAACCTGGGTGTCATAGAAACATAGAAAATGGGTGCAGGAGTAGGCCATTTGGCCCTTTGAGTCTGCACCGCCATTCAATATGATCATGGCTGATCATTCAACTCGGTATCCTGTACCTGCCTTCTCTCCATAACCCCTGATACCTTTAGCCACAAGGGCCACATCTAACTCCCTCTTAAATATAGCCAATGAATTGGCCTCAACTACCTTCTGTGGCAGAGAATTCCAGAGACTCACCACTCTGTGTGTCATTGACTAGGTGAATAGGTGTGTAATGGGGGAATATCGTGTGGAGGAAGACTTTAAATGTTTTGAAAAGAAGTAGATTTACATTTTTGACTGGTCAACAAATGTTTCCAAAGGTATTTGAAGGTATTCAAGATTACTCCATGTCAAACTAAATGCATTGGTCAATAATGCTACTCTAAGATGCATCAAGTATTTTTCTACTGTAATTTAATAACATTATCCCTGGGTGAATAATAAGCTATAAATGTTGGATTTGAATGAAACAAATGCATCATTGGGATATATTTATATTAGGTACAGAATGTTCTGTACAGAAAATAACAATTTCCCTAAATCCCTGTTCTCTATAAGAGTTGATCCTTTAATGTTATGTCCTACACTAAACAACGATGGAAATAGGTACAAATTATCACATTTTTTTTATTTCTAGAACCTCACATTCTACTGTTCAGAAGACCTCTTTCAAAGGACCAGGAGAAATAAGTCTTCATTTCTGGAAATTTCTGGGACTTTTTGTAAATATTGTAGTATTCAGTGAATACATTAAAATTGTACAAATTCATTCAAATCTGTGTAAGGGCTGTATTCTAAACAGCAATAGAGCTCGTTGTGGTACAGTGGGTTTAGACCGCTGTGAGATGTATTTAAAAAAAATACTGTGAGTCAAAATGATGTTGGTTCCACTCTAAGAAATTATAGTGCCTTCTGTTTACTTTTTTTCTGTAAACTTCTCTTAAAGTTTTCTTTGAATGGAAACAGTTGTGAATAAAAAGAGAAATCCAGTATGCATTTGGTTTAAGTTGCATTTATTTGAGGGAAAGTTAAGTATCTGGGACAAATGCAGAGCAAGATTTTGAATTTGATTGTCCAAATAACAGACTGATTTGCAAAAATCTTCTGAAGTACCTTTTACTGTGTTGAAAATGTTGCTGTAGTCTCCATTGACATAGATGTTATTTCTCATTAAGTATTACCATCTGCAATTACAGGGTTTGAGCAGTGCTTCAAATGCTCATGTTCCCAGATCAAGGGAGATTTGTAATTCCTTGTCACAGATATAGGGTCAAACATTAAAGTATGCCTTCCATTTTGTCCAACCTATAAGAACTTATCTGGTTAGCTACTTGTTATTGTGACATTTGCAGAAAATATCACTATCAAATCAGCTTTAAGCCAACGTCATAAAATGACTTCATTTTAATTAATTACAAAATGACAAATCTCAGGAGCAGAATGGGTGGCTAGGATTACATTTACATGGATGCTTTCCATTAAATTTCTATATTTTAAAGTAGTTCTGAGTATTACAGCTTTATTCCGATTTTACAATTCTATTATTCCATTAGTGCTGGGGATTTAGTGAATTTTCCTGGAAATGGAAGTTGAAAAGTCATCTCTGGCTTAGTGCATACAAAAATAAGAATAGAGCTGAAATACTCAAACTCATGTCCTAATAAGCAGCATTTGCATTTCTGTCCATTTGTTCAGGATTAGTTCAGTCCTACTGCAGAAAAGATTTAAAGTTTGAGTTGGAAGAGTATGACATTCAATAGTAATATCATGGGAGACACGCCATTAATATATCCAGAGATGACTAAAGTCAAATACAGACACTTCATGACTTGCATGGTAGGCGACTCGTGTAAACCTGCACTTGTGTCTCCGCAACCGTGCATTGCTGCTGTCATATGCGGCCATTTCCTCTAGCTAGTCTTCAGTAAGTGCCTTACTTTTAAGTTTCTGGAAACCCGATTATAAAACTTAAATTCTTGCAACTTGGAATGTTGTTTCACATAGATGAACATCTCTACTATGGCACAATCTCTTAGAGAATTTATTTGATTTTTTCCGCTTTTTTCAGGTTGCCTATTGCATTCAGTCCTATCTATCAGATTTTTATGATGTAAAATATAACTGATTTAAGAATTTAAGAATATAAAATCAAATTTTTGTTGCACTTTCAAATTATAGAGCATCTTCCTCAAATAAACCGCAAAAAAAAACTTTTTCAATCTAACGCATTGATTTTATACCTTTGTTACAGTTTACTGCTGAAAAAAGTGGTGATTTTCAGCAAGAATGGTGACTGTCACATAACTTTTCACCAACTTCCTCTAAAACAATATTAACTTCAGATGAATAGGCAGAAGCATACTGTTCATTTATCAATTACAATTGATAATTATGGTCATTATTTACACATTATGAGCATAAAATACTCGCTTGACAGATATGACTCGGCAAGATTATCAGGGGAGAGGCATCGAACATCGGGGGGGAAAAATTAAAAAATATTTTATTCATCTAGGGTTTAATCTTTATCAGGATTATGTTTATTAACAATATAGAAAGAAGAAATGGGATAGAATTAGGGATTTTCCGTATATACGGCATCGCAAAGTAGTGGGACACCAAAGTAGACAGTTACTGAAGAATCACCCTGTCAGCTGTTCTTCTGAATGTTCCCATGCAATCTGCGTTGAATAGTAAGTTGACGCGTGCACAGTAGCACTTGCGTTTCCAACTTGCGTAGCATCTGACTTGTGCAATGGTCTGCGGGCCATAGTTCTTGCGTAGGTCGGTGCGCCTGTAAATGTTACGAGAACAGATGCATAGTATTATGGAGGCAACTACTGATTCCACAGCTCCATATAAGACGCCAGAAGTACTGGGGCTTTTGCTTGCCTTTTATGATCTAGGATAAGATGATGTTCCCATGTGTCTGCTCCTCATCTACAACCTACTTTATAGGCTATTCTAATACACAAATTCTTAGAACATTGGGTTAAAATCCTGGATCCTCCAAAGAATAACATAATGGAAGTATTTTCATCCAAACACAACACAATATACCACACACATCACATACCAGCAGTCCAACAGTGGTCAGTAGGTAAAACTTGCAAAGCACAATACATGAAGAATAGGCAATAAGAACATTAATATAATGATAAAAATGTATATATAAATAGATCAACTATTCATGAGTCTAATGGATGTAGGCACAAAACTCGACATGGCTCTTTGTCCTGAATGTGAGTGACCCGTATCTCTGTCCTGAGGGCAAATACTGTTTTGGCTGTGCAGTGAGTGAGTGGTGTCTGAGGCTTTTTGTTCCTTTTAGTTTAGTCCTTCTATTGTAAATACTGATCGGTAGTTCCTGCTCCAGTCCGATTATTTTACTGCTCATTGATGATTTTGTTTAGTGGGTTGCAATGAATGTTGGATAATGACCTAAACCAGGCTGACATATTGAAGGTTATTACTGATTCAATGAAACATTTGTAAAAAGCTGTCAGGACTGACTGGTGAATCTGAAGTCTGCGGAGTTCATGGGTATGTGAACTGTACACGCACTGATGTTCTGCACAAATGAAGTTACTAACGGATAAATAGAGTTCATTTAAATTTTTTTAATTGAAATTGAAAATTGTGGGCCGAATGGATTCTTGGGCTGGCAGTTCAGTCACTCAGGCCTGGTGGGCTGGCAGCTCAGTCACTTAGGCCTGGTGGGCTGGCAGCTCAGTCACTCGGGGCAGGTGGGCAGCCAGCTCAGTCATTCAGGGCTGGTGGGCTGGCAGCTCAGAACCTGCCAGAAATTCTGCCCATATAACCATATAACAATTACAGCACGGAAACAGGCCCTCTCGGCCCTTCCAGTCCGTGCCGACCATTTGTTTTCCCCTAGTCCCATCTACCTGCACTCAGACCATACCCCTCCATTCCCTTCACGTCCATATACCTATCCACTTTACTCTTAAATGTTAAAATCGATCCTGCCTCCACCACTTCTGCTGGAAGCTCATTCCACACAGCCACCACCCTCTGAGTAAAGAAGTTCCCCCTCACGTTACCCCGAAACCTCTGTCCCTTAATTCTCATGTCATGCCCTCTTGTTTGAATCTTCCCTACCCTCAATGGGAAAAACGTATCCACGTCAACTCTGTCTATCCCTTTTCATCATTTTAAAGACCTCAATCAAGTCCCCCCTTAACCTTCTGCGCTCCAAAGAATAAAGACCTAACTTGTTCAACCTTTCTCTGTAACATAGTTGCTGGAACCCTGGCAACATTCTAGTAAATCTCCTCTGTACTCTCTCTATTTTGTTGACATCCTTCCTATAACTAGGCGACCAAAATTGTACACCATACTCCAGAATTGGTCTTACCAATGCCTTGTACAATTTTAACATTACTTCCCTACTCCTATATTCAATGCTCTGATTTATAAAGGCCAGCACACCAAAGGCTTTCTTTACCACCCTATCTACATGCGATTCCACCTTCAGGGAACTATGCACAGTTATTCCTAGATCCCTCTGTTCCACAGCATTCCTCAATTCCCTACCATTTACCATGTACGTCCTATTTTGATTTGTCCTGCCAAGATGTAGCACTTTGATTTGTCCTGCCAAGATGTTTGATTTGTCCACACAAGATGCCAGCACACCAAAGGCTTTCTTTACCACCCTATCTACATGCGATTCCACCTTCAGGGAACTATGCACAGTTATTCCTAGATCCCTCTGTTCCACATCATTCCTTAATTCCCTACCATTTACCATGTACTTCCTATTTTGATTTGTCCTGCCAAGATGTAGCACTTCACACTTAACAACATTAAACTCCATCTGCCATCTTTCAGCCCACTTTTCCAAATGGCCCAAATCTCTCTGTAGACTTTGAAAATCTACTTCATTATCGACAACACCACCTATCTTAGTATCATCTGCATACTTACTTATCCAATTTTCCACCCCATCATCCAGAATATAGAGACCAATGAAGGGAGGGAGAAAAATACTGGGGTGAGGTTTAATACTTGCAGGGGGAATACTTACTGATGGGCCAAAGGGATTCCTGGGCTAGTACAGGCCTGATGAGACTCTTTAAAAGAAATATCTGAGTGAAATCTCAGTGAAAGGCAATTTTTCTGGACTTTTCCTGGCATGGCACGGGCCTTTTGGGCCAAAATGCTCTTCCTGGGCTAATACGGGCATTTGGGCAAAGGGGACTGGTTTCTCGGCTAATAGGGGCCTTATGGGCCGAAATGAGTCGATTCAGGCAGGCCAAACAAAGTCATTTCCATTTCAATTTCAAGCACAGGGCAGGCCAAACAACATCTCATTTTCATTTCATTTCCATTGCCATTTCAGTTTAAAGCCAGGGCACGGCCAAAAAACTCATCTCATTTTCATTTCATTTCCATTGCCATTTCAGTTTCAAGCATAGGGCAGACCAAACAACATTTCATTTCCATTGCCATTTCAGTTTCAAACACAGGGCAGGCCAAACAACTTATCACATTTTATTTCCATTGCTATTTCAACTTCAAGCACAGGGCAGGCCAAACAACTCATCTCATTTTCATTTCATTTCCATTGCTATTTCAGTTTCAAGCACAGGGCAGGCCAAACAACATTTCATTTCCATTGCCATTTCAGTTTCAAGCACAGGGCAGGCCAAACAACTCATCTCATTTTTAAAAGGGTTAACAAATTATTTATTGCAAGTACATTGCAGACTCACAGTTCCGAAGACTCACATTATGTCGACCCACAGCAGAATCACAGTTGTGGCCTCTCCCTCGCGATCTTCCAGAGTGACTGACTCACGTCCAGGCATCGGGGGTTTTATAGTCCTGCCACCCCCCCCCCCCCCCCCCCCCCCCCCCGGAAGGGGCGTTACCTTTATCATGGTGATTGACAGGCGAGAGGACCAATCAGCTGATCTCAAGATTTTTTAAACATTCATAACTTTTTTTTCATCGATCGGAAAAATACTCTGGGCTGCCTCAGCAGCGGAGGACTGAGTAAGACGGCTAAAAATCATAGCGATATAGGGTAGCGTTTTTTCTAAAATCAATATACAGCACAGACAGGAAGTGGTCAAGATGAGACTTTTAGTTATATAGATAGATATTAACAATTTAGACGAAATGTAACATCTCCAAGTTTGTGGATGACACAAAGCTGGGTGGCATAGTGAGCTGTGAGAAGGATGCTATGAGTCGACAGGGTGACTTGGATAGGTTGGGTGAGTGGGCAGTTGCATGGCAGATGCAATCTAATGTGGATAAATGCGAGGTTATCCATTTGGTGGCAAGAACAGGAAGGCAGATTATCTGAATGGTGTCAGATCAGGAAAAGGAGAGGCTCAAGAGACCTGGGTGTCGTTGTACCAGGCACGTGCCGTGAGTAATCAGCCAGGGTAGGCAATGGCTTTTAAAAATCTTGAAAACCACGCATGCGCAGATTATTCGCTCCCCGGTGAGCTGTCAGTCGGCTTTTTTTAAATCTTGAAACTGCGCATGCGCACATTATTCGCTCCCCGGTGAACTGCCATTCGGCTATTTTTAAATCGTGGAAACCGCGCATGCGCAGATTGTTCTCTCGACTTTTATCATGTAATATTATGTTTTATCATGTTTTCAATAGGTCCTATCTCTTAATAAAGTATTTAAAAACATATAGCTCAAAAAAAATTACTTACCATATTATTTGTGCACAAAATCCATTCTGCAGCAAAAATATCCATAAGGTTGCTTCGTGAAACGCTTCAGGTAATCACTATCCATTGTTGAAAAGCCCGCTAAGAAACTTGCGCATGCGCAGTAGGCTGGTGCGCATGCGCAGTGCGCAACGCAGCACATGCACGCAGTTCACAATGTAAAGGCAAAGTTTCAGCTGCCTATACGGACCGTTCCCACTGATGGCTTGAAGCAGCGTCGACGGCACGTGAGTACCTCATACTTCCGCGTTTAAATGCTGATGAAAGGCACGGGATGAAATTATGCCTCCCTAAGAGATTGTTCTCTTAGGGAGGCATAATTCTCCCGTGACTTTACTATTTATGACCATTTTATATATGTTTTATATATATATATTATATTTATATATAAAATAATTACTATTTTATAATTTTAGTCAGGGTAGGCACTGGCTACCTTGCCTACCCTGACGGCACGTGCCTGCGTTGTACATCACTCACTGAGGCCAATTCACTGGATGTTTTCAAGAGTTAGATTTAGCTCTTAGGGCTAATGGAATCAAGGGATATGGGGGAAAAGCAGGAACAGGGTACTGATTTAGATCAACCATGATCATATTAAATGGCTCAAATGGCCGAATAGCCTACCCCTGCACCTATTTGCTATGTTTAACTGCCATTAATTGCTCCAACACATTTTGCTGATGCTGATATCTTTTATTTATTTATTTTCAGTAGCCTTTTGGTTTTCTACCATTTTTGAAAAGTTATTCGTATCTTCTACCATGAATATAGTATCAAAGTACTTGCTTATTTGCTCTGCTATTTCTTTGATTCCCATTCTAAATTCTCCAATTCCTGACTAAGAACTGTAAGAAGGGGCAGGGGCAGGACCATGCCCGGCAAATAATTGGTGGATACAGGTGAGGTGGGGGGGGGGGAGATGAGTTTGATGGGCAGATGGTTGAACAAAGACCGAAGATGAAAAGACTGGTGTGAAACAAAGGATTGCAGCAAGATATGTTTTGTGAAACTAGAGGATGGAATAGTTGGGAGGTAGGGTAGTTGGTTAGTTACTCAAAATTTCAGAATTCAATATTCCTCGCATTTGATTGTACGTGACACAAGTGAAATATGAGGAACACTTCCTGCAGTTTCTGTGTGGCCTCGCTGTGGCAATGGAGGAGTCCCAGTAGACCATGGCAGACCAAGCACAAGTGTTCGGCGAAACAGTCACCAAATTTACACATGGTCATGCCCATGTATAGGAGGCCATATCACGAAAACCAGATACAGTTGATAAGGTTAGAGGAAGTGCATGTGAACCTCTGTCTCACCTGGAAGGACTGTTGGGGGTCCCAGGATGGAGATGAGGGAGGGAGTACAGGGACAGGTGTTACATTCCCTGCGGTTGCCTGTGTCTGTCCGCTTCTTTTTAGTGAAGCTCTCCTATCTATCAGTCAACTACAGCTCTTCAGTAGTTTTCCTTTATTTTCATTTAAGATTGTAACTTTAGATTGAACATGAATGACTCTGCACAACAAAATAGTTAACTGACCTTTTCTCATAGCACTCTACCCAATCTAGAATTGCTTGTTCCCTTGTTTCCATAACGATCTTAAAACAGAATTTTGTGTACAATGAGTTCATTCTTCCTATATTATTGATCGATTGATTGTTCAAGTTCAAGTGAGTTTATTGTCATGTGTCCCTGATAGGACAATTAAATTCTTGCTTTGCTTCAGCGCACCAGAACATAGTAGGCATTGACTACAAAACAGATCAGTGTGTCCATATCCCATTATATAAATATATACACACATGAATAACTAAACTGATAAAGTGCAAATAACAGATAATGGATTATTAATGTTCAGAATTTTGTCCGAGCCAGGTTTAATAGCCTGATGGCTGTGGGGCAGTAGATACTCCTGAACCCGGTCGTTGCAGTCTTCAGGCTCCTGTACCTTATACCTGAAGGTAGCAGGGAGATGAGTGTGGGTCTTTGATGATACTGCCAGCCTTTTTTGAGGCAGCAACTGCAATAAATCCCCTCGATGGAAGGAAGGTCAGAGCCGATGATGGAGAGGGCAGTGTTTACTATTTTTTGTAGTCTTTTCCTCTCCAGGGTGCTCAAGTTGCCGAACCAAGTCACGATGCAACCAGTCAGCAAGCTCTCTACTGTGCACCTGTAGAAGTTAGAGAGAGTCCTCCTTGACAAACAGACTCTCCGTAATCTTCTCAGGAAGTAAAGGCGCTGATGTGCTTTCTTGATAATTACATCAGTGTTGTTGGACCAGGAAAGATCTTCAGAGATGTGCACGCCCAGGTATTTGAAGCTCTTGACCCTTTCAACCATCAACAGTTGATATAAATGGGACTGTGGGTCCCCATCCTACTCCTTCCAATGTCCACATTCAGTTCCTTGGTTTTGCTGGTGTTGAGGGCCAGGTTATTGTGCTGGCACCATATGGACAGTTGCTCGATCTCTCTTCTGTACTCCGACTCATCCCCATCAGTGATACGTCCCACAACAGTGGTGTCGTCAGCGAACTTGATGATTGAAGGATATAGCATGGCATTTCAGTCCACCAAGTCGATGGTGACCATCGATAACTTGATCACACAAGTTCTATACCATCCAACTTTCGCGTCTACTCATACACCAAGGGCAATTTATAGAGTTCAATTAAACTACAAACACATCTTTGGGATGTGGAAGGAAACCAAAGCATCCAGAAACCCCCCCCACGGTCACAGAGAACGTACAAACCCCACACAGATAGCACCTGATCGAACCGTGGTCTCTGGCACAGTGAGGCAGTAACTCAAATCAGCTGGCTATTACACTGTTTGACTACTCCACCCTGGTGGAGATGTCCCTTATGCTGGCCTCAGGTGGGCAACATACCTTTTGAGTTTCCTGCCCCTGGTTACAGAAAACCATGTCCTGCTACCTGTACTGTTCCCTAGTGTTACGACTCCCGAATGCAGGAACTTCAGAGCCGCGTAACATAGTCAAAAACCAGGCTCAAGTTCAAGAAAATAGTCTTTTATTTAATTAAAACTCAACCCTGATTCAAACAACCCAGACAAGGACAAGAATAAACGAATAAACAAAGATAACAGTGCTCCAGCCAGCCTCGCAATGGGCCGTCGAACTAGAGTCTCTAACCTGCTAAATGGAAACAATCCTGAAACAAAATACACGAAAACCCTCAGGTCAGCCCTTATCTGTCCCAATTCAATATTAATTAACCAATGTAGGGAATAATACACAAAGTTCTATGCCATGTGGCCAGGCCTCCTGCAGCTCACACCAGCAACCTGCTCACGAGTCAGGGTCGACGAAGAGAGAGAGAATTTTGGGAGATTCTGGTATTTAAGCTTCCGATGAGTCACCGTCACCTGACGCAGCTTGGCCAATCGGGTACAGGAGCCCTTAACCCCTTGATTCCTGACTCCCAGCCACGGGGCCTGCACTCAGGAGAGAAACAAAAGAGTACATAGCATTCACCAGAGGGGGGGGGGGGGGGAAGTACCTAACACCAAGTCCAATTATCTTCCATGTAGCTACCCCACCACCCCAATGCTTACTGTACCTTGGTGCTACAGTCAGTTTTCTTTTCCACAAATAATACCCAAGCTTGAAAAAAAGCATGAAAAGAATCTCAAATCCACTGAACCAGTTTAGGAATTGGGGTCCTTCAATACTGTCCTGGTTCTCCATACCTGCCTCACACAAAGTCACACCCTCCTAACCTGACTATGTGTCAATTCTGAAATATTTAAGAGGTGTGGCTGCCTCCTGGAACAAACGATCCAGCTAACTGTTCTGATCAAGGTTCGCAGATATGTTGATTTTTTTCTCTTTTCATGCTGCCTAACCTGTTGCATTTTTCAAATATTTTCTGTTTTTATTTCAGATTTCCAGCATTGCATCTTTTTAATATTCAGGTCCATTTCTCCCTCCCTGACGTCTTGCAATACAAAAAAAAGTGAGATTAAACGAGAACTTACCAGTTTGAAGTTTGATCTTTATTTTATGAGCAGTTGCGATGAGGGATTTTGTGAAGACCCCGCCAGCACGCAGCTCTCATTCTTCAGAGCAGCGGTGTGGAATCACAGATAAAAACAATGACTGAAGATAGTAAGATTGAAGATACTCTATATACCAGTTGACCTTATAGTAGAGGGTTGGGAGCGGAGGGCACGAAATCCCTCATCGGAACTCCTCATAAAATAAAGATCAAACTTCAAACTGGTAAGTTCTCGTTTAATCTTACTATTTTACTTCGGAGTCATGTGAGTGACTTTGTGAAGATTTCAAAGCTCTGTGATTTGATGCCCTGGACCACATCCATGCTCACACACTGCCGCAATTACTGATGGAGGAAGTATGTTAACGTATTTCAGACTTGAACAAACAGAAAAATAATAACGTATTTATTAAAATACAAATAATAAACCCCTGACTCGGGGATAAAACGTTTTATGGAACAGTACTTAAAACTGACTCCGCAAACGTTGCGGGAGCGGCCACAGGCTTATTATAGAACCGCTGAAAGGTTGTCTCACTGGCCCAGCCCGCGGTTGCGAGGACATGATCCATGGGAACCTCCATGGTCCTCATCGCTGATGTGGATGCAGCCCTGGTAGAATGAGATTTAAAAACGTTAGTATCGATACCTGCTGCACCCAATACCACCCTGAGCCACCTGGAGATAGTCTGCACCGTCACCCAGTGATGTGGGTTCTTGTGGCTGATGAACAGAGCCTGCTCCATCTTCCTGATGGTGTGTGTGACTTTAATATAATATCGGAGATGGGTGACTATACAGAGTGTTGCATCAACGTGGTACGCTCGGAATTCAAATTGCAGCCCTGTAGTTCTAGGTCTGTGCTGCTTAAGCAACTCCACTATAAAGAAGGTTACTTTGTCAGGGGTCGAAACCATACTGTCCAATCTCAGTTTCTGCAAAGTCTGGACCCATCGTGCAGTGGTCAGTGCCATCAACATCACCACTTTGTAGGTGACTCGATCCAGCAGTAACCCCATCATGGGCGACCAGCTCCTGAGCAGGGTCAACACCACCCCTACCTCCCAGGTAATATTGTATCTTGGTCGAGGAGGGTTTGTATTGAAAATACCCCTCATTAGTTTTGATACCAGCTGGTGCGATCCCACTCCTATATTAAGGTAGGACGACAGTGCACTCCTGGCACTGTTTTAATGGCACTGTAGCTGAGTCCCTCATCAAAATGAAGGCCTAACGGAATTCCAGCACGTTAGGGATCGTGGCAGTTGTAGGTGGTCTTGGTCCGACTGCAGTAGGCCTCCCATTTCCTGATGTGGGTTAGGTACTGCTTCCTAGTGGACTCTCTGCACGACGCCGTTATGATGTCCATGGCCCTGGATGACAGACCGAACTCCAGCAGTGGCCTCTTCAGAACCTGCAAGCCAACAGGTTCAGATGACCATGGCACAGATGATACTCCCCAGTGATGGGGTTGGTGACCAAATTTGGGCATTTGGTAATTTGTGTCCATGGTACTTTTAGCATATTGAGGACCACCGGGTACCATGGTTGTGTAGGCCAGTCGGGTATTATCAGAATGTCTGTTGCAGACAGACTTCAGGTGGCGCTATGGAGGGCTAGAGGACAACGCCAGCCAGCTCCGTGAAAAAAAAACGGGAAAAACGGGGGATTAACGGACCTACCTGCTGCCTGCTGCTTGCTGCGTTTCTGCACCGATTATTGTGAGTGACGTCATCAGGCACGCGACTAGTTATGTCTACAACACACAGCCCACCCGAAAAATCGAAAAGTCGACCAACCAGGCAGAGACCGGCAGAAGGCCTGACTGAAGCCTCGGACTCAGGTAGGACCTTATCCCAGGAAGATGTATCGAAAAGAACAGGGAAAAAAACGGAAAGTGAAGAATTGAAAACTTTCATTTCTCGTGAGATTGCTGGTTTAAGGGAAGAAATAAACCAGATGAATACTCAAATGAAAGAATTTCAACAGGAAACAAATTCAAATATTAATAATAAGACCAAGAAAATATCGGAAGATTTGAAGAAAGAAATTACAGAAATGATGAACGAAATGATAAAGGAGATGGATAATAAAATTGAAAAGGTCAAAAATGGCTTTCGAAAAAAGGCTGAATCCTGTGGAAAAGGTACTGGAACAACAGACGGACGGTATAAAAGGCCTTGAAGAACTAGCTGCTACCAGTGCTACGACTACAGCTAAGTTGATTATACTAAACGAACGTCTAACGAACTTACTAACTAAAATAACTGAGAAATGTACTGAGCTAGAAGTTCGCCAGAGAAGACAAAACCTAAGAATTGCAGGTATTCCCGAAGGACGAGAGAAAGATGAAGATCCTCGAGAATTTAGTGCGAACATATTACAACATGTTTTATCTCTGGAACAAAAACCTTTATTAGCCCGTGCTCACAGAGTCAGAAGACGTCAGACAAGAGCAAACGCCCCTCCAAGACAAATGATTATAAAGCTACAATACGACTTTGTCTTGGACGAGATAATGCGGAAATCCTCGAGAAATAGAAACCTGGAATTCGAAGGTCACAGGATCAGTATCTACCGAGATTATCCTGCAGAAGTTTCCAGGAAACGGAAAGCATTCAATGAGGCTAAAAGTCTTATGAGAGGAGTGGCAAACTTGAAATACGGCTTGAATTATCCAGCTATTCTAAGAGTTACCTTCAAAAACGAGGAGCATTTCTTTTCCAACCCAGCAGCAGCACTGGACTTTGCTCGCCAGATCCAGACCTGAGAAGCAGCTACTTTCAAATATATTGACTCTTAAGAACGCTACAAGAATCTCCAAGAATCTCCAGGACCTCGTAAGATTCCACAAAACAACGCAGAACTGGACCGAACTGGACAACGTTGGAGAAAGAAATGGATTGGAAAACTTCACCTGGATACTAATAATTAACATAATTACACTATTAATATAAATAACTAACACATATTATAGACACACCGCGGTACCTTTATTAACACAATTTTTACTAATTAATATTAATCACTATTACTAATAATTAATGATTTTCTATGTTGGAATGAATAGAGTTAAATTTAGGGATTGATTTCATTTGGAGATTTTTCTTTTTCGCCAGCAATTTTTCATTTTCATTCTTAATTTCTGTTTTCTTTTTGTTGGATGGATTTTTCTTCTTTTTTCTTTTTACTTTTTTTTTGTGTTTCTTTTGTTTAAAATTGTTAGATTTTTAATTAAGTTTTAAATATGTATTTTGATATCTTTTTTTGTTCCTCTTGTTTATAATAATTAGATTTTTAAATAAGTCTTAAATAATTGTATTTCTATATCTTTAATTATTATAATTTAAATAAGTCTTTACTAAATAAGTCTTTATTTTTACCCCTCTTTTTTCCCTTTCTTTTTTTTTTCTAATGTTACACCCCCGGTAAAATATTTTTATGGAATAACAATTCCAAAAACCTGGGAGCTGGTTAAGTTACTAACATCAACGACGGAAGTCGGTAGATGGTTAGCCATGTTAGTATGGCTAGCACTAACTGCAACAACTCTAGATGTAGTTTTTTCCTTTCTTTTTGCACAATACTAACTTCTTAATCTATCCTTTGTTCTTCTTTCATATAATCTATTATGGTTTTTCTCAATTTGAATGGAGTTATATATTGGATCAATGGAGATATATACGTGAGAGACATGCACGAGACTTAAAATTCATCTATTCGATGTTCGAGTGTAAGGTCGGGTCTGATGTGCTGAACCATAGACTCTATTGTAGACCTCCATAGTCAAAAGATGCAAGACTCGAAAATAAATATAGGGAATAACATTTTGTAGTTGGAATGTTAAAGGTCTTAATGAACCGATTAAGAGAGGAAAAGTTTTGCACATTTAAAGGCAAATAAGGCTGATGTAATTTTCATTCAAGAAACCCATTTAAAAAAAGATGCTGAACATAGATTGAAAGCTAAATGGATAGATAAAATGTATCACTCTTCTTTTTACGCATAAATCAAGAGGCGTAGCAATATTATTTCGTAAAGGTATTTTATTTAAACACGCATCAACTATAACTGATAAAGATGGAAGATACATTATCGTTATAGGAGAATTAAATACACAAAAAATGATTTTTGTTAATGTATATGGACCAAATTTCGATAGCCCATTGTTTTTTTAAGAAGGTATTTAACAATATCCCGGAATTAACACAACACAATCTAATAATTGGAGGAGATTTTAATTGTACACTAGACCCATATTTAGATAGATCTACAAGGCAAAGGAAAACTAAATCACATTCTAGTGATTTATTAAATGCATATATGGAAACTACTAATATCAAAGATGTTTGGAGAATAGAAAACCCTACTGGACGAGAATACTCTTTTTACTCGTCAGTACATAAAACTTACTCAAGAATAGATTATTTTTTGGTGGATGCTAAACTTATCTCACTTACTTATAAATCCAATTATCATAATATTATAATTTCAGATCATGCACCATTAACATTCAAGATCAAAATAAATGGCAAAATACAAAAATCAGAACAGTGGGGATTTAACCCACAAATTTTAGAAAATAAAATTACTCAGGAATATATCACAGAACAAATTATGATTTTTTTTCGAAATAAATGATAAACCGGAAATATCCTGTTCCTTATTATGGGAAACATTTAAAGCATACCTCCGGGGAATTATGATTTCCTCTCAAGCATTTTATAATAAAAAGAATCGTAAGGATCAGCAAGATTTGGAAAAGGAGATTAAACAATTAGATATACAGAATGCAGTGAATCCAACTACTATATTACATAATAAAATTGCAGCACTGAAATATAAATTAAATAAAATATTTACAGATCAAGTTGTTAAACTTTATCAACATACTAAACAATTACAGTTTGAATTTGGTGATAAACATCAAAAATTATTAGCTCGTCAATTAAGGAAAATGGAAGCTGAAAAAATAATCCATAGGATTAAATCACATAATGGCGAATTGTTAACAGCCTAAAGATATTAATGAAAGATTTATGCAATATTATAAAAACTTATACACTGCTAAAACAACAGATAATAAAATAGGAATTGAAGCATTCTTAAAAAAATGTAACCTGAAAGGGTTGGATTCACAAAATATAGAGTTACTGAATGCTGATATCACGATAAAAGAAATCCAAGATTCAATCAGATCATTAAAAATGGTAAAACACCGGGACCAGATGGCATTGGCTCGGAATTTTATAAAATATTTTATGATCAGATTGTACCACGTTTAAAATTATTATATGAACATATATATATACAGCAAAAACTACCAGAAACATTAAATGAATCTACTATAACACTTTTACCTAAAATAAACAAAGACTTGGATGAACCAGGGTCATTTAGAGCAATAGCTCTTTTAAATACTGATCAAAAGATATTAACTAAAATATTAGCACAAAGGTTAAGTTCAGTTGTTAATAAATTAGTTCATCCTGATCAAACAGGATTTATACCAAAACGATACTCTTCATATAATTTGAGACGGTTATTTAATATTATATACTCAAAAAGAGATATTAATAAAGATCTAGTAGTTATTTCGTTAGGTGCAGAGAAAGCCTTTGATCAAGTGGAATGGCCTTATTTGTTCTCGGTTATGGAAGCTTTCAAACTGGGAGAAAAGTTTATTACCTGGATCAAATTGCTATATACAAATCCGACAGCTAGAATAATAACAAACCAAATGTTATCACCTAAATTCAATTTATCTCGAGGTTGTAGACAAGGTTGCCCTTTATCCCCTTTACTGTTTGCACTGGCAATAGAACCGTTAGCTCTGAGGGTGAGATCACATCCGGAAATATATGGATACGATACTAGAGACACTAAAAATACAATTTCTTTATATGCGGATGATGTACTACTTTACATCACAAAACCAGAAACTAGTATTCGAAATTTGTTAAAATTAATAACTGAATTTGGATCCTATTCAGGATATAGTATCAACTGGAATAAAAGTGAACTTATGCCAATAACGGTAAATAATTTACACATATTACAACAATTCCCTTTTAAGATAACAAATGAAAAAAATAAATATCTTGGAATTTTCGTAACAAAAAGATTTGACTCATTATTTAAAGCGAATTTCCCATTATTATTGAACAAATTAAATAAGAATATCTTATATTGGAAAACTTTACCTATTTCAATGTTAGGTAAAATTAATATAATAAAAATGTTTTTTCTTCCACAATTATTATACCTTTTCCAATCTATCCCGATAGATCTCCCTAAAAATTTCTTTAAAAAGGTGGACTCCCTAGTCACTAACTTCATTTGGGATTATAAGAGCCATAGAATAAATAAAAAACATTTATGTAAATCAAAAATAAATGGAGGTCTAGCACTACCAAATTTTATGTTTTATTATTGGGCAGTTAACATTAAAAATATAAATTTTTGGTTAGAAGAAATAGATAACCAACCAACTTGGTTAAATATGGAAAAAGAAGATTTTTCTCCTTTTGAAATTAGTTCTATAATATTCGCTAATATTAATCTAGCTAAGAAAATTTATAGTGAAAACCCAATAATAGAAAGTGGAATACGTATTTGGAAACAAATAAAGAAAACATTAAAACTAAAATCTATACCACTATTTCTTAGCATTGTAAATAATGTTACGTTTAAACCTTCAATGATGGATAAAGCTTTTTTACAATGGAAAAATAATGGAATTATTAAGATCGGTGATCTCTATAAGGAAAACTCCTTCCTTTCATTTCAAGATGTACAACAAATTTATGGACTACACTCTAAAGATTATTTTAGATATTTACAAATTAGAGATTATGTTAAAGCAAATACGCAAGAACTCAGAAATAGAAAGACAAAAATATTAGATGAATGTTTAAATAAACATCCGAATACAGAAAAAAATGATTTCATATATATATAACATCTTATTGGAAGGTGATGTTCCATCAACAGAAATACATAGACAATCTTGGGACACTGAATTATGCCAAACTATTAGACCAGAAATATGGGAAGATAGTTCACAACATATACATCATTGTTCGCTAAATGCTAAACACTCTCTTATACAGTTTAAAATACTACATAGACTATATTATTCAAAATCCAAATTACATAACATGTTTCCAAAAGTATCTCCTATATGTGAAACTGTATAAAAATTACAAAATTTTGGACTGAAATCTTTAGGATAATTTCGAATGTTGTTAATATAACTTTGACACCTGATTCAAAGAATAATACTAGGAATACTGGAAACAGAACAATTAATGACAACGAATCAAAGAATTTTTATTGATTATGGGTTAATAATTGGGAAAAAATTAATATTAAAATTCTGGAAAGGCCCTACATCCCCTACAATTAAAATGTGGAATACAGAAATGTCGGAGACTCTTCATCTGGAGAGATTGAGGCTTGTCCTAATGGACAGGTTAGATCTCTTCAGAGGGATATGGTCTCCATATATTGAATACTTACAGAGTCATAACGGCTCGGTACGAGGGCTTGACTGAGGCCTGAATATTAGAATGGATGAAGAAATATATATATAATAAATCATGCCTATATCTCCAATGACGGATTAATGATTAACACTCCATTCACTTTCATATTTTCTTCATTATTTATCTCTGTTTTTTCCTACTTTACAAAAAAATTTAAAAAGCGTATAGAAGCATATAGTCTCAAATTTTAATATTAATAATAATATCAATATTATTAATATCACAAAAATATATAATGATGTAATTTCATTTATGTAAAACATTGTAATTTTCATAAATATGTTTCTATAATAAAAAATATTTACAAAAAAAAAAGAATGCCTGTTGCAGAATCCATTGAATTTTCTGCAATACTCGACTGATGAGGCAGAATGGGAGAAATGCATAGAAAAACTATTTCCCCCAATGTAGCGAGAATGCATCCATCGCCACTGCCCCAGAATCTGGTTCCCAAGATACATATGTTGGTATCTGATGGTTCAACCTGGAAGCAAAAAGGTCGATATCTGGTGTTCCAAATTTAGCTATAATTTTAGCAAATATTTGGGGGTTCAACATCCACTCGATGTTGTCATTGAATACTCGTGACCTGGTGTCCGCCACTGTATTGAGCTTACCCGGAAGGTACATAGCTGATATCCAAATATTTCTTTCAATACACCAGAGCCAAATTGTATTTGCCAATTCATCACAAGATATTGACTTGATACCACCCATATGGTTTAAATATGCCACCACAGTGGTATTATCTATTTGAAGATGGACATGCGTATGATGTAAATTAATGCAGTAAGCCCGCAGCCCGTGAAATGCTCCCAGCATTTCCAAATAGTTTATACCTTGTGACTGAAGAAGTGTAGACTCGTGCGAATCCCATCTGCTGCCACAACTAGAAGTGGTGTCGGTAGCTCCCCAACCTTGGGCGCTTGCGTCGGTTTGTAACACGACTGATGGGTTGGATATAATGATGGGATTAAAACAATCACTAATATTGCTAACTCACCATTGTAGCTCAATTTTTGCCTTAATCGGCAGCCGCATAGGCCTGTCAAAATGTCCAGCATTTGCTTTTAATGCTGAGATTTTGCTCTTTGCAAGTTTGAATAGTGTAATGGGCCAAATCGCGCAGCTGGAAATGTAGCTACAAGCTTTCCAATTACCTTAGCAGCATGTCTGATAGTCGGTTTCCTGCCGCAAGCAAGGCTGTTACATGCCTCTATTATGTCTATTGCTTTGCTGCCTGGGATAGTGACAATCATATGATTGGTGTTAATTGTGAATCCCAGATAGTCCATAACCACAGATGGGTTGAACTTAGATTTGTCTGGATGGATAACAAACCCTAGTTTCTAAAATAATGTTTGATAGCTGTTACTGCTGGTTCAGCTATTTCAAGAGTTTTTCCCACAATTAAGATGTCATTTAAATATGCCATGACTATGTGATTTTGTTGTCTGAGAGATACCAATATTGGTTTTAAATTTTTTGTAAATAACCTAGGGGCTGTGGTAAGCCCATTAGGTAGGGCTTTGTATTGCCATAGTTGCCCCATCCAGAGAAATTTTAAGAATTTCCGTTGATGTTCCTTTATAGGTACTGAATAGTATGCATCTTTTAAATCGATGCAAGCCATGAAGCACCCTCAGGAAATCAGCTGTTTAGCCGTTTCAAATGTCTCCATTTTGAAATGGGTATATTGTACAAAGGTACTCAAGTGGGTTAAATCAATGATAATTCGACATCCACCATCGTTTTTGGTTTTGGTAAAGATGGTAGACAAACTCAAGAGGTTCATGTGTCGTCTTTTTCTATTACCCCCTTGGCATATAGCCTTAATATTTCTCCATGCCCTTCCACTTTCTCTTTTTGAGAAAGTGCAAATTTCCGGTCAGGTACATGTTGAGTTGGGGGAAAATGCCCATTTATGAATTCAATCTCATAACCCTGAATACTTTGTAAAATAAAGGTATCCGAAGTTATAGTCCCCCATGCATCCCAGAATGCATGCAATCTCCCTCCTACTTGTGAGGTTATGCGTGCAGCACTCTCAAGAGAACCAGACCCCCTTACCTCCATGGTTACCGGCGGGGCTTGATGTTCTGGGCTTTCGTGGGACGTTGTGTTGTTGGGGTGGGGGGTTGGCGCATCTTCCACGCTGGTCGCTGTTGGCCCTGCCCTAAAAAAGGCTTCTGCTGGTAGGGTGCGGCCGGTGGATAGGCTCTCGTTGCCCTGTCGGGTTGTCCCCGAGGCCTGGTAGTTACGTATGGATGGTGCCTCCGATATGTCTGTGGCCTGCTTGAGGACGATGGTCGGTACATTAAGCGACACTTGAGGACAGTCGGTACATTAAGCGACACACAATTACCTGGGGATTTGTATCTATTGAGAGCCTCCGTCAGCACCTGTTCCTGCAGCTGGTGAGTTGTGAGGTAATTAATGCTCGCCGTCAGGTTGGGCTGTAACGGTTGCCCTGAATACCCTGGTTGGGCAAATTTAGAAACTACCTCCAGTAGATCTTCCTCAGGGATTTCTGGTAATGCTGGTTCCTGCGCCAACCCCTCTTCAAAGTCAGCTAACTGCTGACTCCTGGCACTGCCCACGGATGAAGGAGAAATACTCGGTGGAGCTGCTGCATGGCTCCTAAATCGTAGGGACCCCCGTTCTTGTTGTTGCAGGTCCCGCTCGAGCAGCTGCTCCATCATACGCTCCATCCGGGCCATGCGACCGCCGCCGCTATCTGCGGACGGCAAGTCGGCTTCCCCAGGTTCTGGAGAACTGCTGGGGCTTCGGACCGCACCTCGTCAAGGTGATGACTAGGGTACCTAGGCAGGTAGTCGCTGCCTGCCGCTCCTGCGGGGCTACACGACTCCCACGCAGACATGCCGCTAGTCCGCCGTCTTTCGGACTGAAGCGGTCTGCCTGTCTGTTATGACAGCAGCGGAGCCAAGTCGGTGCCGGCCGCCGCAGCGGGGCTCCCCGGCATCCGCGCGGGCTTACCGCCGGTCCCGGTTATACGGGACTGAAACGGCATATAGTCGCTGCCAGCCGCCTCAGCGGGGCCACACGACCGAAATACACTGCCACCGGCCTGCGATCTGGCAGCCTGCCCCGGTGGTGAGCCGGTGCCTGCCGCTCCTGCAGGGCTCCCCGACTTCCCAGTAGGTCCATCACCGGTCCGCGATCTGGCAGACTTCTCCGGTGGTAAGTCGATGCCGGCCGCTGCAGCGGGGCTCGACCTGGGTGCGGCTTTCCCCCTGGCCCGCCCTCTGGAGACCTGTAACACAGGGGAAACAGAACGTGCCATTGAATGTGGCACGGGTTTACGCACCTGTTTCCCGCTAGCCGGTTGATGTTTGGGCGATAGCGGTAGGGAGTCAGGTAGGGAGCCGACCCT
The DNA here is from genome assembly GCA_035221665.1 of Okamejei kenojei. Classification (NCBI taxonomy): domain Eukaryota; kingdom Metazoa; phylum Chordata; class Chondrichthyes; order Rajiformes; family Rajidae; genus Okamejei; species Okamejei kenojei. The sequence goes on along the minus strand of CM069133.1, from coordinate 107,214,683 downwards.
GCCCCCGCGCGGTGCTCCGACCAACATGCAGCTCCCTGGCCTGCTGTGGTGGAGAGTCGGGCCCTGCCAACTGAACAGGGCTCCCCAACTTCCGCGTTCTTTTAGCGGCCCGCGGAGCGGGTGCTGTCGGTGTTGCGGGCAGCTCCGGGAATTGTGGCCGCTGACTCCCTTCCAAAGTCCCGCAGCCCTTGGAGGCATGTTTCAATGCCTTTACTTTCTTCGACTCCATTGTTCCTGTAAGTAAAACAATTTTCTTGCAGGAACTAACCAACTCAAACTTACCTTGAGGCCTTTTTGAAGGTGCCGTTGGGGAGGCGCACTCCCCCCTCCAGCTGTCGACTGCAAATGCGAGCGATGATATGTCGCGCATGCGTGCTGGCGGGGTCTTCACGAAGTCACTCACGTGAATCCGAAGTAAAATTAGGATATTAATAGAAAACATTCAAGAGTCTTAAGTCTGCCAGTCCAACACCACCAATGTCCTAAGAGTGCAGAATTTTCAGTTTTATTTTATACTCCAGTTTGTACAAGTCTAGTCTTTCCAATCAATGTCAAAATGTCTATTCCAGCTTAGTTAGTTAACTTAAGAGACCTAAATTGAGGAAGTTAATGTTAATACTGCTGTAAGGTTGTAAGCTGGTGGGTATATGGAATGAGCTTCCAGAGGAGATAGGCACAAAATGCTAGAGTAAATCAGCAGGACAGGCAGCATCTCTGGAGAGAAGGAATGGGTAACATTTCGGGTCAAGTCCCTTCTTCAGACTGATGTCAGGGGAGTGGGTGGGACAAAGATAGAATGTAGTAAGACTGGTGAGATAACTGGGAAGGGGGAGGGGATAGAGAGGGAAAGCAAGGGCTATTTGAAGTTAGAGAAGTCAATGTTCATACTGCTGGGGTGTAAACTACCCAAGCATAGTATGAAGTGCTGTTCTTCCAATTTGCGCTGGGCCTCACTCTTGACAATGGAGGAGGCCTAGGACAGAAAGGTCAGATTGGGAATGGGAGGGGGAGGTGAAGTGCTGAGCAACCGGGAGATCAGGTAAGTTAAGACGGACTGAGCGGAGGTGTTCAGTGAAACGATCGCCGAGCCTGCGCTTGGTCTCGCGATGTCAAGAAGTTTAAACCTGGAACAGCGGATATAGTAGATGAGGTTGGAGGAGGTTCAAGTGAACCTCTGCCTCACCTGGAAAGACTGTTTGGGTCCTTGGATGGAGTCGAGGGGGGAGATAACGGGACAGGTGGTCCATCTCCTGCGGTTGCTGGGGAAAGTACTGGTGAGGGGATGGTTTGGGTGGGAAGGACCAGGGAGTTTCAGAGGGAACAGTCTGCGGAAAGCAGAAAGGGGTGGAGATGGGAGGATGTGGCCTGTAGTGGGGTCCCGTTGGAAGTGGCGAAAATGTTGGAGGATTATATGCTGCATGGGACTTCTGATAGGGTGGAAGGTGAGGGGCATTCTGCCCTTGTAACGGATGGGGGGAGGGGGAGCAAGCGCAGAGCTGCGGGATATTGAGGAGACCCTCGTGAGAGCCTCGTCTATAATGGAAGAGGGGAACCCCCGTTTCCTAAAGAATGAGGACATCTCCGATGCTGTGGTATGGAAAACTTCATCCTGGGCGCGGATGTGGCGTAGACGGAGGAATTGGGAGTAGGGGATAGATTCTTTACAGGAAGGAGGGTGGGAAGAAATGTAGTCTAGATAGCTATGGGAGTCAGTAGTTTTGTAGTAGATAGTTTGTAATAGTCTGTTTCCTGTGATGGAGACGGTGAGATCTAGAAACGGTAGGGAGATGTCGGAGATGGTCCAAGTGAATAGAGGAGATAGTTGAGGCAAGTACTATAACAACATTTAAAAAAGACATTTGGACAGTTACATGAAAGGAAAGATTTAGAAGGATATGGGCCAAACGCAGTCAAGTGGTACTAGCATAGGTTGGGCATCTTGGTGGGCAGGGGCATGATGGGCTGAAGGGCCTGTTCCCGTGCTGTATGACTGACTATTAAATGCTCTCTTGAAATCTGAGAATAGCAGAGCTGCATTTTACTTCTTCATACTGATCAAACATGATCCTTTTCACAAAGCGATGCTTCCGTTATCCAATTCCTTGAATTTCCTCACACGCGAGTTATATAGTGACAATTATAAAAAGCATAAAAGTTAAACTTGTAAATTATACAGCATAGGGAGGTTGCACGGCAGTCGTGTCATGACCCGTGACCCATACAGTTGCTACGCTACGCCAACTGGAGTACACGCGATGAACTGTATGTAAGCACTGACCATTATTTCCAGCGTAGCGGCCCGTTAAAACCCACCAAAATGGTCAATTTTTGCGCTGTAAATAATTATGGAAATCAGGATAAGCGTGAGAGACATTTATCCTACTTCAGAATTCCAAAAGTGAGGAGAAATTAAGGTAGATAGAAGCAAGAGCTGAAGGGACAACATCAGCCAAAGTGCTTGGCGAACATTGGCCGTTTGCTCACTGCATTTCATCAACAGTAAGGCATTATTTGTGTTTTTTCTTGATTCCTTTGGCATCTAAAAAGTTTCAGAAGTGATAAATCTGGCTGTAAAATTTTTAAATCGCCCATGGTTCTCAAGTGGGTTTTTACATACAAAAAGAAACACCTCTGAAGCAAAATTTATCATTAAAAAAAATCGCAAACCATACCATAAAACAACCATATAACAATTACAGCACGGAAACAGGCCCTCTCGGCCCTTCCAGTCCGTGCCGACCATTTGTTTTCCCCTAGTCCCATCTACCTGCACTCAGACCATACCCCTCCATTCCCTTCACATCCATATACCTATCCACTTTACTCTTAAATGTTAAAATCGATCCTGCCTCCACCACTTCTGCTGGAAGCTCATTCCACACAGCCACCACCCTCTGAGTAAAGAAGTTCCCCCCTCACGTTACCACGAAACCTCTGTCGCTTAATTCTCATGTCATGCCCTCTTGTTTGAATCTTCCCTACCCTCAATGGAAAAAACGTATCCACGTCAACTCTGTCTATCCTTTCATCATTTAAAGACCTCAATCAAGTCCCCTTAACCTTCTGCGCTCCAAAGAATAAAGACCTAACTTGTTCAAACCTTTCTCTGTAACATAGTTGCTGGAAACCCTGGCAACATTCTAGTAATCTCTCTGTACTCTCTCTATTTTGTTGACATCCTTCCTATAACTAGGCGACCAAAATTGTACACCATACTCAGAATTGGTCTTACCAATGCCTTGTACAATTTTAACATTACTTCCTACTCTATATCAATGCTCTGATTTATAAAGGCAGCACACCAAAGGCTTTCTTTACCACCCTATCTACATGCGATTCCACCTTCAGGGAACTATGCACAGTTAATCCTAGATCCCTCTGTTCCACAGCATTCCTCAATTCCCTACCATTTACCATGTACGTCCTATTTTGATTTGTCCTGCCAAGATGTAGCACTTCACACTTATCAGCATTAAACTCCATCTGCCATCTTTCAGCCCACTTTTCCAAAATGGCCCAAATCTCTCTGTAGACTTTGAAAATCTACTTAATTATCACAACACCACCTATCTTGTATCATCTGCATACTTACTTATCAATTTTCCACCCCATCATCCAGATCATTGATTGTACATGACAAACAACAGTGGAGCCAACACAGATCCTTGAGGCACTCCACTGGTCACGGCTTCCAACCTGACAAACAGCCATCCATCATTACTCTCTGACATCTCCCATTCAGCCATTGTTGAATCCATCTTGCTACTCCGCCATTAACACCCAAAGATTGAACCTTCTTAACCAACCTTCCATGGGGAACCTTGTCAAAGGCCTTACTGAAATCCATATAGACAACATCCACTGCTTTACCCTCATCAATTTCCCTTGAGTTACCGCTTCAAAAAATTTGACATGAGAATTAAGGGACAGAAGTTTAGGGGTAACGTGAGGGGGAACTTCTTTACTCAGAGGGTGGTGGCTGTGTGGAATGAGCTTCCAGCAGAGGTGGTGGAGACAGGATCGATTTTAACATTTAAAAGTAAAGTGGATAGGTATATGGACGTGAAGGGAATGGAGGGTATGGTCTGAGTGCAGGTAGATGGGACTAGGGAAAACAAATGGTCGGCACGGACTGGAAGGGCCGAGAGGGCCTGTCTCCGTGCTGTAATTGTTATATGGTTATATGGTTATATGGTTATAAGGTTTTTGTCAAACATGACCTTCCAGGCACAAATCCATGTTGACTGTTCCTGATCAGACCTGTTTATTCCAGATGCTTATATATTATCTCTAAGTATCCTTTCATTAATTTGCCCACCACTGACTCAAACTAATAGGTCTATAATTGCTAGGTTTATTCTTTGAAACCTTTTTAAACAATGGAACAACATGCCGGTACGTCAATCCTCCGGCACTATTCCCGTTTCTAATGACGTTTGAAATATTTCTGTCATAGCTCCTGCTATTTCTACACTAACTTCCCTCAATGTCCTAGGGAATATCCTGTCAGGACCTGGAGACTTATCCACTTTTATATTTTTCAAAAGTGTCAGTACTTCCTCCTCTTTGAATCTCATAGTTTCCATAGCTACTCTACTTTTTCCCCTTAACTCACAGAGTTCAATATCCTTCTCCTTGGTGAATACCGAAGAAAATAAATTGTTCAATATCTCCCCCATCTCTTTTGGCTCTGCAGATAGCTGTCCATTCTGGTTCTCTAATGGTCCAATTTTATCCCTCGTTATCCTTTTGCTGTAGAAACCCATTGGGTTTACTTTCACCTTTCTTGCCAATACATGGGTTTTGATTTATATTTTACTCAGATGCAAGCCAAGGAATGGCATGTTATTGGACATAATCAACCTCAGCAAATTGACAATATCCTATTGAAAGAGACTGGGTGTTTAAGCTGTCAGGCCATTTTATTATTTGCCAAAATATACATCTCAATAGCATAATGATAGAAGACTTACTTTTCCACACACCACTCATAAGTCTGGAGATTTTTCTAATTACAAATTTAGCTTCAGAAGCGTTTTCTTTTTGTATGTAAACGACTTCAGAACCATGGGCGATTTTGAAATTTTGCAGATTTATCACTTCTGAGACTTTTTAGATACCAAAGGAATCAAGAAAAAACACAAATAATGCCTTAGTTGAAGAAATGCAGTGAGCAAACACGATAATTCCCAATATTTTCAATTTTGATATCTGTACGGCCAATGTTTAGCGATGTTACAATACTCACCTTCAGCGGCGCTGCAGTTCTGCCACTTTGTGCGCGACTTTGGCGCCTTTGAGGGGGGGGGCGGGATTAAAATACCGTTTTTTCCTGCCTGTCGGAGTCGAACTTTCTCAGGTTGTTCAGCTGCTGCAGAAAAATCATTCCATTTGTTTTTTTAATCGCATGACAATTTAATCCCTGGAGTAAAATTAAAAGCTACTTCTAACACCGTCAACGCCTACAACGGGACGGATCTCACGTAGGGGACAAAACATAAGGTAAGTCGTTTATTTTATATATGAACTTGCTTCTTAGGATGACTTTAATCCAAATTTCATTGGTGAAAATGTGATTTTGGCCCCATACAAACCGGCAGTGTTTTTCCTGCCGATATGGGGTTCAAATTCACTGCAACCGCAACGTCCCAATCAATCGCGTTCCACAAAAACCCACTCGCATGATGATTAAAATGCCCATTAATTTACGGGAATTAAACATTAAATTCCTTCCATTTGGCCTATAAATTCTTGACAATGAGATTTAAAAATCATGTTATATTGTGAATTCTTGTGTTAATGTTATTTGGACACTTAGGCTATTTAAAAATGTTAACCTTTTCTTAAGAAATGGATAGATGTATAGATCTAGTAATTGAATTTTGTAATTAGCTACAATTAGGTAACTAACTAATTATATGCTTTAATTTCAGGTCATCCAAGTAAGATTGTTTCATGGGTTACACAAAAAGCTGGAGAAACTCAGCGGGTGCAGCAGCATCTAAGAGGCGAAGGAGATAGGCGACGTTTCGGGTCGAGATTGTTTCATATTTGTTTCAGAATCCTTCAATCTACAAAAACTGAGCATTTCATTCAGTTCTCTTAATTTTTATGAAAGTTATGGGCTTTTGACTGTCCTCGATCACAGCTTTTGAGAAGTTAATGGAAAAGCAATAGGGCCATTTCACGGCAGTCGGGTCATGACCCATGACCCGTACTGTTGCTACGCTACGCCAAGTGGAGTACACGTGATGAACTGCAGGTAAGCACTTAACATTGTTTCCAGCCCGTTAAAACCCGCCGAAAATGTCAATTTTTGCGCTGTAAATAATTATGGAAATCGGGATAAACGTGAGAGACAATAACCCGTGCCTGCCTTCTCCCCATATCCCTTGACTCCACTAGCCCCAAGAGCTCTATCCAACTCTCTCTTAAATCCATCCAGTGATTTGGCCTCCACTGCCCTCTGTGGCAGGGAATTCCATAAATTCACAACTCTCTGGGTAAAAAAGTTTTTTCTCACCTCAGTCTTAAATGACCTCCCCTTTATTCGAAGACTCTGGCCCTGGTTCTGGACTCACCCAACATTGGGAACATTTTTCCTACATCCAGCTTGTCCAGTCCTTTTATAATTTTATATGTTTCTATCTCGTGAACCTACGCTGCACTGCCTCAATCACAAGGATGTCCTTCCCCAAATTAGGAGACCAAAACTGTACACAATACTCCAGATGTGGTCTCACCAGAGCCCTATACAACTGCAGAAGAACCTCTTTACTCCTATACTGAAATCCTCTTGTTATGAAGGCCAACATTCCATTAGCTTTCTTCAATGCCTGCTGTACCTGCACGCCAACTTTCAGTGACTGGTGTACAAGGACACCCAGGTTTCGCTGTACCTCCCCCTTACCTAACCTAACCCCATTGAGATAATAATCTGCCCCCTTGTTTTCGCCGCCAAAGTGGATAACCTCACATTTATCTATATTATACTGCATCTGCCACGCATCTGCCCACTCACTCAACCTGTCCAGGTCCCCCTGCAACCTCCTAACATCCTCTTCACAGTTCGCACTGTCACCCAGCTTTGTGTCATCTGCAAACTTGCTAGTGTTGCTCCTAATTCTGTCTTCCAAATCATTAATATATACGGTGAACAGTTGCGGCCCCAACACCGAGCCTTGCGGCACTCCACTCGCCACTGCCTGCCATTCTGAAAAGGACCCGTTCACTCCTACTCTTTGCTTCCGGTCTGCCAACCAATTTTCTATCCTTGTCAACACCCTACCCCCTATACCATGTGCTCTAATTTTAATCACCAGTCTCTCGTGCGGGACCTTATCAAAGGCTTTCTGAAAGTCTAGATACACAACATCCACTAGCACCCCTTCATCCATTTTACTTCTCACATCCTCAAAAAATTACGGAAGATTAGTCAAGCAAGAATTCCCTTCATAAATCCATGTTGACTTGGGACTAATCCTTTTACTGTATCCAATGCTCCATTATTGCCTCTTTACTAATTGACTCCAGCATCTTTCCCACCACCGAAGTCAGGCTAACTGGTCTGTAATTCCCCGTTTTCTCTCTCGCTCCTTTCTTGAAAAGTGGGATAACATTAGCTATCCTCCAATCCACAGGAACTGATCCTGAATCTATTGAACATTGGAAAATGATCACCAATGCATCCACTATTTCTAGAGCCACCTCCCTGAGGACCCGGGGATGCAGACCATCAGGCCCAGGGGATTTATCATCCTTCAGTCCCATTAGCCTACCCAAAACAATTTCTCGCCTAATGAAAATGTCTTTCAGTTCCTCTACCTCCTTAGATCTTCTGTCCACCAGTACATCTGGGAGATTGTTTGTGTCTTCCTTAGTGAGACATCACATCTCCAGACTTATGTGTGGTGTGTGGAAAAGTAAGTCTTATATCATTATGTTATTGAGATGTATATTTTGGCAAATAATGAAATGTCCTGACAGCTTAAACACCCAGTCTCTTTCAATAGGATATTGTCAATTTGATGTGGTTGATTATGTCCAATTAACAGCTAACAATTATGCCATTCCTTGGCTTGCATCTGAGTAAAATGTAATTCAAAACCCACGTATGGTTTGCGATTTTTTTTTGATGATAAATTTTGCTTCAGAGGTGTTTCTTTTTGTATGTAAAAACCCACTTGAGATTGCATCTGAGTAAAATGTAATTCAAAACCCACGTATGGTTTGCGATTTTTTTTTTTGATGATAAATTTTGCTTCAGAGGTGTTTCTTTTTGTATGTAAAAACCCACTTGAGAACCATGGCCTGTCCACAGTCTTTCATTATCACGCAGACATTCCAACACAGGCAACATCCAAGTAAATCTTATGTAAATAAAATAATACATCCTTAAAACATTCCTAATGGCAGGTATAAAGTTAACTGGCCCGCTTTCTGCATACAGTTACTGTTTCCCTTTGGGTTCCTAACACCAGGCTTGCTGCTTAAACGTACGTAAAACGGAGAGAGGTTTGTCCGCGCACTGTGTGCCCGCTCGGCCTGCGGGCCGCCGTAGTGAGGCGGGCGTGGATGCTGTTGTGACAGTGGTGCCTGGGAACGGCACAGCCGTTTGAAGACGGCGCCTCTCGCCATGGCCGAGCCGAGCGCTGCCCACACCAAGGTGGGTGGAGCGGGGCCGGGCCGGGCCGCGCCGGGGCAGGCGGGTGGTCAGAGACCGGGGTGAAGCGTTGTGCGGCGGCGGGGCCAGGCCAGGCCAGGCCCAGGGGTGGGCGGGCGGGTGTGCAGGGGCCCGGCGCGGGGAGGCGGCGCTGCTGTGAGGCCGGTCGGCCAGCGGGCGGGAGGGAGAGTCGCGGCCGGCGGGGAAGCGCCGTGCGGTGGCCGGGAGAAGCGCAGTGTGGCCGGCGGGGAGTGCAGTGGCCGGGCCGAGGGGTCGCAGTGACCGGGGGGAGGGGGGCTGTGCGGCGGGCAGGGTCCAGCGCTGTGGCGCCTGAAGTACAGGAGCGCAGCGCGTTTGATTCCCAGGCCCGCGTCGTTAATTCGCCTTTTATTGCCCTGGACGCCTTTATGTATATATATATATGTATGTGTGTGTACTGACGGAGCTACAGAGTAGGCTGTTCATCGTAAATTTTAGTGAGCACGACGAGGAAGAAATTAAGTTTTTTTACAACTCCAGGACGTCCCAAGACCTTTAAAACCAAGAGAATGTTGTCGTAAACACACTTTCTCGTTTGCTTTGCACACTGTTAGAAATGTTGTCATCCTTTAAAAAATACATTTTTCTAATTTCTTGTTACTGCTTCCAAGATCTTCAGTGGTTTGTAGACGTTAAGGTACCGATTATAATTGTATTATTTGGTAATTGGTGCTGATAAGTGTGTTCACATGGCTTGCATAAGAAGGGGGGGGGGTTACACAAAAGGCTGGAGAAACTCAGCGGGTGCAGCAGCATCTAAGGAGCGAAGGAGATAGGCGACGTTTCGGGTCGAGACCCTTCTTCAGACCCTTCTGCATAAGAAGTGAACTGTTTAATGGATATTTTTTGATCATTGAACCCAAGTTGGTTTCGTGTAGCACGAGTTGCATGTAAAACTGATCATGCAGATTTACATTGAACTCGACAATGATAACATGGGATTGTTTAGATTAAAAGGCACATCTACATTGGTTTTGATTATCCTCTTATCCTCGCCATTGTTTCAGCCTTATAGTGCTCCTTTAGTGGTTTCAAATAGTAAATTTATTAATCAGTGATGGATAAATCTGTATGAACTATAAAGGCGAACAGGAAATACTGGTTTGATGAGAATGAGCTGGAGATCTAAGAGGTGATTATCCACAAATGCAAAACATTCTGGGATTGGAAGTTCCATCGTGGTTTAAGGATAAAACAAAATCTTGATACACACCTAAGCACCTGTGGGCTGAGGTCCACCTAAAACACCTGTGACTTATATAGTAATGATGAACGCAGCCCAGTTCATCTCGCAAACCAGCCCCACCACCCTCAGCCCCAAATCAATGTTGGTAAATCTCGGGAACAACAGCCAAAAGGGCCACTCATACCCAAAAGTCAATTCTTCTCTTCTGGACTCCTGTCCAACCTTCACCAAGAGTCACACGACTCGACAACACCCTGCGCAAATGGTAAAATCAAAGTGGGGCGCTGATCCACCCAAACCCATCCGCCCCCCTGCAACTGCCCTAGCCCTGTGCTTCGCCACAGCTGAATACGCGTGCTCAAGCTGGAGCCGCTTCCACCACCACCAAATGGTTGGGACACAGCCCTAACGACCTGCTGCATTATCACGGGATGCCATTAAAGACAACGCCAGTCCCGTGCCTCTTCTAGCCCTAGCTGGATTTGCCCCCCCCCCACATATCAGACGATCCATCGTCGCCCCCAGACTGAGCGGGAGGAGAGCAACATGAGGATCGATACAGGGACACCCCCTGCACGGAACACAGCACCTCCACACCGACTGAATCCAGCAGCAGTTTTCTTGCAGGGGACAGGTCTACAAGTCCTACTCTCCCAGCAACCAAAGAAAACAACCGCAAGGACCGCAAATCTGGAAGGAAAAGAAGATGGAACCGCTCAACGCACGGCCCACGACTGGGATGGAGAGAGATCCACTCCGACTGAATGACTCGCCAGGGGCACGACCCTCTCCATGGCCAACCTGGAAGAACTCAAACAGAAATTTAGATGGTGGGAGCTGGGAGGTGCAAAACACTTATGAAAGCAAGACTACCAGGCAGACGACGCACGCATGCAGCTGTGGAGCAGTACAGACATGTGCACTTACCTGGAACGTGTGACTGACGCCCCCCAAGGCCAGCCCCCAGGACCTGGCTGAACCGACCGACAGCTTGTGACCTACGCCAGGGATATGGCAGAACCACACTTGAATTGCATCAGTCGAAGAAAGAAGGACCTTCACCAGAGGATGTGGGCCGGTGGACGTACTGAGCTGGATGTGAGGCGTCAGGGGTGATGAGTGAGCATCATTGATGAGTATTGTATCGGTGAGAACGTTGCAGATTCCAAGAGACATGCACCTTCAGTCAATGATTGGTTATATAAGGATCTAATCTAAATTAATATGTGGGTATTCACAGCTGTATTTACCATACAGGCAAGGAGGAATAGAGACAGAGAAGGAAAGTGTATCCTTTTAAGTCTCACTCGGACTTAATAAAATCACAAGATAACTTCAGGAACATCTCCAGAGGGAAAAAATTTGGTGAAATGAAAAATACATGGCACAGCCACACACTGTTGGAAAGCAAGAGCACACACCAGCACAAAGCTCAAGATCTCCAGCAGTGAACCTTTCCTTGCATATCTCAAAGCACAGAATAGCTTCTCTGTTCAAAATCCTTCAAATAACTAGGCTTCAAAAAAAACATCCTGCCAGGATGTTTGCAGATTTGCAGGATGTCAATCATGTCACCATTTCACCAAGCTAAATTTGGCTAGCATTGGGACCCTAATTGCTTCAAAGACAATAGACACATCTCTTAAAAAAAGTTATTTTGGGACAATGTTGGGACACTCTTAGTGAGCAATGGATAAACAGGTGAAATGGCAGAAGGTGCACCCCTCCCATGCATACTCATCGTAGTCAGTAACTGTTTACGTGTTACAATGTCTGAGATTCTTGCATGGCATCATGAGCTGCCTTAAAACATATAATTTGATGCAAATATGTCATACTCTTTCCTCAAGGGGACTGTTTGAAGAAAAAAATAATACAACCATTACCGTAGAAGTGTTATGGGGTTACTTGATAAATGTAAAGAGAATACTGACGCCAAACTGGATTTCGGTACTGGGCTGAGCTAAACTGTCCAAGACCAGTGGCAGGATAGGTAAATTAGTGGACATATCTTGGTTCTACCTTCCAGCACTGTGTGCTGCATGTTAACGTATAAGACTGTAACAATCTCTATATATTGAGGCTCCTGGCAAAACCTAATTTTTCCATGTTGAGGAAATTCTTCAAGAGACTTTTATGGGTCTCCTTTGAAATAATGAATCTTTTGTGACTGAACATGAGGACACCCTGACCATGCTCGCTCAAAATGAGAAGACTAATTTGGGAAGGTACTTTGCATCACAGTCCCACCCTGGTCATTCCTTCTACTCTCCCAGCCAGCAGATGGTACAGCAGCGTACACCACAAACAACAATTTTCACGTGTCTTGGTTACATCGTGACATTAATCAAACCAAACCTTACTCTCATATAGTGGGAGTACAGAGTATGAGCAAATAGCAGGGATCAGCAGAACATTATCACCCCCCCCCCCCACCTTTCCTCCCCCTCCTCATTTCTTCCATTGCTTACCATTTGGTGTCCCAACTTTTTATTACCCACTGTCCCACACTACTTTGCTCCCTCTCTGGCTCATAATCGCAACTCTTCAAACCTGTCTCACCCTCTGCCTTTATTTCTAGCATTTGTTCCAGCATCTGCCGATGTTCCACCTATTACCTTGCATGCTTTCCTTGCTTTTCCACTTACCCAGCACTTTGTGTCCATTTGTGTGTATATAACCAGATGGTGGCAGTTCTGCATGAGCCAAAACCAAAAGATTAGCATTTGTCAAAAACTGAAAATGTTGCTGAAGATGGAAATCTGAAACCAGAGAGATATACTCAATGTCAAGCAGTATTTGGAGGGGAACAGTTGCTGATTTGGTTTTAGAACAGGGTGTCTAGTGTAGCCTGCAGAAAAGGTGTCATCAGATAAACTGTATTTTTAATAAATGATTGAGTTGAAAATGCCAAACAAATATTTCTTCCCTCTGTTATTCAGCTTCTGAACGGTTCTTCCATAAGATAGGGTATTGTCCGATTCACATCTACCCCATTGTGGATATTGGACTTTGCCTCTGGAGCTAATGTGCTGCAATGCAGAGAATGTATTCTGCACTCTGTGTCTTCCCCATTGGTTCTACCCATTATACTTGAGTTTGACTTGATTCAATTTATGTATAGTATTATCTGACCTGATTAGATAGCAAATAAAACAAAGCTATTCACTGTCCCTCCCTGGTACACATGAACATATAACTAAATCTGAAACTTGGGAATATGACATTGGTAGCCTTCTTAGATAAACTGAGTGGCTATGGCCCGAACACCAATGTGTGCAATACCCCTCTCGTTATTGACAACAAAGCGGAAAAAGAAAAATATCAATTTATTCACATTCTTTCCTTTTTGCCAATAATCAATTTTCAGGTCAGTATTATATACCCAACTGTTAATTTTGACTTTAGGGCTTTATTGGAATCCTTTTGAAAATCCAAATGCACCACATCTGCTGGTTCCCTCCAATCTATTCTTGTGAGGTACATCCTCAAAGAAATGAAAGGATTATCAAGCATGATATTCCTTTCATCGCATGGTTCTATTATCTTTTGAGAGGTATCCTTTATCACAGACATTAAAAAATCATAGTACTTTCCCTGTTAACAGGGGCTAACCACATCAGTAAGCTCCCCGTGTTCACGTTTTCCTTCTTTATTAAAAGTAAAGTTCACATTTGCTACCCACACAGCCCAGACAGAAAACATTCCATAGAACGTAAATGTTGTTCTCTATAGTCTACCCAAGTCAACCACTCTGGGAGATATAGATAATTGGATTCTCCAGATTTTGTTGGCGTTTGATTTAATCAGTTCCTCCAGTGCCTTTTTATACAGTGCCCTGCATAAATGTTTGGATTCGCACGCAATGCAAAGGGAGGTAGAAAGTGGTCCGCCCCCACCAGTTGCCGTGGCAGTGCTCGCAGTGCAGGGCGGGACATGTGTCACAACCACACCGTGGTTTTGGCCACATGACGCACGTGCAGGGGGAGTGATGTGCGCCGTGGCAGTGCGCATTTATAAGGGCGGGCTTGGCATGCCGACAAATGAGTGAGCGAGCCGAGACCTGGACACGGATGGCAGGCGGGGAGACGGTGAGTGACAAGAGAAGAGAGAGGAGAGAGGGCGAGGAGCAGAGCGAGAATGAGAGAGAGAAGAGAGGCGGGGGGGCCGCTTCAGAATTAACGATAGGAGTGTCCCCCGGCTGTGCTTGCCAAGTTAAACAAAATGGCACATGGCATGACTTTTAGGTATGCCAGGCGGGACTGTAGGTTGCCATTGCACCCGGGGCCACACTAATTTCGAGCCCTGGCACTGTACGTTCCTCATTCGTAGTAGTAGAAGACAGTTTTATTGCCCGTATTTCTGGTAGGCGTTCTTTTAATGAAGGAAGGACAGACTATATTATTTAGTCCTTCTTCCATTTTCTTATTTCCTATTATAATTTTTCCTGTTTCTGGTTGTAAGAATCCTCATTTACCCCAGCTAGTGTTTTGCTTTTAGTGTCTGGTTTTAGAAGCTCTTATCCATAATTTCATTCTGTCTTGCTTTTTCTCATCACATTGATCCTCCTTTGTTGGGTTCTAAAATTTTCAATTTCTCAAGCTTGCTGCTATTGTCCTTGAATTTAATATTCTCTTCAGTTTCTCCTGTCGGCTACAGATGGAACATTTTTCTAGGTGGGTGTTTAGTGTCCCAAATGAGTACATTTTGTTGCAAATTATGTCTGGTGTTTGTAGAATATTCTTCAATTGAATCTGTGAACAATATTAGATATTTAGATTCAAAGTAGGCTTGGTTGAATTTTCAGTGGCTTTTTAGTTTTCCACATATTTGCCCAACTGCTCTTCACAGCATGGTACAGTGCCGAAGGAGCCATATAGCCTGTCAAATCCATACACTCCCTATGTTAGACTAATGCAGAGAGTTCCTTAAAGCCCTGTCGCACGGTACGAGTTCATTCCAAGAGCTCTCCCAAGTTTGCCCTGATTCGAACTCGGAGATATATGGTAATGGCCACTTGTCGCTACTCGGGGCTCTCGTGGACATTTTTCAACATGTTGAAAAATCTTTACGCGTCTTCCCGTGCGTACCTGCCGTTAGCGAGTCTTCCCGAGTACCTGCCGTTAGCGTTACGAGCTGTCAGATGAGGAACTTACAAAATTCTTAAGGGGTTGGACAGGCTAGATGCAGGAAGATTGTTCCCGATGTTGGGGAAGTCCAGGAAAGGGGTCACAGCTTAAGGATAAGGGGGAAATCCTTTAAGACCGAGATGAGAAAGACTTTTTTCACACAGAGAGTGGTGAGTCTCTGGAACTCTCTGCCACAGAGGGTAGTTGAGGCCAGTTCATTGGCTATATTTAAGAGTGAGTTGGATGTGGCCCTTGTGGCTAAGGGGATCAGAGGGTATGGAGAGAAGGCAGGTACGGGATACTGAGTTGGATGATCAGCCATGATCATATTGAATGGCGGTGCAGGCTCGAAGGGCTGAATGGCCTACTCCTGCACCTAATTTCTATGTTTCTATGAAAGATTGAAAAGACTAGGCTTGTATTCACTGGAGTTTAGAAGGATGAGGGGGATCTTATAGAAACATATAAAATTATGAAAGGACTGGACAAGCTAGATGCAGGAAAGATGTTCCCAATGTGGAGCGAGTCCAGAACCAGGGGCCACAGTCTTAGAATAAAGGGGAGGTCATTTCAGACTGAGATGGGGAAAAAATGTTTTCACCCAGAGAGTTGTGAATTTATGGAATTCCCTGCCACAGAGTGCAGTGGAGGTCAAGTCACTGAATGGATTTAAGAGAGAGTTAGATAAAGCTCTAGGGGCTAGTAGAGTCAAGGGATACGGGGAGAAGGCAGGCATGGGTTATTGATAGGGGATGATCAGCCATGATCACAATGAATGGCGGTGTTGGCTCGAAGGGCCGAATGGCCTCCTCCACCTATTTTCTATGTTTCTATGAGCCGCTAAGAGACGTCCCCTATGTTCATTCTCCGTGCTTGCCACGAGTTTGATTTTCTTAGAGCTCGGGAGAGCTCTTGGAATGAACTCGTACCGTGGGACAGGGCTATTATATCCACTAACTCTTTTGTTGCAATTAAAATATAGAACATAGAGCAGTACAGTACATGGCAAGGCTTTCAGCCCACAATGTCTGTGCTCAATATGATGCCAAAACCAATTCTGATTGCCTGCACATAATCAATATCCCTACATATCTATATGTCTATCCAAAAGTCTCATAACTGTCTTAATGTTCTCTCCCATGCTGACAGCAAAACCAACATGTCTTTGGACCAAAACTAACATTTTGAATGCTTTAGCCTCGTATTTGCAGCACTTTGTCATGGTATAATTTTCGTGCAGCTCACATCACATATCAGTCGTGCATGTGAACTGACTTTGAAATGTTTTTAGTGATTTGTAAGTATATTTTGGGTGTCTGTTCTAAATAATCTCTAGGATTAGCATTCATTTTATCAATTCTCAGGGCGGCACGGTGATACGGCGGTAAAGTTGCTGCCTTACAGAGACCTGGGTCCGATCTCGACTACGGGTGCTGTCTGAATGGAGTTTGTACGTTCTCCCCGTGACCGTGTGGGTTTTCTCCGATATCTTGGGTTTCCTCCCACACTCCAAAGGCGTACAGGTTTGTAGGTTAATTGGCTTGGTAAAATTGTAAATTGTCCCTAGTGTGTGTAGGATAGTGTTGATGTGCGGGGATTGCCAGTCGGTGTCAACTCGGTGAGCTGAAGGATCTGTTTCCATGCTGTATCTCTGAACTAAAACTAAATTCTCTTTTCAAAAATAATGGTTTGGCCACTAAAAATCCTATATTTTACTTTCAAATTTGTCTTTTGCTAGCAAAAGGTCTGATTTAAAAAGTTGACTATTGCCGATCTAAGGATATTGGTATAACAGGTAAAATAGAGGTAACAATTGTTCAGCGGTTTTGAACTTTTGCTTCAGAGTAAGAAGGACATGGCTATACAATACTAAAGGTGTTGCTTTAAATTAAAATGTTAAAAGAAGGCTTTCCTGATGGGTGTAAAGGATTTCCATGTACCACATCTCTTTGGTTTATTTATGTTTCATGTACTATATGTTTTTTTCAATTTTTTAATCAGTGAAATAAAATGGATAATATAACCAATTTTTTTCTAGGAGACCAGGTTATCCGCTGATGTTGAGCCATTTGTGCCAAAGCAGCAAGCAGTAGGAGTACGATGGCCTGAATCTTCATCTGCTCCATTACCCAGATATTTAACAACTTGCTATCCTTTCGTTCAAGATCCTTATGTGGATGGGTAAATATTATTTGAAATTTCAATGTGTTGCTTATTGAAACAAGATAATTCATAATTTTTGACAATAATAAACTGCTAAGTGGGAATATTAACAGTACTATTTTGTCACTCTCCTGGTAAAATGTAGTACCAAGATCTGACACTTGTAGTAGTATGTACAACATCTAGCCTGAGGACATTTGTGTCTGGATTACTTCAGTGAGAGCTGAGACGCCCTCACTTGCAGTTCTCTTGTGCACACTTATGCGCAGAGCTAGCATCATTGCCGTCACTAGCTTCTGGTCTGATTCATACTCCAAAAATGCAAGCCCCACTGTCCAGCAATAGTTTGACCCCCAATTAAACCTCATTGCCCCGCTAACTGTCAATCAAAGCTGTCAAAGAAAACGCTTTGAAAATTTCGAATATTTTTTAATCAAATGTGAACATTTAATAGTTTTAGAATATGTTTCAGAAAACCCAAATTAAAATGATGGCATATGTTTGTTTTAACAGTTAAATACATTGAACTCAGTTAATTGGAAAAAATGTAAACTGCCTGACACTTGCATCTGCTCTATTGAAATGAATGTGGTTGTCCCAAGGCCCAACCAGACACAGATTCAATGGGCATATTTCCCAACATAACTGCTGAAAAATTCTATCCACTGTCAGCTTCAGAGCACAGTCAGAATAATAATTGTGAGAACCTTTCATTTTGGGACTTATTGCATGAGTAACCTTCCTGCAAAATGTTGTACACTGCAGAATTGTAGTTAATGGGGAAAGAAGGCTGAGGGAAAATGCCCAGGTTTCCCTGGAATTAAAGGGATGCTGTGAGAATAATTGTGGTAATTTCTAACAATTTGGATAGACCGAAAGATCATTCAAAAATAAATAAGATTAAGTACAGAGAACAGTACTGCCCAGAAACACACCCCACGGCACACAATGTCCGTGCCGAACGTGATACCATGTTGTGTTAATCTCTTCTGCCTGCACTTGATCCTTTCCCTCCATTTTCTGGCTAATAAATAATCCAAATCATAAATTTAAAGATAGAAAATTGTGGTTTTTCTCAACAGGGCAGGCTCCCTCTGTGCAGTGAGCAACAGTTAATGTTTCAGGACAGTGATTTTGATGTTGGATTCATTATAATAGAAATGAAGCATATGATAACATGAAGCATTATTAAATAGTGCTTATTAATAGCACCCAGAATACTTTATCCTGCTTTCTAGAAATTAGGTTGAGGTGAACTTAAAACAAAAAGTCCCTCCCCCGCTCACTTAATCTTTGCATGGGCACAAAGGTTTATGATCCTTTGCTCATAAAGGAATGAACATCAACGCAGCCCCCTGATATTGTTTCTGTTTTTTTCCTATGTAATTATAAATAATCAGCAAAACGTAAAACTGTTTTTAAAAAGAGACTCACCAATGAAGTAATGTTTTCTTCCTGCTTCTTACATTTGTTCATTATTTTGTTTAAGAAGCTGCAATTGTGTTTACATATTGCTGTTGTAAGACTTAGTATTTGGCGTTCATATGCACATCAACCAACAGGGGCTATGTTTTCAGTACCTTCTGTACTAATTTTGCTTTTAGATAAATGTACTGTTCGATGTCTTTCGTGCCAAATGGAGAAGGAAGGCCAAGTTCATGTTCCAGTCTGCTAACATAATAATGGGTGTCTAGCTGACACTACAATTGGTCTTCACCAGAGAGGACAAAGTACCAGCTGCTGATTGCGCTCCAGTTATTCTCGTGAAAATGCATCCTTTGTGTAATAACAGTTTAGGTGTTCAGTTCAGTTAAGTTTATTGTCACATGTACCAAGGTGCAGTGAAAAGCTTTTCTGTTGAGTGCTAACCAGTCCTGGTACTAATGACTGCCCCTCATTCTTGTAGCCAGTAGAGTTTTCCCAGTTGTGGTGTAGATATCCACACGAATTCCTGCCAAGATACCAGAGGGATCCATACTAGTATCCTCAATAAAGAAATGAGTATGATTAGAAAATAATCAAAAATGTTGAAAAGTAAAACAAGATTACCTGCAAATGAGTTTTATTTCTAAATTGTATGTTGGTTCATAAATCAGAAGGTGTAATTATGTAAGAGTGCATTGCTTACATGGAAGAAATGTATAGCTTAATGGGAAATCAGATTTCTTGCAATTGGCTCCCATCCCTATTGATTAATGCTCTAATTGTTTTTTGTTATATTTTAGGCAGCATTTACATACACCAGAGAATGGCTGCAGTCAATTTTCCCAGAATTTTACAGAGGTACATACATCCTATCCAGTTATGTCATCTCATTTACCTGTGGATTATTCTTTATATTATTCATGTAAACAATCTGCGGATTCCTCTTTGAATCCATTTGCACAAACTTCTCTACACTCTGAGGACATTTGCTCTTCTAAGCACAAAAATAGTGGCAGTGGTCGAGGAAACAAGAAGAAGCAGCATGCCCAACAGGACTCTGAGAAGGAGCAATCGTTATTGGGCCAAGCTACGAAGGTATGTAATGCTGTCCGCTGTTGAATTGGTTTAAATCAATTCTCTGTGAATTTGTGGCAGGTTATACAGTGCTGATGGAAAGCTATGGTGATTTGTGTACATAATATTTTCAGAAATTTGTATTTTTTTGTGTGCAGAGACACATTTAATAGTTTTCAGAATGTAATTGTTAATATTTTAAAATCGTGCTCAATTATGGCGTTAGTAATCATTTTGTGGCTACATTGATTAGGGATGGGAAAATTTGAAATACATCTGTGATTCCATAATGCCACAAGAGAGAATGAAGTCCCGCAAATCTATGCAGTGATGCATAATATTCTTCCAGTCTTCAAGATTATTTCTTGATCATCAGATGCCATTGAAAAGAGCGATCTAATCTTTACTGATAATAATTTTGATTTTGAGTAGAGAATGCCTCTTAACACTTTTTGGAAATGGATTAACATCCACTAAGTGAGCCACATAAACCGAGGGTCATAGATAGCTGATCTAATTGGAATGCTGTAATTGCCCCAAATCAGCCGGTTTAGGGAGGGGACAGTGGAGCAAATCTTTTGCTATATAGTGACTTCTTGTTGAGTTTTCTATGTATAGTCATTGACAGGGAATAGAGTTGTGAGTGGTTATGATAAACCTCTGTCCCCACTCCTGAGAATCTAATCAATGCTTGTCAAAGTGTAAAATCACTAATGTACATTTGGGTGACATTCTGGAGAGTAATTGATCTGGTTGACTAATAAAGTAAAATGTTAAGTATTAAATCAAGCGTTATGTTACTTTACTGCGGCTGGTGGTAGTTTATTTCACTAAAGAATGAAATTCTTTAAAATCCTAAAAAGAGAAAATAAAACTTTTAAAGTTAGCTTCTTTCTATGTTTTCAGAATTTAAACAATAACAAACATATTTTCTGTGATCTGTGAGGTTGCATGCAAAAACCCAAACATATATGCTCAATGAAGGGTAACCATTCTCTAATGATTGTACTGCCTGTACTTTATAGGAAGCAAGGTCCAAGAAAGAATTAAGAAACCAGGGGCAAAATATAAATGAATTACCAGAATTATCAGAAACAAGTGAACAATTGCAACGACCTGATGTATTTAAGGATAAGATAACTAAAAATGGTAAGAATACTTAAATGTTTTTGTTATAAATTGTGACATTTCTCGATGCTTATTAATTCTCTGCATGTATTCTTCTAAAATATTTAACAATTCAAGTATCTCTTTGATGTAAATTATATTTGAGAACAGATTTGAATTCTGGTTAACAAATAGTTCTTTCAGCACACTATTTGAGTAATTATTCCAAGTGGCATGTAATTAAAAAAAAATTAGAGAGCTAATTTGATTCGTTTACGAGTGGTGATGTACAATATTATTTTGTGAGCTTCTACCTAGTCAGGAAAAGTGATGGCACTATTCATGAAAAACCTTTTTTTTTTACTTTTTTTCCATGCTGTTTTAATGTAATCCTTGAAATCCATTGTCACTGACTGTTTATGCATTTCAGGCTAAGTAGTATTTAGTACTTTTAGTATATTTAGTATATTTTTAATTTTGTACGTAGGAAACAAACACGTTAACAGATACCAGCACAGCAAATCCAAATCACTTCAGAAAATACTAAATGAACCTGAGCTTAAGACTGACATCACATCTAAAGTTGCATCAGGAGACCTTCCAGAAATACAGAGTCTAGCACCACAACAATCTAGCCCTGATTTCAGAAAATCTCAAGAGTTGAGTAAAGTTTATGAACAGTCTGCCAAAGTATGGCCAGCAGACGATACAAATATGGTAAGTGAAACAATAATGGGGGCTGTGATTGATGCATATACGAGGTGGCATTTGAGAGACTTTTGGAAAGGCATATGAATATGCAGGAGATGGGGAGATATAGATTACGTGTAGACAGATAAGAGGTGATCTTGGCAACATGTTCGGAACAAACATTGTGGATTGTAGGGCCTGTTTTTGTGCTGTATGTTCCAAAGCAACATCCCCAAGCTTTGTTTCTAATTCTCCTGGACTTATTTACTTTTTTATTTCAACCCTCTTCCTCTGAAGCCCAACATTCTAATAGCCATCCTAAACACTTGCTACACCTGAATGCTAATTTTCTTTGGTTGTCATCTGAAGATATTCAGATCCCACTGAACATCAGCATTTCTTTGAATAATAAATTATTGGAAATACAGGTAAGGCAGCATAGTAGAGGGAGAAAAATAGAGTGAGCATTATAGGTTGACAAGTTTATATTTTAAGCATTGTCTATTTTCAGATGATTCTTGGGGCTACACAATGGTGTCATTGGTAGAGCTGCTGCCTCACAGCACCAGAGACCCAGGTTTGATCCTGACCTCGGGTGCTGCCACTGTGGACTTTACACATTCTCCCTTTAACCATGTAGATTTCCTCAGCGTGCTCTGGTTTCCTCACACATCCCAAAGGTTTTTAGTGAGTTGCACAACATAGAACTAGTGCAGGGCTCTCGCTTAACTTTTTTTTTCCTGTTGCCAGCCGGGAAACCTCGGCAGCTTTTTAGGTTGCCAAATGACAGTTTAGGTGGTCATTTAGGATGGCTTGCATGACGCGTGCGATAATGTGCTCGGACGAAGTGCATAGTTACCAGTCAGAATTATGGCCAATGCAGCATTCACATATTATTTATGTTTCAAATAAAGTCACAAACTAAACATATTCACCAATCAAGACATGATATATACCACAATGACATGCAGCAAAATGACAATACTGTATCTCATCTCCTTTTACACGTTGCAATGACTGCAATTTCTATTATTTCTTTCCACTTCCAAACAAAATTCTGGTTGGATTATTCAGCATATGAGCAACCTCAGTGAGACCAAGCGCAGGCTTGGCGATCACTTCGTACAACACCAACGCTCAGTTCGCAATAACCAATCTGATTTCCCGGTGGCTCAGCACTTCAACTCCCCCTCCCATTCCTAATCCGACCTTTCTGTCCTGGGCCTCCTCCATGGCCAGAGTGAGGCCCACCACAAATTGGAGAAACAGCACCTCATATTTTGCTTGGGCAGTTTATACCCCAGTGGTATGAAAATTGACCTCCAATTTCAGGTAGGCCCTGTTTTCTCTTCCTCTTCCCAGCTCACCCTCAGTCCACTGTCTCCGCCTCGTCCTTTCTTCTTCCCACCCCCTGTACCCTCACATCAGTTTGAAGAAGGGTCTCGACCCAAAACGTCGCCTATTTTCTTTGTTCCATAGATGCTGCCTCATCCGCTGAGTTTCTCCAGCATTTTTGTCTCCCCATTCACACTAGTTCTGTTATCCCACTTTCCTCACCCACTCCCTACACATTAGGGGCAATTTTACAGAGACAAGTTAACCTACAAAGCCAATGCATCTTTGGGATGTGGGAGGAAACCTACAAGCTTGCAGGGAGAATGTGCAAATTCAACAGACAGTGCCCGAGGACAGGATCAAACACAGATACCTGGCGTGTGAGGCAGCATGTCCACCAGCTGTGCCACTATATTTTATTTTCCAACACACACAAAATTGTACGTTGATAACTTTGATTACTAAAAAAAAGAAACTATCCATTTTCAGTCTTAAATCTCTAATTGATGCTATGTCCCCCTTTACAGCTACTGTTTATTTTAATTCAGTTCAAGACTACGGGACAGTGCACTGGCCATAAAGTTGCTGCCTAAAATTGCCAGAGACGCGGAATTGATCCTGAATATGGGCGCTGTCTGTATGGAGTTTGCTCCTTTTCCCTTTGATTGCATGGGTTTTCTCCGGGTGTTCTTGTTCCCTTCCACATTCCAAAGGTGTGCATGAACTTTTTTCAGACCCAACCCAAAACGTAATATTTTCCTTTTGTCCAGAGATTCTGTCTGACCTGTTGAGTTACTCCAGCTTTTGTGTCTATCTTCAGTTTAAAACCAGCATCTGCAGTTCTTTCCTACACACACGATACTATACGATAGAACTTTATTAATCCCAGAAGGGAATTGTGTGTGTGTGTATAGTTATATATTCATATATATATACACTGTTTTGTTTTTTCATTACATTGTTTACAGAGTACTATGTTTACATATTCTGTTGTGCTACTGCAAGTAAGGATTTTCATTGGGACATGAGAGAATAAAACACTCTTGACTTGGTCGCTAATGTGTGGGATAGAACTAGTGTACAGACGATCGGTGGTCAGTGTGGACTTGGTGGGCCGAACGGCCTGTTTCCACGCTGTATGTTTAAATTAAACTAAAACACTAAAACCAGAGGAAATCTAAAGAAGGGTCTCTACCCGAAACGTCACCCAATTTCTTCTATCCAGAGATGCTGGCTGCTCCATGGTGTTCCCCCGCACAATTAATGCATGGAATAGTCTTCACCCTACTATAGGTACCCAACTAGAAGCAATTAAATTTAAGGTAGCTCTTTTTTCCCCCAAGAACCCTTTTTTGTTTAAGTCCAAGTCAAGAGTCAAGAGAGTTTTATTGTCATGTGTCCCAGATAGGACAATGAAATTCTTGCTTGCTGCAGCACAACAGAATATGTAAACATAATACAGAACAGGAGATAAAAGTTCACTGTGTCCATAGACCATATATATATATATATATCCATAATAAATAAACAGATAAAATGCAATAGGCTGTTATTTTTCAGAGTTTGGTGGTGGCGTTTAAATTCTGTTTAGATTCCATCGAATATTTTTGGAGGACCAGGAAAGCAAGAAGCAAGAGTTACTCCAGGGAGTTACTCCAGCTCCAGTGAGTGATTCTGTGTTGGTTTTCAGCGGTCGCGGCGAGTGGACAGCAATGGCAGCCAGATCTCCCACCATGCAAAGGGAGGGAGAAAGTGGCCGATGCCGACCAGTTGCCTTGGCAGTGCACATATGCAGGGCGGCACATGCGCACAACCACGGCCGATGATGTGCTGGCCAAAGATCCTCGCTATAGAATCTTTGGTGCTGCCGTGGTTGTGTGCATGTGTAAGGCGGCCCGGCCGTGCGGCGGACGAGGAGCGTGCAGAGACCCGAGACACGGACAGCGGGCGGAGACTCGAGACATGGACACGGAGAGCGGGCGGAGATTGCCAGAGAGAGAGATAGAGAGGGGGCCCGCTCAGAATTAAGCGATAGGTGTCCCGGGTGCCAAGCCGGGCAAAATGTCATGGCTTTTAGGTTGCCCGGCGGGGCTGTGGTTGCCATTGGCAACTGGGCAACTGCTATTTTCGAGCCCTGTAGTGTGAATGGATGATCAGTGGTTGGCATACTCGGTGGGCCAAAGGTCTAGTTTAGAGTACGTAGTTTAGAGATACAGCATGGAAACAGGCCCTTCAGCCCAGCAGGTCTATGCTGCCATTCCCACTAGTTTTAAGGTGGAAGATGTGGCGATCCAGGCGTGAAGGAGGAGGATGTGGAGGGGGGAGTGACGGAGTGGACAAAAGCAGTGCTGACAGGGAGAAGCGGCAGCTGGTGAGAGGGGAGATGGCCCTACGGTGACTGAGCTTGTATTGTCGGTGGCAACGGCTTGAAGAAAGCCTTTGTCAGACGTGCTACAATGTGAGCCACAATAACAGTCGCCTCAACTGGACCATGCGGTGGGTGAAGAAGGGTTCGCTGGTGCGCACCAGCAGTTCTTTGTTTCTACCTTGTTTTAAGGTGATTCTGACTTGCGAAAGGGTTTACATAGAAACATAGAAATTAGGAGCAGGAGCAGGCCATTCGGCCTTTCGAGCCTGCACCGCCATTCAACATGATCATGGCTGATCATCCAACTTAATACCCTGTACCTGCCTTCTCTCCATACTCCCTGATCCCTTTAGCCACAAGGGCCACATCTAACTCCCTCTTAAATATAGCTAATGAAGTGGCCTCAACTATCTTCTGTTGCAGAGAGTTCCAGAGATTCACCTCTCTCTGTGTGAAAAATGTTTTTCTCATCTCGGTCCTAAATGATTTCCCCCGTATCCTTAAACTGTGACCCCTTGTTCTGGACTTCCCCAACATTGGGAACAATCTTCCTGCATCTAGCCTGTCCAACCCCTTAAGAATTTTGTAAATTTCTATAAGATCCCCCCTCAATCTTCTAAATTCTAGCGCGTACAAGCCAAGTCTATCTAGTCTTTCTTCATATGAAAGTCCTGACATCCCAGGAATCAGTCTGGTGAACCTTCTCTGTACTCCCTCTATGGCAAGAATGTCTTTCCTCAGATTTGGAGACCGAAGGTTACAGAAGGAGACCAAAAGGTTACAGAAGGTAACCTTTACATAAGTTGGGGAGTGTCTGTAATAATCTTTTCTGATCTTCTTATCAAAGTCCATAATCATAGCTTTCTCTGGTCTGCACTGCATTTGCCAATTTCTAGGCCATTCACTTAACCTTTCTATATCCTTTTTGCGTGCACTCCACAATTTACCTATAGGGGAGGTCTGGAGGGATATGTACCAAACGTGGGCAGGTGGGACTAGTGTAGCTGGGACATGTTGGCCGGTAGAGGCAAGTTGGGCCGAAGGGCCTGTTTCCACACTTTATCACTCTATGACTATGACGCTATTTGTTTTCTCACTATTTGTGTATGTCAGCAAACGTGGATACAATGCTCCGTCCTAATATTAATATAAACTGTAAAGAAAGGTCTCAGAAATGAGGCCTCCTGTAGCTCATTACAGTTGCTCAACCTGAATATGGCAGGTAGACAAAAATACTGGAGAAACTCAGGGGGTGAGGCAGCATCTATGGAACAAAGGAATAGGTGACTTTTCAGGTCGAGTCCCTTCTTCAGACTGATCGGACTTCAGTCTGAAGAAGGCTCTCGACCCGAAACGTCACCTATTCCTTCGCTCCATAGATGCTGCCCCACCCGCTGCTTTTCTCCAGCATATTTGTCTACCTTTAATTTTTCCAGCATCTGCAGTTCTTTCTGAAACCTGAAAATGGCAGTTAATTCCCCAAAATATAATGCTTTGGGACAATTTGAGGCCTTGTAAAAAAAATGCACGTACAAGGCTTTTTGCACCAAATCAAATGATTTCCAACTCAGGTTAACTATCCACATCGGCATAGAGTAAATGATATCCAATTTTGTAATATTGTTTAAATGTTATAAATTTAAAAAACACATTGTGGAAATTAGTTTGGCTCTTGTGATTCATGGGATCACCGCCTAAATAATTGTTTAACTTGCTGGATTTGACGAATTATCAATGTATGCAGTAGGCAAGTTAATGGGAGGTTTCTGGATTTCAACCAAAGATGCTGGTTTAAAGATTAAAAATTGCCACTGATCCTGTTTTAGTTCATATTGTTCCCAGTGACAACTGATTGGTTATTGCATGGATTATGGAAATCCCTCACAGCAGAATATGTTTTGAACTTGTCATCTCTTTGAATGTAAATTTTATTAAGGAATGCTGTGGCTTACAGTTGGAAGTTGCAAACATTAAAATGTACAAATATTGATATGTTATTTACACTCATTTTTATATTATGAGAAAATAATCTTCACCAGATTGATTTCTGGGCATGCAATGCTTCCTTGGGAAACTAAACACACTGGACAAATGCCCTGTCAAGTTTAGACAAATAAGAGATAATACCATTGAACCATTCAATATTGTTGTGGGGCTTGACAGGTTTAGATGGAAGGCTGATATTCCCTTTGGCAAGATCTTTGTCTCAAAATAAGAGGGTAAGGCATTCAAGACAGAGGGGGGAGTGAGGTGAATCTTTGGAATTCTCTGTTTAGGTCTTTGGAGGCTCCTTCTTGAGTACTGATTGATAGACTTTCAAGTACTGATGGAATTGAGATTGGGGATAATCCTCCATGATCACATTGAATGGCGGTGCTGGCTTGAAGGGCCAAATGGCCTGCACCTATTGTCTTTTGAGAGATTTAAGATTAGTGTAGCAAAGTGACACTGAGCTAAATGATTTTATTGAATAGCAAAATAGACATACCCCTACCTCTATTTCTTTTTCTTTTCTTGTATTAATTGGATATCTTGCATTTGATCCAGGATAAAGCATTGGGGACATCTCGGGCATCTGGATTTCCAGTGAATTCAGAAAAATGCAATATCTCTGCTTCCACCGTTACCACAGGTATAAAACGTGAATATATGTACTTGTTGATTGTACTAACGGTTCTATTTGACTAGTTCTAGAAATTATTTCTCATTACGATATTTTTCAAAATAAATAGCTTGTATTCTAATTTCATACAGCCAAGTTTGGCTGTTAGTTTAATTATCTAGTTGTTATTTTAATATCTCGGAAGAAAGATCGTTTTAAAAAGTAAAACAAAAGACTTCTAATTATTTTTGTGTAATCAAATATAATATTGCAGAAAGCATTTTCGAGAATTGTATATCTAAACATTATTGCCCTTTTATCAGGGAATGAAAGTCAAAATGCTCAAATGTCCAAAATGTTAGGGTAGTGCAATGGTGCAGCTAGTACTTTTGCCTCATGCCTCCAGAGACATGAGGGGTTGTATACACTTTCCTGTGAGCTTTTCCAAGGTGCTCCGTGTCCTCCCACATCCTAAAGGTATGTGGCTTGGTAGGTTAATTTTACACTGTCACTTGCTCCTATGGATAAGTGAGTGGTAGAATCTGAGAGGAATTGATGTGATTGTTGTTGTGGGGAGTGGACAGAATTAAATAAAATGACTGTAAGTAGGTGTTTGATCGTGGACTCCTTGGGCCAAAGGGCCTGGTTCTGTGCTGCATGACTCTGACTATTGTTTGAAAATTTGTTTGATTTAGTTCTCATCTTAGCTTTTTAGATTATGAAATATTCAGACAATATTTCACATGGACTTGTCAGTGGGAAACTTTGATTCTGCTGTGTGGGGATGTTTATGTTAAAGGCTATCGTGTTCTGTGTTCTTTTTTATTCGTATGGCTGTATGGTGACCCCCAGATTTCACTGTACCAATTGGTGCATGTGACAATAAATGTCTCTTGAATCTTGAATAGATAAAGTGGATATGTTTCATCATCCAACGTGATGATTTCCCAAATCATGAGCAGCAAAACATGGTGTCCCAGAGTGTGTCCTTTTTGTTCTGCTTCATTATTGACCAAGAATTGGGTTGGATTGTTATATCAATATACTGCCTATTCTATTTAGTATTTTTAATATTTAACGACAAATGATTTTCTCATCTAAGTGTTATATTGTAAATAATCTGGGGTTTGAATTTAAACCAATTTCTCAATAACCAGTAGCTTTGTTCTGTGTATTAATGCTGTAAAATAAATTGTTACTATTTTCTTGTTTCACTAGCAAGTTCAGTGGCATTGTCCTCTTTGCCTATATCATCGAATACCACTTCATCAGTGTTGTCGTGGGCTAGAATTGTTTCACAACCACCTAAGAAGCCAGTTTTTATTTCAGCTCCACCAAAGACACATGCACATAATGTTGCTCAGGTCAGGATGAACCAAAATTCTTGGTTATTTTACATGTTGTAACCTTACAATTAATACAAGAAAACAGTTACAAGTTAAAATTATTCTTACTTTTATTTGCTGTTGTGATCAAATATGAAATGCAAAATGATTGCAGAGACATGAAGAAACAAAGGTGAAGGAAACAACTGGAAAAGTGAAAAAGAAGAAAAAGAAAAAGAAGCCAAAAGAAACTGATGACACTCCCAAACAAATTGAGCCAAAGATAACCATACAGGAGCTACCTCGATTTGAGGTACTTGACTTTGTATTTTAGTATTTAATTTGGTGGTGTTTGAGATGGTGTGTACTGGTAAGTTATTTTGCTTGAATGTGGTGGTTGTTTGTGGGCCAGAACTGAATTGCCATGGATTTCCTTCACATGAGAAATCTACTGTATTTATCCAATCTGACATACTTGCAATTCCAGACTCAATGTGCATAAACTGTTTATTGTACCTTTATTGAGGAGACAATTGGGGATGGACAGTAATGGTGTCACTGCCAACCAAATTCTTATCATATGAACAAATAAACCCCTTGAACAATAGGGTTTGCATCTTTATATGTCACATTTTGGTGATATATACAATATTAAGCATACATTTGTGAGAGACTGTGACTAAGCTTTGCACGTTTGGCCAGTAAGGTCAGACCTAGTCAGATATGTCAGATGGGTCGGTGGGGGCGCTGCGAGTCAGCTGCCCTGCCAGCAGCGTGTTCGTTAATTCTACTTTTTTTGTTTTTTTAGTGTGTCCAAATGTTTGTTTTAGTGTCTTGGGGTGGGGGTCAGGGGGAACCGCTTTCGATCGCCTCCTCGACAGAGAGGTGACTTTTTCCATGTTGCCTCCCTCACGGCCTAACAGCATGGATTGGAGCACCTTTCCCGGAGGCGGAACCAGAGCTATAGCAGCGGGCGCAGCGTGGACTTTTTCCATCGCGGAGCGGGCGAACCCTTGCCGGTGGTCGCCAGAGAGGAGTGCTCCGATCGTTGGCCTGGTGACTTTGACATCTTGGGGCTGTGGTCTGCGGAGTTTCTAGCGTGGCGTGGACTTACCATCCGGAGTCTGTGATCCCTTGCCGGGGATCGCCGGAGAAGAGCTCCGACCGCCGGCCTGCAGCCTATAACATCCTGAAGCCGCGGTCTCCAGTAAGAAAGTGCAGAATCAGGCACTCCAAGCCGCGGAGTGTGTTCGACCGTCCCGACATCGGAGTTTGGATCATCCCGACGAGAGGGCCTGTACATTGGGCCGTCCGTAGCGGCGACTACGGAGGGTTCACGGCCCCGACCACGGGTGAACAAAGGAGGAGGACTGGCTAAACTTTGTGCCTTCTACCACAGTGAAGAATGCTGTGGTGGATGTTTGTTTAGAGTGTTTAAGTGTATTTAAGTGTGTTTAAGTGTATCGCTGCGAGCAAATTCATTTCACTGCACCTTCGGGTGCATGTGACGAATAATATTGACTTTGATATAAATTTTAAATGCTGACCTGAAACTGTCCTCGCTACTGCCAGCCTAAACTTAAGAAATTTATCTGATCTATATATATTTAGTTGGGTTCAAGAATCAAGAGTGTTTTATTGTCATATGTCCCAGATAGAACAATGACATTCTTACTTGCTGCAGCACAACAGAATATGTAAACATAGTACATTGTAAATAATATGATAAATGAGAGAGAAGGAAAAAAAGTTCAGTGTGTGTGTATATATATATATATATATACACACACACACACACACACTCAAAAAACAAACAATAATAGTGCAATAATGATAATAATCTATTGTAGTTCAGAGGTTAATTGAGGTTGTAGTGTTTGGTAGCCTGATGGCTGTAGGAAGAAGCTGTTCCTGAACCTGGACGTTACAGTTTTCAGGCTCCTGTACCTTCTTCCCGATGGCAGTGGTGAGATGAGTGTGTGAGAAGGATGGTGTAGGTCTCTGATGATGTTGGCTGCCTTTTTGAGGCAACGGCTCTGATAAATCTCATCGATGGTGGGGAGGTCAGAGCCAGTGATGGACTGGGCAGTGGTCACAACATTTTGCAGTCCTTTTCACTCCTGGACGTTCAAGTTGCTGAACCAGGCCATGATGCAACCAATTAATATGCTCTCTACTGTGCACCTCTAGAAGTTCAAGAGAATCCTCTTTGACATACCGAATTTTCTCGGGAAGTAGTGCCTTCTTTATAATTGCCGTCACAATAGGTCCACGGAGGATGCAATCTCACTGGCTCTCCACTCCACATTGGACCAATTGGACAATGAAAACACTTACGTCAGGCTGTTGTTTATAAACTACAGGTCGGCGTTCAATACCATCATCCGTGTGCTGGGTCAAGGAAAGATCTTCGGAAATATGCACACCCAGGAATTTGAAGTTTTTGACTCTCTCCACCATCGTCCCATTGATATAAACGGGATTGTGGTTCCTCATCCTTCCTCTTCCAAAGTCCACAATCAGTTCTTTGGTTTTACTGATATCGAGAGCCAGATTGACCAAATGGTTTCAGCACAACAATCAATCTCACTTCTATACTCTGACTCATCACCATCTGTAATTCGTCCCACAATGGTGGTGTCGTCTGCGAACTTGAAGATGGAGTTCGCACTGTATCCGGCTACACAATCATGAGTATAGAGTGAGTAGAGCAGCGGGCTGAGCACGCAGCCTTCAGTTGCTCCCGAACTGATTATCACTGAGGATTTTGTATTTTTGCCAATTCACAATAGACTGTGGTCTGTGGATGAGGAAGTCGAGGATCCAATTGCAGACAGATGCACAGAGATCCAGTTCCGTGAGCTTGGTAACCAGCTTGGAGAGGATGATGGTATTGAACGCCGACCTGTGGTCTATAAACAACAGCCTGACGTAAGTGTTTTCATTGTCCAATTGGTCCAGTGCGGAGTGGAGAGCCAGTGAGATTGCATCCTCCGTGGACCTATTGTGACGGTAGGCGAACTGTAGTGGCTCAAGGTTCTTGTTGAAGTAGGAGTAGATATGCCCCATAACCAACCTCTCAAAGCACTTCATCACCACTGACGTTAGTGCCACTGGTCGATAGTCGTTCAGGCACGTCACCTTATTCTTCTTGGGCACCGGTATTATTGATGCCCTCATAAAGGCATTTAAAGACTGCCTGGATGAACAAGGCATTTAAAGACTGCATGTATGAACTACAACAATTGTTCATCCCAGTTTGGCAAAAGAATAAATCAGGGAAGGTAGTGCATCCGTGGATAACAAGGGAAATCAGGGATAGTATCAAAACAAAAGATGAAGCGTACAAATTAGCCAGAAAAAGCAACCTACCAGAGGAGAAATTCAGAGTCCAGCAGAGGAGGACAAAGGGCTTAATTAGGAAAGGGAAAATAGATTATGTAAGAAAACTAGCAGGGAACGTAAAAACTGACTGCAAAGGTTTTTATAGATATGT
Source organism: Okamejei kenojei (assembly GCA_035221665.1). Lineage (NCBI taxonomy): Eukaryota > Metazoa > Chordata > Chondrichthyes > Rajiformes > Rajidae > Okamejei > Okamejei kenojei. Next base: position 107,182,082 of record CM069133.1, on the reverse strand, counting down.
GAAGAGAAAAAGATTAGTTAAAACAAATGTAGGTCCCTTGCAGTCAGAAACGGGTGAATTGATCATGGGGAACAAGGACATGGCAGACCAATTGAATAACTACTTTGGTTCTGTCTTCACTAAGGAAGACATAAATAATCTGCCGGAAATAGCAGGGGATCGCAGGTCAAATGAGATGGAGGAACTGAGTGAAATCCAGGTTAGCCGGGAAGTGGTGTTAGGTAAATTGAATGGATTAAAGGGCAATAAATCCCCAGGGCCAGATAGGCTGAATCCCAGAGTACTTAAGGAAGTAGCCCCAGAAACAGTGGATGCCTTTTTCAATGATAATTTTTCAAAACTCTTTAGATTCTGGAGTAGTTCCTGAGGATTGGAGGGCAGCTAATGTAACCCCACTTTTTAAAAAGGGAGGGAGAGAGAAAACGGGGAATTATAGACCAGTTAGTCTAACATCGGTAGTGGGGAAACTGCTAGAGTCAGTTATTAAAGATGGGAAAGCAGCACATTTGGAAAGTTGTGAAATCATTGGACAAAGTCAGCATGGATTTACGAAAGGTAATAAGACGAATCTTATAAAATTTTTGGAGGATGTAACTAGTATAGTGGATAAGGGAGAACCATTGGATGTGCTATATCTGGACTTTCAGAAGGCTTTCGACAAGGTCCCATACGAGAGATTAGTATACAAACTTAAAGCACACGGTATTGGTGGTTCAGTATTGATGTGGATAGAGAACTGGCTGGAAGACAGGAAGCAAAGAGTAGGAGTGAACGGGTCCTTTTCAGGATGGCAGGCAGTGACTAGTGTGGTGGCCTAGTTGGTCGCCTAGTTATAGGAAGGATGTCAACAAAATAGAGAGAGTACAGAGGAGATTTACTAGAATGTTGCCAGGGTTCCAGCAACTATGTTACAGAGAAAGGTTGAACAAGTTAGGTCTTTATTCTTTGGAGCGCAGAAGGTTAAGGGGGGACTTGATTGAGGTCTTTAAAATGATGAAAGGGATAGACAGAGTTGACGTGGATACGTTTTTCCCATTGAGGGTAGGGAAGATTCAAACAAGAGGGCATGACATGAGAATTAAGGGACAGAGGTTTCGGGGTAACGTGAGGGGGAACTTCTTTACTCAGAGGGTGGTGGCTGTGTGGAATCAGCTTCCAGCAGAAGTGGTGGAGGCAGGATCGATTTTAACATTTAAGAGTAAAGTGGATAAGTATATGGACGTGAAGGGAATGGAGGGGTATGGTCTGAATGCAGGTAGATGGGACTAGGGGAAAACAAATGGTCGGCACGGACTGGAAGGGCTGAGAGGGCCTGTTTCCGTGCTGTAATTGTTATATGGTTATATGGGTCCTTTTCAGGATGGCAGGCAGTGACTAGTGTGGTGCCGCAAGGCTCAGTGCTGGGACCCAGCTATAACTGGGGAATGCAACATGTTTGCGGACACATGTTAGCTGTGAGAAGGCTGCAAGGTGACTTGGATAGGCTGGGTGAGTGGGCAAATGCATGGCAGATGCAGTATAATGTGGATAAATGTGAGGTTATCCACTTTGGTGGCAAAAACAGGAAAGTAGACTATTATTTGAATGGTGGCCGATTAGGAAAAGGGGAGATGCAACGAGACCTGGGTGTCATGGTACACCAGTCATTGAAAGTAGGCATGCAGGTGCAGCAGGCAGTGAAGAAAGCGAATGGTATGTTAGCATTCATAGCAAAAGGATTTGAGTACAGGAGCAGGGAGGTTCTACTGCAGTTGTACAGGGTCTTGGTGAGACCACACCAGGAGTATTGCGTACAGTTTTGGTCTCCAAATCTGAGGAAAGACATTCTTGCCATACAGAGAAGGTTCACCAGACTGATTCCTGAGATGTCAGGACTTTCATATGAAGAAAGACTGGATAGACTCGGCTTGTACTTGCTAGAATTTAGAAGATTGAGGGGGGATCTTATAGAAACTTACAAAATTCTTAAGGAGTTGGACAGGCTAGATGCAGGAATATTGTTCCCGATGTTGGGGAACTCCAGAACAAGGGGTCACAGTTTAAGGATAAGGGGGAAACCTTTTAGGACCGAGATGAAAACATTTTTCACAGAGAGAGTGGTGAATCTCTGGAATTCTCTGCCACAGAAGGTAGTTGAAGCCAGTTCATTGGCTATATTTAAGAGGGAGGTAGATGTGGCCCTTGTGGCTGAAGGGATCAGGGGGTATGGAGAGAAGGCAGGTAAGGGATACTGAGTTGGATGATCAGCCATGATCATATTGAATGGCGGTGCAGGCTCGAAGGGCCGAATGGCCTACTCCTGCACCTACTTTCTATGTTTCTACAGCAGGTGGGAACTTCAGTAGTGAGAGGTTGAAAATGTTCGCAAAAACTCCAGCCAGTTGGTCTGCACGGGTTTTGAGAACTCGACCGGGTATACCATCAGGTCCAGGCGTTTTCCGAGGGTTCACCCCCCTGAAGGATCGTCTGACATCGGCCTCCGTGACTGTGACTGTAATACCATCAGGGCGTATGGAGGCACATCAGTGTTCTCCCTATCAAAGCGTGCGTAGAACGCATTGAGCTCGTCAGGGAATGATGCGTCGCTGTCGCTTGAGCTGCCTCCTGATTTCACCTTGTAGGAGGTGATAGCATTCAAACCCTGCCACAGTTGCGAACATCTGTCCCATCCTCCAGCTTTGAGCGGAAGTCCTTTTTGATGGCCTTGTCAAGGTCGTATCTGGACTTCTTATAGACCTCTGCGTCACCAGACCTGAATGCCCGTGATCTGATCTGCAGAAGGATGCTGATCTCCAGGTTCATTCAAGGCTTCTGGTTAGGATACACTCAGAAGATTTTTATAGGACCACAGTCCTCCACACATTTCCTTATGAAGTCTGTAACGACAGTGACGTTTTCATTTAGGTCCGTTTGCAAGTCCTTGAACGTTGCCCAATCTACTGACTCGAAGCAGACCTGTAGTTGTTCCTCTGCCTCCCCTGCTCTGCGCAGTCCCTACCTCTGGCGGTGCGCTCTTCAGTTGCTGCCTGTATGCAGGAAGAAGCAGCACCGCTGAATGGTCGGATTTCCCGAAGTGAGGGTGAGGGATAGAGCGATAGGCATCCTTGATGGTCGTGTAGCAGTGGTCAAGGGTGTCTAATCCCCTGGTGCTGCAGGAGACATGTTGATGATAGTTTAGGAGTGAGGTTTGGGTCATGTAGGGGGGTTTGCACATAAGGTCATCGGGTCAAAGGGCATGATGCACGCAGCTTAATCCTTCTGGAGGACATGGTAGCCTCCGGCATACACTTAACACACGAAACGCGTACTTTCTTATCTCTTAGAAAAATGCCGAAATGGTCAATTTCTGTGCTGTAAATAATTGTGGAGGGTGACTGAACGCTCTGAACCAAATGCTTTGGTATCTTTGCTCTCAACCCGAGCACCAAGGTGTAAGCGACCGAAGGAGCGCATCCCTCGTGACGGCCCCCACTCTCCCCCTGGGGCCAGCACTGTCCGGCCACAGCTGCCCTCCACCCACCCTCTCCCGTGCGGATGCACTGTCACGGGCTGTGGGTTGGCAGCGCCCACACACAGCGCCGGGTGGAGTGGGGCCGCGGGTCCGGGCAGCGGACACACGGGGACGAAAACCCGGCAACGTCCTCATCAACTGCAGCAGAATTAGGGACAGTCTGGTCTCCCCGCCCACCCAGAGTCATTGACAGCGTTGCACCGGCACCCCGACCTCTGACCCCATCGCCCCCCATCAAGCCCCCCCCCGACTAAAATGTTGTCAGCTAAAAAACAAACATTAAACAGTCCATTTGTGAGTGATAAAAAACCCAATCCAACACGGGAAATAAGCAGATAATTGCATACAAATGGTGAGTTTTAGAAAATAATGTAATTTGCTTTTGGATTTAGTGTGTTGAGTATGGATTTCCCGGGGCACAGAAGACAGGACAGAGAAAAGGTGTTCTGATATTTTTTCTCCTGCACATTTAAGAATTTTGGGTGACTCGGATTCAAGGTTTTACAGAGGCTTTGAGAGGCTTTGTTAGTTTCCTCTGGGAATAATTAGCATGTTGATTTGAAGTTTGGAAGCTATAAGCCAATTCATTAACAAGATGCAAGGCACTTTGGATAGCTTGATAGTATAATTAGAAGGGAAGGCCATCCATGGCAACAATGTCTTGCAGTTGTGAAATCTGCAGGTGCATGAGAGAGGAGCACCAACAGAAGGGCTGAGGTTGCAGTGCAGAGGACTACACTCAGGCTCAATTTTCTGGAAACGGTGCGCTTACACAAGTTGAGATTGTTATGTCAAGAGCACGAACTTTGGCAATTCTGTGTTTGTTTTGTTTCCATTGTCACTATTTGCAAGGATCCTGTTTGATTTAGATAATTCAGCACAATATGTAGTGGCGACTGTGGAGGCCTCAATAGGCCCGACTACTTTGGGTGGACATTGGGATGGGGACTGGACTTTGTGCCTTCCCCCATAGTGGGATCCATTGTGGGGGGATGTTTTTATGTTTTAATGTTAAATTTCTTTAATGCTATGTGGTATTTTTATTGTGTGCTTCGAGGACATCTGAATTTCCCCTGAATAAGGGGATTAATAAAGTTATTATTATTATGATTATTATTAATATAAAAACAAAGATGCAGCAAATTGGAGTCAAAGAAGTGAAATAATTTGCTTTGAAAAGTTCAGTTTTGTGTATTAAGCAGCATCAAATAAGTGTTAACGAAGAAACTGCAGATGCTGGAGAATCGAGGGTTACACAAAAAGCTGGAGAAACTCAGCGGGTGCAGCAGCATCTAAGGAGCGAAGGAGAAGTTTTGGGTCGCCTATCTCCTTCGCTCCTTAGATGCTGCTGCACCCGCTGAGTTTCTCCAGCTTTTTGTGTAAGCATCAAATAAGTGATTGGATTTGGGCTTTGAAAAACACTAGAGGGCACTACAGCCTTTTGATCACAATTATTTTAGTAAAGAATGTTGTTGTATTAAACAAGGTTTCTTTTTTCCCCATTTCACTTTTCACATGACATGTGGTGGCACATTGAGCTCTTCTTATTAATTATTTTTTGTATCTTCCAATGTCTATTAGAATTTTAAAGTTTACACTTTACCTATGAATCAAGAAATTTGCATTTGAGAACCAGTTTCATATCATACGGTCATAAGTGATAGGAGCAGAATTCGGCCATTCGACCCATCAAGTCTATTCCGCCATTCAATTATGGCTGATCTATCTCGTCCTCCTAAACCCATTCTCCTGCCTTCTCAATAATCTTATCTCTGCCTTAAAAAATATCCATTGACTTGGCATCCATAATCTTCTTTGGCAAAGAATTCCACAGATTCACCACCCTCTGACATAGAAACATAGAAATTAGGTGCAGGAGTAGGCCATTCAGCCCTTCGAGCCTGCACCGCCATTCAATATGATCATGGCTGATCATCCAACTCAGTATCCCGTACCTGCCTTCTCTCCATACCCTCTGATCCCCCTAGCCACAAGGGCCACATCCAACTCTTAAATATAGCCAATGAACTGGCCTCGACTACCCTCTGTGGCAGAGAGTTCCAGAGACTCACCACTCTCTGTGTGAAAAAAGTCTTTCTTATCTCGGTCTTAAAGGATTTCCCCCTTATCCTTAAGCTGTGACCCCTTGTCCTGGACTTCCCCAACATCGGGAACAATCTTCCTGCATCTAGCCTGTCCAACCCCTTAAGAATTTTGTAAGTTTCTATAAGATCCCCTCTCAATCTCCTAAATTCCAGAGAGTATAAACCGAGTCTATCCAGTCTTACTTCATAAGACAGTCCTGACATCCCAGGAATCAGTCTGGTGAACCTTCTCTGCACTCCCTCTATGGCAATAATGTCCTTCCTCAGATTTGGAGAAATGCCTCCTCATCTCCTTCCTAAAGGAACATCCATTAATTCTGAGGCTATGACCTCAAGTCCTAGACTCTCGCACTAGTGGAAACATCCTCCCCACATCCACTCTATCCAAGCCTTTCAATATGCTGTACGTTCCAATGACGTCCCCCCTCATTCTTCTAAACTCCAGCAAGTACAAACCCAGTGCCGTCAAACGCTCATGATATGTTAACCCACTCATTCCGAGGATCATTCTTGTAAGCCACCTCCTAGGCCCTCTCCTGAACCAACATATCCTTCCTCAGATATGGTGCCCAAAATTGCTCACAATACTTCAAATGCAACCTGACCTGCACCTTATTGAGCCTCAGCATTACATCCCTGTGTTTGTATTCTATCTCTCTTGAAATAAATGCTAGCATTATGTATGCTTTCTATTATTCTAACATTCTGCAAATGGAAACTATAACAATTTACATAATTGTGAAAAAGTAATATAAAAGATTTCCCGGTTAATCTTGTTTGGTTGAGAGCAAATTTCATCAGGGACAAGGAGACAGCCTTTAATATTTTTTCTGGACGTGAGCATTGCTGGCAAAGCCATTATTTGTTTCCATATCTAAATTACCTTCAAAACATAGAACCAACTAATTTATCTGTATGGTGAAAGTACTGTCAGAGTACCGTTGGAAATGGAGTTCCAGGAATTAGACCCTGTGGCAGGAAGGACATGGATGTAACTCCAAGTCAAGATATTTGGGGGTATTTCCATGCTTCTGTTAACCTTGTCATTCTTGGTAGAGCCTGTGGTTTGGGATGTCCTGGCATCAGCAAAATAGATGATGCATACTGCAGCTATGGTCATAGAGTACAGGAACAGGCCTTTTCCATGCTAACCACCAAGTATTTACCATACTAATGTTATTTACCAGTTCTGGGTCTGTGGCCTTCCATGCCTTTTAAGTGCTCATCTAGAAACTTGATGGTCTTACCACCTTCTGGGTGGAAATAATGAACTTGCTTATATCCTCTCTGTCTTTTTTTACACACCTCCGTTATAGGGAAACGTTTACTCTGTCTACCCTATCTGTGCTCATCATAATTTTGTGTACTTCCATCAGGTCCCTCCACAACCATCACCACTCCAAGCAAAACCAACCCAGCCTATCCAGTTTCTTACATAGAAAATAGGTGCAGGAGTAGGCCATTCGGCCCTTCGAGCCTGCACCGCCATTCAATATGATCATGGCTGATCATCCAACTCAGTAAACTACATGTAATTGAAACCCTCCATCCCAGGCAACATCTTTGAGAATCTTCTTGGCACCCTCTCCAGTGCAATCATGTCCTCTTTCTGCACTGAGACAACTAGAACTGTACATAGTGTTTCAGATGGGGCCTCACCACTGTTTTAGAAAACACTCAAAAGTATTACAGCCCCTAGGATCCAAGACAATTTGAATCCAAAACGAACTTGATAATAGGTGGATAATAGATAATAACTTCCCAGCAAAATTCTATGTCCCAGCTAATGAAGGTTAGTTAGCATTCTGGAAGCATTAATTACTACTCTTTTTATGTATTACCTTCGGGGATTTTATGACTTCTACTCGAAGGCTGTTCTGTTCCTCACTATCAACAATTTTTGAATAATTTGCACACTCACTAATTATACCTCCCCATTAACATCCGAGTCATTAATGTATGCAACTGTCTCTGTACTGATCCCCTGGTACACAACTGATCACAAGCTTCCAATCTCAAAAAAACAACCCTTCATCGTCACCTTCTGCCACCTATTATCAAGTTCGTTTTGGATTCAAATTGTCTTGGATCCTAGGGGCTGTAATATTTTTGGATCAGCCTTCCAAGTAGAATGTTTTCAAATGTCTTACTAAAGTGTCTGTAGACCATATCAATCATGCTTAATTCTTCAAAAAAAAATCAGTCGGGTTAATCAGACTGATTAGCTGCTCCTAGTTTACAATTATCAGGTCCTTTTTAATAATATTAAAATCAGCCTTTCGCTATTTTCAGAACCATCCTTTCCCTCTCCATAATTACCTCTCAACTTAGTTATGTCATGGTTACTATTCCCAAAATGTTCATCCACTGTCACTTCACCCATGCTGGTTTCATTCCCTTTGATTAAATCTAGAGCTGCCCTATCCACTGAATGCACTTTAAAAATTCCATTCACCCTAGATGAACCCAGTGAATATTAAGGGTGGGACAGTAGAGCAGCAGTAAAGTTGCTGCCCTACAGCCCCTGGAGATTCGGGTTGGATCCTGATTACAGGTGCTGTCTGTACAGAGTTTTACATTCTCCCTGTCACATTGTGGGTTTTCTCTGGGTGCCCCGGTTTAGACAATAGGTGCAGGAGTAAGCCATACGGCCCTTCATGCCAGCACCGCCATTCTATGTGATAATGGCTGATCATCCACAATCCGTAACCCGTTGCTGCTTTCTCCCCATATCCCCTGACTCCACTATCTTCAAGAGTCCTATCTAGCTCTCTCTTGAACCTTTCCAGAGAACCGGCCTCCACCGCCCGCTGAGGCAGAGAATTCCACAGACTCATAACTCTGTGTGAGAAAAAGTGTTTCCTCATCTCCGTTCTAGACGGCTTACCCCTTATTCTTAAACTGTGGCCCCTGGTTCTGGACTCCCCCAACATCGGGAACATGTTTTCCCCCCCTTTAGCGTGTCCAACCCCTTAATAACTTTATATGTTTCAATAAGATATCCTCTCATCCTTCTCCCACACTCCCATGATGTACAGGTTTGTACGTTAATTGGCTTCTGTAAATTGTCCTAGTGTGTTGGATAGTACTAGTGTTCAGGATGTTCAATTGTCGGTGCGGACTCGGTGGGCCGCAGGGCCTGTTTCCACGCAGTATCTCGAAAGTCTAAAATTAGGAAAGTTTCAATCCTCTTCTACAATAATCTCATTGCCTCTCTATAATCTATTATAGTCTACTATAATCTCAAATACCTCTCCGTGATTTGCCTAGATATCTGTTCCTTTATTTCCATCTAACTGTTGGGTGGCTTGTAAAATAATCCCAACAAAGTGATGGATTATTTATTTTTTATTTCTAATCTCTAGCTATAAGGCCGCATTTGAAAGGTTTTCTTGTGTATCCTCTACAACTCCCTAATCATTCCTGCAATGCCACTTTCTCTTTTATGTCCCCTTTTATGTTAAGTAAGTTAATCAGCACTTTTTAATTAATCTGCTTTACAGTCAAATGCCTTGCATTAAAATAAATGTGAATTATTTTAACTAGCAAAGGCTACTGGGGAGACTTTAAACTAGAAAGGCTGGGGGGAGGGACTCGGGTAGAGGGGGCTAGGGGTCAGGGTGTGGGGCAAGAGGCAGAGAAGGGAAGCACTCGGATCCAAAATGTAGGCGAGAAAGATGAAAAAGATAATAGACAGAGAATAAGGGATGGTGGGTTTCTAAAATGTGTATATTTTAATGCGAGGAGCATTGTAAGTAAGGTGGACGAACTTAGAGCCTGGATTGACACCTGGAAATATGATGTTGTAGCAATCAGTGAAACATGGTTGCAGGAGGGCTGTGATTGGAAACTAAATATTCCAGGATTTCGTTGCTTCAGGTGTGATAGAATAGGAGGGACCAGAGGGGGAGGTGTTGCATTGCTTGTCAGAGAAGATATTACATAGAAACAGTAGTGGCCATTGGCAGGATAGTTCCTTCTCTCCATACCCCCTGTTTTAGCCACAAGAACTACATTCTTGGCATTCGTGTGGAAAAATGGGGGTGTGAGTTCTGGAGTCTTCCTGCATCTAGATCCAACCCCTTAAGAATTTTGGTTCTATAAGATCAGAAATTCTAGCGAGTTGGAAAGTCCTGACATCCCAAATCGTGGTGAACCTTCTCTGTGTGTCTTTTCTCACCAAAATAGCAATTCTTACGGGGCAGGCTATGAATGCTAACATACCATTTGCTTTCTTCACATACCATTTGCTTTCTCACTGCCTGCCTGCTGCACCTGCATGCCTACTTTCAATTGACACCCAGGTCTTGTTGCATCTCCCCTTTTCCTAATGGACTACCTCCTGTTTTTGCCACCAAAAGTGGGATAACCTCACATTTATCCACTTATACTGCATCTGCCATGCATTTGCCCACTCACCCCAAGTCACCTTGCAGCCTCCTAGCATTCCTCACAACCCTAACACTACCCCAGGTCCAAATCAAACTTGTAAATAGCTGGGGTCCCAGCGGTGTTTAAGCATCCATGTATACTAGCAGCTTTGGCAGGATAGCAGGGAGGCTATAGAGAAGTAGGTAGCAAGCCGCCAAATGGGGAGTTGGAAGAGCAAATATGTAAGGAGATTATTAGTAGTAAGCACAAGGTAGTGATTGTGGGAGATTTCAATTTTCCAAAAATAGACTGGGAAACACATTCTGTAAATGGGCTGGATGGTTTGGAGTTTGTAAAATGTGTGCAGGATAGTTTTTTGCAGCAGTACATAGAGGTATCGACCAGAGAATGGGCAGTGCTGGACCTCCTGTTAGGAAATGAGGCAGGTCAGGTGACGGAGGTATGCGTTGGTGAGCACTTCGGGACCAGTGATCACAATACCATTAGTTTCAATATAATTATGGAGAGTCAGAACTGGACCTAGGGTGGAGATTTTTGATTGGAGAAAGGCTAACTTTGAGGGAATGCGTAAGGATTTTAAAGGAGTGAATTGGGACACTTTGTTTCATGGGAAGGATGTAGAAGAGAAATGGAGGACATTTAAAGGGGAAATTGTAAGAGTACAGAATCTTTATGTCCCTGTTAGGTTGAAAGGAAATAGTAAAAATTGGAAAGAACCATGGTTATCAAGGGAAATTGGACACTTGTTTCGAAAAAAGAGAGATATCTACAATAATTATAGGAAGCATGGAGTAAATGAGGTGCTAGAGGAGTATAAAGAATGTAAAAAGAATCTTAAGAAAGAAATTAGGAAGGCTAAAAGAAGATATGAGGTTGCTTTGGCAAGAAAGGTCAAAGTAAACCCAAAGGGTTTCTACAGCTATATTAATAGCAAAAGGATAACGAGGGATAAAATTGGACCATTAGAGAACCAGAATGGACAGCTATCTGCAGAGCCAAAAGAGATGGGGGAGATATTGAACAATTTCTTTTCTTCGGTATTCACCAAGGAGAAGGATATTGAACTCGGCGAGTTAAGGGGAAAAAGTAGAGTAGCTATGGAAACTATGAGATTCAAAGAGGAGGAAGTACTGACACTTTTGAAAAATATAAAAGTGGTAAGTCTCCAGGTCCTGACAGGATATTCCCTAGGACATTGAGGGAAGTTAGTGTAGAAATAGCAGGAGCTATGACAGAAATATTTCAAATGTCATTAGAAACGGGAATAGTGCCGGAGGATTGGCGTACAGCGCATGTTGTTCCATTGTTTAAAAAGGGTTCAAAGAATAAACCTAGCAATTATAGACCTATTAGTTTGACGTCAGTGGTGGGCAAATTAATGGAAAGGATACTTAGAGATAATATATATAAGCATCTGGATAAACAGGGTCTGATCAGGAACAGTCAACATGGATTTGTGCCTGTAAGGTCATGTTTGACAAACCTTCTTGAATTTTCTGAAGCGGTAACTAGGGAAATTGATGAGGGAAAGCAGTGGATGTTGTCTATATGGATTTCAGTAAGGCCTTTGACAAGGTTCCCCATGGAAGGTTGGTTAAGAAGGTTCAATCTTTGGGTGTTAATGGTGGAGTAGCAAGATGGATTCAACAGTGGCTGAATGGGAGATGTCAGAGAGTAATGGTGGATGGCTGTTTGTTAGGTTGGAAGCCGGTGACCAGTGGGGTGCCTCAGGGATCTGTGTTGGGTCCACTGTTGTTTGTCATGTACATCAATGATCTGGATGATGGGGTGGAAAATTGGATAAGTAAGTATGCAGATGATACTAAGATAGGTGGTGTTGTGGATAATGAAGTAGATTTTCAAAGTCTACAGAGAGATTTGGGCCATTTGGAAAAGTGGGCTGAAAGATGGCAGATGGAGTTTAATGCTGATAAGTGTGAAGTGCTACATCTTGGCAGGACAAATCAAAATAGGACGTACATGGTAAATGGTAGGGAATTGAGGAATGCTGTGGAACAGAGGGATCTAGGAATAACTGTGCATAGTTCCCTGAAGGTGGAATCGCATGTAGATAGGGTGGTAAAGAAAGCCTTTGGTGTGCTGGCCTTTATAAAACATAGAAACATTGAAATTAGGTGCAGGAGTAGGCCATTAGAACCGCCATTCAGGCTGATCATCCAACTCCAGTAGGGTTGTTGGCCTCAAAGAGAGTTCCAGAGACTCACCACTCTCTGTGTGATGGTCTTAGGATTTCCCCTTATCTTAAGCACCCCTTGGCCTGGAGGGAACAATCTTCCTGCATCTTAGCCTGTCCAGACTATAAGATCCCCCCCCCCCCTCTTAATCTCCTAAATTCCAGAGAGTATAAACCAAGTCTATCCAGTCTTTTCTTCATATCCTGACATCCCATGGTTGTTCGGCAATAATCCTATAAATCAGAATCATTGATATAGGAGTAGGATAATGTTAAAATTGTACAAGGCAAAACCCAATTCTGGAGTAGAGTTCGCCTAGTATAGGAAGGATGTCAACAAAATAGAGAGAGTACAGGAGGAGATTTACTAGAATGTTGCCAGGGTTCCAGCAACTATGTTACAGAGAAAGGTTGAACAAGTTAGGTCTTTATTCTTTGGAGCGCAGAAGGTTAGGGGGGGACTTGATTGAGGTCTTTAAAATGATGAAAGGGATAGACAGAGTTGACGTGGATACGTTTTTCCCATTGAGGGTAGGGAAGATTCAAACAAGAGGGCATGACATGAGAATTAAGGGACAGAGGTTTGGGGTAACGTGAGTGGGAACTTCTTTACTCAGAGGGTGGTGGCTGTGTGGAATGAGCTTCCAGCAGAAGTGGTGGAGGCAGGATCGATTTTAACATTTAAGAGTAAAGTGGATAGGTATATGGACGTGAAGGGAATAGAGGGGTATGGTCTGAGTGCAGGTAGATGGGACTAGGGGAAAACAAATGGTCGGCACGGACTGGAAGGGCCGAGAGGGCCTGTTTCCGTGCTGTAATTGTTATATGGTTTATATGGTTATCATGCTTATCATACATGACTGATCTAGTGTTCCTTCTACATTTGAATATACATCCTTCTTAACTATACACATACTCTGTTTTCCATTCCCCAGCCAAATTACTTTAAACCCCAACAGGACAGCAACCTCCCTGCATGGATATTGGGGCCATTTTGGTTCAGTCTTCATTCAAACTTCATTGGAGGTTGAGGGGAGACATTAGAGAAGTATATCAAATTATGACAGGCATAGATAGGGTAGACAGTCAGAACCTTTTTCCCAGGGTGGAAATGTCCAACACTAGAGTGCATGGCAATAAGTTGAGAGGGGTAAAGTCAAATGGAGATGTGCGGGGCAAGTTTTTTACACAGAGGCTGGTGGAAGCTTGGATATATTGCCAGGGGTGGTGGTGGTGGCAGATACAATATTGGCATTTAAGATATGCACATGGAAGTGCAGGGAATAAAGGGATATGGATTATGTGCAGGCAGATGAGATCAGTTCAGCTCGCCATCACATTTGCTACACACATTGTGGGTCCTGTGCTGCACTGTTCCATGTTCTATGTTGGTGCAAGCTGTCCTGCTTGTACAGGTACAACCTATCCTGGAAACAGTCCTAAACAGCCCAAAAATATGAAGTAGCTTTCCTATTTCATCCCATTAGCCACACATTAAGTAGATCATCATCCTGTTTCTATTACTCGGAAGCACATGGCACCTTAAACGATCATGAGAGGTCCTGCTCAATAATCTGCTACCTAACTCCCTAAATTCATGTTCTGCCTATGTTGTGGATACTGATGTACCAAAACTGTTCACCCTTCCCCTGCAGAATACCTTGCAGCTACTACTAGACAACACTGGCCACAGCACCAGGAGGCAGCATACCACTTGAGAGTTTTTTATGACCACAGAATTGCACTTACAATTGTACTCTGATATCTATAGTCCTCCTCGTGTTTTTCCTCTGTAGTTGTGCAGCAGCAGCAACTATTATGCAACAAACTTGGCTTTTGCAAAGAGACCAATTCTCCACAACATTGTCCAACTTGGTATATCTGTTGGAGATGGGGATGACAACAGGTGACGCCTGCAAAACCTGCCCGTGCTTACAATTCCTCTTGGTCAGCCACTGTTTTCCTGCCTCTGAAAATTGGATAAGTAAGTATGCAGATGATACTAAGATAGGTGGTGTTGTGGATAATGAAGTAGATTTTCAAAGTCTACAGAGAGATTTGGGCCATTTGGAAACGTGGGCTGAAAGATGGCAGATGGAGTTTAATGCTGATAAGTGTGAAGTGCTACATCTTGGCAGGACAAATCAAAATAGGACGTACATGGTAAATGGTAGGGAATTGAGGAATGCTGTGGAACAGAGGGATCTAGGAATAACTGTGCATAGTTCCCTGAAGGTGGAATCGCATGTAGATAGGGTGGTAAAGAAAGCCTTTGGTGTGCTGGCCTTTATAAATCAGAGCATTGAATATAGGAGTAGGGAAGTAATGTTAAAATTGTACAAGGCATTGGTAAGACCAATTCTGGAGTATGGTGTACAATTTTTGGTCGCCTAGTTATAGGAAGGATGTCAACAAAATAGAGAGAGTACAGAGGAGATTTACTAGAATGTTGCCAGGGTTCCAGCAACTATGTTACAGAGAAAGGTTGAACAAGTTAGGTCTTTATTCTTTGGAGCGCAGAAGTTTAAGGGGGGACTTGATTGAGGTCTTTAAAATGATGAAAGGGATAGACAGAGTTGACGTGGATACGTTTTTCCCATTGAGGGTAGGGAAGATTCAAACAAGAGGGCATGACATGAGAATTAAGGGACAGAGGTTTCGGGGTAACGTGAGGGGGAACTTCTTTACTCAGAGGGTGGTGGCTGTGTGGAATGAGCTTCCAGCAGAAGTGGTGGAGGCAGGATCGATTTTAAGAGTAAAGAGGATAGGTATATGGACGTGAAGGGAATGGAGGGGTATGGTCTGAGTGCAGGTAGATGGGATTAGGGGAAAACAAATGGTCGGCACGGACTGGAAGGGCCGAGAGGGCCTGTTTCCGTGCTGTAATTGTTATATGGTTATATGGTTATATATATATGGGTCGGGCATCGGAGCGGAGCCTTAGCCTGGGATTAGTTCTAGAGGCGGCACTGACGCCCCCACTCACCCGATCTGCTTCTGGCTCTGAGCCGGGGTTAAAACTCCATGGTGTGTGGACAGAGCGGCCAACGGACACAGAGCCACCGGAAGTGAGGGTGGGAGGTGTGAGTGGTGCCTCAGGAGTCGGTGCTGGGGACCACCGCCGTGTCTCACCTATCACATCTGCACGGGAATGTGTTATTTAGACTCTAAACTAAACTTTTTTTTCCCCCGCCAAATCATCCCGCGGGCCGGGTTGGACCCCTTCGCGGGCCAGTAGTTTGACAGCCCTGCTTTAAACCAATGCCCTCTAGTTCTTGAATCGCATATCCCAGGAAAAAGACCATGCATTCACCTTGTATATTCCCCTCATGATTTTTACTCGCCTCTCAAACAATTTTTGCTTTATTTTGAATTTCCAGCACCTGCAGAGTTTGGTTCCACGAATAATGGAATCATTAGTCCTGCAGTTACATTAAGAAAGAACTGCAGATGCTGGAAAAATCGAAGGTAGTCAAAAATGCTGGAGAAACTTAGCGGGTGAGGCAGCGTCTATGGAGCGGTGGACAGAAATGCTGGAGAAATGCTTGAGTCTGAAGAAGGGTCTCGACCCGAAATGTCGCCTATTCCTTCGCTCCATGGATGCTGCCTCACCCGCTGAGTTTCTCCAGCATTTTTGTCTACCTTGGCATTTTAAATAGTGTACGATGAGCTTAAGCAAATTTCTCGTTCTTTACGGGAAACCTGCCGACAGAAAACTATTCTCATTGGTGAGTATAGAGAAGACCTGGAAGCCTTGGGCGAATTGAATTGTCTGTGACTCTATTTATTTATTTATTTATTTATTTTTAGGTAGATGTATTTTTGAGCGTGAGAAAGTCTGTGATCAGCGTGCGAGCGTGAGAATTTCGTGAAATGCGTGAGTCTCCCGCTCAATGCGTGAGAGTTGGTAGCCCTGCATGAATGAATCCACCCATGCTAGATTGTTGCCAAGAAGGCTTGGACTGCTCCATCTTCTGGTTGCAAATGGAATTGAACATTGTGAAATCATAATGGAACATCTCCATTTCCGATGGAAGATCACTGATGAAGTAGCTGAAGCTATTTGGACCTAAGATGTTGCCTGGGTGCCCCTGCAGTGATTTTGTGGGTCGATTGGCATTCCATTGTGTTGCTTCAACCACCAGAAGGTTTAAAACCTTGAAGTCCATTGACGTCAGTTTTATCAGGATTCTTTGAAACCACACTTGATCAAATGGAGCTTTGATGTCAAGGGCAGTCATTCCCACTTTGCTTTTGAAATTCAGATCTTTTAGACACACAGCAGAGATGAAGTATTGAGCAAAGTGGTCTTTGGTGCTGTTGAATCAATGATTTGTTGAATCAGTGTCACAGGGCATAGATTTGTTGAGTATGTGTCACAGGGCAGAGGACAAAGGGTGGCATAGTTCTAGATCTTTCCAGGAAATTGAACAGCGGCACTTTACATAATTTTCAAAGCTGCAGTTCATTACTTTGCTTCTTTATAGGTAATCTAAAGGGAAAAGAATAGTACCTAGAGCTTTCAAATATGTATATTTGAATATACTTTTTAAAAAAGTTAAATATTGCAAAGAGTAAGAATAGAAGTGATCATTTTATGCTTTGTTACTGTTCCGTTTATGGTCAAGGTCACAAAACATAGAACATGGTACAACACAGGAACAGCTCTTAAAGCCCCCAATGTCCATGGCGTACAAACTTGTGAATCTTTCCTCATTGCCAGATAGATATATGCCAGTCTTGTTACTATATTTCAACATATTGGTTAAAGGCATGCTTTGTTCTGGTGCGAGTCTTCAGATCCTCAGCCAGGCTGATTTTTGCTCGTATTACTTTATTTCTTTGATGTCATGTGCAGTGAATCAAATTGAACAGCAGCACTTTACATAAGTTTCAAATCAGCAAATCTTCTTCATAGGTAATCTAAAGTGAAAAGAAGAGTACTTAGAACTTTCAAATCTGGGTATATACTTAAAAATTATTTTTTTATCGTTAAATAACACAAAGAAAGAGAATAGGAATGATTATCTTATGCTT
Source organism: Okamejei kenojei (assembly GCA_035221665.1). Classification (NCBI taxonomy): domain Eukaryota; kingdom Metazoa; phylum Chordata; class Chondrichthyes; order Rajiformes; family Rajidae; genus Okamejei; species Okamejei kenojei. The sequence continues at coordinate 107,164,843 of CM069133.1, read as the reverse complement.
TGTTACTGTTCTGTTTATGATCACAGTCACAACTCTAGGACGATTGCTTTTTTGGTTATCAATACTTTTAATTTGATTTACACCTATGGTATCTCTGTAACTAAATTCTGTGTTTTGAAACTGTTCAACATTGTTTGATGAATTTGAAGTTGAAACCCAGTGCTCAATCAAAAAATGCTGTTGTGTTATGTAAGCTATGTATGAAACATTAATGTTAGAATATAACTGATTCTTCTTACCTTTGTAGGATGATGAAGAGTTTCCTGATCTGGCATCAGCAGTGGGCACTTCTGACAAAACTGGCAAAGCTGTGCAAAATAAGTTCTTTGCTTATAGCCAGGTTGTGGAAAAACAGTGTGAGGTAGGACAAATTTTGGATGCTGAGAACCTTTTAGTACATTATGATATGTTTTCTAAATTGCAAGTCAGTTTTGTAAAAATGGTAAAATTGTCTTTTATTTCAATTGGTAGAGAATGTCGAGAATGCCATTGATTCTCAACTAATGTAATAATTGTTGATTTGGAAAATAATTGGATTATATATTAGGTAAATTGTTTTGCTAACATTTTAATTGTTTATGAGATTTAAGATGTAATTTTTGATGGGTTTTACAGTAGCTGTGCTAATGCCAGCAAATAAAATGTGAAACAATTAATTATGTGTCAAATTGCTCACTCTTTTAATACCATATGTAATAGATAAGGATTTGTTTAATATTCCAGTTTAATCTATTCCAGTCATATTTATTTATTTATTTTTTCTTTATTGGGGCCTATATTTGTAAAATATTGAGATTTTGTTTTACTTTTACAGATATTAGTGGCTGGGCAACCAGTTTTGCATGTGGCCAGCTCCAGTGGTACTGGTGATGGGCCAGCTCGTCTGGGCCGTGATCAGGAGGCAATTCGGGTTCCGAGGAAAGAATCCGTTCAAGAAAATAGGACCATCAGTCCTCTGAAGAACTCTATGGTTTGTTCAGAACTGTATAACTTGAGTAACATTCTTGTACAATCTTAAAAATATCAAAGAAGACCATGGTCTTTTAACTTACAGTTGTGAAGGAAGTGCTGCCTTGTTGAACCAGTGGAAGCACCCCCATTTTATTTTTGACCCATGTGGAAAGTGAAGTTGCCTTGAAGAGCCGACAGTTCCCATAATTCTGTAAATTTGCAAAATTTTGATTAGTCTCAAACTAGGATTTTTCAGAAATGTCCATGTGAGTTTTTTATACAAGTCAAGAATTACCAAGAAACTTGATTGGCTGGCCAGGTGGACAAGCATGGGCAAATGGAGTTTAATTCAGATGTGAGGTAGTGCACTTTGGAAAGTCAAATCCGGGCAGAATCTTCGCAGTGAACTATAGGGCCCTGGGGAGTGTTTAGAGCAAAGGGATCGAGGAGTACAATTACATAGATTCATGACAGTGGCATTATAGGTAGATAGTATAGTGCAGAAGGCCTTTGGCCACTGTCTCCATCAATCAGAATTGAGTGAAGTTGGGATGTTTTGTTACAGTTATACAAAATGTTGCCGAGGTTGAACTTGAGTATCGTGTTCGATTTGGAACACCCTGCCAAAGAAATGATGACATTAAACTGGAAATAATATAGTCAAGAGTTAACTGTGTTTTCTTGTCATATGTCCCAAAACAGAACAAGGAAATTCTTACCTGCAGCAGCATAACAGATATGTAAACCGAATACTCTGAAAAAAACATAATAACCAATAAAAAAAGTGCAGGTAGATAAAAATGCTGGAGAAATTCAGCAGGTGAGGCAGCATCTATGGAGCGAAGGAATAGGTGACGTTTCGGGTTGAGACCCTTTTTCTGACCCAAAACGTCACCTATTCCTTCGCTCCATAGATGCTGCCTCACCGCTGAGTTTCGCCAGCATTTTTATCTACCTTTGATTTTTCCAGCATCTGCAGTTCCCTCTTAAACAAAAAAATTACGGTAGTTCAAGTTCGTGTTTATTGTCACTTAACCAACTAAGGTTCAGTGAAATTTGAGTTAACATACAGCCATACTAGGTGAAAAGAACACAATACACACATAACATAAATGTAACATAAACATCCACCACAGTGGAATCAACATTTCTCACTGTGATGGAAGGCAATAAAGTTCAGTCATCTTCCTCTGTTCACCCGTGGTCGGGGCCTTTGAACGCTCCGCACTTGCCGTTGCCGACAGTCCGATGTCCAAGCCCTCTCATTGGGATGATCGAAACTCCGGCGTCGCGACAGATTGGAACTCCGCGGCATGGCGTTCCAGAGTCAGCCACTTCTTCACGGCTTCATGGTATGAAAGTCCACAGGCCCCGCGGTCAGAGCTCTTCTTCTGACGATCCTCGGCAAAGGATCCCCAGCTCCACGATGGTAAGTCCGCGCTGCGCCCACAGGTCTCCAGGATAGGCCATTCCACGTTGTTAGGCCGCGGGGGGGGGGGGGGGGGGGGGGGGGGGGGGCAGAGAAAATTGCATCTCCGTCGAGATAAGTGACTGAAAAAATGTTTCCCCCTATTCTCTTCCCCCCCCCCCCCCCCAACTCCCCACATAAACTAACCAAGAAACATTGAAACAAACTATTAGAACATAAAATAATTAAAACTGTCGAAAGCATGGGCGGAAATCCTGGGGGGGGACACACACACGTTCTCCTGCATGTTTTGAATGGCGGGTGACATTCCTCCCCTATGATTTGTAATCCGTATTTTAAAACTTGGTTAAAAAAAACTAGTTAAAAATCTCCGCTTTTCGCAAGATAGTGGGGGTTGGACTAATGATCGAGGGCGAGAAAGACGTCGGTCAGCAGGCAGTGGGGGGAGGGACCATGATGATTCTGCACGATCATTGGAGGAGGGAGGTGTCGGTCAGAGGCGGAAGGAGGGGGGTGGGACTGAAGATAGAGTGTGGTGATTGGAAGAGGGAGACGTCCGTGGAGCAAAGATGATAAAGTGGAGTGTGAATCTGCCCGTTCGCGGGGCTTTTCATGGCGCGGTGCGGCCGCGGGATTTTCCACCGCCCCGCGGTCAAATTGCTGCATCGAGGCAATCGAGGCTCCAGATGTTGAAGCCCCCGCTAATGGGCCGATTGAAGCCCCATGATTCATGGCGGACGAAGCTGCTGTTGCTGGAGTTCGGAGTCGCTCACCAACCAGGTCAGCTCCCGATGTTACCATCCACAGGGCTCATGGCCGAAGCCTCGCGTGTGTGCGCATGTGTGGGCGGCCGCCAGGAAATTGTATCCCCCCCCATGTTTTGAGAGCGATTTCCGTGCCTGGTCGAAAGGACACACAGACTGTTGGCGAGGCTGCCACTATGGTGGCGCCACCCAGTGGAAGTATATCAACAAACAATAATAATACAAAGATAAAAATAATGCCCCCATGTAGTTCGGACCTTATTTGGAGGTTCTAGTGTTTAATAGCTTGATGGTTGTGGAGAAGAATTATGAGAATGTTTCCAAAACTCAAGGGACTGAGCTGTAAAGAGAGGTTATGGTAACTAACCTTTTACCTTGGAGTGTAGGAGGCGATCTTATAGAGTTGTGTAAAATCATGATGGAAATAGATAGGGTGAATGCACCCATTTTCCCGGGATAGGGGAATCGAGAATTAGAGGGCAAAGGTTTAAGATGAGAGGGGAAAGATTTAATTAGAACCTGAGATTGGTGAGCTTTTCACAGAGAAGGTAATGGGTATATGGAATGAGCTGCCAGAAAGAGTAGTTGAAGCAGGTACTATAACCACATTTAAAATACATTTGAACAGGGATATGAATAGGAAAGGTTTAGGGAGATATAGGCCAAACATGGGCAAATGGAACTAGCTTAGATGGGCATCATGTTTGGCATGGACGAGTTTGGCTAAATGGCCTGTTTCCGTGCTCTATGACTTTAAAGACCTTGAAAAAAATCCTGTGTGAAAAGTGTTTCCCCTGCCTAATGCATTGAAGGGATGTGTTTTTAACTAGTAGATCTTTCCATGATGCTAATGCCAGTGCCTGCGGTCCTCCAGTCATCACGATAGACCCATATTCTGTGGTGAAGCACAGATTACACACTAAATTATCCAAATTAATGTGACTCTTATGGTACCATTGAGTTGATTCTTGTTGTCATTCCCATAACCTATTCAGAGAACAATTTGGAATCTTGGGTTTTCAGAATTTCTAAGTATGTGGCTACCCATAGAAATATGTTATTAGCATGAAGCATTTGTTTTGTACAAACAAGGAGATTGCCATTAAATTTAATTCACATCTACCTTTCACTGGGTTCTTGAGCTCCAATGCAATGAACAAGTTATCTTCAAGTCAAATAATTAATTTAATATGCTCTGTCTTTACCTAAATTAATTAAAAACCCTGCTCCAAAATCAGAATTCATAATTACTACATGTAGTCCAGTTCACATTTGTCTAATGGTGGCTTCCTATGCAACGTGTTCCATATAACTCTAGAATTTACTAATACAGGAACCTTTTACTAAAATTAAATATGTATTATTCTGTAATAATCCACATGGTCTTCTTGGATCTTTTTGCTCGTGTTTATACACTAAGGTTAAGTTTGATGTGATATTATTTTCAAATACTGTCTACTAATATTTTACCAAAAGTAGTTTAACGTATTTATTTTTAATTTTAATCATTTTTCAACCATTTGCAGATCATACCTGTATAGGTGTGGTAGGATCACAACTAATGATTATTAATGTATAATAAATTATTTTGATTCCTCATATTCACAGAATGACACTGAAAGTTAATGACAATAATAGATTCAATTACACAGGAAATAATTCCAATGACGATGACTTGTTTTTGTATAGGAAGTTCCAAAGAAAAGTGGTAAAAAGAGTAAGATCCCCATGCAACTAGATTTTGGTAACATGCTGACTGTCCTAGAGCAGAAACAGCAAGAGAAGTCATCAAAACATACCCCTAAGCCAATAGTATTTGCAGGCAAGTGTTGAAATTATTCTGCTTCATCTCTCCTTTGATCCTATTGTATATTGATTCATTCTGGATCATTTTTATTTTTGTTTTGTTCTCTTGTTTGTAATCGTTCATTGTAGTTGGAGGAGCATTTCCATTGGTTCCCAAAGAACCCACTTCGAAAAGACTGCCTCAGAACTCGAGTCAGGAAAAGGTTCCTCATAATCCATTGGACTCGAGTGCGCCTTTAGTAAAGCGAGGAAAACAAAGAGAAATCCCAAAGGCTAAAAAACCGACTTCACTAAAAAAAGTTAGTGACATTTAAAATTTTCTTCCGAACTGTTTCATTAAAATTATTAGGCAAGTACACTACATGAGTAGCTGGAGGAAAACACCTTGCCCTGTTTAATCTATATTCTGTAACTGTTAAAGAAATACTGCTGGCAAGGATCTGACATTTGTGCTTTTAAAAGTGACATTTTAATTAGCACTTGACATTGAAAAATATTGCTGATGAATGCAAACACTGCACGCAACGTTCTCAAATCTGTAAAACCAGCAAATTTAGTAGTTCCGCAAAAGACAAACATACTTGCATTATTATCAACCTGAATTCCTCTCTGCACAAAAGTGTGCATCCATTGCATTCTTTGTGAAATTCATAATAATTCTGGGAGCACTTGATACTTGGCCTAATTAAATGAGTATTGAATTGAAGTATGTAAAGAAAAAATCTGTGGGAGTGCGGGTATAACAAATTAAGTTTTCCTAAATGCACTTGACTTTACACATACAGTGCCCTCCATAAAGTTTGGGACAAAGACCCATCATTTATTTATTTGCCTATGTACTCCACAATTTGAGATTTGTAATAGAAATAATCACATGTGGTTAAAGTGCACACTGTCAGATTTTATTAAAGGATATTTTTATACATTTTGGTTTCACCATGTAGAAATTACAGATGTGTTTAAACATAGTCACTGATTAATGTTTTTCAATTTACATGTCAGATCAAACCCCCCCCCCCCCATTTCTACAAACCTAAACTGTAATATTTGATGCAGTTGATATTCCAGTGCAAACTGGTTATTGGAAAAGCATGACCTTGTTAATGTAAAAAGATCATCTCGGTGAGGCAAAACAAAACATGCAAAACCTTTGAGGTTGAAATAAAACACGGAATTTCGAACATAGAAAGCTATTTGCTCAACATTTTACACATGGTGTTCTGATAAATGATTCAATTGTAAAAGAGCCAATGTTTTTCCTCTCACTGGGAGTTTATGTAAAGGAATAACTTAAAATATGCTATGTTCAAAATTATATAATAAGCATTGCAGAATACATAAGAAATGGATGCATTTTTTGTGGCATTCTTAACATAGTCAAAGAAAGCCACCAGAAAATACTGGTGGGTACAGATAGTGGAGTTAAAATGATGAATTGCAGGAAAGTAATGTAATCAGCATTTAGTGCCCTTATTGTAGATGGGATTACGGTGTGACGAACAAAAACATTATATCAGATTAAGTATGTCCAAACTGCTGACATCTGTGGACTGTGTTGATACAACAAAATAGATTTTCCTGATCTTAAAATGAATTGCTTTTTATGGATTAAATTCAGTGCAATGAATACAAATTTAATGAGTTACTTTGCTTCCCTCCTTTTGTGGAAAAATAGTTCAAATTCAGAAATCTACACGAGTGCCATGTAACAGCAGATTTTTTTAACTTTGGCACCCTTTGGCATTGATGCTTTCATTAACTACTACTGAGCCACTTATTTCACTTTTTACACATGTTTTGGTATTGAGGTCCTGTTTGGCATTGAGTTCCGCACACCTCAATAAGGGTTTATTTACCACTGACCCCCACAATTGGAGCCCTTGTATATCTTTGTATTTTCCATTGATAACATTTTGGCTTGAGTATGTGCTTTCTGCATATATAAAAAATGTGATGTTGATTTTGTTAGATTATATTGAAGGAAAGAGAAGAAAGGAAACAGCGGCGGCTATTGGAGGAGAAGGGTTTGATCCCATCAAGCGGTGATATAACATCTGCTCAAGAGAGTCGGACACTCATCTTGGATCAGAATGTGATGTTGGACACACAAAAAGAATTGGCTGAATTAAATGGCAAGTACTTTGGTATCGTTGAACAAAAAGAGAAAATGCTGGAAACACTGCAAATCAGGCAACACCTTTGGAAAGAGAAGCAGAGTTAACATTTTAGGTTGATAATCTTTCAACAGATCCAGAAACATATTTCAACCAGAAAAGTTAACACTTGCTCTCTCCATAAAGACTGCCTGGCCTGCCAAGCATTTTCTGTTTGCCCACCATTTTCAGTATTTTGATACAGTACAACTAGTTAATGGTGTAAAGCAGCAAAACAGGTAACACAGTAAACAGCAAAGACTGCAATCAATCACAGTTGCCAACGTTTGATCTATGCCTGCATCTGCTTCAGCTGGTGAGATTTTTCTTGTTGTCAACCAATGATTACTGAGTCCAAGATCCAAGTCAAACAAGGCTAAAAGGTGACAGATAAGAAGAAACTGGCGGATGGTTTGGTGGGAAAATGAAGAAAGGGGATGATTGTCTAAGGGGGTTGGGGGGAGAGCAATAGCTTGAGGTGGGTAAGGAAATTGAGAATGAAGGAAGCAAGATGAAGCGTAGAAGGTTAGGTTAATGTAGACACAAGGAACTGCCGATGCTGGTTTATAAAAAGAATACAAAGTGTTGGAGTAAGTCAGCAGGTCAGGCAGCATCTGGAAGACATGGATAGGTGATGTTTTGGGTTGGGATGTAATTTTAACACTGTCAGATGTGAGGTGCCAAATAGTATTTCGCTGATTTCATCTTTTTATTTTGTGTTTTTCATGCTTTTATCACTATTTGATTTGTGCCCATATTCCTCCTGTTGTAAGGCATTCAGCATGATTAATAGCCTTCTTCTATCTACTCCTTCACTACAATTATAATTTAATTTTTTCAACCTTTCCATTCACTCTCCCATGGAAATGTTGTTCTTACAGATCTTTCCAGTTTGTGTGGTAAATATTTATTGCATTTTTAACTGTATTACTGCTATTCCTCACATATTTGGTCCATTTCATATTTATTTCGTAGGCATATTTCCACACAGCAAACTGAAACATTCAGTTTGTTTGAGACTAGGTTTTGTCAAATACTGATCTTAAATATTTAAAACCACAAATTGCTGGTGTGGCTCAATTGTGGGTCAGGCAGCATCCGTGGAGAACATGGATAGACAACGTTTTGCCTTGGGAGCTTCTTCAGACTGGTTCAGCAAAAAGCTAGAAATAAGTTGGGGATGGGGCTGGACAAAGCCTGGTTAATAGTAGGTGAATACAGGTGAGGAAGTGAGGAGAGGTGTTAATTGGCAGATGGGTGGACAATGGCGAAAGATGAGAAGGAGATGAAAGGGTGTCAGATACGGAGAGGAGTGAAATGTAAAACCTAAGGAAGGATTAAAGGGGGAAGGGGGGAGAAATGTTGCACACCAGGGTGTGGAGGTAAAAAGAGAGGGAGTTATATAAAACTGGAAAATTCAATGTTCATACCATTGGGTTGTAAGTTACCCAACTGGGACATGAGCTGCTGTTCCTCCAGTTTGCATTTGGCAGTGGTGGAGGCCCAGGAGAGAAAGGTCAGTACAGGAATGGAAAGGGGAGTTAAAATGATTAGCGACGGGACATTCAGCTAGCCTAAGCGGGCCAAGAATAAGTGTTCAGTGAAGCGGTGGCCTGGTGTATGCTTGATCTCACCAATGTAAAGGGGCCACATCAGGAGCAGGTGAAGTTAGAGGATGAGCAAGTGTTTCATCTGGAAGGGCTGCTGGGATCACTGGATGCACGTGAGGGAGGTGGTGTAGGGGCAGGTGTTGTGGTTGCAGGGGAAGGTACCTGGGGATGAGTGGGAAGGGATGAGTGAACCAAGGAGTTGCAAAGGGAGTAGCCTCTTTGGAAAGTGGAAAGGGGCGAGGTTGGGAAGATATGTGGCTGGAGGTGGAATCACATTCCAGGGACCCCAGCAGTCCTTCCAACTGATACAATCTCCATCTCTTTTCTAGCCTTCTCCCACCTACTACAATCAGTCTGAAGAAGGGTTCTGACCCAAGACATCATCTATACATATCCTCTATAGAAGCTGTTTGACCCGCTGAGTTACTCCAGGACTTTTGTTTTGTCAACCAGCTTCTGAAGTTCCTTGTGTCACCTTCTAAATATTTACCCTTGCTGGAATGATCCTATCTTTGATTACATCAGATTGCCCCAAAGACATCCTGTTTTGAGATTTTGAGGCCTACAGTGCGAGTTAATGACACATTCTACAAACCTATTTCTAGGAATAATACAGAAGGTGCAGGATCAGTTCATTCCTAGGAGGAAGAAAGATTCCAAGGGGAGTAAGGGGCGACCGTGGCTGAGAAGGGACAGTATAAAAATAAAATAAAAGAAGTACAATGTGGCAGAGATGAGCGGGAAGCAAGAGGATTGGGTAATATTTAAAGAACAACAGAAGATAACCAAAAAGACAATATGGGGAGAAAAGATGAGGTACGAAGGTAAGCTAGCCAAGAATATAAAGCAGGATAGTAAAAGCTTCTTTAGGTAATTGAAGAGAAAAAAATTAGTTAAGACCAAAGTTGGACCCTTGAAGACCGAAAAAGGAGAATTTATTATGGGGAACAAGGAAATGGCAGATGAGTTGAACAGGTACTTTGGATCCGTCTTCACAAAGGAGGACACAAACAATCTTCCTGATATAGTAGTGGCCAGAGGATCTGGGGTGAGGGAGGAACTGAAGGAAATCCACAGTAGGCAGGAAATGGTGTTGGGTAGACTGATGGGACTGAAGGCTGATAAATCCCCAGGTCCTGATGGTCTGCATCCCAGGGTGCATAAGGAAGTGGCTCTAGAAATCGTGGATGCATTGGTGATAATTTTCCAATGTTCTATAGACTCAGGATCAGTTCCTGTGGATTGGAGGGTAGCTAATGTTATCCCACTTCTTAAGAAAGGCGTGAGAGAGAAAACAGAGAATTATAGACCAGTTAGCCTGACATCGGTGGTGGGGATGATGCTGGAGTCAATTATAAAAGATGAAATAGCCGCACATTTGGACAGCAGTAACAGGATCGGTCCGAATCAGCATGGATTTACAAAGGGAAAATCATGCTTGACTAATCATCTGGAATTTTTTGAAAATGTTACTAGGAAAATGGACAAGGGAGAGCCAGTGGATGTAGTGTACCTGGACTTTCAGAAAGCATTTGATAAGGTCCCACGTAGGAGATTAGTGGGCAAAATTAGGGCACATGGTATTGGGGGTAGAGTGCTGACATGGATAGAAAATTGGTTGGCAGACAGGAAACAGAGAGTGGGGATTAAAAGATCCATTTCAGAATGTCAGGCAGTGACTAGTAGGTTACCGCAAGGCTGGGTGCTGGGACCGCAGCTATTTACAATATACATCAATGATTTGGATGAAGGGATCAAAAGTAACATTAGCAAATTTGCAGATGACACAAAGCTGGGTGGCAGTGTGAACTGTGAGGAGGATGCTATGAGAATGCAGGGTGACTTGGGCAGGTTGGGGGAGTGGGTGGATGCATGGCAGATGAAGTTTAATGCAGATAAATGTGAGGTTATCCACTTTGGTAGCAAAAACAGGAAGGCAGATTACTAAATGGCGTCAAGTTGGGAAAAGGGCAAGTACAGCGGGATCTGGGGGTCCTTGATCATCAGTCTATGAAAGTAAGCATGCAGGTACAGCAGGCAGTGAAGAAAGCGAATGGCATGTTCGCCTTTATAACAAGAGGAGTCGAGTATAGGAGCAACCTCTGCAGTTGTACAGAGCCCTAGTGAGACCACACCTGGAGTATTGTGTGCAGTTTTGGTCCCCTAATTTGAGGAAGGACATTCTTGCAATTGAGGGAGTGCAGCGTAGGTTTACAAGGTTAATTCCCGTGATGGCGGGACTGTCATATGCTGAGAGAATGAAGCAGCTGGGCTTGTACACTCTGGAGTTTAGAAGGATGAGAGGGGATCTTATTGAAACATATAAGATTGTTAAGGGTTTGGACACGCCGGAGGCAGGAAACATGTTCCCGATGTTGGGGGAGTCCAGAACCAGGGGCCACAGTTTAAGAATAAGGGGTAAGCCATTTAGAACGAAGACGAGGAAACACTTTTTCTCACAAAGAGTTGTGAGTGTGTGGAATTTTCTGCCTCAGAGGGCGGTGGAGGCAGGTACTCTGGATACTTTCAAGAGAGAGCTGGATAGGGCTCTTAAAGATAGCAGAGTCAGGGGTTATGGGGAATAGGCAGGAATGGGGTACTGATTGGGGAGGATCAGCCATGATCACATTGAATGGCGGTGCTGGCTCGAAGGGCCGAATGGCCTACTCCTGCACCTTTTGACTACTGTCTATTGTCCAAGTCAACACCTGACCCTAACTCTTTAGCAGGAACAAAAGCATTGGCCCTTTCAGTAATTACATTTTTGGAGTTGGCTAGTTCTGAGAGTTCTATACACAGTATCTTATACTCCAGATCAGAATTTAATTATTGGTCAAGATATTTTTGTCTTAGAGAATCTGACTGTTGCATTACTTGTACTTCACTCCAGTATGAGCTCCTGATATGCTCTTGGATCAATGTTTCAGCAGATATTTTGACTGGTGTCTGATTCAAAGTAAAATTATTTTTAACTACCGTAAGGGCAATGTTGAAAACTATTCTGACTTTTATTTTAATTTAAAAGTGAAAGTGAAAAGTATAGATTTAGACAGCATTATTTTTATGCTCATGTTTGGCTGTTTACATACATAAAGGTGCAATGTACAGATTATCCTGTCCTCCACATTCACAGTGTTGGTCTATTTCCATTCTTTGTACTTATCTGTCCATAGTAGCCCACCCAACATCTATAATATTTTAAATTTCCACAAGGTTCACAGACGACAGAGGAATAATAAATAATTTGTTTGTTTATTGAAAAGTGACAGCTTCTAGTCGTCTTTCTGCCACTCGTGTTCTCTCTCTGCCTTTCTGTCTTTACAGTGGGTGGTTCTATCACAGATCTCTCAGATTGTTCAAAACAATAAACCCACCATCTCTTATTCCTACTCACCTTCTCATTTTTTTTAAATTCTAGGCTGGGTTGCTTTAGTGGGAGAATTTATGGATGTTTTGATTTTCAAAATGATCAGACGTCGATCCTGGAACACTTTTTATTTAATATATAAATAAAAGTTAAGTGAATAAGTAAATTCTAAACAAGATCCCGCCTTCTCTTGTCAAATTTACACTTTCCAAAGCTTGTTTTCCGACATAGACCACTGTTCCACTGATAAGGAATTATTGTTTTCTGTAATTCCAGGATCAGACTGACCTGGCTGAGATAACATTGAATTGGATTAGTTATCCAATATAAAAACAGAGAGTCATGAAACACCACAGATTTCCAATAGTCGCTAATTACTTAAAGCTGTAATTTGGTAAAATGTTATTCATTGCACATTCTGCTGACTTTGTCTGGTATCCGTTTTGTTTTTCTTGCAGTAACTATGATATAAAGCTCTTGATGACAGTGGCCAACCAAACTTTTCTATCTCTCAAATATTGGATGTAATTGAGATTTCTAATGAGCACTGCAAATATTTTACTGCGGAAGTATATTTAGTAAAGATATTTTTCTGACCTTGCCTAGCTCTAGAATCTGGGTGTGCTCTAGTATTTGTGCATGTGGAAAACAAGAGGCACAGCCATAGAACGGAAGGGTTGAAAATAATCTAGTTAATTTACACTGAATTCTCCCCAAGTCAAGTAATGAAGGATCAAAACAGATTGACACTGCATGAGCTCATACCATTTCATTCACCTTATCAAGCAAAGTATTTAAATTGAAAGCCAACATTGTATCAGTGTTTGCTGCTGTCTGGTAGATTAGACTGGCTGTTTTTTATGTAGAAGATGACCTTTGTTCAGAGCAGATTATTGTAAACACACCAGCAATCTCTACCATGATAACTCTGGTTCCGTCTAAGGTTGTTTCCAAAAATGCTGAACATCGTGATGCTCTTTTTACCTTTGTAGTAATTGCTCTTTTTCAAGTATAAAACATGTATAATATATCAGATCTTAGAATTCACTGGATGCATTCAAGAGAAAGTTAGATATAGTTCTTAGGGCTAATTGAATTAAGGGATATGGGGAGAAAGCAGGAACGGGGTACTGATTTTGGATGATCAGCCATGATCATATTGAATGGCACCAAAGGCCGAATGGCTTACTCCTGCACCTAGTTTCTATGTTTCTAATCCATTCTATAATAGATGAACCTTGGCTAAAAAAAAAGTACTAACATTCTTGTATATGTTATGTAGAAATACTGGCAAAGCAAATAGGCTAGAACTTGCTGGGAAATACCAGCAGTTGTGTGTGAAAGTACCAGCAATGTTTCTCCTCAAATGTGTCAGTACTGTTAGAACTCCCACAATGTTCTAAAGGTCAGAATTGTCAGATTGTGTTTGAAGTAGATAGTAGGTGACGAATAAAGCACGACCAGTTGGAAGGGATAAACCGACTTTACGTCATCTGAGGCAACTTAGGTCAGGACTTTTGTTCACAGCAGCATTGGCAGAAGCCTTTGTGGAGATATCTTCACACCACAGGCATCATCCACACTGTTGTGTGGCAGTCATGTCCTGCTAAATTAGATTGAATCAAACAGATCAGGTAGCTCAAAACTGTAGTATCATGGGGTCCTGTGGACCATCAACAGGAAGGTATAACAGCAAACTGCATAGCCTTATAGCCAAGCCTATCCTTCATTTTACTTTACAGTTAAACAAGGGAATGAACTCTGGTACCGTTAGGAGAGCAGAAAGAGGCATTTCAGTAACAGAACCAAGCATACCTAAAAATATGATGCCAGAATAGTCAACCTGCAACAGAGAAACACAATGCATGCTGATATCAAAAACAGCATGTGTTAAGACAACTAAGCAGTCTTGCTATCCTTGGATTAGGTCAGAAGTGTACAGTCCTACAACATGTAATTGTGAAGGTTACAGATGAATAAGAGCAAGGTTCTCACTAGAGCTCAGGACAAAGTTGAGGTTTTGCACAATGCCTGGTTGTTAGATATGGCAGTTTAGCATCAAAGCAGCATTGGTAAGAAGCCAACAGGAGATTTTGATAACCTGAGTCTGTACTTGCCAGATAGATCAGCAGGGTACTCGGACAACTGGCCATTTTATATTGGTAACTCATTGTTTTTATTGGTAACTTTTCACACAGTTTTTATAAATCAGAATCAAGTGTTCACAAAATAGTATTAGTGTGTTAATTCCTCCTGGGGTAGTCCTGGCATCCAGGCATTGTGTATGTTAAATTACAAATTTCCTCCAATTAACAGTATGAAACTGAAATCGGTTGTGCAATTCAATTTCTTTATCCTAGCTAAGAAAATAGGTGCGGGCGTAGGCCATTCGGCCCTTCGAGCCTGCACCGCCATTCAATATGATCATGGCTGATCATCCAACTCAGTATCCTGTACCTGCCTTCTCTCCATACCCCCTGATCCCTAAAGCCACAAGGGCCACATCTAACTCCCTCTTAAATATAGCCAATGAACTGGCCTCAACTTCCTTCTGTGGCTGAGAATTCCACAGATTCACCACTCTTTGTGTGAAAAATGTTTTTCTCATCTTGGTCCTAAAAGACCTTATCCTTAAACTGTGACCCCTTGTTCTGGACTTCCCCAACATCGGGAACAATCTTCCTGAATCTAGCCTGTCCAACCAGGAGGCGATCATTTGACGTGCTTGTTTTGCCATTCAGAAAGATGACTATTCCATGACTTTCCATGCCATTTTCTTAAGGTCATACAGAGAAGTGGCATAGAAATATGACCGGCCCACTGAGTCTGACCTACCTAAAAGCATCTGGTTTTACACTAATCCGATTGTAACCTATTTTATTCCCTTGATCTATCACTTGCCCATGCATAAGGGCAATTTACAGTGGCTAATTCACCTACCAACCCACATTTTGGGGGGGATGTAGGAGGAAACAGATGCATCCGGGAGTCCATTTGGTCATGGGAAGAACATGTAAATTACACAATATCCAGAGGTGCTCAGTTTGTGGGAGGGAGCAACTGATAAGTTGTTATGTGCATTAGTTTAAAATTGCTCCCTGCATCTCTAAAATTCAAATTCACAATTCTGGGGCAAGTATGCAAGGAATATTTCAGTGGGTGAAAGAAGATTGTGATGTTTCTGGTTAGTAGGATGTCTGCGATGAAATGCCATAGCCATGTGTCCGTTTTTGATGCATTCAGTATTCAGTGTGACCTTGTTATGTTAGCGTTCTATAATTTTCCTATGTTTTTGGTTTAGATTCAACAGAAGATTTGACTAATTCTACAACTTCATCGCCCTGTCACAATTTACAACCTCTTTCTGATACACCAAAAAATCCTGAAGAAATTTGCACAAAAAGCATTCTGCCGAACCCCAGCCACCAAAAGATACATAGCAGACGGTTTAGGGAGTAAGTAAATTTCTGGTGCTATATGTTTTAATGAGCAGTTCCACTTAATTACCTACTCAGGAATGTATGCATTTTTGCGTAAAATTCAGATCATGCAAACACAGTTTAATACTAAGTTGCATCACATACAAAAATAATTAGAGTACTCGGGCATGGAATGCATACTGGCATTAGACTATCTAGGATGCACTTGTGGAGTTAAGAAATCATTCTTAGTCCCGCTGTCCCTTCTCTCCTTGCTCTTTCAACTCCTTTGCAATTTTATGAAAGACATCCTATGAAGCTATAATTTGCTGTCTTTTGTTATTCCCCTGGGTCTGTTTTGGATCGTGTTGGCCATTTTTACTTCTCCTGAACATAGCTTCTTCAAACTTTTTTTCCTTCCCAAGTAGGTAGAGTTCCCCAAAAGTCCACAAAATTCCCCAAAGTTATATTCCAGGAACCTTCATGGCTGCATTCAAATGTCCACCAGAGATGTTTGATTTGATCTCCATTATTAACTGCAAGGCTATCATTGCGTGATAACATTATAAACTTATTCAGCCATAAAGTTTAAATTTCCTTCAACCTGCCCTTTACGAAAATCAAAATATCATTTTTGGTTCATGCCAGAACATGTATGATTCCTGTTCCGAGAATTTCAACATTTCCAGATGATCTTTCTGCAATAATGCAGTGGTATATAAACTCAGCTTTGTAAACAATTCAGCCCGATGTTTTGTTTTTGCTTAAGTATCAAGTACCAGGGCTGATTTTACACAAAATGTTTTGCTCTTCCATCTCAGTTAGAATTTGACTGTCCTCACACAAAGTGCAGAGTTGTTGCTTTGAAATGAAAAGCACTGGTAAGTGATTATTGGTATTTGTTCTTCCAGCAACATTATTGAAGATATCCCCCTATTTTACCCTCCTGTTTGCCAGAGAAATGGCAATGTGCATTTTGAAAGATAGGTTTGTGATTTTTTCTGTAGTTTATTTAACAACATCAATCATCATGGAAGCAATGTATTACTTGAAGATACTTGTTTTTAAAACCCATGAGCTTATTTTAAGTGGTAAGAGGAACATTTCCAGACAAGGCAACCACAAGGTTTGATGCAGAAGTCATTTGTCAGACATGTGGGTAAGTTGCTGAGTGGAGATAAACAGCTTACCCACAGAATTAAAGACCCAAGTTGTGTATACTGCTCTGGAAAGAAGGAAAATAATTAGTAGATTAATAAATCACTCACTTACAGTATGTGGCATGATTATATTGACCAGAAAGTAACATCTGAAGTTTGATCCTTGTGGCTGTGGCTCTGTAACTCAGGCCTGGCTGAAGCCGGCAGGTCCATTCTCATAGACGGCTTCTGGGGCCGATCAGCAGGTTCAGTTTTCACCCTGCGGTTGTCTGGAAGTCTGGTCTGGCCTAAGCCGCCAGACCCGTTCCCATAGTGACTTCCAAGGTGATATCTCAGCTCCTTGGCTACCATTTTGTTACCGCTGGAAGACCCAAAATGCAGGAGTAACTCAGCGGGACAGGCAGCATCTCTGGAGAGAAGGATTGGGTGACATTTTGGGACTTCTCGGATGCCATGACCTGTGTTGGCCCAGCAAAATCCAGGAAGACTGGACCCAAGGATGCCAGTCCTGTAGTTGTCTTGTATATTTCTGTGGTTTCTTTATTGGTAGAACTCTGCATTGCTTTTTATTGTGGTTGAGTATTTTTTCAAAAATATTATTTTTACCAGCTTGGGGTTCCCTTAGTCGTAGTCATACTGCACGGAAACTGCCCAACCCACCCATGCCGGCCAAGATGACTGGAGTAGTGGCAGTGGAATTGCCAAACAATGAAACAAAAACAGGATCTCAGTCCTCTACAGCTGTGTGGAAACTATTTGATTCCATAAAACATTTAAGGTTTTCAAACATTTAGTCATATATGCTTATTACTACTGTTTTAAAGACGTTAATTTGGTCATTCATTTTGTCGAATTACACTGTAAATTCCCTTCCCCTTTCACAGACATAGCTACCTTCCTGTACCTCACCCAAATGCCTGTTGTTCATATGTAATTTAAGATGGCAAGTTGCTGGCTGGTGAATTGACTTGCAATGAGCAATGAACTTCCCAAGTCTGAAGGAATATTCACTTTAACAAGCTTAACTTTCCAAGCCTAAAGGCCGTATTCAAGTGAGCAGCACGGTGCACAAATCCTCAATTCTTCTTCCCTGTGGCATTTACTTTATTTTTGGCACTACTTTATTAATGCTACACTCTCGACCAGTGTCTAGAATCCTCAATTTCATATTCTCAAAATGTCCTCACATCCTTTTGTATTCTTAATTTCAAAAATCTTTGAAGAGCAAGCAGGTGATAATCCTGAGTTGCTTTAGAATTTTTTCTAACAAATCATTTCTAGACTCTCAAGAATTGTCCCTCAAGAACTGTATCCTGCAAAGAAATTGTCGTGCCACCAACATTGCCGATAGCCAACCAGCAGCCAGGTTTTGGTGAGCTCCTGCTATTTTCAACAGCTCAATTATCACATTTTTGTCCTGCATGCTCACTCTTTCTTTTTGTAACTTCTTTCAAGCCTTTCGGAGGGTTTGTGAACTATCTTAGTGTCTGATATTTTTCTTATTTATTCATTGTCACACATAAGAACCGTGCTGTACGATCTGAGTGGACGATACAATCTTCCAAAGCATTTTTCCCAACGTGATTATCTTGTTCTTCATAGAATGAAGCATTTCTTCAACATGTACATTTCTTTTAACTTCAGATATTGCAGTCAAGTGTTGTCTAAAGAAGTTGATACTTATGTGACGGATTTGCTGAAGGAGCTTGTCCGTTTCCAAGATCGGTTATACCAAAAAGATCCTAATAAAGCTAAAAAGAAGCGTAGGATTGTTATGGGACTGAGAGAAGTTTTGAAACATCTAAAGCTGAAAAAGCTGAAGTGTGTTATCATCTCTCCAAACTGTGAAAGAATTCAATCCAAAGGTATGTTATTTGTAAGTGAAGGTTAAGAAAATATTTTAGTTGCACAATGTCCAGATATGCTTTCTTTGGGGATATACATGGTAATATTACAGTATGCAGCCTACAGTATTTCAGCTGAATAGTCCTTGTACAATGTACAAAGGAATAATAGCGTAATTTGTATAATGGTTAAATGCATGTTACAATAACACATAAAATTAACATTTTATTATTCTTGCTTTGTTTCACTGGCTTAATATTACACTGGTGATAGTAGAACAGAGTACCGGTATATTTAATCTAGAACAATAGAACATAACATTTGGTTATTTTAGTCCAGTTGTGTTACCACTTGATTGTAGACTAAAAACCTAACAATTCTTGCAATTCAGCTTGAGTCTCGGCACCATTTCCAACCTCTGAACCCAAACATGGCCTGTTTGATGCTAATCTTTGTTGGGTGTATTTGCAATGTATGTGTGTGTAAATTAAACACAAGGTGACAAGAGAGATGACCTTAAATGTTTATAAAATCATGAGGGGCATAGATGACATGGATGATCCTAAACCTTTACCCCAGGATAGGAGAGCCCTAAACATAAGTTTAAAGTGAGAGGGGGGGAAATTAAAAGGGAACCCAGAGCAACTTTTTTCCGCACAGAGGGTGGTGGGTTAATGGGAAAGATACCCGAGGGAATGGTGGTGCAAGGTACAATTACAATATTTAAGTTAGATTAATAGATGAAAGGTTTATAGGGATTATGAGACTTGTGCAGGTGGGCAGCATGAACGAGTTGGGCTGCAGGGCCATTTCCCTGCTGCTTAATTCTATAAAAACAAGCCAAGTGACGGGGAAGTCCATGGCAGACAGAATGCCAGAACAAATTTAGATTTTAAAAAAAAAAATGGTGAAAGATTCATCTGTGAACACCTAAACATTCTGCTGAAAGTTAACAAAAATTGCAATTGGGGTGAGATCATGAAAGTGCTCTGTGTAAAAAAAGATCAGCCATGATTTTATCGAACAAAGAAGTACAGATGAGGAACTGAATGAACTATTCCTGTTCTAACGTGTGTGTGTATAAATAAGAGAAGCCAGTTTTTTTCTTGTTCAACATGCACTTACAGAATCTACAGAACAGAACGAGCAAAGGGGGAGGGTTATAGCGAGGACTCATTAAGTAGTGAAGAAATTAGTTTTCCCCCTATGGCATGTTGGATATAGCTCTACATGGGCAAAAGCCTGTAAGGTCCAAGTGGATATCGGGTAAAAATTCACCTAGAGTTAAATGTTTTCCTGCATTTTGTGAATTACAGATGTTAGATTTTTTAAGCTTGACTTCTAAAGAAAATTATCTCTAACACTGGCAGTGTCTAAGAATTATTGTTTTGTTAAGGTGGCCTGGATGAAGCATTGCATACGATAATTGAAGTTGCCCGTGAGCAGGAGATTCCATTTGTGTTTGCTCTCAATCGCAGAGCTCTTGGCCGCTGTGTGAACAAAGCCGTTCCTGTCAGCGTGGTTGGAATCTTCAGCTATGATGGCGCTGAGGTTAGTCAGAACCAAAGATCATAGAGCCGAGTCAGAACTGGTGATCTGCAAATTCAGGACATGCCCCAGAAGGTAGCTATTCACACAAGATCTTGAAGATCAGTGTATAACTTCTAGATTTCTGCTGCTCATCAAAACCATTAAAAGTTGAATTCTGCAAATGATTGGAATTGTTTATGGAGGTATGTGAAAAGGTTAAGTATAGGAAGTCTTGAATATAGTAAAACTCCAATAAACTGGTATTCTCAATTCATTGGCAGTTTTTTCAGACTATTAGATAATACTCAATACCTCTCACTTTTACTTTACTTTTTAAAGATACATTGCGCACTATTTTGCACAATACATTTTTCAGTGAGCCCAGTGACTTTCAGCTTCTCAAAAGTTGAAGCGTACATGTTTTTTGTACTTCAATTCCTGGCTCTGGCCACACACCTACATGCATTGTGGGCCTTGACTGTTGCCATGCACATTCTGATAGAACCCACAGATTCAATCATGTATTAAATTTGTGGATAACGTGGATTTAGTGTACAAATGTGCAAGCCAGATGCTCAACCATCGGAACCACCTGGCAGCAGACTATCCTCACTATAGCTTGACAAACACATTTTACATTAGCTAGAATGCAGTGTTGCTGATATACCACATCAGATTGACTTTGCTGTATCTATTTAAATGCATACATTTAAAATATTTATCCTTAATAAATTGTCGTGATCTCACTAACTTAAAATGCAAAATGAATATTTTATGATTATCTTGAAATTAAATAAGAATGTGAATATTCAGTTGCTGATACCCAAAATAACTTTAGTCTTGCATTTACACTAAACAGGATCAATATTGTAAATTAACATACTTGTACATTTCACTTACAGACCCAGTTTCATCAAATGGTTGAACTCACTGAGGAAGCTAGGAAAGCATATCAAGAAATGTTGAACGCTCTCGAGCTAGAGTTAAGGGAAGATAACGGAAATTTAATGGAGCCAGTGTGCAATATTTCAGAGGAAAGTACCTTTGCACATGATATCATGACCTCTCAAGCTTTTAGTGAACCCACTGAGCCAGAATATGGTGCGTATCAAATAACGTGCAGGCATATAAATCCATATGGGCCCATTTCTACAATCATGTTTATTGATTTTAAGGTTCTCTTGAAAAACATTTAGTTAAAATGTAATAATTTGTGAAGAAAACTAGTTGAAAACGTAAATCATCAACCTGAGGGGGGAGGGTGTAACAATAGCTTTGAGTCAAATAAATCAAATGTGGACAAGTCACTGGTAGAATCAGAATAGGACACCATAAAATCTATCTTTTTCTGGCCCAGCTCGTCCATGCCAACTGGGATGCCTTCATTATGCCTGTATCCTTCCATGTCTTTCTTGTACATTCCAAAATGTACATTTTCAAGTACATGTCCAAATGCCTTTTAAGCACAGTAATTGTTCATTCCTTGAAGCTTCATTATGACTGTCAGATTCCATTTTAGTGTAGTAATCTTACCTTTCTTTCTACACCAACCGCAAATTAGTATCATGTGGTCATAAAAGGGGTTTGTATGATGGACTTTCTTAGTGAAAGTGCTTCTGCATAACTTGAATTTACCCAATTGAATTGCGTATTTCCCGCAAATACACTATCCACAAATATGAAAACAATTCAGATATGGGTTAATAGTGGAAGGTATATTTAATGTGAACAGTACCATCACTGCAACACCTATAAATAAATAATCTGCCAACCAATGCTGAGTAATTCGGCCAGAATTTATCTTCTCCAAGCCTCCTCGGGACCTTAGTCCAAATATGATAAAAGAGCTCAATATCAGAAGTAAAGTGTAAATGGCTTCCCATGTGGTAGTGATATCCAGGCAGCATTTGACCAAGTGTTATATAAAAAAAATCTCTAATTAAATTGAAGTGCAAACCCTTCTGGTAGCTGGATTCTTACCTAGTATGGATGAAGGTCTTTGTAATTGTTGGAGGCCAGTCATTCCGTCCCTGACCATCACAGCATGTTTCCTGGACAATATTGGAGGCTAAACCATTTTTGATTGTGTCATCAGTGACTTTCCCTCATCATAAAGGTTACAATACAACTTTATTTATCCCAGGAGGAAATTTAGAGGTGAAGTTATTTGCTGATGATTGTATAAGAAAGAACTGCAGATGCTGGAAAAATCGAAGGAAGACAAAAATGCTCGAGAAATTCAGCGGGTGAGGCAGCATCTATGGAGAGAAGGAATAGGTGACGTTTCGGGTCGAGACCCTTCTTCAGACTGATGTCGGGGGGGAGGGCGGGAAAAAGGAAGAGGCGGAGACAGTAGGTTTGTGGGAGAGCTGGGAAGGGGGAGGGAAAGGAGGGAGAAAGAAAGGACTATCTGAAATTAGAGAAGTCAATGTTCATACCATTGGGATATAAACTACCCAAGCAAAATGAGATGCTGTTCCTCCAATTTGCACACGGCGATCACTTTGCTCAACACCTCCGCTCAGTTTGCACTAACCAACTTGATCTCCCTGTGGCTCAGCACGTCAACTCCCACTCCCATTTCGAATCTGACCTTTCTGTCCTGCCCCCCCTCCATTGCCAGAGTGAGACCCACCGCAAATTGGAGGAGCAGCACCTCATATTTCTCTTGGGTAGTTTACGCCCCAGCAGTATGAACATTGACTTCTCTAATTTCAGATAGTCCTTGCTTTCTCCCTCAAGCCTACTGTCTCCGCCTTTTCCTTTCTTCCCCCCCCCACCCCCGACATCAGTTTGAAGAAGGGTCTCGACCCGAAACATCGCCTATTCCTTCTCTCCATAGAAGCTGCCTCACCCGCTGAGTTTCTCCAGCATTTCTGTCTACCTGCTGATGATTGTAAATATTTATGTTCCACTTCCAGCACTTCCAATAATGTCGCAACATCTTTACATGATTGAAACAGAGGCAGAAGGAACAATTATCAATTCAAGTTACAGATCAACCACTTTCATTCTCCATTTCAAATAACACACTGTGCCCCAATATTCCCTTTCTTCCATTTTTCTTGCCTTGTTCGACATGCACTGTTTCAACTTTTGCTAACCTGACTTCAAAACACTTCCAGTTTCTAACATTCATTTGTGCAAAAGCAACTCCTTTTTCATTATTACAATGAGCAAATAAACCTTTTCACACTAAAATGACTGTTACTCAAGGGGTTAAATTGGGTTTAATCATGAACTCAAAATGTAGTATTTTAAAACCTTATAATTTGCACCAGCTATCATTTAGTAAATGAAGATTTAAAAAAAATTATTGATGCCATTTGCAACGATGAAATCATATTAAGCAGTCAAACAGGACTGATCAAAGGAGAAGGAACCAGCTACATTTGAATTTATTGGAATATCTGATAATTTGCCTTTTCAATTTTTATGCAAATTGCAATTACTTTAGGGCGTGATGTTACCAGTGGCTGTGATTTGATGTATAATGGAATGAATTTACTCGTCCAACTCTCTTTCCTGCAGTTAATACATGGAGGCATTTGCTAAAGAGACAGTGTAATCCCAACCTATCAGACACTGAAAACACTCGAACCACAGAGGCTTTGCACAGCGACTCAGAAGAAGAAACTGGTGATTGTGTGCAAGATTATCCAAAGTCCATTCTTGATTATGAATGTCAAACAGCAATAAGATGAATAAATGAATGTGGTTTGTGATGGCACGATATAATGTTTCCACAGCTCTCAATCCTAAGGAAAGTTGGAAAGTGTAGGAAATGTTGATTAATATATGCAGCAAGTGAAATGGCCTACCATAACTGTCACTTCATTAAAAACAGTTGTAGATTCCCTTCATAGCCGCGGGGTTTAACCTGAATGAAGTGTCTCATAATTGAAACATTTGATAGCCAATTAATAATATTAATTGATCCATGATAAATAGGCAAACTTAAAGTCCAAGTAAGCCACATTCAGCATGATGAATAGCTAGAAATAAGTGTTACCCAGAATGAGGTTGGCTGTAGTGGTGACATTTTGCTCGTCTGCAACTACTATAATCAACTTTAAAATAGTCACAGAAATCAATATGATGTAGCAGAAGGTATGTTTTCTTTGCTTCCTTTTGAAATCCCTGCCTTAATAGTCCCCAGAAGATTGCTGGTTTATTCTGGTGCAAAGCCCATCCTGAAACGATAAATGGTTTGGTAGCTTGAAATTGCAGTGTCCTAGATATCACTATTGTGAAACCTTTTATGTAATTAGACTTGCAGATACATTTATACATCTAATGGAATAGTTACCTTCATTGCAAAACATGGTAATAATCTAATTGTTGCTAGTTAAATTTACTTCACGCATTGGAGCACACCTTTGTAGGCACACTGACCACCTCAATTCCATCAGGACATATTTCCACAAGTGCCTGCTCAGGGTAAGAACAATATACCAAATGTCTTGTGCTGCATTTCATTAATTTTAACAACTCTTCTACTTTGCGTGGAACTCCAAGCAATTTTCCCCAAAATCATTCATTTTGTGAATGTTCAAATGTGTATTTAAACGTAAATTTACCTATGTTGAATCTTGGTCCTCAGCTACAAACTACACTACTGATTAGACACCAGCAATTGCAGATGCTGGTTTACAAAAAAAGACACAGAGTGCTGGAGTAACTCAGTGGGTCGGGCAGCATCTCCGGTGGACATGATTGAAGGTGTTCTTGATCCGGACTGAAGAAGGGTTCCGACTTGAGGTATTTGTCTCCCATTGATGCTGCCTGACCCGCTGAGTTATTCCAGCAAAGTCTTTCTTGCACTACTGATCAATTAAATGTGCATTTCAAATGTACTTAAATGAATGTTACAATTTGTGATGGCAGTGAGCTACATGGCTAGAAAAATACTAAGTAAAATAATAAGCAGCCCTTCTGAATAATTTGAACTGCAAGAAACATACTGAAACCTTTTTGTTGTGTGTTCCACATCAATGTTTTGTGTTCATGTGATTAATTTACTAACAGTGCCTCGAATTAAGTTGATTCAATTGAATATCCTTTTGATAAGAGGGCGATAGCCTGCTCTGATTCGAGTTGCACCAATGGTTTGAAGCACCACAAGTATGTTTAGAACAGTTAATACAACATCATACACTTTAAAACACCAGCTGAACGCATCTTTCCACTCAATAATTAATTGCTACATTAATGCGCATTTGCCACATTACTCTGCTAAATAGCAGCCCCAGTTAATGTAGAATCATGAGTAAAAAATAGCTAAGTGTTAAAAGAAAGCAAGCTGCTGCAAATCAGCTTTAATAGCCGATGAAAAATTGCTGCAGTCAAGAACACAGGTTTTTAGTCAGTGAGTTTTTCATGGTCAAAACAAACATATTTAAATACTAGTTCCGATTACACTGACAGCTATGTAATTTATTGTCCATTTGCAACTAAGGGCAGAATGCTTTTTGCCAAAATAAATAAACAGATTTAAAGCAAAGACACACATTTAAGCTGTACTCAAATTTTGGATTTTTGCCTTATCTGCAATTGGCATTAAACAGTGAAACTTATGTGGGAGTTTAGTAATATTTTAAATAAAAACAGTAAATACTAAAAACATTCAGGTCATAGTTTTTCCAGCACTCGTGTTTTTATTTTCGATCAGTGATATTTATTGAGTAATACATTACTACTGATTTCTGACCTAACTAAATTCCAATTTATATGATAATCTGTAATACAAGATTCTATGGTGAGGAATAAATGCTACTTATGCTTACTACATAAAATAAGTTAGAAAGAGTATCATTAAACTGTTAATGAACAGTGTGTAAAAGTTATCAAAACATTTTGTTGTTCCCCCTATTCTATCTGCTTCACGTTTTCACTGCAAATTTTTCATCCTTAAAAAAGAATTACGACTGTTCCTCTATCAGGTTATCTAAGTACAAAAAAGTTAAATTCAAGAGGTCAATATTTAAAGTTCTGGAAAACAAGAAAGACACAGATTCAGTTCGCTATTAATGAAAGTCTTACTCAGAGCAGTATATTTGTTGGCGAAGGTTAGTGAACATGGTGCATCTGAATGTGCGTTTAAAGGCAAGGAATGTGGCAGGAGTAAGTTGGGTTTGTTTTTAAAAGTCCTCCAATATTTTCCAGTGATATTTTATCTTTTGCTAGACAATGTCAGTGTAACTCATTAAACAGCTGTTATGTATAATTTTAATTTAAAGTACTGCCTAATAATCTGCAGTGTTTTCAACATTTGAGTTTCATGCTATTTTCAGGTTATTTTCTTTAAAACACCTAAATTGTTTTGACATGTTTAATAAAAACGTAAACTTTAATTTAAATGGATGCGATTGTGGGACAGTCCCATAATGTATTTATTAAGTTAGAAAGTGAATTCAGTTATGCTTTTATAACTGGCACATAGAAGGATTATGCCTGTACTGTCGTGAGTATTATTGCTCTCCCATAGTCAGTGCACATTGGGCAGGGGTTGAGGTTATTACCCAATTTCCTGCAAAAGTATCAAACCAAAGACAAATATGCCGTCAATTTTTTGGTTCTCATCTTTATCTTTCCTTCTTTGGCTGCAAGCATACAAAGAAAATGCTGAACACAACAGCTGCATAGAGTACAAGCTAGCCATGGTATACTGAGAGCTAATCAAGACAGTTGCAGTTTCTCCATGCCACTCGTGTCCAAACATAATTGGTTCCAGTCCAAGGGTTGTAATGAAGCTTGGGACTATTCCAAGTTTGCAAAATCAGTGCTCATGTATTCTTTATGCAAACACAATATTGGTAAAGCAGCTGCAAACAGATAGTTGAAAAATAATACTTACCGAAAAATGAATGTTTTGCTCCTATGATTTTATAATGAATCTACGAAGGCCCCGCAAAAGATCTGCTTTTCTTTTAAAGGAGAGTACTATTATACTCTCCGTCTTTGTCTTAAGGCCAATAAAAGCTGTGATGCAATAAGAGGTGATTGGGAGTACTGGCACTGCCTACTGCTCTGTCGTTCTGCTGGTTTGATTTGGGAAAGCAATCAATATTTAAATATTGTAAAGCTGTGACTATTTAAAGATATGTTTGTGCTGTAAATAATTAAATTTTATGCTATTGAGCATAGGCTGATTGCCTTTCCATAAAATAGACAAATGTCTACAATTTTTTGGGGGGGTTTCTTTGAAAGACTAATTTAGTACTATAATACTTTATGAAAGCTAGTTTGATATACATGATTGTTACATTCTTATTCTATAAATTTATATTGAGTGATTAAACTCAAATGTTGCTGCTTTTGAATATTTTTGAAAAATAAACATTTTGATGAAAGGGAAGTAGCGAGTGATTTTTTTTTTTAGGTCTGGCTGTCAAAACTCACCTTCCTGGTGATGTCTTTCTGGAACAAGAACTTGTGTGCATCTGAAAAATGGAGGTATTGCTGACCAAAGTTGTTTCACTATGATCTGCTTGTTGATTTTGGTGGCGTCAGGAAAAGGAAGAAGTGGTTGCATGTGTTTCATAATAAACCCATTGTGGTGCTCGGGCATGGTGGTCTTGTCCCATTGCTGCTACTCTCATCTAGAAGTCTGGCACCAACCAAGAGTGTTCTGTGTCATCATCCTGTCTATATCCTGCCTAAGATAGATGTCAAGTTTGCCCTTGGGAATTGAGCCCCATGATCAACAGGCAAGAAACGGCATTCTTAGAACCGTCATCATCATCATTGCTGGGGATTATAACCAAGGTAGATTGAAAGTGTCCTTGCTTAACCACCTTCAACATGTTATCTTCAACACCAGAGGACACAATACACCTGACCACCGCTAGACCACCATCCAGAACAGATTATGCACGTTTGAGATTTAAACCAGGGCAGGACTTGTACAATAAGTGCATGTGGAGGCTATGTTGTGGAACAGAGACCGAGAGACCGAGGAACATCATTTTCTGAAAGTGAGGACAAGGATAACGTGGAGGGTGGTGGCATTTGACACAGCTGTCAAGGCATTGAGTTCAGGAGTTGGGACATTATGTAACAATTGTTCAAACTGGTGAGACCCCACTTGGAGCATCGTGTGTAGTTCTGGTCATCCAGCTGTATGATGTCATTAAGCTGCAATGGGTTGACCATACTTTACAACAAAGGTCCCAATGTTTGCTTGCATGCTGTGCATCAATGGGAAGGGCCAGGGCCTTATCCCGTTAATTTAAACTGACAAGGCTATGAACTACAATAATTTGAAAAAGACCTTTCCAGGGAAATAGTCAACACACAAATATGTGGTGTGAAATCTGGCCCTGGATTCAAAGTCACTGTTCTTAAGATAGATGCCAACATCTTCATCGTTTTTTGTTTGGTTTATGACAATAAATTTATTTGGTTTTATTAATCTTCAGAATTACTAAGAGTAGAAATTCAAAGAAAGGATTTTCTTATGAAAAACAGGAAATTATGCAAACATCTCTGGAAATCGCACTTTATTTAAAGTTCACAGGATCACATTCATAATTCTGCAGCGTTCATTAAAATAATAAATATTTTACACAAAATATTTTTGGCATGCACTGCAAATTCAGAAGTTCCAAATATTGGCACATAAGTTGTAATTAATTTCAACCCTTCAAAGAAAGCGAGAGCAGTAATTTGGCCGTGATATCTCCAAGATGCAGGCACTTTTTCATTAATCATTATGCAGTACTATGACAGGTTTTCTTGTAGTATGCAATGTTATTGCTCTTGTTTGGAATTCTGTGTTAAATACAAATTTGGTACCTGGTTTTTATGAACACAAACACACGTGCTCCAAACCAAGTGAATAATCCAGGATTCTAAAATGATTCAAGTCTCCAACATTGATGAAAAGGATTAGATGGGAACAGGATTCCATTCTTTAACATAATAACATTTGTTACACAGGCTGTGAAACCCTGACTAATATCCAACATCAACATTTGTTAGTGGGACTCAGTTTAACCATGCTTTTGTTGTAGCCAACTTCAAGGTTGAAAAATGACAATCGTAACTTGTAAACTAGAGAACTATCTCTGCGACTCTTGTGAAATCACTTTTAGTGTAAAATAAGGTTCAGGAATTACCTTTGGATTGGTCATAAATATGTTACTGCAGACTGGATTTGAAGAATTGCACTGTGTCTAGAAACAGTCCAAGGATCAGCATAACAAGTAACAGTAATAAGTTATATATTCAGCAAATTATGCATTATTCTCAAAGTTCATTATCAAGAATGAGCTTTTCAGCCAATGGTAAAGTTAAAGTTATTCTCTTGCTGGTATTTGCGGTAATACATCACTTGACTTTCATTATACAAAAATCCTTTGCGTATCTCATTCTAGATTCTCCTCATCACAGCTGTCCTGTAAATTCAAAAATAAACTGGTTATATTCACCTCATAGTTATGTTGTTGTAAGATTAAAATATCCCACTGTACCAAAAGGATCTAGAGGCATAACCAATTAGTTTAACATAGCATGTAAAGCACAACTGGTGCCTGGAAATTGACTCATTATGTATTTCCAAGCTCATCTGTGACTTGAGGGAAGTCTGGGAAAATTAGTAAATTAATCTAGTTTGCTTTAAGTCTAGCGCTCAGCTCCACCAGGCTCCGATCTGTATCAAGCAACATTTCTTATTGAGATTCTAGAGAAAAGGGAAGAGAGAGATGGTGAATCTACACCTAATAGAACACAAAGACTGGGTTTGTGGGGGAGTATTAACTGAATCAATAAAATGTATACTCTCCACTTATTTTGAATCAATTCCAACAAATGTTTTCCATTTACATTTTTTGAGTTTACCATCTTAAATATTCCCTTCAAGGTTGAAGTGACCAGGGTTCACAAATCTTTTTTATTAACTCAGATTGCTACTGATTAGAAACAGCAATTTGTTTTTCTCTGCACCATCTCACATTCCTTGCATTTCAGTGATCAGGCAGATTTATTTATCTTGTGAAAACACTGCACTTTGTGCATGGCTTCCATCAGGTTCATTTTCTGAATTATTTTCACTGGTACTTGAACGTAAAAGGCCTTGGAACATTTCTGGTACAATCAGAGGGTGTGGGAAAGGGAATGCATCACCTGTTTCTATAAAATAATGGTGGCTTATCACTTCCCAATTACCATCCCACTAATTGGGCCAAGATTCATTGGTGGGGAGGAGACAACAACTATTTTATTTATCCTGTTTACTGTCTTTCAACCAATTCTCAAACCATACTGGTCTATGATGCTCTAACTTTGCCAGGAAAACCTCATCTACGGAAATTTGTCTGAAAATCCGCAAGCATCATCTCTACTTGTTCCTCTCAAGTACTCTGCCAGATAGATCCTCAAAGACCACTAATATATTAAACAATTTATCTTTCATGATGTGATCAAGCAAAGTCAATATAGATTTAAGATTAGACACTTAACAGCTGAAGTACTGAACATCTGTATCTCTGGATTACATGGATAGGTGACATTTCAGGCTGGGGCCCTTCTTCAAACTAATTTTAGTGAGGGGGCAGGGGAGGAGAAAGCTGGAAGAGAGGTGGGTGCAGGAGAAAGTTTGGCAAGTGATAGGTGGATGCATATGGGGGGGGGGGGGGGGGTCCAATTGGCAGATGAATAGACAAACGCTGAAAAACACTCCTGCCATTTCTTTGTCCAGATTTCTAACTGATCTATATCCTGTAGTATTCTTTGACAACCTTCCTTGCTATCTAAATGTTCTAATTTAAGAGTAATCGGGAATGGACTGTAACTGCAGATGTGTCTAAGGCACTCACATCCTTGAAAATGGGCGAAAACTCTTTTCATTTATTTTTGGTTTTAAACCTCTCAAGGACTCATCCTTGAGTTGGTTAGAGGAACCAACGAGAGAACAGGCTATTCTAGACTGGGTATTGAGTAATGAGGAAGGGTTAGTTAGTAGTCTTGTGCGTGCCCCCTTGGGCAAGAGTGACCATATTATGGTTGAGTTCTTCATTAGGATGGAGAGTGATATAATTAATTCGGAAACAAGTGTACTGAACTTAAAGAAAGGTAACTTTGAGGGTATGAGATGTGAATTGGCCAAGTTAGACTGGCAATTGATTCTTAAAGGGTTGACGGTGGATGTGCAATGGAAGGCATTTAAAGACAGCATGGATGAACTACAACCATTGTTCATCCCAGTTTGGCAAAAAAATAAATCAGGGAAGGTAGTGCATCCATGGATAACAAGGGAAATCAGGGATAGTATCAAATCAAAAGATGATGCATACAAATTAGCCAGAAAAAGCAGCCTACCAGAGGACTGGGAGAGGACTGGGAGAGGACTGGGAGTCCAGCAGAGGAGGACAAAGGGCTTTATTAGGAAAGGGAAAATAGATTATGAAAGGAAATCGGCAGGGAACATAAAAACTGACTGCAAACGTTTTTATAGATATGTGAAGAGAAAAAGATTAGTTAAAACAAATGTAGGTCCCTTGCAGTCAGAAACAGGTGAATTGATCATGGGTAACAAGGACATGGCAGACCAATTGAATAACTACTTTGGTTCTGTCTTCACTAAGGAAGACATAAAAAATTGCCGGAAATAAAAAGGGACCGGGGGTCAAATGAGATGGAGGAACTGAGTGAAATCCAGGTTAGCCAGGAAGTGGTGTTAGGTAAATTGAATGGATTAAAGGCTGATAAATCCCCAGGGACAGATAGGTTGCATCCCAGAGTACTTAAGGAAGTAGCCCCAGAAATAGTGGATGCATTAGTGATAATTTTTCAAAACTCTTTAGATTCTGGAGTAGTTCCTGAGGATTGAAGGGTAGCTAATGTAACCCCACTTTAAAAAAAAAGGGGGGGGGGGAAGAGAAAATGGGGAATTACAGACCAGTTCTAACATCGGTAGTGGGGAAACTGCTAGAGTCAGTTATTAAAGATGGGATAGCAGCGCATTTGGAAAGTGGTGAAATCATTGGGCAAAGTCAGCATGGATTTACAAAAGGTAAATCATGTCTGACGAATCTTATAGAATTTTTCGAGGATGTAACTAGTAGAGTGGATAAGGGATAACCAGTGGATGTGTTATATCTGGACTTTCAGAAGGTCCCACATAAGAGATTAGTATACAAACTTAAGCACACGGTATTGGTGGTTCAGTATTGATGTGGATAGAGAACTGGCTGGCAGGCAGGAAGCAAAGAGTAGGAGTAAACGGGTCCTTTTCAGAATGGCAGGCAATGACTAGTGGGGTACCGCAAGGCTCAGTGCTGGGATCCCAGCTATTTACAATATATATTAATGATTTGGACGAGGGAATTGAGTGCAACATCTCCAAGTTTGCGGATGGCACGAAGCTGGGGGGCAGTGTTTAGCTGTGAGGAGGATGCTAGGAGGCTGCAAGCTGACTTGGATAGGTTGGGTGAGTGGGCAAATGCAGTATAATGTGGATAAATGTGAGGTTATCCACTTTGGTGGCAAATACTGGAAAGTAGACTATTATCTGAATGGTGGCCGATTAAGAAACGGGGAGATGCAACGAGACCTGGGTGTCATGGTACACCAGTCATTGAAAGTAGGCATGTAGGTGCAGCAGGCAGTGAAGAAAGCGAATGGTATGTTAGCATTCATAGCAAAAGGATTTGAGTATAGGAGCAGGGAGGTTCTACTGCAGTTGTACAGGGTCTTGGTGAGAACACACCTGGAGTGTTGCGTACAGTTTTGGTCTCCAAATCTGAGGAAAGACATTCTTGCCATAGAGGGGGTACAGAGAAGGTTCACCAGACTGATTCCTGAGATGTCAGGACTTTCATATGAAGAAAGACTGGATAATCTTGGCGTGTACTCGCTAGAATTTAGAAGATTGAGGGGGGATCTTATAGAAACTTACAAAATTCTTAAGGGGTTGGACAGGCTAGATGCTGGAAGATTGTTCCCAATGTTGGTGAAGTCCAGAACAAGGGGTCACAGTTTAAGGATAAGGGGGAAATCTTTTAGGACCGAGATGAGAATAACATTTTTCACACAGAGAGTGGTGAATCTGTGGAATTCTCTGCCACAGAACGTAGTTGTAACATTTAAAAGTAAAGTGGATAGGTATATGGACGTGAAGGGAATGGAGGGGTATGGTCTGAGTGCAGGTAGATGGGACTAGGGGAAAACAAATGGTCGGCACGGACTGGAAGGGCCGAGAGGGCCTGTCTCCGTGCTGTAATTGTTATATGGTTATATGGTTATATGGCAGTTGAGGTCACTTCATTGGCTATATTTAAGAGGGAGTTAGATGTGGCCCTTGTGGCTAAAGGGGTCAGGGGGTATGGAGAGAAGGCAGGTACAGGATACTGAGTTGGAAGATCAGCCATGATCATATTGAATGGCGGTGCAGGCTCGAAGGGCCGAATGGCCTACTCCTGCACCTATTTTCTATTTTTCTATCCTTTTGTAAACTCCTCCAGCCTGAGAATATGACAAGATTTTACCTATGAGTTTCAGATATAATTGTTCAAATGTCAGTGGCTGTAGTTTTTGGTCATTTACCTGAATATCTCTTTAAATAGTTAGGTATAAAATTTTGTTTGGGACTTTGCTTTTTACATTTGTTGTGCTGCTGTTTTCCCATTCAAGTATAACGCAATGAAAAGGTTACTAACATAAGTTCACATTGTGGTTGATAGATACAAAATGCTGGAGTAACTCAGCGGGCCAGGCAGCATCTCTGGAGAGAAGGAATGGGTGACGTTTCGGGTTGAGACCCTTCTTCAGTATGAAGCTTACTCCAGCTTTGTGTGTCTATCTTTAGTTTAAACCAACATCCCCAGCTCCTTCCTACACATTGTGGTTAACATTTTCAAAATATATGGAAGTTTTCAATAAAGTTCAAGCGTTGCATTCAAGGCTACTGTCACAATAAGATCGTGAACAGAAGCCCAGCATTGTCTGAAATATCATGCAAGGTTCCACTCTTAATTATGCTTCCAGGAGAAATAATAGGAGAATGAAGATTGCACGTAATGCCCCTGTCCCACTTAGGAAACCTGAACGGAAACCTCTGGTGACCTTGCGCCCCACCCAAGGCTTCCGTGAGGTTCCCGGAGGTTTTGGTCACTCTCCCTAATGGTCGAAAGTGGCTTCCGCGTAGTTGAGGCCTCTTCTATGTTCCTGCGATTATTTCAACAAAATCAAAACCAGCCTTGACTAAAAATAGGTTGCCGTTTGGTCGAAGCCAGTGGAGTGGGGTCGCTATTTACTTACAGGCAATCGAAGGCAACCTCCTTCGCTGACCGGCCATTTTGATTGGCTTATTGGAGTTTTCAGCAAAGATCCTATAGGATCTTTGGTTTTCAAGACCTAGAAGGTCCGCCGGAAGAAAAAATGCCCGCTAACTTTATTAAACTTCTTAAAACTCTCTCCACTCCTTCTCCCCCCCTCCCCCCCCCCCCCCCCCCCCCCCCCCCCCCTTCTCTGCCTCCCTCGCTCTCTAAAGGACTTACCGTGCTCTGTGGAGCCATTTACCTTCCTCTTCATCGCGCAGACAGCGCTCCTTGCTGTTCCTGGCCCCCACCTTCGCTCTGTGTGTGCGTTCGTGTGTGTGCGCGCGCGCGGTCGGTATTAAAGATACTGTAGGATCTTTGGTCAGTAGATGCAGCTCACGCTTCGGTCGAGGCTTTCTAGGCGAGTGACCAAAACCTCTGGCGACTCATGGAAACCTTGGGTGGGGCGCAAGGTCTCCAGTGGTTTCCGTTCAGGTTTCCTCAGTGGGACAGGGGCATTAGTGACCCTCAAGATAGGATCAATCCACACAACTTTAATGTGCCCCTTAGCGACTGACTCAGTTTCCCATTGCTGTGGTTTGTCTTGTCTCAAGAACAATAAGACAAATTGCAAGAAAATAAGAAAGACTCATGTTAACAAGCAAATAAATAAAGCATGTTGATTCTTAAATTTGCTGCTTTAGGACGAGATAATAAAGCCCAAAATTGCATGCTGAAATAATGGGATTTGAGGGGTAGGGTGGAGAGAATTAAAATGCTTAAGCTTGTACCATTAATGAGGAACTCTTAGATGATAATAGATATACTTTACACTACTTCTTACCCATGACTTCATCCAGGCTTGCATCACTTTTTCATGCTCATCGACTGCCTTCCTCCATTTCGTCAGCTCTGTCAACCATTTGCTTTTGGCAAGGGCATCTAAATCCAAAGCAAAATAAATTAATTAGTTATGATCATCAGGTTTTTTTAACTTAATATGCCTATAACTGGAAATTAATGCCTCACGTTCAAATGAATCATCTTTGGCACCATGAAACCATGTTAAGCTGCGTGAAAGCAACTCCAGGAGATGATGTGAACTGGAAACACACAAGGCTGCAGACGCTGAATTTTAGAGCAACAAAATCAAATCTGGCGGAGGAATTCAACCGATGAAGCAGTGTCTGTTGATGCTTCAAGTCAGGATCCTTCATCGTGACAATAAAGTATTTTCATTCATGACTGTTGTGTATCAGTTCAAACTCCAAGCTCTAGTAAGGAATTGTATATTTCAAGCTACCTGCAAGTGGCAATGCAACACATTCCAAAGGACCCTGTCTGCATAGATATAAAGGGAAACTAAGCTAACACTGGGGACAATAAACTTTTAACTTAATAAATAGTGACAGGACCAAAAATTTATTTTATTTTTAAATCAATTCTAACAAAATAAATTCTGCTTCCTTTATACATCCTCAAGATCCCCATTTAGCAAGCCTCAGTGCATTGGTATGCCAGAAAACTCTGATTTGATGTGCAGACGAGGTCAAATGGTCCATAAATTTAATCAGAGCTGCCGCATATGCGCTCTCAGATGGTTCAAAGACAAACTGCATTGTTTCATTATTGAACAATTATTGATGTGCAAGCATCAAACTCATAGAAAATCACTTGCATGGGGATTGTAACAGTAAATAGCAGGTGACCCCCCCCCCCCCCCCCCCAGCAACAAGAATGATTACTAGCAAGAAAACTTCTGATACATATAATTTTTAAATAGCTTTTAAATTGATCCTAGTATAGACAGCTTTAACTACAGTTTTATAGTTTATTATTGTCAGAGGTATACTGAAAAGTTTTTGTTTGTGTGCTATCCAGTCAAGGAAAAGACTATATTTGGTCGCCTAATTATAGGAAGGATGTCAACAAAATAGAGAGAGTACAGAGGAGATTTACTAGAATGTTGCCAGGGTTCCAGCAACTATGTTACAGAGAAAGGTTGAACAAGTTAGGTCTTTATTCTTTGGAGCGCAGAAGGTTAAGGGGGGACTTGATTGAGGTTTTTAAAATGATGAAAGGGATAGACAGAGTTGACGTGGATACGTTTTTCCCATTGAGGGTAGGGAAGATTCAAACAAGAGGGCATGACATGAGAATTAAGGGACAGAGGTTTAGGGGTAACGTGAGGGGGAACTTCTTTACTCAGAGGGTGGTGGCTGTGTGGAATGAGCTTCCAGCAGAAGTGGTGGAGGCAGGATCGATTTTAACATTTAAAAGTAAAGTGGATAGGTATATGGACGTGAAGGGAATGGAGGGGTATGGTCTGAGTGCAGGTAGATGGGACTAGGGGAAAACAAATGGTCGGCACGGACGGGAAGGGCCGAGAGGGCCTGTTTCCGCGCTGTAATTATTATATGGTTATATGGTTATACATGAATACAATCTGGTTGTTCACCGTGCACAGATAAAGGATAAAGGGTACAACATTCAGTGCAAAGATATGACATTGAAATCCAATAAAGTCCAATTAAAAATAGGCCAAAGATCTCCAGTGAGGTAGATGGGAGCGCACACGAGCTGATGAGAGAACCGTACATTTGCCTGATAACAACTGGGAAGCAGCTGTTTCCTGAATCTGAAGGTATGTGTTTTCAGTTGGGTGCAATGCTCCTGCTGTCACTTTGATTGTCTCCCACACATTCCCTAAGATCATTTAAAGTAGGAGGGGGACCAGACCAAATGGACCTATGCTGCCATGTAATAAGATCATGACTAATTTAGGAGTTAGCTCCACTCTCCTGTCTGTTTCGAACACCCCTTGATTCTGCCAGTCTACCCCTTCTTACCCAGATCTACCTTATACTTGCAGATCTAACCCACCCGTTCCCCTCACCTCTTTATCAACTATCTCCCTTCTATTCCATCAGTTTGAAGAAAGTCCCTGACCCAAAACATTGCCGGTATAATTTCCCTCCACAGATTCCTGCAGCAGTTTATCATTTGCTCTTTGATCCTGCATTTGTTCAAAAGTCTATTTTGCTTACTGAATGTATTCATGGGATGGAGAATTCCAAAGATCCATGATCTTCCAAGAAGGATTTCGTCTTCATCTTTGTCTTAATAGGGCAATTCTGAAACAATACTCCCAAGATCTGGATTTGCCACAAAAGCAAACAAAACTCTCAGTTTTGACCAGGTCAAATCCCTTAAACCTCTGAGATATTTTGATAAGATCTCATTGTACTGAACTCTAATGGGAATAGACTCAACAAACTGAACCTTTCTTCACAAGGTGATCCTTTCATCTCAGGAGGCAAGCCAGTGGCCGTTTTATTTTATCCTTACAACCTCAGCAGGAGGTAGCAGAGAACAATTTTCCATTTTGATCTTTGGTTTGCCAGAGTTTACATATATTTTTGGCAGCAAGACTCATTTCCTTCAAGAACTGTTTGGTGAACACCATGCACACAATATTCCTAGTTCGTCATGATTCCTTTGCTGACCAATTTTCTCCCCTCAGTCGCTGGAGAAATTGACGAGCATTTCTTTCACCACTGACTGAATACTAACACTGTGCATTGGAAATTCAGCTTGTCGCACAACTACATCTCATGACTCGGTCACTTTTCACCACCAACTTAGGAGCAACATCCACTGCTG
The DNA here is from genome assembly GCA_035221665.1 of Okamejei kenojei. Taxonomy (NCBI): domain Eukaryota; kingdom Metazoa; phylum Chordata; class Chondrichthyes; order Rajiformes; family Rajidae; genus Okamejei; species Okamejei kenojei. Next base: position 107,126,888 of record CM069133.1, on the reverse strand, counting down.
ACAAAATCTGCCGCACATACTTTCATATCCTCCACTGACAATGGTAATTCTCTAATTAGTCAATGGTGCAAACATATAGTGATACTGGCGATTCAAACCTTTCTCGCTTCCTCTACAAGTTAAATGCATCACCAGCATCACATCAGGTTGGAGCCTGATTGCTATAAAGTTCAGTAAAATAAATATTAATGAAAAATAAAAATCTTAAGAATCAAGCACCTACAATGTGACTTTAGTGGAATGAAGCAATCACTAGCTTAACCATGTAGGTCTGGATGTCGCCAAGCCATTTTTATATTGTTGGGCAGTGCCAATGTTAGTGCCTCTTGCTTTATCTCCCCCAAATGGACTCTGTCAAATTCTTGTCCACCATATTTTGTGGCACTCCTGGGAATAACCTAATAAACCATTTTTAACCTTCTCTTGTGGCCAGAAGTGTGTGCACTACTGCAGCTATGCCCTATCTAGTATTTATAACATTTTAGTAAAAACTTCCCAGCCCGTGTTCAATAGCTCGATTAATGAAGGCAAGTAAGTATCCCATATTATTGATCACCTCGTCCATCTGTCCAGCTATTTTCAGTTATGTAGGGTCACCTGGTGTCTTATACTTCATAGTATTGTGCCATTTATTACTTCCTTGCCTACTCCAACTAATTACCTCACAAGTGTGCAAACCCAGTGCTAGTTCTGGTCAGGTATATCCAATGCTTTCCAATGTTGTCAATTCACAGGACCAAATCTGGTTCAAAGAGAGTGATTTGAAAACAATACCAACAGTAAGAGCACTAGATGTATCTAAAATAAAATTCCTACCAGGTGAAGTCACATGTGTTTGGCGTTTCACATTGCCTGATTTACACCAACTCCCATGACAACCTTCAACACATCCAGAGTGGGATGGAATAATCTCAGATAGACACAAAATGCTGGAGTAACACAGCAGGTCAGACAGCATCGCTGGAGAAAATGGATAGGTGACGTTTCACGTCTGGACCATTCTTCAGACTGATTGTAGGGGAAGGGGGAGAGGAGGAGGAAAGAGGAAGGAGGAATCATCTCAATTTGCCTCAATACCAACAAAAGGTTTATTGTCCATAAATCGACAACCCAGTCCCACTGTCACAATATAACAAGTGTGTAAACTGTAAGATGGAGCACAGGAATCAAGTCTTTGCCAGTACTTTGCAAAACCATAAACGAGAAAAGGGAGCTAGGCACATAAGAATGCTCCTTCAATGTCCTTGCATGTTCATTTGGACATAGACATAGAAAGTAGGTGCAGGAGGAGGCCATTCGGCCCTTCGAGCCAGCACTGCCATTCATTGTGATCATGGCTGATCATCCCCTATCAATAACCCGTGCCTGCCTTCTCCCCATATCCCTTGACTCCACTAGCCCCTAAAGCTCTATCTAACTCTCTTAAATCCATCCAGTAACTTGGCCTCCACTGTCCTCTGTGGCAGGGAATTCCATAAATTCACAACTCTCTGGGTGAAAACGTTTTTTCTCACCTCAGTCCCAAATGACCGCCCCTTTATTCTAAGACTGTGGCCTCTGGTTCTGGACTCACCCAACATTGGGAACATTTTTCCTGCATCTAGCTGGTCCAGTCCTTTTATATTTTTAATTTTATATGTTTCTATAAGATCCCCCCTCATCCTTCTAAATTCCAGTGTATACAAGCCTGGTCTTTTCAATCTTTCCTCATATGACAGTCCCGCCATCCTAGGGATCAATCTCGTGAACCTACGCTGCACTGCCTCAGTCACAAGGATGTCCTTCCTCAAATTAGGAGACCAAAACTGTACACAATACTTCAGATGTGGTCTCACCAGAGCCCTATACAACTGCAGAATAACCTCTTTACTCCTATACTGAAATCCTCTTGTTATGAAGGCCAACATTCCATTAGCTTTCTTCACTGCCTGCTGTACCTGCACGCCAACTTTCAGTGACCGGTGTACAAGGACGCCCAGGTCTCGCTGCACCTCCCTCTTACCTAACCTAAACCCATTGAGATAATAATCTGCCCCCTTGTTTTTGCCGCCAAAGTGGATAACCTCACATTTATCTATATTATACTGCATCTGCCACGCATCTGCCTACTCACTCAACCTGCCCAGGTCACCCTGTAACCTCCTAATATCCTCTTCACAGTTCACACTGCCACCCAGCTTTGTGTCATCCACAAACTTGCTAGTGTTGCTCCTAATTCCCTCTTCCAAATCATTAATATATATGGTAAACAGTTGCGGCCCCAACACCGAGCCTTGCGGCACTCCACTCGCCACTGCCTGCCATTCTGAAAAGGACCCGTTCACTCCTACTCTTTGCTTCTGGTCTGCCAATAGATTTTCTATCCATGTCAACACCCTACCCCCTATACCATGTGCTCTAATTTTAGTCACCAGTCTCCCGTGCGGGACCTTATCAAAGGCTTTCTGAAAGTCTAGATACACTACATCCACTGGCACCCCTTCATCCATTTTATTTGTCACATCCTCAAAAAAATTCCAGAAGATTAGTCAAGCATGATTTCCCTTTCATAAATCCATGTTGACTTGGACTAATCCTTTTACTGCTATCCAAATGCCCCATTATTACCTCTTTAATAATTAACTCCAGCATCTTTCCCACCACCGAAGTCAGGCTAACTGGTCTGTAATTCCCCGTTTTCTCTCTTGCTCCTTTCTTGAAAAGTGGGATAACATTAGCTATCCTCCAATCCACAGGAACTGATCCAGAATCTATTGAACATTGGAAAATGATCACCAATGCGTCCACTATTTCTAGAGCCACCTCCCTGAGGACCCTGGGATGCAGACCATCAGGCCCAGGGGATTTATCACTCCCATTAGCCCACCCAATACTATTTCTTGCCTAATGAAAATTTCTTTCAGTTCCTCAACCCCCTTAGATCCTCTGTCCTCCAGTACATCTGGGAGATTGTTTGTGTCTTCCTTAGTGAAGACAGATCCAAAGTACCTGTTCAACTCTTCTGCCATTTCCTTGTTGCCCATAATAATTCCACCCGTGTTTGCCTTCCTTTCACCTGGGGCAAAATCCAGACATTCCGCACCCATGCACACAGAAGCAACAGTTCACTCCCACCCAAGTGCCTAAATGCAGCTCTCCTCAGGGACATTGACAAATATTTAAAAAATATCCGCTTAGGTTCTATAATTTATTTATCCTTGATTACATTTTTCTCCCTACTACGAAAAAAAACTCTCCAAGTTGCAGGCATCACACCAATGCAAATTATTGTTTCATTACTTTACCTTCAACTATGATGAGTACATTTGACTGCGCAGTTCCTTTTTTGGATATAACGTGACAATGATATTGTGTGTCTATAGTTACTATGTCCTTCAACCAGCTGATTGCATGGGTTCTCCCATCTCTTAATGCCTGAGTTTGGTGCTTGACAGAATCAGTCACCCTTTGACCATTTTTCTTCCAAATGAAGTGCAAATCTCTGGGTCCTGTAGAAAATAAAACATTTATAAATTATCACTGTCACTAAATGTTTTCCAATTACTTCAATTTAAGGCTCTCATTATTATCTGAGCCAGTCAAGAGCAACCAACAATGGTCAGATGTGTGACTTGTTGACAGCTGACGAAATGGACTAGTGGTGGGTGGATGCCCACATGTTCCAACATAAACTAATCGAAGCAAGAGAGCCTAGTGATAGTATTTACAAAATGCTGCAATTTTGCCGTTTGGGGTCAAGTCCCAGAGGATACCATCAGGAAGAACTCTGGGTTCTTCCTGATGCGATGAAGTCCACAGCCACAAGATTTTCTGTCACATGATGCCTTCTCCTAGTAGGACACTGAATCAAATGTTTGACAAGAAGTGTTGATCCTGTGACTTAAAGATCATTTGATTAAGCACAAAAATTATCACTTTTGTTTTAAGTTCTTTAAAAATCATGGATCATTAGTTGTTTTACCTTTAGTTCTATTCCAGAGCATTTGAAGGTACAGCAAGCAACAGTTTATATCAAAGAATAACATCCCTGTTTAAACTTCAACCGCAAGTCATAAAACCACTCGGGTTCAAGAATAGCTTCTTCTCAACAGCCATGAGGCTCTTGAACACTACATAACACTAACTGATGAACTTTGGTTTCATTAGGATTTGGGTCTTTTTTTTTGCACTAGTATTTGGGGTCATTAATTTGCTAACGTTTTAAAATATTTATCTATGTGGATTGTCAAGCTGCTGCAAGTAAAAATGTCATTGTTCTGTTGTCAGTAAGAATGACAATTGAACACTTGACTTGACTCTTGATCTGAAAATTGGTGTGGGGAGACAGGAATCCAATGACAGAAAATGTCAACTGGAAACGTTCAGCCCACAGACCACTTGGAATATATTTCACCTTAATTGGTAACATTGTCCCCAATCATTGTCATCATAAATCCTCCTTCCTTGGACTAACAGAGCCTCTGCCAATGTGATACAGGGCACAATATTTAGTCCTGAAAGGTTCCAGTGGAAGCACCACTGACATTGGCAATTTATGCACATTGTAATGAGACACATTGACTAGACGTCAAGCATAGGCTGTTCTGTTGAGATATGCCACTATTAATGGACTTGAAACCATACAATCTCATCCGGATTGTTTATTGCCCTCCTTCAATATGTACGTCAATTAAATAGTTTCTACTTTTTTCCCCTTATCTTTTTAAGCTGCACCTGTGATTATTCTTCATAATGTCCACAACCTTCGAAAACATTTTCATATTTAACTCTTCTCAGTAGGATACAGCAGACTGGACTCCATTAACTTCATTTTATTACTATAGATAAGGAATACCGCTTACAAATTTGAATCGACAATGGCATTTATGGAAACCACTTAAGATTTATTTCTTAACGTTTGGATCTAAATAACCTTTAAGTGCTTACAACAAAAGACCAATGATGAGCAGTGTGCTGCACGGATACGTGTTTTAACAATTGTTTCTGTAATGTTATACAAATAATGAGTAATATCAAGATTGGAGACTGGAACATTTTTCTACCCTAGGCCCTCAATCAAGTTTCAATTCGAGCACAATCAGATGTAAAACATTAGCTCCCTCTATTCCGCACCAACTCGGGGCCAATTTTCCGTACCACCAGCTGGGCTGTAAAGTAGAAGGCATATCAATTGCCTGCCCTCCTTATTTTTGTTCTCAGAGACATGCGCCTTTTGCATAATTTCTGAAACCTCGCACCCTTAATCTTAGTTCAAACTTGAATTGTTTCAAAATAATAGAAGCCAAAGAGAAGGAAGATAGAGGTCAGCAATATAATTAACAAATCCAGCCTATTCCTTACCACATGGAAGAGCATCAGGATGTCAAAGCAACTGGAATTGAAGATTACACCAAGGATTTTTAATACAAGTGTTGTTGGTGTTAGTTGGGTCTGCATTCGGTGTAGCAAGAACAGGTTGCAAGTTTGAAATTTCTAACAACAAATGCTACAAAATTTTGGTCCGATGGAATTGCTAAGCAAGAGCAACATCTGGGCCATTTAACCTATGGCCAAACAGTTAGTATGAAGATGGCAAAAGCGTTATCACGGGTGAGGAACAGAACCAAATGCTGTGTTCTGAACAGCCCTCTGCTGAACACTACACAAGAGGGTGCAACGTCGTAAGTGATAGAAGCAGAATCAGGCCATTCAGCCCATCAAGTCTACTCTGCCATTCAATTATGGCTGATCTATCTCTCCCTCCTAACCATATTCTCCTGCCTTCTCCCCATAACCCCTGACACCTGTACTAATCAAGAATCTATCTATCTCTGCTTTCAAAATATCCATGGACTTGGCCTCCACAACCTACCATGGCAACGACTTCCGCAGATTCACCACCCTCTGACTACATAAATTCCTCATCTTCCTAAAGGAACATCCTTTAATTCCGGAAGTGGCGGCGCTGCGTGGCAGCTGTGGCTCACCTGCAATCCGTCTGTTTTTTTCTTTTTTGTCTTCTTGTGTCTGTTTTAGTTAGAATTTTGGTTTATTAGGTTGTGTTTGTGTGGGGTGTGGGGGGGGGGGGGGGGGGGGGGGGGGGGGGGGGGGGGGGGGGGGGGGGGGGGGGGGGGGGGGGGGGGGGGGGGGGGGGGTGGGAGAAACAAGGTTTTAGTCCCTCCCTTCGGGGGGGATGCGACCTTTTCTTGTTGTGTCCCCTGTCGCCGTCTCCGTCTGTGCTGAGGCCTAATGGCAGAGCTGGCGGCCTCGGAGCTGTGGCGAGCGTTCAGTGTTCAGAGCTCCAGCGGCGGCGGCGACCTGGCTTCAGAGCTGTGGTGCTCCAGTGGCATTCCAGCGGTGCTCGTGGCAGTCCAGCAGTGCTCCAGCGGCGGCCCAGCTTCAGAGCAGCGGTGCTCCAGCGTTCCAGCAGTGGACCCTGATTCAGAGCTGTGGCGGTGTTCCAGCATTCCGGCGACAGCCCGGCTTCGGAGGCTTGGCCGCCGGCCTAGTGGACGATAACATTGGAGGCCTGGATCGCCTCAGCACAGAGGGAGATCAAGGAGGGAAGAAGACAAAGACTTTAAGACTTTTGCCTTCCACCACAGTGAGGAGATGCCTGGTGAACTCACTGTGGTGGATGTTAAAATGTGTTTATTATATGTTTTTTTTGTTTTATTATATGTTTTGACTGCAAGGTAACAAAAATTTAGTTCAGACTGAAAGGTCTGAATGACAATAAAGGAATCTAATCTAATCTAATTCGGAAGCTATGACCTCTCGTGATAGACTCTCCCACTAGTGGAAACATCCTCTCCACATCTAAGCCTTTCACTATTCGCTACATTTCAATGAGGTCCCTCTCCCTCATTCTTCTAAACTCCAGCGAGTACAGGCCCAGAGCAGACAATTGCTCGTCATAGGTTAACCGACTCAATCCTGGGATTGTCATCATCATGACAAACCTCGTCATCATTCTTCCAGAAGAGCAGAGAAGAGCATACAAACTTACGTGGGTGACCCCTATAGACCAACAGACTGGAAGTGGTGGTTTCTCAAGGAGACATTGGTCTTTCTCTGTATCTATTCTGACATTTATTTGTGAATTCTACAGTCTTCATACGTGGATTTCGTGTTAAGATAAAAAGCTTTTGTTACTGACCGAGCGTTGCTAAGTAGGAAGAGAAAGTTCTTGACATAATAGTTCTACATTGCTTGGGGAGGGGGGATGAAGGATGGGGAATTGGTAAGATTTGGAGGCAGTTTGGTGGGGGAGAGAGAGGATATTTCTTCATGGACTAATCTTTCAGCGCATCATTAGTCCTACTGGTGGATTCGCTTTTCTTGCACAAGATGCTCACTGACAAAAGCTTTGATTGACAATTAGCATTATTCTTCTGACCATTTTATGTCTATGGAATTCGAGTCCATTTCTCCACGTCGACTTAAACACAACTACAGACTTTCTTGCTTATCGAAGGATTTTCATCCCATGTCAATGAGAAGCCTATAGATGCTCATCACAAATATTTATTAGTTGCACTTGTGTAGGCAGTTGATTAGTTTTCTGTGGCGAGGTTGTCAAACATTAATTTTATTTCAGAATTGCCGTCCAGTGCAGTTCCACCAATAAATGAAGTGTCAATTGAATAAATACCATATCTGTGCAAGAAAAATTATATGATTTTTTTTCAATATACCTTAGAAAATATTGCTCTCCGAGTAGATTTAGGTGTACAATTGGCCAAATGAAGCTCAAGTGTTTTGTGCTTCTGTTTGAAAAGAATATTACTAAAATATTTGTTTCAAGGAAGAAAGAGTGCTTTTTATTTTAATTTAATATTTTATATGAGAGGCAGAGAGGGGGGCAGACAGAGAGAGAGGGGGGCAGGCAGAGAGAGAGGGGGGCAGGCGAGAGAGAGAGGAGGAGAGAGGAGGGCAGGCAGAGAGAGGGGGTTGCAGGCAGAGGAGAGGGTGCAGGCAGAGAGAGAGGGGGGGCAGGCAGAGAGAGGGGGGCAAGGCAGAGAGAGGGGGGCAAGGCATGAGAGAGGGGGCCAGGCAGAGAGAGGGGGGCAGAGCAGAGAGAGAGGGGGGCAGGGCAGAGAGAGGGGGGGCAGGCAGAGAGAGGGGGGCAGGCAGAGAGAGGGGGGCAGGCAGAGAGAGGGGGGCAGGCAGAGAGAGGGGGGCAGGCAGAGAGAGGGGGGCAGGGCAAGAGAGAGGCAGGGAGCAGGCAGAGAGAGGGGGGCAGGCAGAGAGAGGGGGGGCAGGCAGAGAGAGGGGGGCAGGCAGAGAGAGGGGGGCAGGCAGAGAGAGGGGGGCAGGCAGAGAGAGGGGGCAGGCAGAGAGAGGAGGGGGCAGGCAGAGAGGGGGGGCAGGCAGAGGAGAGGGGGGCAGGCAGAGATGAGGGGGGAGGCAGGCAGAGAGAGGGGGGCAGGCAGAGAGAGGGGGGCAGGCAGAGGGGGGGCAGGCACAGAGGGGGGCAGGCACAGAGGGGGCAGGCACAGAGGGGGGCAGGCACAGAGGGGGGCAGGCACAGAGGGGGGCAGGCACAGAGGGGGGCAGGACAGAGGGGGGCAGGCTCAGAGGGGGGCAGGCACAGAGGGGGGGCAGACACAGAGGGGGCAGACACAGAGGGGGGGCAGACACAGGGGGGGCAGGACACCAGAGAGGGGGCAGACACAGAGGGGGGCAGACACAGAGGGGGGCAGACACAGAGGGGGGCAGACACAGAGGGGGGCAGACACAGAGGGGGTGGCAGACACAGAGGGGGGCAGACACAGAGGGGGGCAGACACAGAGGGGGGCAGACAGAGGGGGGCAGACACAGAGGGGGGCAGACAGAGGGGGGCAGACAGAGAGGGGGGCAGACAGAGAGGGGGCAGACAGAGGGGGGCCAGACAGAGGGGGCAGACAGAGGGGGCAGACAGAGGGGGGCAGACAGAGGGGAGGCAGGACAGAGGGGGGGCAGAGAGAGGGGGGCAGAGAGAGGGGGGCAGAGAGGGGGGCAGACAGAGGGGCAGAGAGAGGGGGGCAGAGAGAGGGTGGCAGAGAGAGGGGGGCAGACAGAGGGGGGCAGAGAGAGGAGAGGGCAGAGAGAGAGAGGGGGCAGAGAGAGAGAGAGAGGGCCAGAGAGAGGGGGGGCAGAGAGAGGGGGGCAGAGAGAGGGGGGCAGAGAGAGAGAGAGCAGAGAGAGGGGGGCAGAGAGAGGGGGGCAGAGAGAGAGGAGAGGGGGGCAGAGAGGAGGGGGGCCAGAGAGAGGGGGGCAGAGAAGGGGGGGGGCAGAGAGAGAGGGGGGGCAGAGGAGAGAGGGGGCAGAGAGAGGGGGGGCAGAGAGAGGAGGGGCAGAGAGAGGGAGGGGGCAGAGATAGGGGGGCCAGAGAGGGGGGGCAGAGAGAGGGGGGGCAGAGAGAGAGAGAGGGGGCAGAGAGAGAGAGGGGCAGAGAGAGAGAGAGAGGGAGAGAGAGGGGCAGAGAGAGGAGAGGGGGGCAGAGAGAGAGAGAGGGGGCAGAGAGAGAGAGAGAGGGGCAGAGAGAGAGAGGGGGGGCAGAGAGAGAGAGGGGGGCAGAGGAGAGAGAGGGGGGCAGAGAGAGAGGGGGGCAGAGAGAGAGAGGGGGGCAGAGAGAGAGAGGGGAGGGGGCAGAGAGAGAGAGGGGGGGCAGAGAGAGAGGAGGGGGCAGAGAGAGGGGGGGCAGAGAGAGAGAGGGGGGGCAGAGAGAGAGAGGGGGGCATAGAGAGAGATGGGAGGCAGAGGGGGGGGGCAGAGAGAGAGAGGGGGGGCGCAGAGAGAGAGAGGGCGCAGAGAGAGGGGGCGCAGAGAGAGAGAGAGACACACACGGGGGGCAGAGACACAAGAGAGAGAGAGAGAGAGAGAGGAGACACACACTCGAGACGGTACAGAGAGAGAGAGAGAGAGAGACGACCACAGAGAGAGAGAGAGGAGAGAGAGAGACAGAGAGAGACACTCACAGAGACACAGAGCGAGACACAGAGACACACAGAGAGACACACAGAGAGACACACAGAGAGACACACAGAGAGGACACCACACAGAGACAACTCACAGAGACACACACCACAGAACCACACACCAGAGACACAACACAGCAGACCACACACAGAGACACACACAGAGACACACACAGAGACAACACAGAGACACACACAGAGAACCACAGAGAGACACAGGAGAGACACAAGAGAGACACAGAGAGACCAGAGACAGATATACAGTGGCTTGTAAAAGTATTCATACCCCTTGAACTTTTTCCACATTTTGTCAGGTTACAAACCACAAACGTAAATGTATTTTTATTGGGATTTTTATGTGATAGACCAACACAAAGTGGTGCATAATTGTGAAGTGGAAGGGAAATGATACGTGTTTTCCAAATTTTATTTACAAATAAAAAAACTGAAAAGTGTGGCGTGCAAAAAGTATTCCAGCCTCCCTGAGTCAATACTTTGTAGAACCACCTTTCGCTGCAATTACAGCTGCAAGTCTTTTGGGGTATATTCTCTACCACTTTGCACATCTAGAGACTGAATTTTTGCCCATTCTTCTTTGCAAAAATATCTCAGCTCAGTCAGATTGGATGGAGAGCGTCTTGTGAACAGCAATTTTCAAGTCTTGCTACAGATTCTCAATTGGATTTAGGTCTGGACTTTGGGCCATTCTAAACAACATGAATATGCTTTGATCTAAACCATTCCATTGTAAGCTCTGGCTGTATGTTTAGGGTTGTTGTCCTGGCTGGGAAGTTGAACCTCCGCCCCAGTCTCAAGTCTTTTGGCAGACACTAACAGGTTTTCTTCCAAGATTGCCCTGTATTGGCTCCATCCATCTTCCCACCAACTCTGACCAGGTTCCCTGTCCCTGCTGAAAATTGCATCCCCACAGCATGATGCTGCCACCACCATGTTTCACAGTGGGGATGTGTGTGTTCAGTGTGATGTGCAGTGTTGTTTTCCGCCACACATTAGCGTTTTTGCATTTAGGCCAAAAACTTTCAATTTTGGTATCATCAGACCAGAGCAACTTCCTCCACATGTTTGCTGGTGTCCCCCACATGGCTTGTGGCAAACTGCAAACTGTGCTTCTTATGGCTTTGTTTCAACAAAGGCTTTCTTCTTGCCACTCTTCCATAAAAAGGCCCGATTTGTGGAGTGCACGACTAATAGTTGTCCTGTGGACAGATTCTCCCACCTGAGCTGTGGATCTCTGCAGCTCCTCCAGAGTTACCATGGGCCTCTTGGCTGCTTCTCTGATCAATGCTCTCCTTGCCCGGCCTGTCAGTTTAGGTGGACGGCCATGTCTTGGTAGGTTTGCAGTTGTGCCATGCTCTTTCCATTTTCGGATGATGGATTGAACAGTGCTCCGTGAGATGTTCAAAGCTTGGGATATTTTTTTATGGTAAAATATTTTTATTAGAAGTAATTACATATTAAGAGGAAATATAAAATCCAATTAAATATTATCGTTACATACATTCTTAATATTTTTAAAATTTACAATCAATCTTATTTGTACTTCTATAATTTTCTTTTTATTTTATAGCAGTAGGAAATTTAAAAAAAAGAGGAAAAAAAAAGGAGATAAACTAATTTGAGTGGATATAAAACAAGATATTTCTTCATTGGAGACATTATTTATGATCTATTGTCTATAATTCTTCATCCATTCATACATTCAGGCTTCCATCATGGCTTCGAAACCGGACCATCTTGACCCTTTAAAATATTCAATAAATTGAGACCATATTTCTCTGAATTGGTGCCAGACCTTGTTCCAACAGGGGCAAGCCTTATATCGTTCCAAGTGCAAAATGTCTCCGACATTTCTGGTAATCAACATTTTAGTTGTAGGGGAAGTAGGAATACCTTTCTCAAATCTATAGATTAATTTTTTTTACAAATTGATTATACAAATATACCGATTGAAATATATAAAAATTATTTGTGTGTGTGTTAAATATCTGATTTGTTTTCTTATATTCCAATTATAATTAGTTTTGAGTCTGGAGGTTACTTGCATTAACTACAATTGAGATTATCGTTAAAAAATTCTATCCAAAAAAATTAGTAATTTTTATATAAATTTTGTGAATGATTCCGTTACATATAGCTTTCTATTGTTGGAATTAGCAACATATTTGCGGGACACCATTTGAGAGAATTCGTATTTATTATAATTTGGGGACTTTGAGAGAATAGATGTAATCTATGTATTAACTTTAAATTGTATCAAGGAGTGTCAGCATTTAATGAAAAATGATTTATATTATTGTAAAACTTCTCATGTCCATATACTTCTTACTGATTACTTGACATCCTTACGTTTTCCCCTGCTTTGTCTATATTTTATCGTTATTTGGTAAATAATTTTCCAATAAAATATTTATTAAATTATATGTATTTAATATTAATTTCTCTCTGTATATTTTTTTCGTATGTTTTTATGTAAACATTTCATCTAAAATGTCTGTCATTTTATTCCTAAAATCCAGTGTATTTGATCTAACATAATCTCTAATTTGGTAGATTCAAAAATATTCTTTAAATTAAATGTAATCCATTTTTGTTGTACATATCTGATATTGACGGAAATACGTTTTCCCTCGTAAAGATACACGATCTTATTTTATTCCATAACTTCTTCCAATTTTAAGAAACCTTTGTCCCACCTCTGTGAAGCAAGTTTTTTAAAAGAAATATTATTGTTACGATTGGAAGAGGCTAGTGTGTACATTCTGTATTTTATGTTTTTTTTAAATTGTTTCAAAATACGTATTCCACTTTTCATTAGCTATTATTCCTTTATGAAAGTTTGTCTTATGTATTGGGAGTAGTATTAGCACAATTAAATCGAAATAATTTCAAAAGGGATACGTATTCTTTTTCCTATTTAACCTATTTGGTTGTATGCTAGTTTCAACCCAACCAGAAATTCATATTTTTTTATATTATTCTGCCACAATAATAAAACATAAAAATTAGGCTGTTGCAAAGGCCACCGTTTAATTTTTGATTTACATAGATGATTTTAATTTTCTATGATTCTTATTAAATCCCACAATAAAATTGGTAACTCCACTTTCTTAAATAAATTTTTAGGAAAATATTCGGGATCATTTGAAACAAATATAGTAATTGTGGAAAATTATCATTTTTATCGCATTTAATACTTTCCTACATTGAACAAGGTAATGTTTCCAATATTGTAAATTTCTTTTGTTATTCAATAAAGGGTTTAAAAATAAAATAGCTTTTAAAAGAATGCTCATATCTTTTTGTTACAATAAAATTCCAAGATATTTTAATTTTTTCAATTTGTGGCAATCTTATAGGGGTATTGTTGTAATATATGTAATTTGTGATTTTCCCCATTATGTGGCATAAGTTCACTTTTATTCCAATTAACCTATATGGCTGAAAACGATCCAAATTGAGTTATTAAATCTAACAAGTTAGGAGTAGGATAATTTCTGGTTTTGTGTATATAAAGTAATGACATCACTGCATCACAAAGAGATTTATTTTCAGTTTCCCTTAGTTTCATAACCCATTAATATTTCAGGGTTTTGAATCTCACAGATTTTGCTATGGTTTCTATTGCAAGGTGCAACGTTAGTGGAGATATAAAGGGCAAACCCTTGGTCTACAACCGCGGAACAGTTACATTTAGTTGTTAACACTTGGTTAATTATATTAGTATCTAGTGTTGGTCTTAGTATGTAAGTAATTTATACCCATGTTATAAACTTCTCTCGCAATTGAATTAAATTTCCATAACCGAAAATAAAGTTAAAGACCTTCAATCTGAATCAAAAGCTTTTCTTCTGCATAAAAGAAATGATATTTCTTTATTAGATTATTTCTTTTCTAATATCATAATATTAAAAATAATCTACTCAGATTATTTGAAGAGTATCGTTTTCGGTATAAAATCCAGTTTTTGATATGAATGAAATTAGGGTTTAGGATACACTCTGACCGCTGTCTGATGTATTGTGCTTGGTGCTTCAATGGATGCCCAAGGAACATTGTTTGTTCACTAATGTTCTCTAAACAAACCACTCTGAGGCCTTCACAGTAACTCTGGATTTAATATACTGAGATTAGAATTACTACACATTCAAGTGGACTTTATTTACAAAATTTGGTGGCCCACCTTCTAGAAGGCAATTGGTTGCAACTCTGGATATTATTTAGAGGGTATCAGAGTAACAAAGGGGTGAATTTACTGCACGCCACACTATCTGTTTATTTATGTGACTAAATTAAAAAATTGAAAACATGTATCATTTTCTGTCTCACTTCCACAGAGTATGCGGCCACTTTGTGATGGTCTATACATAAAAATTCCTCAATAAATTACATTTTTTACGTATTTGTGGTTTGTAACGTGACAAATTGTGGATAAAAGTTTTAAATGGGTATGAATACTTTTGCAAGCCACTGTTGATATTATATACTGTTAAGTTAATGCTATTATTAATTATAGTTATTATTACCAAGGTGGCAGACGAGTTTGGCCATACAAAAACCTTTACCATAAATTCCCAATGATAAAAAAAAGTGTTTTCGCACCTCTGGTCCACAAAATAGGTTTTATTTAATTAAAAATTATAAAGTACCAAAATAATGAGTTCACATTCCGATCTAGGCTGCTTGATAGTAATCCAGGTTCTCTACTCTTCTTGACTTCGGGGTGAAGAACTGGGAGCCATGAGTTCCTAAAAGTCTATAGAAACCACGGAAATATATGATTATTATCAGAAAACATGGCACGAAAGGATACGTTTCATTCACTGCCCTTCAGGGTACATGATGTCATTGGTTTGTGCCCTCAGTAAAAAACTACTATATATATATTCAAGGGCAGCAACTCCGGGTGGGTTCTTGGTGGTGATGTGGTGGTACAAAGAAGATAGACAGTCACACACATTACATCAATATACAGGGGAAGGATCATATGTATGTTGAAAACTAGAGATAGATTAAAAAAATTGGAATCTTGAGAATGATATATATCTATATGTGCGCTACGTACATAACCCAATAGAATCGGCATATTTGAAGAAGGGATATATTTGAAAAACTCTCCACAATGGAAATCAATCATTTCCAGCCCAGGAGATATTCGGCTACTATGTTGGAGATCTGGATGCAAGGACCGATGTGTACCTGATTCCATTAGACCCACAGGGCAACAACCATGTGTTTTGGTCAAACCCCCTTTATGTCACACCCAAACTATCAGTTAACACGGAACACCTTGACTGTGAAAATAAATAAAAGTGGTTTATGAGGTAGAGCATCTCTGTCGAGCCTGTACAACATAAGTTAATGGATATGACTCAGAGGGGACTCGCGTTGGGAAGGTTGAATATTCATCAGTATTGGGTCTAAGCGTGGTAGACTACGCACATGACTGACATGACCGCTGGCATATCGTGCATTCACTGTTTAGGCAGCAGTCCCCTCTTTCGAGACCATAGTCAAATCAATCAACAGTGTACCTAAAATTTCCTGCTTCAAGACACTAAAGAGCGTAGAACAAATAGGATAGCCAGTAGTGTAATAACAAATCGACTTAGAATGGGCTTCAGAATTAGTGGTGATTAATTTCATCATGGCCCTGAAACTCACCTGATCTCACATAAATAATACTGAATTCAAACAAACTTCATATGATACTAGTGATGGGGTGTAAACATGGCTACAAAATAACATTAAAATATGATATATTTCACAAGGAGCTATCAAAGTGACCTTGGTGAAAAACAGAAAAAAAACTTATCAAAAAACCACAACCATTGTGAAAAATGGGTCGACATGAGTGTAAAAGTGTCAGACAAAATATTCGAGGAAAATACGAAACCAAAACACCGTCAACCAAACAATCCAGACTTAAGTATTGATATAATGAAAACCTTAAGCGGTATATTAAAAAACCAAAAACACACTATTAGGACAAAAGACAAAATTTACACTCATAAAAAGACCATGATGAAATTGAAAAATTTCATATATCAAAACCCAATTTTTGGGGATCTCTGGAATAACCTGAGCACAACAAAACTACAACATACCAATTCAAGACGGTGATATCTGGAGAGCACATTTCAAAAAATTCTATATAAAGACATACCAAATAAAATAAAATAAAAAACTCAATATTATTCTCATATCAAAGAAAAACTCAAACACTAGAAACAATAATTTAAAGATTTATCAAACCCCCTTGATTTCCCTAATTACTTGGAAAAATTGACATAAAAATAAAAAATCTTCAAAGAAATGCTGCTGGTTCCAGACCAGTATTAAAAATTGTAATCTGCTCAAGTACAGCAACTCCGCGGGAGATGCGGGACATAGTGATTAGGCTGTTCACACACTACGTTCAGGTTATTTCCCTTGATTATTTAGGTGTCAAGGGCCTTATTTCACCCATTTATAAGAGTGTGGAGGAAACAAATTAGACCCAAATAATTGTCATGGCATCTGTGTCAGTAGCTGCTAGGGAAGTCTATTCTGCACGTATCATAAATAACAGAATGCAGGGATTTCCTTAACAAATACAACATTCAAGTAAAAAACCAAATTGGCTTCCTCAAAAACACCGTTACCACTGACCACATTTATAATCCTCCACAAATCTCTGGAAATACATGTAACACCAAGCAAAAAAAAGAAAAAATAATTTGACCTCGTTTTTTATATGACTTTGGAGGAAAGCATTTGACCTATTTGGCATGAAGGGCTCTTATTACAAAAACTCCTCTGCTTTGTGGGTATTGGTGAATGGCTTTTATGGGACCTTATAAAATCAATGTATCTGAATATAAATGTGGCGTAACAATTGGGGACAAAACGGCACTGATCTTCTTCGCCCAGAGAAGAGGCGTCCGGCAAGGCTGCAATCTGTGCCCGACACTGTTAAATGTTATTTTATCAACGATTTGGCTAGTAAAGTTGGAGCACGAGCACAAGCGCCGGGCCTCACTGTCTCTGGATGGAGAGTTTCAATCCCTGTTTTTATGCGGATAGGCTTGGTTTCAGTTCGGCTGTCCCCCACAGAACAGTGGACTTGCAGCAACAGTTGGACCTACTTGATGAGTACGGGCCAAAATTGGGCCCTGGCAGTAAGTCTAAAGGAAAATCCAACATCATGATTTTTCAGAAAAGAACCCCCAGATGTCAGGAAGTAATACAAATTTACTCTCAATGGTTTATTATTAATCAAACACACTATGAGCTTACACCTACCTGTTAACATCTGGTGGCAGCAATCAGGCGAGCTTTCAATATGCGGACAAGTTGATGCACTAAGAATGAGGAAAGCTCGAGGCTATGTATGCAATAAAAAGGAAGATTCTTACAAATCAAACCAAATCCCAAACTCTTGGCTTAAAATATTTGACAGTGTAATCTAGCCTTATCTGCACTTTATTGTGGTTGAAAGTATTGGGGTCTGCTCCGTCATAGTTAATAGGATTTTGGCCTCAATCTAGCAGGAGGATTTGAGTTTAGGTGAAGGAGGTCTACTGCAGGTTGTTTGTACAGGGCCCCTAGTGAGACTGCCCTGATATATTGTGGTTCAATTTGGGTCTCCTTTAAATTTGGAGGAAAGGCTATTAATTGCTATTGAGAATGTGCACGTAGGTTCAACAGGTTATATTCAGGTGGCGGTGTATGACATACAGTATGATGATAGAAGTGGGTCGACGACTGGGCTAGTTATTCGACCGGCGAAATTTTGGGAAAAGGACGAGGAGTTTTGATTGTACAGAAGAAGATATAACATTCTTATATAGATTGGAACCAGGATAGATGCAGGAAATGTTACCAATGATGATGCGGGGGAGTCCAGTGCCAGGGGGGTCACCAGTTTATAGAATAGGGTAGGGCATTTAGGCTGAGAATGATGAGGAAAAATGTCATGCTCCGCAGAGAATTGTGGATCTGTGAAAATTTCACTACCACAGATGCAGTGGCAAATTCACTGGTGTTGTTTTAATGAGAGAGTGTTAGAGTAAGTTGCTTTGGGCTCTAGAAATCAAGGATAATGGGAAGAATGCGAGGAACAGCGGGTAGAGATTTTTAGAAATGGGATCAGCCATGGCACGCTATTTTTAGGGCATAAGCTAAGAAGTATGAGATGCTGTTTCCTCCATTTTGCTTTTTAGATATTTTTTCAACTCCCCCCCCCCCACGACATCTCTCCTCCAACCCCAGCAGCATTCTCTGTAAACTCGAAATTTCTCCTTTTGCTGTCTTCTGCACTATACTTCTTTTATTTCCCTTCCCCTTATTATCTACTGATTGATTGTCCTTCAACACAAAAGTCATTTTAAATAAAATGTAATGGTTATGGAATGGCATTTTCTGATCCGCTATTAAAAGCTAGTATCTTTCATCTTGGTTTGAAATGGAGTAAAAGACAAGACTAAATATCAATTTTTAAAAAGTAGAATACTCTAAAGAGGGGCGCCATTAGGTAAACAATATGCAGTCGGGGGCAAGCCAGTTTTATTGGCCTGGCAGTAGTCAGGATTAGCAAAATGACCAACCACATGCTCTAAAAAGATTAACATGTGCAGCAACCTTGTGATGCAAAAAGGACCCCCCCCACCCTCCTCGCACAATATCCTCGAGCTTTGCATGTTTTCCTGCAGTTTCTCTTCTCCACTCTTTAAAATCTTCTTTATGTTGGTTCTCAGTTTTTCCACTTTGCAATTTGGGCTTCTCACTTACATTTTCCACGGTTAAAATATCTCTCAAATGCTGTATAAACAGAGCAGCATTTGGTATCTGGAATTTTATGACAGGAGTGTGGTTTCAGATGCAATTCACAATGTTTAAGTGATGTCTTCGCAAAGTTTAAAGTTGGGAAGGCAATAATCGAATGTGGACTTAAGCGGCTACAAACGCAATGTGTAGTGATGGACAGAACTTAGTGGGAAGGGCGTTTTTTCTAGTGCATGGACTAAACCCGCCATGTCAGATGAGTTTTGAAGTTGAAGGATGATCTTTTTTTTAATTTCTTTAAAATTTTCTTTTTATTATAGAAAGTAATGTACTGTAATGTAGTAGTACAAAGCCAAAAATTAATTTTTATACTTTCATGTTACCACTTTGTGTTAAACTTGAATAATAAAAAAATACATAATAAACAAGTAAGAAAGAGATAAAAATAAAAATTAGAGAAAGTTAGATAAGATCGTAAGTGAGTGAAAACTGTAGAAAGGAAGCCCGTAGAAGAGTAGAACGCAAGATGAGGGAGGAGTGTTGAGAAGGAAGGGGTCGGGGTTAATGCCCAGAAATAACTCTCAACTTACCGCTGCTGCGGCGCTTGGATGCGACCACCACATTGTAGCTGGGCAAGATGCAGCTCGGGTAGCGGAGAGCCGTCGCCGGGGTTATCCCGGACAGAGAAATAGCCGCCAATTAGAGCTTCTGCCAGGACCGCACAAACTCACCTATGGCTGTGCCCACCGTCTGAACACCTCTCACCGACATTCGCTCATGGCAGCCGATTCGCAAAATCCTTAAATTACCATGCGTGTAACCTCAAATCGAGCTTGTTGAAAATGTTTGGTTTTTTGCGGGAAGCGGTGACATGAGTGAGGCCAGCGGTGGCGGCAGGTGAAAGGTTTTTAGACGGAAGCGGTGACAGTGGTGAGCGCGGGCCGGCCCAGAATGCACTGAGGTGGCGGCCCCGGTATGCTGTCCGGCCGGCGCTGCTCACAGCGACCCTGAGCTACTTCTCTCACCCTCCCCCGCATCAATTGCTGGTGCATTGCACGCCTCTGTGAAGGGAGCGTCGCATGTGGCATGATCCCGACCCCTCGCTTCACAACACTCCTGCCCTCCCCCGCAACGTTTACCCCGGGCTGACTCCCCTAAACACTGTGAAAGGGAACTCTTCCTCCCCAAACCCGAGAAATCGATTTTTTAAAAACGTTAGCACCAAGATATGACTTACCACATTATTGGTACAAACGAACTCCATCTCTCTCTCTCCTAAGTAATACTCTCTGATTAGATAATGGCCCAATCTATTTGAAAAACAAAGTACTATCGCGTTGCGTTGTGATGCCCTGTGCGCAGTAAGATGCTGGTCGTGTATATAATGGAAAGGAATAATCTGCTGCCGTATGATCAGCTCCTCATGAAATGACGGTGTTTGAAGCAGCACGCTGACCACGTGAGCGCCACAGAGCTGCTTGGTGTGTTGCAAGTTTTTGCGGATGAAGGCACGGAGTATTATGCCTATCTATGAGATCGATCTCTTAGATAGGCATCATTCTCCCGTGCTTACTATTTTATATTTAGTAATAAACCATTTTATAATAATTTTAGAAACCCCCCCCTCCCCCTGCAGGGTACCACCCCCCCCCGCAGTAGCAGTGGCCCCCCACCGCTTGCCTACTCTGACTGTGAGGCCGTTGCCCCATATTATTCACTCTTGGGTGAAAATCTTTGAAGAGGTCAATCATCCTATTCGGCGAGGACCTTATAGACATCCAGCAGTTTCAAATAGAAGGCTGGTCCATATTTGTAATTTGTCCCAAAACCCTCTAGGGAATCCATTGTAATGTTCAAGTCCAGGTTGATTAAAATGTTGCAGTTTGAGGGATCAATATACCTGAAGTTACATAAAGGCAATAAATGGATATAAAGCATCATTCCCCAATCATCAGGCAATGCAAAGCAGGTTTTAAGAGCCAAGTGATATTGTTTACACTGTATATTTTACTTATTCTTTGTGCAGCTGCAATATGAAATTAATGTTCTAGAAATTCAGTGTTCTATCTAGGACGTTGGCAGGTCCGTCTGTCCTTCTTCTATACATATACTAAAACTCCTGATCTTGTGCTCTTCCGGCTTGGCGCAGTATTTTTTATTTGCGCAAACGGTACGAATCGCGCTACCGATTTGTGTGCCAGGAGGATTGTGGGAGAAGGGGAGGGGAGGGGGGGAAGGGGAGGAGGAGAGGGAGAAAAGGAGAGGGTGAAGGATAAAGAAAAGAGGACCGGATGAGAAAAAGAGGGAAAAGAGGGGTTCAGACTTGGGGGGGGCATGGGAGAGGCCGTCGGAGAGGGGGGATGAAGGAAAAGATAGAAATGAGTGTAGTAATAGCCACAAGAAGGGAGGGTGTTGGAGGAGGCGGGGGTATAGAAAGTTAGTGCTAGCCTGGGGATGAGGGGAAAATGGAAAGCCACGCCTTGTGGTTGGGGGCTATGGAAGAGTGGTGGAATTTTTTGCTTGGGACCAACTGCCCCCAACTGACAGGCGCGGGTGACGGGTTCCCGCTGGACTCCCCTGTCCCCCCTCCTCCACCCAGCACTCCGCCCCTTTGGCCCTCCCCCCTTCCCCCCCCCCCCCCCCCCCCCCCCACCCCCCCCCCCCCCCCCCCCCCCCCCCCCCCCCCCCCCCCACCCCCCCCCCCCCACCCCCCCCACCCCCCCCCCCCCATGCACAACACTCCAACCTCCCTCTCCCACCATCCACTATTACGGCTCCGTGCACAGCCATCTCTCCCTTGGTTCCCATCTGACGTAGAAGCACACGCAGGTATTACTGCGCAGTGCTGCAGCAGACGCGGACGGCAAATAGAAAAAGGGATGATTAAAAAAGCTTAAAATATAATAACGCAGTCACTCACGCTGGTGGACTCACATTCAGTCACTCACAGCGGTGGTGGAACTCGTCCCATCTCACACACCACCCTCCATCACACACATACACTCCATCACACTCACACACCCTCCACCACACACACACATTTCAGTTATCACATACCATACCACACCCCTCCATCTCCACACACACACACACACCACCCGACACATTCATGTGAATGACAGGCGAGAAGACCAATCTACTGTTCATGATTTTTAAACCTACAAAACTTGTCTAAAAATTTCACCGATTAGAACAAAACTTGATGTGCTTGGATCAAGAACAGCCAAGGTTGGCGAAAAAATCTTCCTAGCAATAAAATTACAACGTAGACAGCAAAGTGGTCAAAATGATAGTTTTAAAGTAATAGTGGACACACACACACACACACACAACAAACTGGGGGGGGGGGGGGGAGAGAAAGAGGTGAGGCGCAGGGGGGGAGAGAGGCGCAGGGGGGAGAGAAGGGTGGGGAAGGAGAGCAGCAGAGGATGGTTTAAGAGAAGGGGGTAGTGAGTGCTGGGTAATGAGGGATATGAGTGCCACAACCGCCCTGCACAGTTTGGGGCTAAGGGTAGTGTGAAATAGCGTTGGGGAACAGCCTCCCGTGTGGACAGGGAACCAACGTTGCCACAGACTTGTGTCGGTTCCCCACTTATGACAGATAGAAACACTTGACTCTTAACGTGACACAGTGGTGCATTCAAAAAGACTGGTTGGGATAAAGGTGATTAGAAAAATCTAACTACTAGAAAGATTTGCCGAAATTACATGATATTGACCCGCCTTGATGAAATAGCCAAAATTGATAAGTTAATCCATGCGAAAAAGGCAAGTTCTAATTTGCATAAAGCACAATTACAAAAATGGACATGCAGATTGAAAATTAGACACCAACAGCTGTGAGTAACATCGGTAGGACAGGCGCATCCTCTGGAGAAGAATGAATAGGTCATTTTGGTGTTGAGACCCTTCTTCATACACAAGACTAAAAGATTGGTGTGATACAAATAGGTGATTTTTACATAGGGAAAAAGAGGAGCAGTACCAGTGCAAAATAGATGGCAAGTTAGCCAGGAGAGTTCAGTTTGTTTTTCAGACTATTTCCTCCATGGAGTTACATTCTACTGAAAGGAGACTACACTGGACAATACACTGGACCTAGTAGTGTGGCTGAAGAAAGGATGATGATGGCCTCACCACTTCGGTATCAGCGATATAGCATGATATGGTTCAACATTTAGTCCGAGGCGAGAAGATACAGGCTCCATGAATAATACTGGTCCTGAAAGGCACAAAAGTGAAGCTAGCTAAGTTTACGATGCAGTGACGACATTAATGAGATTGTTCCAGAATACTGGTGAATGCATGCATTCCAACAGGAATAAAAACAACCAAAAGATAGTATCCACTATCTAAAAGGGTAAGGCAAATAAAATTGGACATATATTCACATTAAAGAATACCATATAGAATAGCAAAAAGCAACCACAAAGGAAACACCTAGCAAAGAACGGCTGAGGTTTATAAAAAACAAAATATACAATAGCATATACAAGTGTGAAAACAGATGTAATATTTGTATAGGTATACATAAAATAAGAGGCAAGAAAAATGAAAAATTTGTCTGAAAGAAAGAGAACCTGAAGGGTTATGTGGAAGTCAAGGAGAAGGCAGATGTACTAATAGGTATTCTGCAACCGTCATCACTATAAAGGATGCAAGTAGTATCCTAGAAATAACTCCAAATAGAAAATTGGAGGCGAGGAACATGGGAAAACCAGGGAAGTGGCATTGAACAAGTTGTCTTCATCTTAACAAACTGGTCCACAGTGGACACAGTTCCAATGAAGGCCGGGGAGAGGCAAAGCATAATTGCTTCAACAGGTTTTTCAATCTTACCCCAATACGCACCTCATCTCCAATAAACTTCTACCTGCAGTGGAATTGATATAAAGGACCAGTGGAATCTCTTCAATCTACATGAAGGTAATGTAGATTCAGACCAAGGTCAACCTCACACTGGTCAAAATTACTGTGTGCAGACAATGTTTGTATAGAAAGCGGACAAAGAATGGGTTTGAGCAACAAAACAAATCACAACAACCAACCTGCCCTTGGATTGCTCAACCATGTTCAATCAGAGCCTGGAAAAACCTGGATGCACTAACGATGAAATTTCACCTCAGGACTCAAACGAGAAATCACCATCAGGACCTCGAACACACAGCACAAATCTCACAAGCTATTAGGTAGCAGCAAGTTCTGAACCCTGTATGTTTCTACCACATGACTAAATACAGTAGCACCTCAAAACAGCGGAGTAAAGTGATCTGCAAAGTCTTCTAAAATTCACTGACAGTTAAGGCAAACTCCAACAGCCTTATCCCAGGCCGATGGCACATCAAGGCCCTAGATAGTTTGTTCCTATGGCCAACCAGACCATTCATTGCGGCTGACACAAAACTCTAGACACAATTTGGAACCGTTTGTGGCCAGAAGAGATTGAGATTGCCATGTGCAGAGGAATGATTTACAGAGTGATTCCCAAATTCACTTTGTGGAAACTGCAACATACTAAAACAGCTGTTGACGTGTTCACCCCCCAATGAGCAGAGAACATCAAGCAATAAGCACAGAATCTGTTGTTGGCGAAGTCACCGCCGCAATGATTCAGAGTACAGGAGAGAGAAAGAACTAGTAGTCGTTGTCGTGCCAGTGCAAAAATCTCATCGTTCAACAAAGCAAACCAATGAGACCTCATCGTTGACTTCAGAAAGAGGGAATTTTTGGGAGAGACAATTGCCCATTTTCTTTGGCATCATGTCGGCAGTGGAGGGATTAGCAATCTTCAATTTCCCTGAGGATAATTAATATCTCGGAAGATTGTTCTGAGGCCCAGCATATCGGGGAACGTAATCACCAAACAGGCATGGTCACTCTCTAACTTCTTAGAGGTTTAAATGAAAATCCATATGTCTACTACGACACGACACAACAAATCTTCTACCAATTGACTGTAGAAACTATTTCCTGGATGATTGGCTTTATGGATTGGTACCGAATTTCAAACAAACACTGCTATGCAAGAGGCTGCAGAGAGTGGTGGAACAGCCGGGTCCATCACGAGGACATCCCTACCCGTCATCAAAAGCATTTACAAATGAGATTCGCCTCACAAAGGTTCCCACCATCTGGGCCATCAATTCATTTGTCTTCCTTGTATTCATTGGGCAAGTGGGGCAATTAAAACTCGATTTGACTTATTTTCAGCTTCTTCCAGTTCCAGTTTTTAAAATGTGGCGATCTCTAAATTTCACGCATTAAATGTACATAATGCTTAACAATTTACAGATACTGTAGTATCGAAGTGTTCAGTCATCTATTATTTTATTTAATATTTAAAATCCCATAAACAGTGGAGGATTTGATGTTGCCTTGTAAGCCAACTACTATTTTGGGGGAAACAGATTTAAACAATGGCTAAACCAAAACAAAAACATCGCATTTGTTCTGACCTTGGGATGTCCCAATGCACTGCAGATCCATTAAGTTTATTTTGAAGTTGAGGTGCCAAAGTATTGTAAAGCAATGAGACAGCCTATTAGATGATGTTTAAGAAGGAACTGCAGATGCTGGAAAATCAAAGGTAGACAAAGATGCTGGAGAAACTCAGCGGGTGAGGCAGCATCTATGGAGTGAAGAAAATAGGCAACATATGAAGAAGGGATTCGACCCGAAACGTTGCCCATTTCCTTCGCTCCATAGTTGCTGCCTCACCCGCTGAGTTTCTCCAGCATCTTTGTCTACTTTTGACAGCCTGTTACATGAAGCTTTTACATTCAAGAAGTTCTGTATGTAGAGCTGAAGATCAATTTGTTGATTGCAAAAGCAGCTCAATTTCTACTCAACAGAAAAGTCTTGAGTATTAACTTATGTCATTTATTTATCCTGCTTTTAAATAGAAAGATTCTCGGATTAAAAGCCTTTGAGCTGATTATAAGGACTTAAAGAAGTGCTTTTTTATTCACACCAGCTATTCAGTTAGCGTTAAATCCCAAACCGGCGAAACTGAGATACCCAGAACATTTTTCAAATGTATCCTGGACCATATCAAGTCAACATTGTACTTTTTTTTTGATCCGTTAAAACATTTTATAATTTGCTCGATAGACACTCAAAGCGCTGGAGTAACTCATGCGGGCCAGGCCTGTATCTCTCGGAGAAAAAGGATGTGTGACGTTCTCTGGCGTTCGAGGACCCTTTCTTCAGAACTTAGATCATTATTGGCAAGGACAAAGTGACAGATGAAATGCTTGGCACTTGGAGAAATTCCACTTCAAATTTTTTCTCACGTATGCTGTTTGGAGTTTCCATTTATTTCAGGCCTTCAAACTAAATTTAATATAAACTTTCACTCTACACGCAAACATGTTTACAAAGTGTCATCAAAACTGGCCAAATGATACATAATCTGTAAAACGTGCACAGTATATATAATTTTTTTTTTTTTTTTTCGTTATATTGTAGAAACAATATATACCAAGTAAGCAAACTCTTATACGGCAGTGAAAATATATATAATATACAAAATTATATTATATTGATAGGGATATCATCATTGGTAACTGTTTTGTGTTAATTGTACATGTTATCCATTATACATGTCTGTTATTATATTTTGTAAAATTGGGAGGTGTATTAGTATATTCCTTAAAATAAGCATATACTCACACTTCTCTATACCATAGATATACTTCTAATTAGCAAATACAAATTCTCCCCCCCTAATATAAACTAATAATACCCAATATTAAAACCCAAATTCTATGATATTCAATAATATTTATCATATATATTAGAATGTTAGTATTATCTATTAACTTTATATTTTTCAAGAATTAATTAATATAGTCTGAAAATGCACATTTTATATAATTCACAAATTTATGACATCTATAATCTTTCATCAAGTAATAATAGGTGTATACATATTATAGAATTTATTTATGTTTCCTATATTTTTTCCCTAATTAAAAAGATAGTATGAGAGAGAAAGAGTGTAAAAATAGAAAAAAAAAATGTGAGAATTTGAAGGAGATTAGAATATTACTAATAAATCCATTCTTGGATAGATACATTCATAGGTTTTATTATATGTAATTCTTCATCCAATCTGATATTTCAGGCCTCTGTTCAAACCCTGCCCGAAACATTATGACCCTGTGCGCGATATTATCGTATGGAGACCAAATCCCTTTGAAGAGATCTCATTAACCCTGTCCATAAGGGACAAAGTCTCAATCTCTCAAGTGAAGTGAACTCCAGTCATTATCTTATTCCACATTTTTAAATGTGTGGGGATTACAGGGCCTTTTTCCAAATTTTTAATTTAATTTTTCGCCATTATTTAAAGAAACTAAGGGGAATGCCGATATAAAGTTCTTTGATTCCTTGTGCTTATTTGTTCCCTTTTTTCCGGTAATTATTCCAAGTATGATTAACTTTGGGTCAGGACTCCCATTGTAATATTAACAACATTCGTGATTATCTTAAAATATGTTCATCAATATTCTTACTATCTTCGTACAATTAGTAAATGAAGTGACAAATAAATTTGCTTCTACGATTTGACCATTTATCACATTAAGGATATAATTTTGAAATTATATTAAAAAAAAAAATGGGGGGTAATCTTTAATTTGGAAATAATGTTAAATCTATGTAAAATTTAAACTGTATAAGAGCATGTTTAAGCATTTAACGAACAGTAATGTATGTGTTTGAGCCTTCTTGCCCATATTTCTGGGCTCTTATATTATTGACCCTAATTCATTTTGTCCAACGCTGTCTGTGTATTTCGATGATGGAATAATCACTTTCCCTACACCTCAACCAAATATTGTAAATGTTATTGATATCATTTATTTTGTAATTTGGAATTTTATGCAAGCCTTCATCTAAAATTTACACCTTTCTTTTCTAAAATTCTTGTGTATTTGCAGAGATAATAGTTTCTGATTTGATAAGTATCTGAAATAATCTTATTAGTGAAGACGCCCGGAAGCTTGTTGTAATTCTTGAATGAGAGAAAAGATTATCCCTTATAAGAACCCTATATTTAAACATTCCTTATTTTTCCATTGTATATAAGCCTTATTCCATCGGTTTGAGGGTTAAACGTAACATGTAGGCATCATAGTAAGACCTAGCGGTATAAATTTTAGTTTTAAATGTTTTTCTTTATTTGTTTCCAATACGTATTCCACTTCTAAATTTATACAAGTTCACTATAGGAATTGTCTTAGGACATTAATATACAAATATTAGAGAGCAACATTTCAAATGGGGAAAACAAGTCTTCTCTTTCCATTTTTTAACCAGTGTGGTTTATTAATCCAGTTTCTTCTAACCAGAAATCATATTTAAATATTAACTGCCCAATTAATAAAACATTAAAATTGTAATTCTAAACCCCCGTTTTATTTTAGCTTTACAATAAGGTGTTTTTTTTTATTTTTTATTCTATGGTTCTTATAATCCAGAGATAAAGTTGGACTTATAGTGTCCTACTTTTACTTTTTTAAAAAAATTTTTTAGAGAATATATTCGGGATTGATTGAAATAAATAAATAATAAATTGAGGGAGGACAAATCATTTTTATTGCGTTTATTTACCTATACATGGAATAAGGTAACTTCTTCCAGTATATAGCTAGTTTATAATTTATTCAATAATACCGGGAAATTAGACTTAAATTAGAAGTCAACCTCTTTTGGTGTAAACAAAAATTCAAGATATTTAATATTATCATTTGTTATCTTAAAAGGAAATTGTTGTATCCTGTAAGTTATTCATGGTTATTGGATAAAGTTTCATCTCTTTATTCCAATTGATGACCTGGTATCCTGAAAAAATTACCGCAACATTCCGTTAGTTAGACCTTTAACAATCCAAGTTAAACCGGATACTTATTTCTCGGTTTTAGAGCTAAATAATAAAGAACGTAATTACATCGTCCGATTATTAAACGAGATTTTATTCTTAGTATCTTTAGTGTCATATATCCATACCTATTTTCCGAGTGCAGGTCTTTTACCCTTTTATTTTCTTAATTTTTTGTGATGCAAGAGGTTCGTATCTGCTAACGCAAACCAATAATAGGCTGACAATAAAAGGTTACAGCCATTGTTGACTACACACCTATCGAGATAGAACCTAAACTTAAGTTGATAACATATGGTTTGGTGTTAGTCTAGCTGTTGGGCTTTGCATATAATAATTTTATCCAAGTAGTAAACTATCACCAAGCTTAAAACGCGTTCCATCACCGAAAATAAATAAGGCCATGTCCACCTGGTCAAAGAAGCTTTTTCTTCTGCATCCAACGAGATAATAACTAAGTCTTTTTTTATCACTTCTTTATCGTGTCGAGTATATGAGATATTAAATAAACCCGTGACTTAGATTATATTGAAGAAATATCTGTTTTTAGGTATAAATACCTGTTATGATCAGGAATGAATTAATTCGTTAACAAAACTTTGCTTAATCTTTGTGCAAGTATCTTTGTTAAAATTTTTTGAATCCGTATTTAATAAAGCAATTGCTCTATAGATCATGGGGTCATCCAAAACTTTTTATTTAATTTTTAGGGGTATAAGTGTTATAATAAGATTCGTTCAATGTAGTCTGGTAAATTTCTCTTGTGTATCATATCATGTTCATTATAATGATATTGTAAATATGGGAACCAATTTGATCATGAAAAAATTTTTATAAACATTCCCGAGCCTTATACCATCTGGTCCTGGAGTTTTTACCATTTTTTAATGATTTAATAGATTCTTTGGGATTTCCTTTTATTTGAATTATTAAATCAAGCATTTCTAATAATCTCTCTATTTTGAAAATCTAATTCTTTTAAGTTTACATACATTTTAAAAAAGGCATCTATTTCTGTTTTATTTTACTGTTCGCATTTACCAGTATATACAGATTTTTATAATTATATGCATAAATCTTCTCCGTTAATATCTTTGGGGTTGTATTAATAATTCACCGTTTTGAGATATTAGATCCTATGTATAATCTTTTTCAAGCTTCAATTTTCCTTAATTGTCGAGCCAATAATTTTTTTGTGGTTGTTCTCCAAATTCAAACAGCAATTGTTTAGTATGAATTTGATAAATATTTTAAAAACTTGATCATGTATATTTTGTTTAATTTATACTTCAATGCTAATCAACTTTTATTTATGTATTATTAATATCTGATTTTGAGTTTGCATTCTGTATATCTAATTGAGTTTAATCTCCACTTTCTAAAGTCCTGTTGTTCCTTCCGAATCTTTTTATTATGGAATGCTTGTGAAGAAATAATAATTCCTCGAAGATATATGCTTTAAATGTTTCCCCATAATAAAGGAGCGAGAGCATATTCTCTGGGTTGATCATTTATTTCAAAAAAACAATCTTAATCTGAGTTAATATATAATCCTGTGAGTGGCTTTAATTTTTAAAAATTTTGTGGGGTAAGTTTTCCATTTGTCCTAGATTTTTCTTGTTTTATAAAATACCATTTATTTTAATTTTAAATGTTAATGGCGCATGATCTGAAATTAATAATAATTATGATATTTAGATTCGTAATGTAAGTGAAATAAGCCTTTGCATCTACCAAAAGTCATCTCAGATTTCTTAGAATAAGTTTTATGTATTTGGCGCTAGTAAAAGCGAATATTCTCGTCCGTACGCCTCAGTACGGATTTTCATGTTCTCCAGAACCATCTTTAATGTTAGTGATCGGTTTGGATGTCATGCGTTTAATAAATCATTAGTATGCGATTTAATTTTTCTTTGTTTTGAAGATCTATCTAAATAAGGGTCTAATGTACAAATAAAATCTCCTCCAATATATCAAATTGTAATGTGTAATTCCGGATTATTGAGTACTTTCTTAAAAATAAAGACTATCAAAATTTTGGTCCATAGATATTAACGAAAAATCATTTTTTCCCTATTTATTTCTCCTATCACAATTATGTATCTGCCATCTTATCAGATATATAGATGTTGCTTAAATAAAAGTACCTTTACGAAATAATATTGCTACGCCTCTTGAATTTATCGTAAAGGAAGAGTGATATATTTTGTCTATCCATTTGGCTTTCAGCCTATTTTCAGCGTCTTTCTTTAGGTGAGTTTCTTGAATATAAATTACATCAGCTTTAATTGCCTTAGTGTGTCAATATTTTCCTCTTTTTATTGGTTCATTGATACCTTTAACATTCCAACTGCAAAAGGTTAATCCCTCATTCCCCATATTTTTTTTAAATCCTGCATTTTAGATTTGTGGAATCTAGAATAGAGTCCAAGGGTCCGTGCATAGACCTAACCTTACACCCGAACACCGAATAATGAATTTAATCTCTTTTATGTACTTCACGAATGTATCTCCATTGTTCCAGTGTATAGCTCCATTCAAAACTGAAAGATAATAATAAGCATAAAAGGATAGTGAAGAGTAGATAAAGAGATTAATAGAGTGCATAAAGAGTGAAAAAACTACAAATGAAATATTTGTAGTTTGTGTTAGCCATACTATATTGGCTATCCATCTAAATGCTTCCGGCATTGATGTTATTAATTTGGCCAGCTCCTACAGTATATAATAATTTAACTTTCTCAAACATTCATTGCACTAATTTTACTGCAGAGACCATGACATGAGCAACGCACAGGTAATCACCAATGGTGATAGTCTTGAAATTTATAAAGGAAATAGTGCAAAAACATATCCAAATTAAAAATGTTAAAGAATAAACAGACATTTTTATATTAATTGGAAATTAGAAATTGTAACACTTAGCAAAAATGAACGCACTATAGGAATATGCCAATACGTAGAAATTAGACAATTAAAAAGGAAGTGGACAAAAAGCAGACCCAAAAAGGATCAATTTTGTCAAAATACAATACCATAAAGTTATTAAGAGTCAACTCCTTCCAAGTTACCTACAGAATCACACTTGCATTTCAGTTTCTGTGATGCTTACCTTAGAGTAACTTTAGCCTGCTACACTGACCCATGGCCTCAAGACAGAGCTCCCAGAGCATTTCAGTATTCTAGTGCCTGAAAATCAGTAATTTGCTGAGGAAATCAGTATTTTACGTGGTGCCATTTTGCTGAAAAAAAATGCTGCTTTTTTATGTGCGGTCATACCCACGTAAAAGTATAAGAATGCATAACTTTGTACCAATTAACATGTCTTCTACGCACCTTACCTGACAGTGCATTCATTGCCATCTCTTTGTACACCTCTGTTTGAACGGCTGCTTCCTGCTTTTAGCACCCGATGATGTAGAAGCCATTGTCGAAGCCTCCCTCGCTCTCTCTCCCTCCTTCCTCTTTCCCTCCCTCTCCCTCACCCCTTTTTTCTCCCTCCCTCTTATTTCCTCCCCCTCCCCGAATAGTCTGTGACCCATAGCGCTGTGTGTAAAGCCCATAGCGCTATGTGTAAAGGCAATAGCGCTCCAGTTGGTAGCGCTATAATTTTGAGTCCATAGCACTGGTCGTTTAAATTTCCACACGCTAAACTGACAGCGGTGTTTAAACCTGTAGCGGGACAGGCAGATCAAAGCTTACAAAAATAATCATCCAGATCTTGAAATTTAAAATACTAATAGATTGAATCTGCTATAATTTTTAGAGTTACAGTATGACTTTTTATATCCTTGCATTTTTTAAGCAGCAAGATGAAACAGGGCCAATTGTTAAAAAATCCGTATTTTACAAAGCAAATCTGTACATCGGTATTCTTATCGCATTTCCATACAAAATACGGAAAATCCGTACTACATGGCAGCTCTGTTAAGAACACAAGATCAGGTGTGGACTATTTTGTCCATTTTCTACATTATGGCTGGTCTGTGATCCAGAACCACCTGTTTCTTGTCCCTCTGCAGATTTAAAAGTAACAATCAATTCAACAACTATTATTTGGGGGAACAATGTTCTAAACATTTCCTAGCTTCACTTGATGAAGTCTTAAAATTTATTGTCAGTCCAGGATCCCACTCAAGCAGGAAAAAAAAAAAAGTTGTCTCGGCAATGTTCTTGAAAGGATTGTTCAATTTACTCTAAAACTCCCCAAATTCCATAATCATTCATTAATTTAATCCATGGAGTTTATTATATTCTCATAATTGTGTGCTGCCAAAAGTACAATGTTCAGAACTGTTCAATGTACTGCAGGTGGAGTCTAAGCAGGGCTGTGAGTACCTGCCCTTTATGGCTAATATATTATGTGCATGAATGCTCAGAATTTTTTTTTGTCTCGTCTTGTTTCTAGCTTTTTCACTACCTAGGTACTACTCTGCTCACAAAAAAGTTATCCTCACATTTGCATACTTTGAGATTTGCCTTCCAATTTTGCACTTCCCCTTAATTGACTATGCGTATAATAATATGCTGCCATATCTACTGCTTACAATGTCACCCATCTTAGTATTAAAGACTTAGATAAGTGTCTTTCTCTCCTGTCACCTAATGAAGGTGCTCTAATGATATTTTTTTTGTGACTTCATTGCGTGATTATTGCAATCATTTTTAATCATAATGGCCCTATTTCCCCTCTTTCCATGGAAAGCACATTAACTTCCTGCTGTATCTCACTACATTTCATTGAGTATGAAAAATTCACTGGAAACCATGCAACTTTTTCAACCTAACCTAATCTTCAAAGAATACCTGGAACACCACTATCTAAACTTGCTCTATAAATAACAAAATGTTGACACTAAAGCAATATAGTTTTGAACCACATATAATGTAGGTAGTATCAGCATCCAAATGATTTAAAACAAAATAGTACCACCTGCTGTTGAAAATCACTTACCTTTGCATCTTTTTGGAGTGTTCATCAGGAATAAAACACTGAAAACAAGGTTCAGGTCCGGATACAGGGAAAATGGAGTTCAGCGCACACACACAAGAATATATCTCCTGATCTTCAATTGGGTAACTAAAAGGTTGATTAGAAGTCTAACTAGTTTAAGCCTGATACTGCATCCAAGCACTCCATACCAAAACCACCAATGGCATTCTCTGTGATCATGGTGAAAATCCTCTCTCCTTTCTTCTTCCGCCAAGTCTCGACACAGTTGATCACACTATCCACCGCTAACATACTGTTAAGTGGCATCCCACAACTTATTCCCAGGCATTTGGTCATAACCAAAGAATCACTAGCATTGATTGTCTATTTCCTGCATTCACCATTGCAAGAATTTAAGAGTCACGTCGACAGTCCTTTCTATTTCTCTACCATGGATTCCTATACATAATATAATATGGAAATGATGAAAACCAACCCTACTTCACAAGTTCGTGACTTCCAATGAATAAGAAGTTACTTCTCACAAAATATTGATTGGAGCAAAGAGATTGTCATTGGGACCCATCACAAATTCCACCCCTTTCTCAAACTTGTGTCTGAAACCGTACCAGAGAGTTAGCAAACTGGGCATCCTAGACTATTCCACCATAAATGTCAAATCCTGTATGTCACCAAAACCTGCTTTTCCAACGTGTGAACGCATTTTATGTGTGCACCTGCCTCATCATGCTTGCCTCTAAAATGTATTCCAATGGGTTCCCTGCACAATCCCACCTGATGGGCCATTTCCAGACCATCATCCAGCAATAGGTTGGTTTTTCAAATATTTATGGTTATTAGATTCTTCTTTGAACCACTAATTCAATGATGTATCTCTCTGCACTTGCATTTTCTATGTCATTATAATATCACACAAGATAGCATCATAATGTGCCATGAAACTGCTCATATACATTATTAGATTTATACTCAAAAAGTACAATGGATTTTGGCATTTTTTATTTTATTGTAGAATTTGGTTAAAAACAATGTCAAAAATGATCAATACACAAAACATTACCACATTTTACAAACTATCAGCCAAGTGAAAAACAAAAATAAAAACAAATCCTTAATAAAATTCTTTACATTATTGTACAGAAAAATCTAACAATTGCAGGAAATGGTTCTGGACTTTCAAAGCATCATAAAATGTTAAACTCGCATTTGCATTCAATACGATTAAACCACTCTTCCTTGGTAATGAGACCACTAATAGTTTTCAGCATTAAAAAGGAAAACTCTTTCTCTCTCTCCCTTTATCCGTCGCCTAATTATACAAACTTATATTCCTGTTAGCAGATGCTTACTCACCAGTAGCTTGACAGAAGAGATGAACAGATCCGGGTCTACAAACAGTGTTTGTCTGGTCGCTGAGCAGCGGCGGCAATAACTGGACAACTGCACTGGACCCTTCAGATGGGGTAAAAGCAAGGGAAGGTGGTGGATCATGCCCAAAAGGTGGAGATGGAACCAATAGGAGTGAAAGGTAAAACAGGAAAAGCTGTGAGACAGAAAAGGCACAAAGCAAACAGAGTTGCAAAGATACAAATACTACAAAGAAGATCAGTCATGCACTACGGGATAAAAGATAAATGGACCGAGTCAGGCAGAAGTAGCTGCACTAAAGGGCTCCAAACATTTCTGAATGTGCGACAGACTGAGAACAAACACATACCCTCAAACACATAGGGTTCTATCAAATGTTATTTCTGTAAAAGATGTTGCCCTCAAATTCTGTTTACAATTAAAAAAAAATAAAAACAACTTTATACTCAATTCTCTTTGAAATAATTGATTTATACCACTAAATGTAGCATATGAAATAATTTCTCAATGCTAGCTCTACATAAAACCTTTTGTTGAACAATTTCAATGGAACCTCCATTTGCATATACATATATACACCCACACGAGCAGATAAAGTTGCCAGAAAATAAAATGCTTACTATACATAAACTTAAAATACAAGTGTCTCGTGCTGCCATACCATCAGGAGGTTAGAAAGCTGGTTAATTGCAACTGTTGCTCTTATTTTCTACAGCGGTTCAGTGGGTTACTAAAACAATTCAATATCTGTAGCAGCAAAACACAGGTTCCCATGCATTTCCATCAATCCTTTAGGTCCATCGAGCCTTTCAAAATCCACAGCCCAATAGCAACAACTCTGCAAAAGATGTGGCCGGCTGGTAATTTTCAGTCTTTGTCCACAGTATATGATTTGATCCACACCACAAGAAAAGGTCATCTCTGTACCAATGTGACCATAATTGGCACAATATGCAGCCGAGTAGCAATATTCTTCCACAGGTAAAAGTCTTTCGATTAGGCCCTCTGCTGTGGCCATGGCTCAGTAAAAGCATTTTAACAATGCATATTATTCCTTTTAAAATGTATTACTTCTATGAATCAAAGGCCTGTAGACCCCATGCTTCACCTTAACACATGTACATCATTTAAAGTTAGACACATACACACACACGCATCATTGTAACAGTCCTTTCCCTATTTGCATGAGGAAAGTTAAAATAAAGCCTACGAATTTAAGATTCATGGTCAGATCCCTGAGGTGTACAATGTTAGCATAAACAAAAGCATCAACCTACATTAGATACAGCAATAAACTACAAATATATCTTACAGAATATTACTCAAATTTCAGTGCAATACAAAATATCACATATACAGTGTATGCAAAAAAAGATTCATGCTCCAATTTGGACAGTATCTTGAGATTTACCAATTTGATAAATTAATAATTTCCAATTTGGAATGAACTACAAATCATCTATATATTGAAAAGATATAAATTCTAATCAAGACTGCTGAATATAATGCAGGTTGAATACAAGAGAGCGATCTTCACTTTTAACATCATTTTAAAGAATTTATGCAATCTACTGTAACATTTTATAGCATTTCATAAATTGGACAATTTCTTAAAAACTTCCTACTCTCCCGTTAATAAACAATGTATCTATGGCCGACTGCTAGCAAAGGCTCTGTGCCTCCTCATCAATGTATTTAATATCTGCATCTTTCTCCAGATCAATAGATTTGATGGAGTAGTTTTCCTGGATTTGCTTTAACTCTTGGGGCTTCTCTGTGTTAGGAATTTTGCCATTCCCACAGTCTGATTCAGTTTCATAACCCTTATCACCAGTTGTAATCTGCTCACTACCTTGATTATCTCCATTGATTTTCACTGACTGCTGCTTTACAAGCTCCTCAGAAACATTATCATAATCAAATTTGGGTTTCTTCCCATCACCAACTTTATCTAAACTTAGTTTCAAGCAAGGACCTGGCAAATATTTCATGTAACAATTGTAAATAATTAGCATCAGGAATAGAAGTGTAATTACCACGAGGAAAAACAACAGAATGCTATTAATTCCTTCAGACTCAGTAGAACTTCTGGCAATTTTAGTTTCTACTTCTAAATCATTATGATCAGTAGGTATGAGCATGGGGATAGAGGAGGGCATGCCAGTTGAAATTTGGGGCATTGTTGAAGTGGAAACCTCAGTTTGAATCCGGGATGTGATTGCGTGAGGTGATTTCCTTTCTTTATCTGTGCTTGTCACTGTAGATTTACCTTCCGTCTCAGCGAGTGAAGCAGTTGGCGATGCTGTTATTGCGTTGGATGGACCCTCAACGATCAGAGAATACCTTTTCACTAGCTGTTCGTAGATGTCTGCCTTCACAGCTTCTGTGGTCCAGCATTCATAGACACCAGTATCAGCTTCAGTAAGATGAAAAATCAGCAGTTTGTTTTTATCAATTCGATATTTTGAAGTCTCGCTGAGAAGTCTGTTATTTAACTTCCATCTAACTTTAGCCAGTCTGGATGCAGGCAGGCACTTCAGTTCTTTCAATCCTCCTTGATCCACTACGAGCTTTTCAGATTCAACAGAT
Organism: Okamejei kenojei; assembly: GCA_035221665.1. Taxonomy (NCBI): domain Eukaryota; kingdom Metazoa; phylum Chordata; class Chondrichthyes; order Rajiformes; family Rajidae; genus Okamejei; species Okamejei kenojei. The sequence goes on along the minus strand of CM069133.1, from coordinate 107,089,369 downwards.
TCCACTGTGAAATAAAACATAAAACAAATAGCTTTTTCCCCTCCTCGTATTTCATAACACTGCCAGCTAAACATACTAGTGAATGAATAATTATAAAATTACACACTGCTTAATTTAAGGAATGCACAATGGCTAAATCTCATTCTGTTTCATGAATACAAATGAACAATTCTGATTTATACTTCAATTCATTCTATTATCTGTACCACAACACAATTCACAATTGTGTTGTGGTACAGACAATTAAGCTTGTTCATTTTTGGGAAATATATTATGCTTTGCTTTAAATAAAATAAGGAATCACATGAAGGATTTGAAGCTTAATACACATTTAGAAACATAGAAACATAGAAAATAGGTGCAGGAGTAGGCCATTCGACCCATCGAGCCTGCACAGCCATTTAATATGATCATGGCTGATCATCCAACTCAGTATCCTGTACCTGCCTTCTCTCCATACCCCCTGATCCCTTTAGCCACAAGGGCCACATCTAACTCCCTCTTAAATATAGCCAATGAACTGGTCTCAACTACCTTCTGCGGCAGAAAATTCCAGTGACTCACCACTCTCTGTGTGATTTATTGGTTTACAACACGGAGAATAGAAAAAATATAAAAAGGAGTTAAATGGCATGGTGCATTAGAATTACAAATTTGAATCTTACAAATACCTGGAGAAGGGGTGTAGGTGTTAACCAGGTAACCATGCACTAAATACCATGAATGTTTATTGAACCAGTTTTCACAAGGCAAGGAGAGTTACACCAGAAATATATATACAGGCCCCAACTGTGCTTTTAACATTCTGTGGAGAACAGATTGAAGGTGTCCTGACCCAAAATGTCACCTACCCATGTTCTCCAGATATGCTGCAAGATCCCCCAGAATTACTCCAGTACTATGTGTTTTTAATTATGAAGAAAGATTGTATTGGCTAGTTTTATTTCCTTTCAAACAGTGGAACTGCGACTTAACAGTGGGAAATACATTTTGAGAACTTGCAGGAAATGTGAAGGTTATCTTTGAGGATTTTTTTAAATCCAGAGGATAACAGTTGAAAGTCACTGCTTTGAAGGGCGGCAGAGGTGGAAATCAACACAAAGTATAAAGTGTCTGAATGTTTAAGACAAAGTCATGATGTTTAAGATAATAAATCAAGTGTTAGAAGATGGGAATCTCTTTTGACTGAATGGCCTTTCCCCCCAATTTTTCCACAATTCCTCCATGGCCTTGCCTAATTCTCCAGTCTTCTCCTGTCTGATAACGCTCACAGGTATTTGCATTTCCCCAATTCAGGATTCTCCATCATGGGATACAGTTGTCAAGGCATCAAGGACTGCAATTCCCCCCACAAAGATCTCTGCTTCTCTCAGGCAACACATTGCATCCAATCAAAGTTTTGGTCATCTGATCAAGCTCCCCTCTGTGCCTTGTCAAGCTCAATTGGACAGCATCCTAGTGAAGTGTCATGGAGTGTTGGGCTATATTAGTTAAGATGCTTTACAAATACACAGTGTTACTACTCGGCAGTGCCATCTCCCATAATTGGTAAATTTACAACATCTTTGCTTTCTGGCATTCACACGTATCCAAATATTGCTTTTATATAATTCAACGGGAAATAAATGTCCAGAATGTTGAATGTCTCTTCACACAAACAGTTATTACTCTTCAACGCAGGAAACCTATCCAGATTTATCAGCATGTAAAGGTCAGTGAAGATTGGATTAAAATCTCAATTCATCAACATTTCCATGTTTAGGTGTTAAGTATTGTAACCTTTGATACACATTTGTTGTTTGCTGAAATACTGACATCGTCTGAAGAATTATATCCACTGGCAGTTTTAGATATACCAAGAATCATAATTCTGATTTGTAGATTGCATATTAAAACACTTAAACAATCCTGCCTTTATCTTATAAGTCTACTAAAAGCCATGCACAGTATTTCTGTCTGAAATATCCTCAGATTTAAATTCTTCTTCAAAGCAGTTATATATCATTGGACCAACTTTATATTTCCATAGCTGTCCTGCCATTTACTTTAAAAGGAAAAAGTGATTTCAATGATTAAAATTGATGAATATAACTCTTTGTTCCCCATTATTTAAGACTAATTTTCTCATTTGTACAGGAAGCTTCACCCTGAGGTATTCAATGCTCTGTACCAGCTGTGACCAGATGGACAATTTTGTCCGGTCTTCATTAATTATGGAATTGGCCAGTGGAACGAACAGACTGCCTGCACATTAGTTACTTCCTCTGATCAAAATACCAATGAATCCACAGTTCGCCAGGGAAAGCTTTGGAATTTCGTGCGGGATTTCTGGGTGGAAACAGACGCACCACACACTGAGGGCGACAGTAATATGTCTCTGCAGCTTTGCTGGGTATTGTTCATTATTTAAACACAATTTTCAGTTACGGTGCTCATTCACAATTTTTTTTAGGTTGAAAGCAGTGATTGCAGATGGACATAACTGAAGGCTCTAGCACACCAATGTAAAATAATGAGCATCTAATTTATAGATCTTTAGCTTTAAACTGATCATGATTAGCCATATCAAATATGGATTGCCAGAATATTAAATCACTAGTGAAAACCGTATCTTCTTCCAACAGCAGATTGACGAAAGGATTAGCTCCTAATGTGCAGAGCTAGTGACAAATAAATGACATGAAGTTAAATTATGAGAATCAGCATGTGTTCACATACCATCTTTGGTTTTGCAGTGAGCTGCATTTCCATTCAGAAACTGCATCAAATCACTGTGGAATAAAAACAGAGAGCTTAATGGTTGGGACCAACCACCATATAAATCTTTTCAAACAATCACTACTTTAAAAGCATTTTGGGAAGAAAGCAGTACACATCACTTAGATTAGTAAAAACCTAACCCATTATACTGTACCCACACACTAAAACTGTCACTCACCCAAAGCTTCACAATTAAACGAAAAATAAAGACATGTATTTTTATAGCATCTTTCAATTTCAGCTAGGTCATATCAGGTGCAGCAACTCAAAGACAATTCATTAACAAACTGGTTAACTAAACAGTCATGTACCAGGTGATCATTCTTAGCAATGTTAGTTCAAGAGAAAAAAAGTTAAATTATTTAGAACGCACATACAAGTCAATAAATAGCTGTTTGAAACGTATTTTAGATCTATTCAAGGGAGCAAAAGAGGTCTTACATTCAGAATTAAAAATGACCCTGTTTTAGAGCAGTCAGCCTAACATATGCTCTCAAAATCCTGATTTGGGGCTCATTAATAATTTCCTGATTGAGGACAGTAATATTAATTGAGCTTTGGCTGAATAGATGGGTTTTAAATTAAAATAATTCATAATAGGCAAGTACCTACTTTAAACACATATTGGAAGTGAGAGGAAACCAGCCTGGTGCTTTTTGGAGCTGGCAGCTAGATTTGAAATTTATCCTTGACATAGGAATTTTTAAATAGTTCCTGACAAATTCTAGGGCTTAGATGCATAAAAGAAAAATCTTGTTAAGTGTTGATGATCCCACTGATTTTTTGCATATTAAGATATCAGGCACGTGCCGTGACTAATTACTCAGGGTAGGTAGGCAGTCTGTCAGCTTTTAAAACAATCTTAAACCGCGCATGCGCAGATTGTTCTCCTTTCCGTAGGCTGTCAGTCGACTTTTGTCTTCAAAAGCCATCTCTCTTAATAAAGTAGCGTATTTCCTGGCAATTAAGACGCACCCCCATTTGAGTTGCTAAATTTTGAAAAAAGGCTGGCGGGACATAGAATTTATCACAAAGAAACATAGAAATTAGGTGCAGGAGTAGGCCATTCAGCCCTTCGAGCCTGCACCGCCATTCAATATGATCATGGCTGATCATCCAACTCAGTATCCCGTACCTGCCTTCTCTCCATACCCTCTGATCCCCTTAGCCACAAGGGCCACATCCAACTCACTCTTAAATATAGCCAATGAACTGGCCTCAACTACCCTCTGTGGCAGAGAGTTCCACAGACTCACCACTCTCTGTGTGAAGAAAGTCTTTCTCATCTCGGTCTTAAAGGATTTCCCCCTTATCCTTAAGCTGTGACCCCTTGTCCTGGACTTCCCCCCAACATCGGGAACAATCTTCCTGCATCTAGCCTGTCCAACCCCTTAAGAATTTTGTAAGTTTCTATAAGATCCCCTCTTAATCTCCTAAATTCCAGAGAGTATAAACCGAGTCTATCCAGTCTTTCTTCATAAGACAGTCCTGACATCCCAGGAATCAGTCTGGTGAACCTTCTCTGCACTCCCTCTATGGCAATAATGTCCTTCCTCAGATTTGGAGACCAAAACTGCACGCAATACTCCAGGTGTGGTCTCACCAAGACCCTGTACAACTGAAGTAGAACCTCCCTGCTCCTGTACTCAAATCTTTTGCTATGAAAGCTAACATACCATTCGCTTTTTTCACTGCCTGCTGCACCTGCATGCCTACTTTCAATGACTGGTGTACCATGACACCCAGGTCTCGCTGCATCTCCCCTTTTCCCAATCGGCCACCATTTAAATAATAGTCCGCTTTCCTGTTTTTGCCACCAAAGTGGATAACCTCACATTTATCCACATTATACTGCATCTGCCAAACATTTGCCCACTCACCCAGCCTATCCAAGTCACCCTGCAGTCTCCTAGCATCCTCCTCACAGCGAACACTGCCCCCCAGCTTAGTGTCATCCGCAAACTTGGAGATATTGCCTTCAATTCCCTCATCCAGATCATTAATATATATTGTAAATAGCTGGGGTCCCAGCACTGAGCCCTGCGGTACCCCACTAGTTACTGCCTGCCATTGTGAAAAGGACCCGTTTACTCCTACTCTTTGCTTCCTGTTTGCCAGCCAGTTCTCTATCCACATCAATACTGAACCCCTAATACCGTATGCTTTAAGTTTGTATACTAATCTCTTATGTGGGACCTTGTCGAAAGCCTTCTGGAAGTCCAGATATACCACATCCACTGGTTCTCCCTTATCCACGCTACTAGTTACATCCTCGAAAAATTCCACAAGATTCGTCAGACATGATTTACCTTTTGTAAATCCATGCTGATTTTGTCCAATGATTTCACCACTTTCCAAATGTGCTGCTATCCCATCTTTAATAACTGACGGACATAGAATTTATCACACTCAAAAAAAATCTCCTCCATTCTGAATTACTGAATGGGTGGAGGGTGGAGGCAGGTGGAGAGATGGTGGGAAAAACGAGAGCACATAGGGACAAGATGAATCAGTTGTGATCTTATTGAATGACAATTCTAGTTCATGGGACCAATTAAGGGGGGGGGAGAAAGAGTTCCTTTCACTACGTGCGTGGAGTCTGGCCAGGGGTAACGTTGTGGGGAGGACAGGAGCGTTGAGAAGGTGGGGGTCAGGGATCGGGGATCATGCCAGCAACTCACACTACCGTGGCTCCGGGCGCGGAGCCATTGCATTGTAACCGGGGAGGTTACAAGAGATACTTTCAAGAGAGAGCTAGATAGGGCTCTTAAAAACAGCGGAATCAGGGTATACGGGGAGAAGGCAGGAATGGGGTATTGATTGGGGATGATCAACCATGATCACATTGAATGGCGGTGCTGGCTCGAAGGGCCGGATGGCCTACTCCTGCCTCGCTTATGTCAGCCTCTTCCCGCAAATCCTTGAATTCAGACTGCCGCCGGGAACAGGACATGGCCTCACTTGCTGCGCCGGGTGACACTGCATGGCATTCACTGCCTGGTCCGTGTCTTTCAATGTAGACCGGACAGTGAGGGGACCAGGTACATTTTTGGGTACAAAATAGCGTCTTCATTGCCAGGAAATACTGTATTTAAAAACATGTAGCTCAAAGAAATTTACTTACCACATTATTTGTACACAAACTCTATTCTTCTCTCTTTGTTTCTTAAGATACTCTGAAGATAATGACAATCCAGGTTTGAAAAACCCTCCAAGAAACTTGCGCTGCACATGCGCAGTAGGCTGCTGCGCATGCGCAGTACGCAGTCCATGGTGCAAAGGCAGAATTTCAGCTGCCTTCAACTCCCCTTGTCTTTGAAGTCTTGAAGCAGCGTCGACAACACAAGCTGCACAGACTTTCGCATATTACATGTACTGTGGATGAAAGGCACGAGAGAATTATGCCTACCCAAGCGATCGATCTCTTGGGTAGGCCTAATTCTCCCCTGCCTTTACTATTCATATTTAATAATTATCATTTTATAATTTTAGTCAGGGTAGGCAGTGCCTACCTTGCCTACCCTGACGGCACGTGCCTGTAGGATATGTAGGTAATGCAGGACCATAGAACCCAGTGTGGAGGAAACCAAGAAAATTATATGGAAGGTACACAAAAGGCTGAAGAAACTCAGCGGGTGTAGCAGCATCTAAGGAGCGAAGGAGATAGGAAGCCTATCTCCTTCGCTCCTTAGATGCTGCTGCACCCGCTGAGTTTCTCCAGCCTTGTGTACCCTCGATTCTCCAGCATCTGCAGTTCCTTCTTTAACAAAATTATATGGAAGATGATGATAAACCAGAGACAAAAATCTACAAATGGCAAGATGCAGAAAACATCAGTTTTGTTTCTCCAGAGAAGTTAAAGCATTATTAACTTCTTGGGGAAAACAAATATTTATATTTCTCATCAAATGTGCTTTGAGCCAGTCATGGACAATGGCCAAGAGTCATATTTTTCAGATGCCAGCTATTGTGAATGTTACAAGAAGCAAATGTCATTTAGTAAAAATACTTATCAGTACTTCCACAAGTTGTACAATTCAGTGCAAGAAAAAAATGTAATTGTACAAAATGAAAGAATTGTGCAACTGTATAAGTAAACACCAGAAATCCATTTTCCAAAATCAAACCAACTATATACATAATTAGAATGTTATTCTGCTATAATGTGTCAGTGTTTTTGTTAAACTTGCTAAATTGAATTACTGGATAAAATAACCTTAATTTATCTGGAGTAAACAATCATTAATTGGGAATAGGAGTGTTTATGTAAGCAGCTTGAGAATTTTGTACAATGACAGCTATCTTCTATTTTAAAGATATCCATGGTAGCAAACTTTAGCAACACAAGCATGAGCGATAATTGTTGACCAGGAGTTAAGTATATGAAATATCACTTCAGTACACTTAGTACATGGTCATATTTGGCCTTATCACAGGAGCACACCAAGAATTGTACACAAGAAAAACGCTCATGAAAATCATTGACATCATTAAAATATGTTATTTTTTTGTTAATACACATACTTCTTATGGTTGTTGTTGTCCATAATCCATGTGCAGCTTTTCTTTTCGGAGTTCCATGCACAATAGGGATCCCTTGCCAAAATGCAATCCGTGCAGGTTTTATATTTTTCACAGAACGCAACAGGAATTTGAACTACTCCTGAATGAGACCCTGCATAGATATACTTTCGGTCCTAAAAGAGGAAAGTTCAATGGTCAATTCATTTGAATAAGCAGAATAATTAAAATAGTTTGTTGTTGCAATGGGGGAGGATGTTGACCCAATCAAATTCACATCATCCACTGCAGGAAGTAACCAAGGTGAAAATTAACCTTGGTCAAATTCAGAAATAACATCCCAATGCAGTGCTGTTTTGTGTAGGAGAGATACTTTTCAATCTGCTATTAGTTTGAAATCTTTTGAAACATATTTTAATTGTAGCTGTCACTGAAATGAGATGTCAGCAGGATTAACACTGGCATTCGCTACCATCCATTTCATCTAAACAAACATTTCTCTGCTTTCTATTGACTATCTTTGCATTTAGATTTGTGTTCCAAAAATTACTTCATGGCCCAATAAAACGCTTGAATGAAGCTACCATCCTATGTCAAATAATATACTTCCTGCTGCTTTTCAAATCTATAAAAAGAGTTGCATAGATTTAATTCAGCCTTATTTTATTTAATAGCCTCTCAAAAATAAAAAGTAAAATCGCTATTTTTTTAATATACAAGAATATAGTTTTAGCACCTTTGTCGTGGTTAAAATAGTCTGGGAACATAATTGGACAAAATTTGACAAAGTCACATTATTAGCACAGGTGGTCACATACTTGGTCAGAGAGATTAAATTAAAGGTGCATTTAAAAATTGAAGAGCCAAAGATTAAAAATGAATTAGGAGAGCTCCAGAACAAGTGCCTAAATTAGCTGAAGTTTGAGCATAAATACAACAAAAGGCAAAGGAAACTGAGAAGCCAGAATTAAAAAAACAGAATTCCAAGCTGTCTCATACCAACCACTGTTTTAAAACAAAACCCACGTTAGTGTTTAAACTGGCAAACTGTTAATCTGCCGTCAATAAAAAACAGAACCCTTAATTTGTAGAGACAAGGAATTGTAGATGCTAGAATCCTGCGCAAAAGCTAGAGCTAGAGTAACTCATTGGGTCCCGCAGAATCTGTGAGGGAAATGGATAGGCAACGTTTTGGGTTGGAACCCTTCTTCAGTCTGATTATAGAATGCTCAAGTTTAAAGGTTTTTACTTTAAGTTGGGTTTAAATGTGAAGTTACAATATTAGTTTATAGTGTGCAAAGAGAGCTCTTTTTGTCCAGGCATAATTGTTTTACTTGCAAAAGTAAATTCACTTTTCAGCATCCCAATGACCCAGACTCATTTTACATCTCACGCTGCCTCGGCCAGGCCAGCAGCATAATAAAGAACAAGTTGCACCCTGGCCATTCCCTCTTCTCACCTCTCCCATTGGAGGAAAGGTATTGAAGTGTGAAAACGCACACCACCAGATTCAGGGACAGTTTATTCCCAGCTGGTATCAGGTAACTGAATCATCCAGCACAAAAAAGAGCAGTGCTGAACTATTATCCACCTTTTTGGTGACCCTCAGACTTGATCAGACTTGCTGGCTTTACCTTGCACTAAATGTTGTTCTATTATCAAGTATCTATACAGTGTAAATTGATCGATTGTAATCATGTATTGTCTTTCTGCTGACTGGTTAGCACACAACAAAAAGCTTTTCACTGTACCTCATAACATTGTATTGTTACACGTGACAATAAACTAAACTGAATTGAGTCAGGAAATCTTTGCTTTTACATTTATTTAGAGACAAACATTACATGGCTTACATTTACCTCTTTGGACAAGAGCAATGTCTGTACAGGTTCAGAACCAGAAAAAATACACAGCTCTTCAATAATATGCATTTCATTGTCAAAGTTAATCGCTTTATGCAACAATCCTTTATCTGAAACAAAACAAAAATATATTAGAACATCCACATAACTATTCATCACAAAACCTTTTCCCATTAGACCAGGAGAAGGTCACTCAACCTTTCAAGCCTCCTCCACCATTCAAATAATCCAACTTTCCTTGACCACTTTGACCACAAGCCTTTCTGGCTTTAAGTTTTCTCTCCCAAACAATGAAACATTTTGTAAATTACTGTTAATATAGTGGATTATGACACAATAATTCATATGTTTCCATTTGCCGAGCACAGCTCCATTAAGGACTGAAGACCAGCAAAAAATAAAAAAATAACAAAAGTCAGCTTTGGGAAATTCTACCGTTCCTGGCTGCTGATGACCAAAGATCTTTTCTAGCCAATCCAGGCTTCAGCTAATCCAAAAGTAGAATTCCTGGGGCCAACGTCTGAACATGTAAGCTTCTGATCTGTCTACAACCCGCAAATATCTTGACTAAAAGAAACAACTGAGGTTGACATTCTGAAGTACAAAACCATCAATTCTTACATCTTGATAAGTGGCATCTCACACCTCAGTTCCTCATGTCTCAATTTAGGAAAGCTAAAAAAAGATTGGGATGATATAGACTCTCCAGTTCAGTTTCTCTCTCAAAATACACTAACCAATTACACTGCAATAGACAAATGAAAGTCGTATATATCTACAGTGGCTTGCAAAACTTTTCATACCCCTTGAACCTTTCCACATTTTGTCACGTTACAACCACAAACGTAAACGTATTTTATTGGGATTTTATGTGATCGACCAACATAAAGTGGCGCATAATTGTGAAGTGGAAGGAAAATGATACATGCTTTCAAATTTTTTTACAAATAAAAAACTGAAAAGTGTGGCGTGCAAATGTATTCAGCCCCCTTTATTCTGATACCCCTAAATAAAATCCAGTGCAACGAATTGCCTTCAGAAGTCACCTAATTAGTAAATAGAGTCCACTTGTGTGTAATCTAATCTCAGTATAAATACAGCTGTTCTGTGAAGGCCTCAGAGGTTTGTTAGAGAACATTAGTGAACAAACAGCATCATGAAGCCCAAGGAACACACCAGACAGGTCAGGGATAAAGTTGTGGAGAGGTTTAAAGCAGGGTTAGGTTATAAAAAAAAATATCCCAAGCTTTGAACATCTCACGGAGCACTGTTCAATCCATCATCCGAAAATGGAAAGAGTATATCACAACTGCAAACCTACCAAGACATGGCCGTCCCCCACATAAACTGACAGGCCGGGCAAGGAGAGCATTGATCAGAGAAGCAGCCATGGTAAATGTGGAGGAGCTGCAGAGATCCACAGCTCAGGTGGGAGAATCTGTCCACAGGACAACTATTAGTCCTGCACTCCACAAATCGGGCCTATATGGAAGAGTGGCAAGAAGAAAGCCATTGTTGAAACAAAGCCATAAGAAGCACAGTTTGCAGTTTGCCACAAGCCATGTGGGGGACACAGCAAACATGTGGAGGAAGGTGCTCTGGTATGATGATGAGACCAAAATTGAAGTTTTTGGCCTAAATGCAAAACGCTATGCGTGGCGGAAAACGAACACTGCACATCACCCTGAACACACCATTCCCACTGTGAAACATGGTGGTTTCACAGTGGGAATGTGAAGCATTATGCTGTGGGGATGCTTTTCTTTAGCAGGGACGGGGAAGCTGGTCAGAGTTGATAGGAAGATGGATGGAGCCAAATACAGGGCAATCGTGGAAGAAAACCTGTTAGAGTCTGCAAAAGACTTGAGACTGGGGCGGAGGTTCACCTTCCAGCAGGACAACGACCCTAAACATACAGCCAGACCTACAATGGAATGGTTTAGTTCAAAGCATATTCATGTGTTAGAATGGCCCAGTCAAAGTCCAGACCTAAATCCAATTGAGAATCTCTGGCAAGACTTGAAAATTGCTGTTCACAGACGCTCTCCATCCAATCTGACTGAGCTTGAACTATTTTGCAAAGAAGAATGGGCAAAAATTTCAGTCTCCAGATGTGCAAAGCTGGTAGAGACACACCCCAAAAGACTTGCAGCTGTAATTGCAGCGAAAGGTGGTTCTACAAAGTATTGACTCAGGGGAGCAGAATACTTTTGCACGCCACACTTTTCAGTATTTTTATTTGTAATAAAATTTGGAACCCATGTTTCATTTTCCTTCCACTTCACAATTATGCACCACTATGTGTTGGTCTATCACATAAAATCCCAATAAAATACATTTACGTTTGAGGTTGTAACGTGACAAAATGTGGAAAAGTTCAAGGGGTATGAATACTTTTGCAAGCCACTGTATATGATAACTTTTTTTTAAATCTCTTTTTAACTTTTTCTTTCCCATATATTCTTTCTTCCAATTTTAATACTGTAACATTAATTTAGAAAACATTCCAGATGTTGTCTTTGCTATTTATACTTCAGCCAACATTTTAGTTTGTACTTCAAAGGTTGGCTGCTTCTATCAATTGTGCCAGAATAACCCGAGTTGCTAGTGTGCAACAAAATAATGAGGTGAACATAGAGAGCGACAAACCTCTGAATGAATTATGTCATCAGAACAGACATGCTAATAAGCCGTTTTGCAAAGACGCACCTCCGTGGCAAATCAGAGAGCATTTCATGTGGCAAGTATCCTATCAGCAGGACTACAAAGGATTATCAAAATCAACATAACCTTGTTACTGCAGCTAAACTGGATATGCATCACCCACAGATATGCCAGTGGCATTTAAGAGGCATTCAGATAGGCACATGTGGATCATGTGCAGGCAGAGATTAGCTGAACTTGTAATTATGTGCAGCATGGACATATGGGCTGAAGGGCCTGATTCTGTCCTGTACTCAACTGCATTCTATTCCCTCAAAGCATGGAGTAATTGTGTTCCCAGCAGCCTTACGGACAGTGAATTATATAATCATTAGACCTCTAACTTTTTGCAACCCATGTCAAAGTAAAAAGAGGATAAAACAATTGTCAGGAAGTGTACACAGGGAATTTTACCATGAATGAAAATATTATGCTCATAAAACAAGTTAATGTTACAAAAACTCACCTGTGCCAATAAACATGACATCATACTGGAGGTTATCAAGTGCTCTAACTCTGTCCACAACAATCTGTATATAATTGACATTTTTCTTTACCAATTTAGGGCCATTCCCAATTGGGTTAACAGTATCTGCCATGAGAGGGTGATCCTTAACAAACTGGAGAGTTTTGTCTGGCAACATGAGTGAGTTATTGAAATTCAAAGCTCTCGCCTCATTGTTTATGCACTGGAAAGAGAAAAAAATAATTGATTGGGATAACATTATATCAGCATTAACAACTTACACCCTTAACTAAAATGAACAAACAAAATATTACATTACGGAAGAAAAACAGACATCATTGTGGTCCTTAACAACTGCCCAAATGATTGTGGCAAAAGATGCATTGGTTTTAAAATTAGAGCATTTTACTTCTTGATTACAGCATTCCAGAATTTCTGGTTCACACATTTTAAACATGAAGCTATGATAGCAAAGCATCCAATAATATGTCTGCATATCGTCATGAATTATTTACACCGCTGACTTCCTTAGCACAGGTATGTGGTAACACATGGTGTTCTAACAACATACTCATTAAAAATTGAAACCAGCAAACTAAAAATTTGTAATTTTTGTAGTTATGTCATGTTATTTTACAGCAATGTCACGTTGTTGTTTGATTACAATATAGTCAATTGAATACACCATAGTTTAATGTTAACAGCTGTCAGACACTTTGCTTCATTTATATCAATATAGACTAGAGCAGGATAGTACTTACTGAGCCAGGACGCGGCTCTGGAACCGATCCTCCAAATCGGACCCATTTTACATGGGACTGGTCAAAGGTGGCACTTTGCATGAACTTTCCTGTGGAGAAGACCTCCTCCACTGTGGACATGTTAAAGCTGCAGACTGCTGACACTTCCAAATTAGTCCTAACAAAAGGTACAAAGTAAAATGTATTATGACCGTCCATTATAGCTTTGAGGAGCGGTCATATACTTCAAGTACATACTTGCAAATGGATCGAGCAGACACTTTAAAAAAAAAAGTAGCTCAATGTGTCTTTTACAATTAATTAGATATTTATCAAATATTAGTATTTGCTTAACTGGCTTCAGAAACGTATGGAATTTTGATCTTGTGGTTGAATGGCTGACTTTTTCACATTAAAAATCCATAAGCTTATAAAGGGTTATAAATAGAATTCATGAGCACAGGAGGCAAATTAAATGCTGTGGGTTGCACACAAATCTCGAACAATGCAAATGACAGCACAAGAGAGCCAAAAAATGGGCCAGAATACTTAAAACAAATTAGTGATACCACAACAACATTAATTAATAACCTTGTAGGCTTATGGAATTTTAATGTGAAAGAGTCAGCCATTCAACCACAAAATCAAAATTCCATACCTTTCTGAAGCCAGTTCAGCAAAAACAAAATTAATTGTTTATCACCGTCATTTTCTGATTATTAATTAGGCCAGAGGTACAAATTCTGTACCCTAATCGAATAATGGACCTACTCGAGCATATTCGATTTGTATTGGATAAACCACTTGGAGCAGTCTGTATGCAAGTGTCAGCCTACAGTAAGACTTAATGTCACACTCTTTGTTGGAACCAAATGTCCAAACATTCAAAATATTGAGCTAATTTGTTGAATGATTTCTGTTCAAAGGAGGATCATCGAACTGAAATGTTAACTCTCTTATTTCCACAGAAGCTATCTGCTCTGCTAGGTATCGCACTTTTAGCTTTGAATCTTTGGATGTTTAATCACAATCATTTCTGATGGCAGCCAAGTGCAGAGTTCACTTTTTGTAATGAGAATGCAACTCATTACATTCACTCAAAATGACACTGCCCTATTTATAGAGGCTCAATGCAAGTTCCTCTGCTGATATACATCATGGTCAAGACAGAATTTGTGCAGGAAATGCTGATGTCATTAGTACATGAACAGTGCTGAAGTGGAAAAAGTCGAGATCTTCAAGTTCTTAGGCATAGTTCTCCTCCAATGGGTTTATTCAAAACGAATCGAATATGCTCGAGGTAGATGCCTTATTTGATTAGGATACAGAGAAATGGTGCAGTTTGATTCACTCAAATTCCAATACTTTTTAGGGATAAATATTAGCAACAATGTCCTGGATTGAAGCTATGGCCAAAAAAGCACACTAATGCCTCATCTTCCTCAGGAGATGGAACAAAGATCACTATGTTTCCAGGGTCAAGGAAAGAGCATTCACGTCACGGCCCTGTTTCTACCAGTCTTTCCACCACTGCGCACAAGAACTTCTAATCTTGCATGAGGACTCGATAAGAAGAAGACGATGGCTCCAACAACTCTAACCAACTTCTACAGATGTACTGTAGAAATCATACCAAGCGGATTGAATCACAGCTTGGTTTGGAAACAGCTCTGCACAAGACCCTAGACATTGTAGAGAGTTGTTGATGTACCCCAGTCTATCACACAGATCAAACACTCCACCATTTACACCACTCTTTGCCTTGGGAAAACAGCCAACATAATCAAAGGCCATTTGAAGCCCAGTCATTTCCTCTTCTCCTGTCAGGCTGAAGATTCCAAAATTTGACTCCAGACTTAGGAACTGCTTCTTCACCTCTGCTACCAGTCCAATGAATGGTCTTTCTATAAGTTATGGGGTACTCTTGATCTTCATTGCAGACGCTGGGCTTTTTATCTTTAACTATAATGTTGTAACACTATATTCTGCACCTTGGTATTCCACTCCTTTCACTATCTGCTGTACTTGAGCATGGCCAATTGGACTTGTGTATGGAATGATCTATTTTAATTGGATAGCATACAAATAAAAGCTTTTGGCTGTACCTTGGTACACGTGACGGTCCTTTACACAAAGGATCCCAATGTTTAAGAAACATTCAGACAGGTACATGAATAGGATAGGTATAGAGGGATGTGGACTTTCCATTAAAAAAAACACACACTGAACCTACTGATGTACAGAGTGAAAACCAATGGGCAATACTACTAAAAGGGTAGATCTTCAGTGGCCATGAATACACTGGCCAACTGCCCGAAATACCATAATCAATCCCAACCTGAAACAACACCCATCTATGTTCTCCAGAGATGCTCCCTGACCTGATGAGTTACTCAGGCAGTTGGTGTCTTTTTTTGTCTAACTGTTCTAGCCTGGCTCCTGTTTCCCAGCTCTCTTTAAGTCAGCAAGGAACTATCTTGGCACAGGGCACATACACCCACAGTTGCCAGTGAGCCATTACATCCCTTTCCTTCCCCCCCGGGACTCATTCATCGTCTTCCGCCACCCCAGACACTCGGGCTTAAAAATAACTTTGACATTTGTCCATCAACACTAACAATTAAAAAAAATATTAATTTTACTTTTAAGTGAAAAAAGCATATTCATTCAACAAAAATGAATTAAAATCTTTATAACTGCCTGAAGTAAATAAAAACATAACTACTGGCCTCTGTCCCTGCAACTAATAGGACAGAATTGGTGCAGGAAAGAACTGCAGATGCTGGTTTAAATCACCCATTCCTTCTCTGCAGAGATGCTGCCTGTCCCGCTGAGTTACTCCAGCATTTTGTGTCTATCTTTGGTTTAATTTGGTGCAGGATCAGGAGACTGGGCTGTCTGGAATCACATTGCTTAGTTGTACTTTGCGAGTCATCAACTGGAACAACATGGGGCTGGGAGAGGGCATATGTGGGGGAGACACTGCTGGCTCTGGCTGGGCAGAAGATGCGGCTGCTAACTTGGGACTCGTGCCGGCTCTGCAAATCAAGTCTTCACTAGTGAAAATGGGTAGGTCCTGGCATGAGCACAGTCATCAAATAACACAATTTTAAGCTGATACAAGAAACTGCAGATGCTGGTTTACAAAAAAAATTGCTGGAGTACAGAGTAACTCAGTGGGTCAGGCGGCATCTCTGGAGAACATGGGTAGGTGACGATTTGGTTCAGGCCCCTACTCCAACACTTTGTCATTATTTAACTGGTATTGAAAACCAGGGTAATTAAAAAAAGCTACATACCATTGTGATGTAAATACACCATAAAACACTGTCTCCTTCCAATTTGGAGATTTTAAAATAAATGCATCCTGAATGACGTTGAAGACAAAATTGGACCCAGGCTGAGAGCAAACCAGCCGAGCTTTAAGAAATGATGTCCATCTTTTTTGCAGAATTCTTAATCCTCCTTGGTCACCCTGAATTTTAACAACATGGATATCAATACAAGTTTTTTTGCACATTTCAAATAGTTTTATAATACATGCAGATATTTAATATCCGTAAATGACCCTCTCCAAATTAAATCAGTGGAAAACAAAAGTATTTCAAATTCAAAGACGAGTAATGTATATTTGATGTTTCGTAATCTTCCTGATCATCAAATTGAGCAGATGGAGTTTTATAATTAACTTTCTCTTTCAAATTTGTTTGCTTGTGAAAACACCACCAACATTTAGCTTCCACAATGGGATAATGCAGGCAGATCCACTGTCTTCATTTCTATTGAGTGCAGCCATTAAACAGCTAGCCATGGCTATCTAACCCACATAAACAATTTAAAAAATCTATGTTGAGCACAGAGAAATCATTCTTTCAACAGCAACCTAACCAAACATGCATCATCAACTTCAGCACACACCACAGTATTTTCTGTCAAAATAACACCGAGGCTAATGGCAATCAGAGCTTTGTATCTATGTGGCCCAGAAGCCTCAGATTATGGCAGGTAATCTAATGAGCAAACTAGAATGTCGTCAGAGAAACTGCTTCAGTTGCCAGCGAAAAGGACAATTTAAAGTTGCTGCATCTGCAGATTGGACACAAAGAAACTCACTACTGAAAATGTGGTCTTGTCCGTTTCAAGCCAAATATCCTTTTAACCAAGCAATCAATATTAATTACTTTTAAAACAAATCTGGAATTGAAAATAAGTTGCTGCAATATATATGTACAAGTTTTATTTGCCCCAGCAAATTTCAGAAAATGCTAAAAAAGATTGTTAAAATTATCTTGTAATCTTAGTCCATTCTTTTTCCCAATTTCTCTCTCTGTACACGGAATTCACTCAATGTAAACTAGAACCTAACCGTTAATCTCACCACCCCACAATCTGGTGGGTTTGGAGCAAGATGGACAGGAAATCTGTTGGATCGTATGGTGAATGCATTGAAACATGAATGAGGATGAGCACTGAAAGCTGGGTGGAAGTGGGAACCACATTCATTGATTGCCACTGTCAGTATAAATAACTTTACACAGTGATCGTGGCAACAAGAATAGATTTGCAAGCATGGTTTTATCTTACAAAACTTAACACTGATTACATTTAGCAAAGTATGTCAGTTCTTACCTTGCACACTCGGGCTATTCTTGGCACAAGAATGCGACTATAAAATTCATATTCAACAGATACTTCAGTGAAGAAGAAATAGATCTTATCATCACCACCATCCAAATTGCTTTCACTCTCTCGTATTACGTCCGAATACACAAAACTCGGCTCTGTGGAAAGCAGCACACAGAACCTTGGTGATGGAAGATTTTGAATGTTTCATGTCAAAAAAGTACAGAAGGAAACATAAATCTCCATAATGTTTATCCCAATATCCCCAGGAATCATTGTGGGTTTAACATTTTATATCAGCAAAGCAACTGGAATGCAGAGAAACACATTTAAGACATTTGTTGACCCAAACTATCAGGGGGAAAAGAAAAAAAAAAATCACCAGAATGGATTATCTGCGGTTTAAGAACATTAATGACTCTAGGCAAAAGATTATTGTTTCTACTGCAGAGTATGACTCTCACATCCATAGACAAATAAACTCTTGCTGTGTCAAAATATGTCACTTAATAAACTGGATATTAAATCAGTTCCAGTTCGGTGTTGTTTCGAGCCCCCATTCAAAGAGCATCCACTTTTGATTACAACTTTCCTCCACAAAATAAATCACACCCACAATTGGTTCGTCATGTTGATAATTGCAGAAATCCAACTGGTGCAAACAGTCAACGCGTTTTAGTGGATGCATTCCACTATGATTCAAAAGGACTTGGTTCACAAGTCAACGTAGCAGTTATGTTCCTGGCAATTTTTTTGCTTCAATATTGATAAATTTATTTGTATTTTAACACCATCAATCTATATTTACCAAGAGATAAATTCAACACCTGCAACTGTAATGTCTTTCACAACCTCAGATTGCATCAGATCACCACAGCCTGAAGTTCTTCCGAAGTACATTCATAATTGCAATACAAGGAGCTACACAACTAAAGCATGGTTTGTAGTTAGCCAGGACTGAGACGCTTGTTTATTACTGATGTGCATTAAACGATGATCCAAAACACTGCCTGGAATCCACAACTCAATACTCACCATTTAACCAGGGTATTGAATAGTCCGTCCTTAAATTACCCCGTAGAATGACAGCCTCACTTCCTAGAAAATTGTATGCTGTTCCCGAGTAAAGCTCGTGATCTGAAATAGTACAAAAGGATCTTTCAATACAAAATAGATAAACATTTTTAGCTATTTGCGCTTACATAATGGAAATATTTTTTAAACAATTTGTTCTGCTTTTCATTTTTAATTGTAGAATAACCTACTTGCTCCCTTTCATCTTTAATTTTGCATTGTATACCATGAAATAACAAAACGCCAGTTTCTCATAAGGATGGGAGGAAAATATGAATAGGTTGTGAATTGGACTTTTATTTTTTCTTTTCTCTTCTCTCCGACGCTGTTCTGTTCGTGGGCGTGCAGCATGTCAGCATCGTTTAGCACATTTTTACATGTCAGGTCACAGATAAGAGCACACAAATTTAAGTAATAAGTCATGCTCTTCTCGGCAATGTATCCTGGCTTGAGTCTGAGCAACGGTTCCGTATTATAGTGCACAATTTACAACTGAATACTTACCAACCATTATGGAGGCGTATTTTTGAGCCGGATCAAATGGACATTTGCCCTTGCCTTCCTCATTTCTCTGTTGCAGAGTAAAACTCTTAATCAACTATGAATACAAATAAAATAATCAAATAAGTTGTTTAAATTGATGAAGCAGAATAAGTTCCACCAAATGTTAAAAATTCCTACTTACAAGGTAATCACAAGTTGGTTGAAATGCAAAAGTCCCACACACATAGAGTCTTTCATTGTCATATTCGTGCAAGATTCGTACGTAGTTCAAGCATTCAGTCTACAGAAAAATAATAAATGCATTCAGTTATCAGTCAATTGCTAATAACGATATGTTAGTCAATGTATTTACAGATCTTAGTACTGATGATCATTACAGCTTGTTTCCAGAACTTTGTTTGGTGACCCAGCAAGGTATCAAGAATAAATGTGATATAAATTAGAAAATGCTGGACATACTCAATGTGGGGCAGCATCTGCAGAGAGAGAAAAACAGGGTTCATGTTTCTGAGCAATGAACTTATATCAGAACTGGAAAAGAAAGTGTTTTTAAGTTGCAAAGAAGGATGAGAACAAAAAGGAATGTTTAGGCAAAGAAGGAACATAATTTTGTCCAGTTCATACCAAACCTGTTTGTGACATTTAAGAGAAAATGATGAATGCATATCAATCATAGTTCATCTCGCTTAATTAAAATGAAAGGAGCTGAATAGACAGCAAGAGAAAGGGAAAAACTGAACACTGAAATAAAGGAATATGCTGGAAAGAGTCAGCAGATCATGTTATGCCTGTGGGGAGATATAAACTGAGTTATATTAAACGTGCATGACAATAAGGGGAACTGATCAATTCTAGCACGCACAGGGTAACCTGGTTATCTGAAATTGCAGAGTTCAACTGCAACTTTACTGAATGGAAGATGAGCCACTGCTCCCCGAACTTACGAAGGCTTTGCTTGAACCGTGAAAGAGGTTAACATGTAGAAAGATTGGAATTCTGATGTTGAACTAAAATGACAGGTAACTACAAGTTTAAGCAGGAACTTTGCACAGAGTGTGGTGAATTTCGGGAATTCTCCATCACAGACTTGAGAAGGTTTAAGGAGAAGTTGCTATTGGTACAAAGTATATAGTTTAAGATCACAGGTTTCATAAGATCACAAGTTTCAATCAACCCGGAAGTGGCCGCTCTGGCTGGCAGCTGCGGTTCACCTGCAGTCCGTCTGTTTTTTTCTTTTTTTGTTGTCTTCTAGTGTTCGTTTTAGTAGAATTTTGTTTTATTAGGTTGTATATATGTGGGGGGGAGAAACAGGGTTTTAGTCTCTCCCTTCGGGGGGATGTGTGTCCCCCGTCACCGTCTGTGCTGATGCCTAATGGCGGAGCTGCGGCGGCATTCAGCGGCGGCCTGGTTTGGAGCTGCGGTGCTCCAGGGGCGGCGGCGGCCCGGCTTAGAGTTGCGGTGCTCCAGCGGCGGCGGCGGTCCGGCTAGAGCTGCGCAGCTCCAGCGGCGGCGGCCTGGTTTGGAGCTGCGGTGCTCCAGCGGCGGCGGCGGTCCGGCTAGAGCTGCGCAGCTCCAGCGGCGGCGGCCTGGTTTGGAGCTGCGGTGCTCCAGCGGCGGCCCGGCTTAGAGCTGCGGTGCTCCAGCGGCGGCGGCGGTCCGGCTAGAGCTGCGGGGCTCCAATGGCGGTGGCCCAGCTTAGAGCTGCGGTGCTCCAGCGGCGGCGGTCCGGCTAGAGCTGCGGGGCTCCAATGGCGGTGGCCCAGCTTAGAGCTGCGGTGCTCCAGCGGCGGCGGTCCGGCTTAGAGCTGCGGTGCTCCAGCGGCGGCGGTCCGGCTTAGAGCTGCGGTGCTCCAGCGGCGGTGGAGGCCTGGATCGTCTCAGCGCAGAGGGAGAACTAGGAGGGATGAAGACAATGACTTAAGACTTTTGCCTTCCACCACAGTGAGGAGGTGCCTGGTGAACTCACTGTGGTGGATGTATGTTTTGTTTTTTTATTATATGTTATGACTGCATGGTAACAATTTTGTTCAGACCGAAAGGTCTGAATGACAATAAAGGAATCTAATCTAATCTAATCTAAACCACAAAAGCAATATAAATAAACATCTGATGTGAACAGAGCAAACCACTGGCTCTCAGGGCCAATGGCTCGGAAACTAACATGATCATGAAGCACCATCATATGAGTGAACTAAATGTACAAACAAGAGCTATCTCAACTGGCCTACATTAAGCCAAGTATCACGTATATTGAAGCCAGATATTGTGCACACTGTGACAGTGGCTAAGAGAGGTTCCAGACTGGGTACTTTGCCTCTTCCTGGCATCAAACATGGTCATAGGCATGTTGTGTCAAACAGTACCTTGATGTTTGTGTGCTCAATCGGTCCTCATTATATTGTAATTACAAAAGGGATTCAGAAACATTTAGGGTATTAATGTGAACTAGATGGCCCCCAAAGGTGTCTGATTAAAGGTGTCTGAGTTGGTCTTGTTATTTAAGATGTGCTCCCGCTCTATCTAATTCTATGGACACAATTGTCCACACTCAAAACATTGAACATAACTATGTAATTATGACTATTGAAATTGTATTTAATTACTTGGTGTTTTCCTTGTGCTGAGGATTATAAAAACCTCGTATACTTTGTTCAGAAGATTCTACCACCAGGCTCCCAAGTGTCTGTTTGTGCTGAATTATTATTTCTGTTATTTACGTTATTTCTGCATGATTTCTGCACAGCTCATTTAAAATGAGACAAGAAGCCAGAGCTTCAGGCATTTTTTTAATGGATGTTGATTTATGGAAGGTCAGGGCATTGGAGCTATGGGGAAACTTGCAAAGAAAAGGTGATATTTCCTGGATCACCTTTCCATGTTGAATAGTTGAGGTAAGCGGGGCCCGATGGGCCAAATGGCCTACTCTGCCCCAATCCCTCCGTCACATTACGTTCTTATGTTTAGGATCACTGTCAAGAATGCCTCTAACAATGGTCCCCTGAGCTGCATTTGTTTTCTCCAATGTAAAGGACATCTCATGATGTGCACCAAATGCGAGGCACTTGAATTGGAGGATGTCCAGGTGAAATTGGAGAAGTAGAAGACGACCTGGAAGGCCAGACTGGCTCCCTAGATGGTGGGACATCTCCACAGCAGCTGAGGACAGGAGTTTTTCTACCCCACCCCCACCCCTCCTTTGGAATGTAAAGATCAAATTGCCGTTGCATCTCGCCACAGGTGTACAGAGAATAGGGCAAGGAACTTAACAAAGCACATACCTTCAAAGCACATACAAAACACAAATTATTCAAAATAATAAATTCCAACAGGTGAATTAAGTCAGAGGGAGGGACAGGAGACTGCTTTCTGATGAGCTGCTAATAGGATCATTTGCAGCTTTTTTCAAATATTGATTAACCACTTCATTTTATATCTTGGGACATTTACAATCTGATCATTTGAAAGATTACCTCTTTGGATTTCCCTTTAGCAGCACATTTATTTTGTTGCTCTTCTGAGACTTTCCAGAAGACCTAAAAGAAAAAGAACAGCCACAGTAATAAATGCTCGAAATAAACCAGAAGTTCAGGATTGACATTCTACTATAATTGCCCAGAATCATCAGCTGGTATTCTTAGGCTTGATTCATCTAAAAAACAATGTCATCAGAACAGTGCTACTATAATTAATATATTGAACTGTTCATTTGGACGGGATACATTTCCAAGAGAGTTCTCAAAGATAAAACAAACCTGCTCACAGTTCAAACAATTGCACGTCACAAAACATTTCTACTTCATCAAACGTAATGTGGCAGAAAGGTCCCTCCAATCCTACATCCAATAACATCGCCATATTTCCACCAATTTCTCAGACCAACAGCCAACACAGACACTGGTCTTTGTTCCACCCAGTTAAATCCACATGGAATCTAACAGGGTAAACTTTTAGAGACTTAACTGCTCCTTAGTCTGTACCAGGGAATGAACAGAGGGCAAGTACAGGGGAACCCATTGAAATGAATGGAGGGGGGGAGGGCGGGGGGGGGGGGGAGGGCGGAAACATGTGGAGGTGAAAAGGTCATTAAATTAATTAAAATTATTCACCCAAGCTTGATCAACTATTTTTTTAAATTTTGGACAAGTTCTGGGTGGTTGTGAACATTCATGAGTGTTATTCAAAGTTATTCCTTCATTACAGGAATTTCTGCTTTTGAGGAAAGTATATTTGATGTGTCCACTTAGATTATAATAAGCTTTGGACAAGTTCCATGCGACAATTGGTTAAACATGCAAACATCCATTGTGTCTAAGGGAGAGTGGCCAATTGGCTTTAAAGCATGCTCTGTGGCAGAAAGCAAACAGCAACAATTGATGGTGGTTTTTTTTGTAACTGTTCAGAAGCCTATTACCAATTCAGTTCTACAAGACTCAGTCCCATACTTTTTCCAATATATTCACGATTTTGGCTAAAATGTAAAGGATCATGATTAAATTTACAGTTGGCAAAAATGATAACTGTTTCTCTCCCCACAGATGCTGCCTGACACGCCACACCTCTCCAATTGCCTTGCTTTTATTTCAGATTTCCATCAAAATTTAAGTTTTTAGATCAGTATGGAGTTGTACAGGCCATTAGTAATATTTCTCCCCATTGTTCTAATATTCCAAATAACAGATAAAAAGGCTGTGGTAGAACGGTATGCAACACAACACCAGTCTGAAGAAGGGTCTCGACCCGAAACGTCGCCTATCTCCTTCGCTCCTTAGATGCTGCTGCACCCGCTGAGTTTCTCCAGCTTTTTGTGTACCCACAACACCTACAAAGACTGGCAAATTACACGTGAGGGAAAAAATGGATAAACATGGGTAGTTTTCTTCTGAACAGAGGATATTCTAGTGAGATTTATAAAATTTCTGGGCCTAGATAGAACAAATTGAAGGATCCATATCCCTTACCAGAAGAATCAAATGGATGAGGAAATATTTTTCACCCAAAGAAGAAAGGCTGATAAAGACAAAAACTAGCTATATTTAAAAAGCACTCTGATGTGTACTTGAAGAGCCATGCCCTCCAGGCTGACCTGCTGTTGGAAGGTGGAATTAGTTATTTTTCAGCTGGGACAAACACAATGTACAAACAAAATGTACTACATAATGTCCTCCTCCTCCTGTGTTGATATTCTATAATAATAATAATAATGTAGTTGCCACCAAACCCAACAATTCAGTGAATTATTTGTCCAGAGTGAATGGAGACGACCAAATTTCAAGATGCATTTAAAGGGGGGCAAGCCTAGTATAAAAGGGGGAAGGGAACAGGACAATATGGTAAATGGATACGAAGTAGGTTAGAAGGAAGTCTGGATAGGACATAACATGACTGAAAATGACATGGACCAGACACAAAATGCTGGAGTAACTCAGCGGGACAGGCAGCATCTCTGGCGAGAAGGAATGGGTGACGTTTTGGGTCAAGACCCTTTTTCAGACTGATGTCAGGGGAGTGTGTGGGACAAAGAGAATGTAGTCGGAGACAATAAGACTCGTGGGAGAACTAGGAAGGGGGAGGGGATAGAGAGGGAAAGCAAGGGCTATTTGAAGTTAGAGAAGTCAATGTTCATACCGCTAGGGTGTAAACTACCCAAGCGAAATATGAGGTTCTGTTCCTCCAATTTGTGATGGGCCTCACTCTGACAATGGAGGAGGCCCAAGACAGAAAGGTCAGATTGGGAATGGGAGGGGAAGTTGAAGTGCTGTGCAACCGGGAGATCAGGCAAATTAAGACAGACTGAGCGGATTATTCAGAGAAACGATTGCCGAGCCTGTGCTTGGTCTTGCCGATGTAAAGAAGTTGACACATGGAACAGCGGATACAGTGGATGAGGTACTTTGAACAATCACTGTTCCAGGCGTGCACTGGCCCTATCCCCAAACTCTACCACAGCTACATTGACGAATGCATTGGTGCTATCTCCTGCACCCATGCAGAACTCACTGACTTCATCAACTTCACCACCAATTTCCATCCTGCACTCAAATTCACTTGGACCTTCTCCGATATCTCCCTACTGTTTTCAGATCTCACAGTCTTCATCACAGGAAACAGACTATTGACCAACATCTACACAAACCTACCGATTCCCATAGCTATCTAGACTACACTTCTTCCTACCCTGCTTCCTGTAAAGACTATCCCCTACTCCCAATTTCTCCGTCTACGCCGCATCTGCGCCCGGGATGAGGTTTTCCATACCAGGGCAACAGAGATATCCTCATTCTTTAGGAAACGGGGATTCCCCTCTTCCATTATAGAGGAGGCTCTCACTAGGGTATCCCGCAGCTTCGCTCTTGCTCCTCTTTCCCCCCTCATTCGTAACAAGAACAGAGTCCCCCTTGTCCTCACCTTCCACCCTATCAGTCGTCGCATACAAACACCCATATAATCCTCCAACATTTTTGCCACCTCCAATGATCCCAATACTGGCCACAACTTCCCATCTCCACCTCTTTTTGCTTTCCGCAGAGATTCCCTCCGAAACTCCCCGGGCAACTCGTCCCTTCCCAGACCAAACCACCCCCTCCCCAGGTATTTTCCCCTGCAACCGCAGGAAATGCAATACCTGTCCATTTACCCTCCCCCCCCCCCCCTTGACTCCATCCAGACCCAGTCTTTCCAGTGAAGCAAAGGTTCACCTGCACCTCCTCCAACCTCATCTACTGTATCCGCTGTTCCAGGTGTCAACTTCTCCCCATCGGCGAGACCAAGCGCAGGCTCAGCGATCGTTTCGTTGAACATCTCCGCTCAGTCCGTCTTAACTTACCTGAACTTCCCGGTTGCTCAACACTTCAACTCCCCCTCCCATTCCCAATCTGCCCTTTCTGTCCTGGGCCTCTTCCACTGTCAGAGAGAGGCCCAGCGCAAAGTTGAGGAACAGCACCTCATGTTTTGCTTGGGTAGTTTACACGCCAGCGGTGTAACATTGACTTCTCGAACTTCAAATAGCCCTTGCTTTCCCTCTCTATCCCCCACCACCTTCCCAGTTCTCCCACGAGTCTTACTGTCTTCGACTACATTCTCTTTGTCCCACACTCCCCTGACATCAGTCTGAAGAAAGGACCCGACCTGAAACGTCACCTATTTCTTCTTTCCAGAGATGCTGCTTGTCCCGCTGAGTTACTCCAGTATTTTAACCATATAACCATATAACCATATAACAATTACAGCACGGAAACAAGCCCTCTCGGCCCTTCCAGTCCATGCCGACCATTTATTTTCCCCTAGTCCCATCTACCTGCACTCAGACCATACCCCTCCATTCCCTTCACGTCCATATACCTATCCACTTTACTCTTAAATGTTAAAATCGATCCTGCCTCCACCACTTCTGCTGGAAGCTCATTCCACACAGCCACCACCCTCTGAGTAAAGAAGTTCCCCCTCACGTTACCCCTAAACTTCTGTCCCTTAATTCTCATGTCATGCCCTCTTGTTTGAATCTTCCCTACCCTCAATGGGAAAAACGTATCCACGTTAACTCTGTCTATCCCTTTCATCATTTTAAAGACCTCAATCAAGTCCCCCCCTTAACCTTCTGCACTCCAAAGAATAAAGACCTAACTTGTTCAACCTTTCTCTGTAACATAGTTGCTGGAACTCTGGCAACATTCTAGTAAATTTCCTCTGTACTCTCTCTATTTTGTTGACATCCTTCCTATAACTAGGCGACCAAAATTGTACACCATACTCCAGAATTGGTCTTACCAATGCCTTGTACAATTTTAACATTACTTCCCTACTCCTATATTCAATGCTCTGATTTATAAAGGCCAGCACACCAAAGGCTTTCTTTACCACCCTTATCTACATGCGATTCCACCTTCAGGGAACTATGCACAGTTATTCCTAGATCCCTCTGTTCCACAGTATTCCTCAATTCCCTACCATTTACCCTGTACGTCCTATTTTGATTTGTCCTGCCAAGATGTAGCACTTCACACTTAACAGCATTAAACTCCATCTGCCATCTTTCAGCCCACTTTTCCAAATGGCCCAAATCTCTCTGTAGACTTTGAAAATCTACTGCATTATCCACAGCACCACCTATCTTAGTATCATCTGCATACTTACTTATCCAATTTTCCACCCCATCATCCAGATCATTGGTGTACATGACAAACAACAGTGGGCCCAACACAGATCCCTGAGGCACCCCACTGGTCACCGGCTTCCAACCTGACAAACAGCCATCCACCATTACTCTCTGACATCTCCCATTCAGCCACTGTTGAATCC
This sequence comes from Okamejei kenojei, assembly GCA_035221665.1. Lineage (NCBI taxonomy): Eukaryota > Metazoa > Chordata > Chondrichthyes > Rajiformes > Rajidae > Okamejei > Okamejei kenojei. The sequence goes on along the minus strand of CM069133.1, from coordinate 107,061,821 downwards.
ATCTTGCTACTCCGCCATTAACACCCAAAGATTGAACCTTCTTAACCAACCTTCCATGGGGAACCTTGTCAAAGGCCTTACTGAAATCCATATAGACAACATCCACTGCTTTACCCTCATCAATTTCCCTAGTTACCGCTTCAAAAAATTCAAAAAGGTTTGTCAAACATGACCTTCCAGGCACAAATCCATGTTGACTGTTCCTGATCAGACCCTGTTTATCCAGATGCTTATATATATTATCTCTAAGTATCCTTTCCATTAATTTGCCCACCACTGACGTCAAACTAATAGGTCTATAATTGCTAGGTTTATTCTTTGAACCCTTTTTAAACAATGGAACAACATGCGCAGTACGCCAATCCTCCGGCACTATTCCCATTTCTAATGACATTTGAAATATTTCTGTCATTTTGTGTCTACCTTCGATTTAAACCAGCATCTGCAGTTCTTTCTTACACAATGACATGGACCATGTGTCCAAGCTCTAAATTTTAATGCAATATTAAGTAATATTGTGAGCACTACGTATGTTAGATAATTAACTACAGACCTATCAGATTAAAAATGAGAAATGTCGCAAGCCCCTCATCGTATTCACACCAAACAGGGGTGGCCTAAAAGCAGAGTAAAAGTCATAGCATTTCAAAAATCGTTCCAATGGAAATCGTGACAGTTGTCCAGAGAATGGTGAATATTGTCTTCTAAAATCAGCAAGAAACAAACCAGAAAATTACAGGTCTCATCTCCACAGTTAAGAGCTACTTAGGGACAGCTAACTTGGAATTATTAAAGATAGTTTTGTTTTCTGAGAATATAGCCAGAGCTAATTCAGTGCAAAGCACATATGTGGAGATTTCTCAAGATGTTTGCCAAGGTGCTGCAAACAAGAATACTTTGTAACTTAAGGCTGAGAACATGAAATGCACAGCTCAAGCAAAATACAACTAAAATAAATCAGGCAGTGTGTTTGATGTAGACACAAGGAATTGCAAATACTGGTTTACAAAAAAGGCACAAAGTGCTGGAATAACTCAGCAGATCAGGCAGCATCTCTGGAGAACATGGATAGCTGACATTTTGGGTCGGAACACTTCATCAGATTGATTGTGGTTAGAATGGTGGAAGATAGGAGCAGGACAAAGTCTTGCAAGTTGTAGGTGGATATAGGTGAGGGACTGGGTTTGATGGAAAGGCAGAAGGAGTGAGACAAAAGGATGCATTTTGCATTGTGAAGCTAGAGGAAGGATTATAGGTGGAAGGGGAGGGGAGAAACAGGTAAGAGTGCAGGTGGGGCACAGGGGAGACAGAGGGAGGGTGGAAAGGAGGGGTAGGGGAGAGAAGCAGGGGAGGGAGGCGTGGTTTTGGTAATGTACAGTGCTGTGAAGTGTATAATGGTGTGCCCAAGGTGTTTGGGCCAGGATTTCTGATTTCCATTTACATCAAACATTTGACATGGGCAAAAGTGGAATATCATGTTTACCAATTAAATTAAGAGATCGGTTATTGATGGATTTTAATATGCAAGAACAAGGATCCTACTTATGGGATTTGAGTAGAACATCTAGCAGTGGAGCCATCTACAGATTTAAATAGGTAGGCATGGGTGGGAGTCACAAAGGAAATGTTGAATGATTGGGTTCAGTTTTTATTGATTTTGAACAAGTTTTTGCAACCAAACCCCACCTCCTGAAAAAACTCTAAGACATACCCAAGCCCAGCTGACATTCTAGGAATTATACCACATAACACCAAACTCAGAAAAGTGCATAATATAAAGGGGTTTAACATTTCCCTAATGCTGGATAGAGGACACAGAAAGGTTGGGGAGCAACATCAAAGAGGTGGTGCTGGCCAAACATGTGACAGGTAAAAGCAGCAACAAATGCAATGAGTTTGCTGGAGATCAATTGACAAGTATATATTACTAAAAAATTACCTCATGTTTTTTATCCGAAATGTCTGACATGTTCACAGCAAAGATGGCTTCCTGGGCACCCACATACAACACTCCTTGATCTTCATTAAGCAACAGTGTGGAGTAATTTGACACCCCAGTAACAGAAAAAGTAACCAAAGGCACCTCTGCAAATAATCATAATGAACATTAGTACCAAGTTTTAACAAGATGACTTTAAAATTATTATTCAGCACTGCATTTCAAGATTGAAGTACCAAATGGTGCTGTGGCACAATAAACTATGTATCTGCACCTGGACTATAAATTCAAATCTGATCCAAGCCTTGAGAGGATGTGGGTAGGGATGGCGGGGGCGAGAAAAAACATTAAGTTCAAGATGTGTCCAAGAATGATCAGTTAAAACACTTTCCCTTGTCAGTTCTAGTCGGTGTTCTCAGAGACTGCCAGCTTCCGTTCATTGCTCAGCATATCTGACCTCACAAACCAGACGTCTCTTGGTACCAAACTCATGGAAGATGCCTGTGCGTGACTTTGTTTAACGTGGGGAGACTGGTGCACAGGCAGGCACCACACGGTCCTTGACAGATCTGGGTCAAAATGACTGGGGACCCTTTTCTGCTGCAGCCTTCATCCGCCTTCCCAGCCGTTGTGACGCTCCACTAAAGTCAGCCATCATCCTCCGCCTGTTCCACCGTTGAGGTCTTGGTTGGATTGCTTGGTCAGAGACACCTCCCCCCCCACGAGCTTACCGCCATGGGTGACCCTACCAGGAGCATAGCTCCAGACGACGACGATGGCAGACGGCTCCAGACCACACAAGCTTCTCCACCACGACAAGGTGACAATCCATGGGGACAGCCATCATAGAGCTATACAGCGTGGAAACAGGCCCTTGGGCCTACCTTGCCAACCTGACAAGTTGGCATCCTGGGCTAGTCCTGTCCTAAAATGAGATGTTTATTGCCATTTTTCGCCTGGATGAGAAGTTCCTTGATCACATGAAGCTCAGAGTAAATCAGATACAGTAATGATAAATACAACAAAAAAGCAAAAGAGTAGAATGGGGTACTACTGTAGTGCATTTAAAGTAGTACAAAAATATTGACATGCAATAAATGAATATATGAATGAGGTCAGATAAGAGTTAAGAGTACATGGCAGTACCTCCAGGAAGGAGTTATAAAGAGGTGACTGGTTCAGGAGGTTAAAAGTCATTCTTAAATCTGGAAGTTGTGTTTCAAGCTCATGCATCTTCTACCAGAAGGTTGAACAGAAAAAAAGGATTAGCTAATTTAACAGGTAATTAGCTAATTTTCCCTGTCCACACTTCCAGATACAATGCACTGTGAAGATGGACTGGATGGAAGTACGGGCTGACTCTGTGATGGGCTTTGCTGTATTCACCACTCTGTGCAGGCTCAGACAGTCCACACAGCGCAGTTTCCTTACTGACCTGAGATGCATCTCATCAGAATACATTTCTGATTCGCATTTGTACAAGTTTGAGGAAATCCGTGCGGATTCAATTTCTTGGTAATTACATAATATTCAGAAAAAATTCAAAAAGCTGCCTGCGATGTTTGGCAAAGCGAAGTGGGGGGGAGGTGAAATCAGACCGAGTCACTTTTACATCCAGGACCCAATTCTTTACCAATAAGGTGTTTCATTTTAGAATATTTACTTCTAAAATGCAGGAGGCATCAGAATCAAAGACAGCATTAGCTCCAATCCTGGGAAACTGTGCCAAGTAGGGTCAGGATTCACTCCCAGAGTTGGGTTGTTTGAGGGAGTGGGAGAAGGTGATGGAGAGAGAAAGAATCCAATATTGTGTTCAGACAGACGTTGAATATTAATGGTATGTGAGCTATAGTGGATGGCAGGTGATCTCATGCCACTGTTTGAAGACCTCTGGTCTAAAATGCAACATGATATTACCTCTCACTTAAATCTATTAAAAAGTGATTGAAGGGTAACAGGACTGTGCATCCTGTGGTTTCACACAGTTTCCCACAACTTCCCGTTCATATTCCAAACACAAAATGTTAGCTCTGGTACAGAATGGCAAAACATTGGTCAGTAGCACTTCCCTTTAGAAAAATTGTGTAATGTAGTTCAATTTTAATTTGCTCCAGACATGAATGATCTTGCAAGAAATTAGATTTTAATCATTTTCCTCACTAAATACCCCAAACAATATAACATCCATGAAGGGCATTGTTAATGTTGCTAAATTGGTCTGCGTAATTGAACAATGGCAAAGTATACTCAAGATAGACACAAAATGCTCAGCGGAACAGGCAGCATCTCTGGAGACAAGGAATGGGTGACGTTTCAGATCGAGATCCTTCTTCAGACGCGAGTCTCAGACAGACTCATTCCTTCACTCCAGAGATGCTGCCTGTCCCGCTGAGTTACTAAAGCATTTTGTGTCCATCTTCAGTGTATACCAGCATCTGCAGTTCCTTCCGATACAAATTATACTTAATGTCTAGATGATCTTGAATGTGGACATTTTATTGCATTTTTAAGTGCAACGATTTCTTGCTGTTAAAATGCAAATTCTTGTTGAACTCAAACAACAGGCAATTGTATTACCCAAGAGGAGACAAGGATAATGCAGATGGTGATTCTTGAGCAAAAAGGAAACTGCTGGAGGAACTCAATGGATCACACAGTATCTGGAGGGAAATGGTAGACTACCCTGGTTCGACCCTCCTTCAAACGCAGGAAAGAAAGCATCCTAGTCGGAATGTATCACCACTTTGTTTTCGAGGATTGCTGTGCTGAAGTCCGTAAGAAATTAGAGTTGTGGATGCAGACCAGTCCATCACACAAACCAGGCTCCATATGCACTCACCCGCACTTCACTGCCTCAGGTAAGCAGCCAACATAAACAAAGATCACTGCAATGATGTAGACTGTAGGGCTATTGACCGCCCAATAGCCAATGGGAAATTGAGGAGAGAAGAGTGTAAATATATACACAGACTGCAGAAGGATGCAAAAAGAACACTATTGGGCAAGTCCACATCTGACCAATTGGCCTGTTCTTGTGCTGTTACGCTTGTGTGTTCTATGTACACCTGGTAATTCCTTCATCTCCCCTCGGGCAGGTATATAAATGGTTGAAATCATGTATCACCTGAATGAGGAACACTTCTTCCCTGCTATCAGACCTCAAACACAATATTCGACCTTGGTATGACCCTAGCACTTTATTTTTGCACATTCTCTGCAGCTGTCACACTACATTCTGCACGCTGCTTCCTTTTGGGTATGGTTTGCATGTGGTTCGATTGTATGCATGTATGGTATGATTTGCCTGTTAGCATGCCAAAAGGCGTTTCCACTATATCTCTATGGACATTACAATAACAAACCAATACCAAGAAAAGCAAACCCCCTCCCACCAAGGCCACAGATATTGGGAGTAAACACCCATTCAGGCCAGGATATGAACCACTCTGTTTGGGCTCTGGCCCCTCAGCTGACTGTTAAAACAATATTAAACCCAACCCAAGTAGTGCCAACAGAATGCATTTCCCTTGCATTGGCAGGCAAGTCACTACACACGTGAAAGATCACCTCAAGGTGGTGTGATCACTTACATCTCAAGTAAATCTCAGGATATAGCCAAGTACAAAAGGAGTTGGGGATTAGAGAAGAGGGATTATTACATTGCATTTTCCAAAGGAGGTAGAAAAGTTATAATAGAGTATCAATAACCACTCGACTGTCTCAAAAGACAAACAAGTCTTCAAATTAAAGCCCGTCTGCGCAAGCACAGAATAACTATGCACCAAGAGTGAAAAAAGGGAGTTTATAAGAGAATAAAGACCTAGTTGCACAAGTAACTTCCATCTAAATGAAGAACAGAAAGAAAACATCTCTTCAAATTTTGATACTGCTGACTCTTTACTTTCAAGTCATGATTTCACCAACCATTCCTTTTGGAAAAGGAAGTCAAACCCGGTCAACAGCAGAGTTGTGGCGTGATTTGATGATGCCTTTCTCTTCCCCAAAAAAATCCCCCCAGTCCAAAAGTATCCGACACCAGGCACAGATTTTTGTTTTTTGTTCTTGTCTGACTGAAATACTGAGCTTTGTATGTGCTCTTTCTGCCACAGCTGTGTTTCTCCTAACAATGTAAATGGTTGCTTTTCAATTTGTTGCTTGGCAACGCTTAGAGGCCCATTCACAGAAACACTCACGGGCATTATGCAGAACTTCTCTAGGTCGAAGGAGAGGGCAAGGTGAAAGTTCAAGCTAAAATGATAGCCCAAGGCCCAGTGCAATACATCTGTCCAAAGGTCAGGCCATTACCCCAAAAATAATATTCAACGCAATAGCTTCAAAATGCAAAACAATGCCATGGCTTCGCAGATTTTACAATTTTAATTAAAATATGATATTAATGATCCACACAATTGACATATTTTCCCATTTTTGAAAATCCCAGCATGAGTTTCAGTGAGTGAAAAATGGCTGCCACATTTCCTTCATTGCACCTGAAGCAGCAATTCAGTGGCTGTAAACATGGATTCATGATCATTACATAAGATGCCTCCACAGATGGTGCTCGACCGACCGACTTTCTCCAGCAATTTGTTTGTGCACATTATATCGGGTCCCTTGCTAAAATATTCTACCTCATGTCAGCACATGGACTGCAAATCAATAGTTTTAACTGTTATGGTATCTAATGCAGCTAAATATCATTGCATCATTTAGACACTGGCGGAAGAGTTAATGGAGGTATTCAAAGATATGGCTGTAAAGGCATGTTTTGAATCCACTACTGATGGGACTAGGCAGAGAATAGGAGCTAAAAATAGAAGATTATGATAAAAGGATTTGGGCAAGGCAGGACATATTTTACTGCAACTACAATCAGACACAAAACTATTAAAATTATTTGAAACCATAAGATTATGGGTGCGATAAGGTTTAATAGTAAGTTGTCGTCAATTAAAGCAAGCTGACAATTTGGTTCATAAGGTGTTGCTATCCAAATTATGCACCACCTTAACTAAAGTAAACATTGCTAATTGCTTCAGTAGGAGAGCACCGATTTTAAATACAATATGCTTCCTTGACACAAAGTCCATTTTTAGGGTACTACCACCTGGCAGGATAGAATTAGTCAGTGCGCGGCTCCTGGATCCTGGCAGAACAACATTCCACTGCTGGGTTCCGAGGAAGATTCCGTGCGGACTCCAGCAAATCTCAGCAGGTTTGGGGCTTCTGCATTCACACAGAAATCCTGCATAGTCTGGTTTATTAATTCAAAGGTTTCCAAAGCTGCTGCATACTAAAATCCTGCAAAATGTGTTTTCCTTGCTCCACTTATTAAAAAAAAAAAATGCTGGAGTATTTTTAAATTAGCAACTATAAATCTATTCAGCAAATTCATTCAGCAAAATCTGAATGAACTCAAAACAGTGGAGTGGAAAAGCAGGTTGCTTTTATTTTTAATTGCAAGGTTTGTGATTGCTCTTTCCTTGATTACTTAATGTCCTCAAGCAGTGACTTAGAATTGCAATATGAAATCAAAGATGTCTGAATTTAAAGTTTAAAAGAACTCCACTGACACTCCCATTTACAGCCATTGAAAGTACCCATGTTTGCTAAGAACTAGCTCTGCCTTAGGGTGCAAGTGCTTCGTTAAACTCAATGCGGTTCTGGGTATTGATCTACAATACATGCTTCAGACCATTATTAAAATCCCTACAGCTCAGCACAGTGACGTAACACATTTGCAAGGACATTTTGAAGCATAGGTTATTTCTGTGGCACATTTAAAAACAACTAGGTGACGGGGGCTATGGTTAGACTCAAGTTGGATCTTAAACGGATAGCCAGGGACAGCAGCATGTCGAGGAGCAGGAGACTACTTTGCCGAACACTTGCACTCTGTCTGCCAGAGGCAGTGGCAGCTCTATTTCAATTCCCCTTCCCATACAATCTGACTGTGCTCATCCTCCTCCAGTGCTATAGTGAAGCCACATGCAAGCTGGAAGAACAGTATTTTCGTATTCCACTTGGTAGCCTATAACCCAATGGCATGAACATTAAATTATTCAATTTCGGGGAAACTCCCTCCTCTCCTTCATCATCCAGCTTCACTCTCCTACTCACCTCAGCCCTAACAGTCAGTTTCTTTTCCCTCCTCCACTTGTCAAACAGTCACTTGTCCCTTCTCTGGGTCACATATCTCCTCACACACAATCCCTCACTCTCGTTCTTCATTTCATTCCTCTCCCTCCTCTTATCGGATTCCACCCTTTGTCTTCTCCACTTATAACCCCAAGCTTTGGTTACTATCTCCACCCTTCTCACCCCGACCTGACTTATCTGCCAATCAAAACATCCTTATGCAGATCCACCATTCACTTGCCAGCTCTTACCCCACTCTTTCCACCAGCTACCTCCCCTCTACTCAAACAATCTGAAGAAGGGCTCTTAACTGATGCTGCCTGAAACACGGAGTTCCTCCAGCAGTTTATTTTTTGATCAAATATATACATAGTTCCATTAACGTTTGAAATGTCAGGTCACAGTGAATAGGGACGACTTGCGTTAGAGGGGGAAAAATTACAGCTAGATTAATTTAAGTAAATCCCAAAATAATGATAAAAATAAGTTAAAATTGAATGACCATGGGATCTGGCATTTATTTAAAAAAAATTTAAAAGTCCCGTCGTGGTTAAATGTATGTTAAGACTTTGCGTAAGCCAGAAATATAGCCTTTAAAACACAGAATTCTTCAATCCACAAAGCTTTGTTTTGCCATTTCATTCCCGGTTAACAATTATGACTTTTAAATAATCAGCCATTTATTTACACCCAAATGTAGGGGGGAGAAAAAAAGTGTAAAAATGTTGCAATAATTCAGATTTTGCTCAGAATAACAGAAAACTGATAGAAACACAGATACAGCATGGAGGTCTAACACTCAGTCAGAAACATCAATTGGCACCCTCACATTTGGTTCTCAAGTCATAATTCCATAACAAAAATGGTAGCTCCAAGAATCTAAAGTATTAGTGAGCTTTTAGAGCTATAGGCTGCCTTTCCAGCAATTTCATGAACAATAAATACAACTACACCGATCCTGTGAAATTGCTAATAAAAGCTATACTAGTAACAAGTGAAAAGAGAGTCATGAACAGGAAACACGGGGAGACTACAACAGCAAGGGAAACAGAGAGGCTCCAATTATTTGCATGATGTCTGGGACAGCACCAAGTCACTCAGTTTAAGAAATAACTTGCCCAATCAGGGAGAAATAAGGGATTTTTTTTTTGAGGGGGGATTCAAGTTAAATTAATGAAATAATCACTCTTTTTTTTGTTTAAAGCTGTACAACAATTTTTCCTATTTTCTACAGTCTTATCAGAGTATTGTAAAATTCATTTTTTAATCATCTTGACCGAGCTTATTACAAACAAAATATAAATTTGACGTGCAGTTCTCAGGTTAGTGGTGAGATGATGAGCCAGTCTCTAACAATTAAAGAACATTAAAACCTACTCATCTGACAGGTTACCCAGATTCAGTTTTTAAATTACTCAAAGTTGGAAGCTCTGAAGTCAATCCCAATTTGCCAAGAGCATTAAAATGAGACTGGGTGATATAATATTTCACAAGCAAGTTCTTTCAAACTTTGCCTCTGGTACACAGCTCTGAATTCATAGTTAGAGGTTGATCTTTTAAAATATATTCTGAACGTTTAAACAATGAAATTTCTGAAATTTAAACAAGCAGATTTGAGCTTCCCTTAGACACATTACCTACTCTATAAGTAAAGTCAACTGAGTAATGCACTCTGCTGATACTCAAGTAGACAGATTCACCACTTCTTCATGTCAGGGAGGTCAGTCACAACTTCCAAGCGAAAATTATACTTACCATAGAAGGTGGTTGCAAAGAATACGAGTTTAGCAATATGGCAAAAAGGATAAAGAAATTATAGTAAAATTAGGAGCACTCATTTAGGACCAGGTATATTTCCATCTGGGAAATGTAGTTACAGAGGTATGATATAACAATGATATCCAATGCACCATTTTCTAAACATGTGCATGGACTGCACGGCATTGTAGGTTTAGTCTCTGACTGTTCACCTGCACCCATACCAACCCACACCATGGGGTGAATGTCTTCATGTTATCTGGCAATAAGAAACTGAGTTTGGGTAGATTGATTCCAATATATATAGCGATGTTACAAAACCTACCTTCAGCGGCGCTGCAGATATGCCACTGGCTGTGTGTGCGACTCTGCCGCCTTTGAGGGGGGGGAGGCGGGATTAAAATGCAGGTTTGTATCGCTTGTCGGAGAGGGATTTCCTCAGGCTGCTAGTCGTTTTTTTTTTCATTAAATCGCTGGACAATTTAATAGCTGGATTAAAGTAAGATGCGACTTCGAACGCCCTCAACGTGACGGATCGTAATATCAGGACAAAACAAAGGGTAAGTGTATTTCACACATAATCTTGCTTCTTGGGGTGGCTTTAGTCTAATTTTACGATGCGAAAATGTTATTTAGTCCCCAAACGATTCGGCCATGTCTTGCCTGCCAAAATTCACGGCAACTGCAACGTTCCAATCGATCACATTCCAGAAACACCCACTCGCAAGATGATTAAAATTCTCTTTTTTTTGGACAATCATGTCATAAGAGCATCTACATCGTCTATATTTTGTGTAATTGTCTATCCATAATCAATATTTTTATACTAAATATCCACAACAGTTTTAGTCACATGTATTGTGCAAAAAGAAAATTTTGATTATATTGAGAGTGGATGTTTCTAGATTAATTTATGGGAATTAAACATTAAATTCCTTCCATTTGGCATATAAGTTGACAGTGAGATTTTAAAATCATGTTATATTGTGAATTCTTGTGTGAATGGGATTTGTTATTTGGATACTTATGCTATTTAAAAATGTTAGCCTTTTCTTAAGAAAGATAGATGTTTAGATCTAGTAATTGAATTTAGATTAATTTAATTGATTAGATGAATTGATTTGATGAAACTGAATATGAATTTTTTGTTGGATATTTACTATGTTTTAGCTTTTAACTTTATAATTTCTACCATTTTTCTAAAACTGCAAATAATAACTTGTTTCTGTTAAAGCTGTTCAGTGTTTTTTTCCCCTTTACATTTTAAACAGATGTCTCCAAAGAAGAAATGCAAAATTGTCCATCGAAATGCCCAGAAAGAGAGACTGATTTAGAGAGCATTCGCAGAGATTATCTGAATTTGGACTACTCCAAATGTGATGATCTGAGGACATTCGTAATGGGAAAGTAGTGGGCAGAAAGGCATGTCATGCGTGGTTTGAAGATCAAAAACTTGTAGTTTACAATGCCAAAATTGAAAGGTTGAGGAAAAACAAGGTGTACAGAGTTGCTTATTGGTTACAATCTGAGGAGTATGATGATGCTACTGATTATGATATGCCAATGTACCAGCTAGCAACTGATCTTCTCCATAAAGATTTGGTCTAGTGCTAGAAATTGTAATGTATTTACATCTGTTACAGACTTACAGCATATAATACAATAATATTAAAGTTCTGATCTTGAGAATATCACATTTTCGAATTCAGTCCCAACATTTGATTGTCAAAAATTCAATTTTTTAAATGAAAATTCATAATATGTCAGCGCCCTGGGATGTTTCTATTGTGAAGAAGTATTTTAAATGCCAAAATGTGAAAAAAGGTACATGTCTGACATTTATAATTCAAACTTTCTTGGCACTAGACTCACCTTCAACTTGGGGTTGTGCATTGCGCAAATGGCAGCTACAATTGCCGCGAGGTGCCGCAACTAACTAATTATATGCTTTAATTTCAGGTCATCCAAGTAAGATGATTTATATTTGTTTCAGAATGCTTTAATCAAGAATTGAAAATTTCATTCAGTTCTCTTAATTTTTAGAAAGTTATGGGCCTTTGACTGTCCTCGATCACAGCTATTGTGTTAAGTCAATGGAAAAGCAATAGGGAACAAGATGCTAATTTCTGAGTATGAAAATAGCCATAACTTTTTTAATGCTGAAGATATGAAAGTGAATTAGGTGTGAACTTAAAGTTATTTTTATGCTTGATCTGATGGAATAAATTACAGGCTTGATTTCGAAAAAATCTCAAAATGTTGTAACATTCCTACAATATATAGTGAGGAGCGCATACAGCAAAAAACAGCGCACAATTTGGCATGAACTTACAACTTCATTCAAAGATGCCACAGGATGACTGGAAAAGGAACTGAAAAAAAATGTCACATTTGTATTAAGGATGCTTTTCCAAGTTTGGGACAAAATGTGCCATAGGGAGGGACTGTACCCAGTCATAAGCAATGTTCACCCTGATGATTTTCCTTATCTCCAGAGCAAATGTAAAACATGTATTATCACTATAATCCTCTTCCATCTTAAAACTGTTCTACTAAGAAACAAATGCAAGAAATCCATGATGAAAATGTGAAGCTCATGGTTCCAGCAAGTCAACTTTTTAACATTTTTGTTTTGAAGATCAGAGTGTTGCTGGCAAGGTCAGCATTTATTGCCCATCCCTAACTTTAAGGTGTCAGAAGTTATGGGGAGAAGGCAGAGAATAGGGTTAGGAGGGAGAGATAGATCAGCCATGATTGACTGCCAGAGTAGGCTTGATGGACTGAATAGCCTAATTCTACTCCTATCACTTATGACCATTCATAAGGTGGTGGTGATGGTGGGTTGTTTTTTTGAACCACTGCAGACCTCCTTACTTACTGCAGTACAAGAGGTGGTTATTCAGTCCATGGGTCCATGTCTTCTCCGAGCAGAGCAATCCCATTGCTCTCATTCCTCTGAAGTCTGTAATTCATTCTCTTTTACAAATCCATCAACTGTCCTTGGGTTCTTTTTTTTTTAAAGTATGTTCCTTCACCAACACGTAATTTACAGTAGTCAATTAGATGACCTGTGCAAGTCTAGGGCTCAATCAGACTGTGTCCCAGGAGATGCGAGAAAGCTGGATTAACTGCCATGTCAGCCCTGTGCTGTTGAGTTAAACATTTCAGATTTTGACCAGCGATATATTTTGAAGTTAGATGGTGTGTATCTTGGAGGGAACATGCAGGTGGTGTTGCCATACACCTGTCGCTCTCATAATCCAATTCCAGGTAAATCATTTGGAGTTTTTCAAAAAATACTTATCCTTAGCTAATAAAAATGGCATCCACTAATCATACGGGTGATGAGAGAATATAGAAATCCCAGAAAGCACTCCAACATTGAATTATATCCCAACACAAGTCAACCGCCAAAAGACAGTTGAAGCTATAAAATAGGAGGAAAATAAAATCAACGTGTACACATGCATGAAGAGGTAGAACATTTGGTATGATTTAACAGTGGCTGGAGAATGTTCTCTTTAAAATTTGATGTCTAAAAACGTCTGCTTTTTAAGTCTAGGTTTCAAGAGTTTAACAACAACATTGCACAGTGAACTGAAAGCAAGTTTGAGAATATGAATCTTACCTCCATATTTCCTCACAGTCCTTGGAATAACAAGGCCAGAATACGAAAGATGGAGCAGGTGAAGGATCGCGTACAATGTGATAAGTATCATGATATGTCTTCTCATTGTGTGGCAGTTATGGAGTTGTCAAAAGATTAAAAATCCAGAAATATGTCTCGATTACTCCAACATCACAAATATTGAAGAGGATGATGGTCCAAGTGGCGAAAACATGAATTTATTCCTCGAGCTGGTCACTTGAACTGATACTCATTTACATGATCTGGACACTTTCCAATGGTATGGATATACTTCTGTAGTCAAGAAGGGGGAGGGGGAGGGTGGGAATGGGATGGTGGAGCAAGGAAAAAAAAAAAAAAAATTTTTTAAAGTACATGTTAAATCCAAAATCAAACTACTGTGGGAGCTGAAAATTAAATCAAAACTGTGTTCAATGGGTCAGGTATCAGCAGTGGCAAATGAATAACTCAATGATATTTCTTCACACCTGGAAAAATGTACGTATTGAACAGATTTTAAAAAGCAGAAAAACAGGCAAGACCCACAATAAGCTGGAACGCAGAAGAGATTTAATGAGAAAATGGTCAACAGAACAAAGTGAAAGCATGCTAGAAGAGACAAAAAGCTGGAGTAACTCCGCAGGTCAGACAGCATCTCTGGAGAAAAGGATGTGATGTTTCGGGTCAAGACCCTTCTTCAGACAGCATGATAACTCTCAAAACATTCATCTAAGAAATAACAATGGAAGGAGCAGGTTAAATGAAACAGTTGAGCACAGGTGTTTAGACGTGAAGAGGGGAGGAAAAGTCGTGACACACGATCACTGCAGTGCTGCTGTAACAGCTTGACTTACTCCTTCATTACCAATGGAATTGTCGATTTCCAAATGGCAACTTCCTCTGCAACAAAGGAGGAACATCACCTTCTACCTCCAGCTTTCATTCCCCAAACACCTTTCAGTAGATACTGATTAACTTGTACTTTCTTTCTGTTGTATTTACTGTACTTGCTTTACACCTTGGGGCTTCCTCTACACTGGGGAAAGAAAATAACGTGCAATTGTTTTGTGGAAATCCTTCAGTTAGTTCTCAAGCACGACCAAGCCTGTTGTCGCCTTTTACTTGAATTTTCTATCGGCGACAACCTAAGTCATCCTGGCGACAACTTACGACAGCACCTACGTCAGGAGAGGTCAAGCTACGCTCATTGGCGTCAAACCCAGTCGCTGAAAAATTTAACATGTTGAAAATTTAGCAGCGACCAGAAAGATGCTACGACTTTTTGCGCGACTGAGGTGACTACTCCCGGCGACCACCGGTGAACATGTGGCGACAAACTAGTCACCTGTAGTTGCCTAAAAAATCGCCTAAGTGGGACAGGCCCATTACTCTGATCTTTCCAGTCTCTAGCCTCCTACCGAGTTCAATGCAACCCAAGCTCCTAGAACAGCATCTCAACTTTGAAAAAGCACACTGCAAAGATACTCAAGAAAATCCACAATTTCAGATAATATTTTTCTTCCCATTTTCTTGACCCTTTGATAACTGTGTGCTTCTTTACCCGTCTTGCACCCTCCTATGCATTGCACCCACATTACATAATTGATCCTCTCCTCACTTTTTATGAACCTTGAAAATTATCTTTAAAGTATTGCAGCTAAGCTGAAACTCCAGATGCCATCTAACAGTCAGTATTTGCAGCATTTTATTGTTTTATTTCATAATGCCCAAAGTTTACAATTATTAAGTACTGCACTTTAATGGTACCGAGCCAGTTAACTCTCCTTCTCTCATCATTCATCTTTCTCTCATTGATATACTATTCTTATATTCTCTTCATCAGTCAACCTCTGGCTATTTTTCATGCAAGAATCATCTTCAAAAAGAGTTAACCACGGCATTGCAAAACATTTATTGCACTGATCAAGGACCACTAGATCACACCAAGTACACAAAACTCACTTCCCCTCTGACTCAAGCGGATTGTCAGATCACTATTGCCTCAGTTAATTTAACCCAGAGGAAATGGACAGATCGTGAATTTCCCCATACTATTCACTGGGTAAATTTGTTGGGCAATCACTGGAAGGAATTACGCTCTCATCAGAAGGTGCAGCACATGTCACTTATAAGCACTAATTGTATCACAATTGTTAAGCTTAAACTAAGGGGACAAAACACATGAACAATGTGAAATTAATGCTTCACCTCAATTTCTACTGCAGTCACAATAATAGTCTGCTGACAAAATGAAAGTATTAAGAAACTGCAAAATAAGTCCAGCATCCAATTATTTTCAAATTCAACGTGTATTTGATGACGTACAATGTTATAGTTCATAACAAAGTTGGAAACATCTAAATTAGGAGGCACAATCAGGTGAAAATTAATTTGTTTAGTTGAAATATAGATTAAATTAAAACAATCCAAATGTAACAATGTAATTTAAACCGAAATAGAAAAGATAATTAATAACAGCCATGCTAGATGTATTTTCTCACCTCTCACAGCAAAAACAATAGCAAGAAAGTAATTAAACATGAAGGAAAAAAACTACATCTTCAGCAAAAAATTCCAAAATGTGCCTCTTTAGCTAACATTTGAACTTTCTTAAATAGTGTTCATTTTCTTCTCAAACGCTAGGTTTCCCCATTCTAATTCTTTAAAAGTCTCTTCAACTGGCGGGGGGGGAAGGTAAATAACGCACTTCTCTACAACAACGGCTCACAAATTAGTTCAAGTTATCAAATGTTTTCTCTCTGCACCAACACAAAAGCTGAAGGAACTGGGACTTAAAGGAAATAAAATGCGAAACTCAAGAAATGAAATAATCAGAGAAATCAGACCCGACAGAAAAGGAAAAAAAACTCCATTGTGAAAAAAAAATCCAGCTCTTGAAACCCCATATTTGTTACTTGATTAACAATCAACATTTCACAACAGCAAATCTTAAATTTCTACTCCAGTTACAAAAGCATAACTGTTCTAAAGCATAACTGTTCTAAAGCACTTTGACAAAGTAAACTTGCTGTCCTCATTAAACAATGCGTAAAAAGATACTACCACACCTTTAACTACATAATAGCCAGAGATGAATGTAACAGAGCTGCTAGAGCAATATATGGTGCTGCTGCATCAAGTGCAATAAGTTGCATTGTATTCTTGTTCTGTTACCACTCATAGTAGAGAACTTGTTCCCTCGTCAGTTCTGTGGGAGTTGATGGGGCCAACATGGAGCCTGAAAATTGCGCTAAAAGTGGGCAGGTGGTGTTTGATGTGATGGGAAGAGCGTAAGTTGATGTTCCTTCCATTATTTTCACTCAGCTTCTGTGTACTCCTAACAAATGGACTCAAGGCTTTCAGTTCCTCTCTTAATCAGTCATGGACTAGGGATAAGCACAAAGTGCTGGAGTACGCAGCGGGTCAGGCAGCATCTCTGGCGATAAAGAATGGGCGACGTATCAGGTCGGGACCCTTCTTCAGGCTCTAGGGACCAGGGATATGAAAGAGTAGGTAAGTTACACTTCTCCACCTGCATATTGTGCACCTTCTTAGTCTTGTTTTACCTCCCAAATACATTTCTCACATCTCATTGAATTAAATTCCATACGCCACTTCATCACCTTGTTAACCACACTGCCAAATTGTTTCAGATGCAAACTTCTTTCTCAACACCCTTGCAATGAAGTCAAAATTCTGAATGTGCTAGAAAAAAAAATAAGGGACTGAAAACTGAGCGCTACTGTTAATAGCCTTCCAGTCACAAAACACCCAATTATCCTTTGCTTCCTGCCGCAGTCAATTTTGTATCCAATTTTCCACTATATAGAAAAACTACAGTGCACATTCGCTACAAAATCTGACATAACATTACAGTAAACTCTTTCTTTATGTATCTCTTCATAACGGATTTCAGTTGTAGCAGACTGACATACCGACCTTCACTGCCAGGCTGAGTTGCTGACACCACCCTGGCCCATAGTGCCTCTACTACCACCACCATCTCCGTCACTTCTGCTGCTGCCACCACCACCACCGCCGTCCCTTACCTGCCCTCTGGCCACCCACACGCCGCAACCAATGACTGTGGGATCCTCACCTCTCCCCTGGCCGTCAACTCACCTGGATTCCAGGTTCAGTTCCGGACAGAGCATCTGAAGAAAACGTCACCTCTCCATATTCCTCTCCAGAGATGCTATTTGACCAATTGAGTTAACCCAACTCTTTGCATCCTTTTGTGCATTAACCAGCAGCTGCAGTTGTTGGTTTCTACTATTTATACAACGACAATCCCTTACTTGGTTATAGTGAACAATCGGCAATAACAGACCCCGCTCACTCTCCATCCCTAACATCGAGGGTTCACTGTACTTATAAAATGTAATGATAAGCTCAATGATCAAGATTTCTTTTTTCCAGGATGTAAAGGGTGTTTTTCAAATAAAAATAAAGTGGTCTCATGAGTGACTGTCAAGGTTGAAGTCCCTCAGTCTCAGCTGCACAATTTAACTAGAGATGGCAGGCTTACCAGTGAAATCCAGCAATTTACACAGCAAGGCACAGCTACCTTGTCAATAATTATGATAACGGAACACTGACACTTTTGGATTACATTTTGGGAGGAGGAAATTGTTCTGTTTAAAGTAAATAGTTTGCAAAATGAGTATGTAGAGGAAAAAAAAACCTTTGTTCGAAAATGACACAATGTAAACACTGTTAAAAATGTTCAAGATTGCATGCGTTTAGATTATATGATTAAAGTATTCAAGTAGTACATATTTTCCTCAACCGAATACCATGTAACGCTCTTAGTACAAGATAACATTATTTATTATTAAGATTACTTTTAACAGACAAGCTTCATCATAAAATACTTATGTAAACCAGACATTTGGACAATGCCGTAGCTCTTGCTTAATCCAGAATGCAACACTATTTTTTTCTACAGTCCTCTAATGCCACAAATACCATCTGTACATTAATTACAACACTCCACAAGTCCTTATGACTTGCATGTAATCCAGCAATGTTGCTGCAATTCTCAAAATTGTCTTGACATCATTCACTATCACTACATGGCATCTGATCCTCTCAGAACCAATCACTCAAAAGCAGTAATTATAATTGTTGTGTTACAATCTGTAGCATCTTCAAAATTGTTTCACACTGTACAAGAACATCAGAAAAACCTGCTTTAGTTGCAAAAACTGTTACATCGACTATGAATGGAAAATTATATTCAGCAAAATGTACCATCAGATGTCAAAACATTTATTATATTCATTATTCAGGGATGGAATTTCTTCACCACGGGCATTTTCATTGTTTAAGATGAGCCTTAAATTGGCCAAAGCTAATCAGAATGATACACATCAATTTCTAATGCTTAACAAGCAAGTCTCTATTTTATTGCTCCAGTGCAAAATCTTCTCAAAGTATGCCTACTTTAAATAAGGTCTCGTCCTCTCTCCACGATTCCTGCCACTCTCCTGTTCTTCAACCATGTTCTGACAATCAGTCTGTAGAAGACTCGACCCCAAAACATGCCGATCCAAGTCCTCAGAGATGCTGTTAACCCACTGAGTTACTCCAGCACTTTGTTTGAATCCAAATTGCTTACAGCCAATAGATATTTATGTGACAGAGGGCAAAAATAATTACATCCAGTATATTTCTGTTTCAACGTTTTCTCGCAAGTCGGATTGAGTTCAGATCAACAAAAGTCCAGACAGGAACTTTAATCATTTATTGATTATTGCTCCCCTGATCACAGAATCCAAAAGCTGAAGGAACAACAGATTTTGTTTAGTTTAGAGATATAGCATGGAAACAGGCCCTTCCCAAACCATAAATAGACAAAAATGCTGGAGTAACTCAGCGGGATTGGTAGCATCTCTGGAAAGTTGGAATGGCGTTTCGGGTCAAGACCCATCTTCAGACCGAGAGTCGGGGAAAGGGAAATTAAATCCTTCCTAAACCATGATGTGATGCATCCAGATAAAATGCTTTGTATGGCGCATCTGTAGATGTTGGAGAGGGTTGTTGGGGACCTGCCAAACTTCCTAATGGGCCTGTCCCACTTAAGCGATTTTTCAGGCAACTGCCGGTGACTGGAATGGCGACAGTCAGAGTGGAACACACACACGCACCGCTTCCTTCACCAGCCCGTTATGCAGGCGGGGGACAGGGCAAGTGGGGGGGGGGGGAGCTTGGTGCAAAATCAATGTGATACGGACACATACCGCGATGAACAGGAAGGTTGGCACTGTAAAATGTCTTGCTGACATTGAGGGAGAGGTTGTCATCTTGGCACCAGGTTACGAGGTTCTCAATCTCCTACCCGTCTTGTCATTATTTGATATCCAGCCCACCACTGTGGTGTCATCTGCGAACTTGTAAATTGAGTTGGATCGGTATTTGGCTGCACAGTCATGAGTGTATAAGAAGTATAGTAGGGGGCTGAGAACGCATCCTTGCAAGGCACCAGTGTTGAGGATTGTCGTAGAGGACGTGCAGGGCACCAGTGTTGAGGATTAGTCAGAAAGGTCAGTTTTCTATCGAAATCAATGCTGTACAGCTCTACATACACCTGCTACATTCCCTCACTTTCATTGAAATAATCACTAACACACCCATAATTAAACCAATGAAATACATGCTCTATTCAGTCATTAATGAACACCATTAAACATATTAAAAATCTTGAAAAATATTTTAAAAATGGAAATATTTGTATAAAGTCAGATTTGTGCTAGTCAGGAGCTCCTCAAAGGCCTTGCTAAAATTACCATAGGTACTATCTCAAATGGCACAATACATTAGCCACTTTCTAGGTCAAATATTTTCTACAATTTCCTGTCCCTGGACAGCAGGAGTGGTGCGCAGTTGGGTATGGCTGCTCTGCCTGCAGTCCGTCCTTTCATCCTTTTCTTTTTAATTTTAGTCCTGTTAAAATAAAATGTTTGTTGGAGGTCTTCTTTTATGTGGTGGGTGGGGGGGGGGGGGGGGGGGGGGGGGGGAGAGAGGGGAAGGGGGAAACTTTATTTCTTCGTCCCTAGGAGAAGCAGATTCCCTCCGAGCTGCTTCTTCGCCCCTTCCACGCGGCCTACCATCGTACTGGAGCGGCGTTTACAGCCGGGACTACAGCTTCGGCGGCGGCACAGCGCTGGGACACCGGGTCACCGTGCGGTAAGCTCCGGAGTGTTGTGACCGCCGAGTCCAACATCCGAGTAACTGTGGCTACGGAACGTCCAGCCGCGGGCGGCGCTAGATTTAAAACACCGCGGAGCCTGGGATCCCAGATCGCCAGAGTCGGAGCTCCAACCAGCGCGACCTGAGGATTTCGGGTGTCGCGGTCTCCGGGGAGGAAGCGGCCGCTCCAGACATTTCCAAGCAGCTGAGTGATCACCCAACGCCGGAGTTCCATCTTCCCGGCAAAGAGGGCCTATAACATCGGACTGGCTGCGGACACAAATAGGCCCCTGCCTCGGGTGATCACAGAGGAAGAGGACTGAACTTTGATGCCTTTCCACAGTGGAAATTTTTGATTTGTGTGGGGGGACATTCATGTTGAATTCTATAATGTGTTGTGTCATTTTTATTTATTCATTCATTCTATGGATGTACCAAAATTATTTCTTCTATGTAACGCACTTTGGTTTCAACGTGAGTTGATTTAAACGTGCTATATAAATAAAATGTACTTACAATTATACTGAATTCATATTACCGAATGAAACCAACTTGGTACACATGAAAGCAACACACTGAGTCAAGTAAGTGTTTTTCTTTAAATAAAAGGCAACTTAATTCCATGACAAATTTAACCAGATGGTTTAAGAAAGTTCAGATTGCTTGATGAAATACGGCTCAACCCCCGCCATTAAGTACAGAAACAGCAACCTGAAGAGCAACTCGTATCACTGATATTTAGTTTACAATTTCGGCAAACAACCAACATCCGGCTATATCCGTTCTTTGAACAGATCTGCCATGTTGATTGTAGTAATTGGAAGAAACATACAACTCAATCACAAATGGTTTTTCCCAAGTTGCTTACCCCACATACGAGTGTGCCTTTCCTGCTCGATGGCAGCAGCCAAGCGTGGCCACAAAGCACCACCACCTTACGGGCATTAAATGGAATCTATGCAACAATGTTCACTTCCAGTTGAGATAAACATATTGAGAAAGGAGAACCACAGCACCCCATGTCACCACTAAAAAAAAAAGTTATATTTCCTCATTGATTTGCGGCTGTGTGTGTTGCTTGACGAATGATTAAACTACGCTAAAGGGATCGCTTCCCTCATTGCCAAAGGTGACTCAAATGACCTGCAAGAAGCACAAACATCCCAGGAAATCTTACTTTTTTGGAGCAGTTCCTCAGGATCTACAAAATGCAGTCCATTGTTCGACAACCATGAACAACGTCCCAACCTTTCTCCCCAACTCGTCAAGCACCACATCTTTTCCAAGCTCATGTGATCAGCCAGATTAAGGAACCTCTATATGCCTCAAGCCCATTCCTTTCAGTGGTAACTAGTGGGTTTGCTTAAGCTGCCTATTCTTGTTCCATAGTTCCTTACAACCTTCGAGTGTTAACTGCTCCAAGTTCTCTCAATTTCTGGATTGGTTTTGAAACAAAACATTAAATTGTGTAAAACACCACAAGATTTGATGAAGTTCTCAGATCTGAAAGGTTAATTTTATTTCTCTCTTCACTGATGCTAATTCCAACATCTTAAGGTTTCATGTCTAGGAAGGAACTACAGATGCTAGTTTAAATCAACGATAGATACAAAATATTGGAGTAACTCAGCGGGACAAGCAGCGTCTCTGGAGAGCAGGAACACGTGTCGTCTCGGGTCGAGACCTTCTTCTGAACAGTTGAGACTCTTCTTCTCTCCAGAGATGTTGCCTGTCCCACTGAGTTACTCCAGCATTGTGTCAATCTTTAGTCTGCACCGTTACAGGCTTTCAGCATAATATGGGTATGGGTGACGTTTCGTGTCAAGACCCTTCTTCACACTGTCAGGGGAGTGGACGGTATATAGATAAGGAAGTGTAAGGTGTGAAAACAGGACAAAGGGAATGGGTCCCTGCCTCAGCTACCTCTTCCGGTAACTTGATCCATACACCCATCACCCTTTGTGTGAAAAAGTTATCCCTCCGAGTCCTATTAAAATGCTCCCCTTCACCTTAAACTTATGTCATCGATTCACCCATATCTAACGCAATCGGGCCAAAGCTCCCCCAGCTGAGGTATGTTAGTATGAAGTCATTCTTTGCATTGCTGATTCTAAATTCACATCAGGGTCTAAAGGTTATCACATTTCACGTCAGGAAAACAAAACAAAGACTAAATCGATTTTTATTTTCTCTGTTGAAGAGTGTGTTGAAACTAAACGTAAGCATATTTGCAGAGGTGCACTCTTTTTCCCCTCTCACTGCCTCCCTGACAAAGGTAATTTGACACAGGTCCTTGAATGATTGGTTAAGCTCCTTTCTTGAAAAAAATGCATCCATATCTCAGCAGATAAATGCATCAACATCTAACAACGATTTCTGTCAACCCAAAGTGATCACATAGAGTCAAAGAGAGACAGTGTGAAAACAGGCCCTTCGGCCCAACTTGCCCAAACCCTTCTTCCAACATGTATCCATGTGACTGTTTCTGAAACGTTGGGATAGTCCCAGCCTCAACTACAACCTCTGGCAGCTTGTTCTAACTACCCCTCAGATTTCTATTAAATCTTTTTCCCTCCCCCACCTTAAACCTACGTCCTCAATTCAGTTACTCTAGGCAAGAGACCGTGCATCTACCCGATTTATTCCTCTCACCTTTTGTAGACCTCCAACTACCAAAAACACAAACTCCTGGTTTAATATAAGCTTGTTCTCATTTACAAATTAGCGTGCCATGTGTATGCCTCATGATCGTTTTATAGAATGAAAGACAGCAGCTCATTCAGTTCTTCATTCAACACATTCATTGGCTGGTCTGATCAACCTGCAGTGGGGCTGCCTCGACTGAAGGTCCCTTGTGATAAAAGGCCGAAACACCCAGTGACGTTGAGGTACACAACTGAAGACGTGTCTGATTGGTAGCAAAATCACCTAGTGGTCATCCCCAAGAATACCAAATGTCAATTGTAGTGGAAAACCTAGTGACGGCCTGGAGAGACTGCTGACCGGAGGGACTAGACCCCACTGGGGCTGGCATGGGCTAGCTCCTCATGCCAGCAGAATCCATCGTTACTCAGCGTTTTGGATCCACCCTTATATTGCTACGGAAGGAATCAACTATGAATATTACAACTAACACAGCAATTGACAGAGCAGCAGCACCGGGAGGACATAAGCTACGAAGCTGCATCTGTGGCTGGGAAAAGATAACATCAGAGAAGGGTCTCAAGATCGACCAGGGCAGGAAAAAGTGCCTGAGAGAGCTTGGCGAGGGGCCTCGCATTGACCATTGCTTTCCAAGAGGTAGGCCAAGCAGCCGAATGAAGCCCAGTGGCAGGTTAACTACCACAGTCCACAGGGTATCAGCACCCCAGGCGAAGCTCAACCAAGTACTGTCCCACCAACGGACACGAGTCCAGAGCCCAACCAGCCACAGTCAGCGGTAGAGAGGAAGATGGAAGGAAAAAAGCTGAATGGAGCAGTCACTGGCTGTGGCTGAAGAGAAAAGATGCTGTCTGGGCTGCCACGTGACCATCTAGAGGCTAACAATAAGACACACTCCAAGGTCTGATCAATCTGAGGGTGTCTTGTGATAAAAGGCCGAAACACCCAGTGACGTTGAGGTACACATTTGAAGATGTGTCTGATTGGTAGCAAAATCACCTAGTGGTCATCCCAAGAATACCAAATGTCAATTGTAGTGAAAAACCTTAGGGATTGTAACATCCAGTCCTACCAATCAATCTTTGTACCGTTGAACTGTATTACCACGGGACACCAACATTTGACCCATCAAGCCTGTGCTGGTTACGAACAAAGCAATCCCATCGGACTCGATCCCTGCAGTTCTATAAATCATTCTATAAATCAAGTGCAGAAGACAACTGGGAATTGCAAACTGGACCAGACATGGAGGATTGGCACCAGATTATGAAAACTCTGCATTTGAACAAATTAACATAATTAAAAGAAAGAGAAGCCATGCATCTTTACCAGCAACAGATGCAAAAGGATCTGCCACTCTGGTAAGAGTTGCAATAACCAGAGCAGGTGTAGCTCTCCAGCAGACTGAGGGTGCTCCTGAGAGGCAAAGTCACCCGATGAGATCTTCACCACTAGAAGCAAAGAATAGGAAACTGGATAACCCCACCATCCCATTAATGCTTTCGCTGTAAAAATTAAAACTTGGGAACCCATTCAAAACAAAGGCAATGTCACTTCCAAGTTCAACCTCTCTCTCATCTACTCTGAAAGACAGAAATGGTCAGATTATAGAATCGTTGGTTGACAAAAATACTGGAGGAACTCAGCAGGTGAGGCAGCATCTATGGAGAGAAGGAATAGGCGATGTTTCGGGTCGAGACCCTTCTCCTGACTGATATATAATCATGCATGTTTTTAACCAAAACAGTACCGGTAATCTGGCTGAGAAATCATGGTGGAAATTAGCCGGCATGAGGCATATAAGGAAGTGAGAGAATCCAGGATCATGCCTCATGCACAACATTAAAATGGGCATAAGTCTTATATTGCAGGAAAAAGAGTGGATAGGACGATATCTCAATAGCCGATTTAAATCAAATATCTATGGCTCTATGTTTCGCTCACTACTTGCACCATCGTATGTACTGTTGTCTGGTTGGGGCAAACTGTGAACCAGGTCATTGATCAGATTTGTGATGGTGTGTTCACAACAGTAAACAATGGAATGCTGCTGCGACCACAATTTAGGGCTCACATTAACCGATGAATCTTCAAATGCAGGGTACACAAAAAGCTGGAGGAACTCAGCGGGTGCAGCAGCATCTAAGGAGCGAAGGAGATAGGCGACGTTTTGGGTCGAGACCCTTCTTCAGTCTTGACCCGAAACGTCGCCCATCTCCTTCGCTCCTTAGATGCTGCTGCACCCGCTGAGTTCCTCCAGCTTTTTGTGTACCCTCGATTCTCCAGCATCTGCAGTTCCTTCTTTAAATCTTCAAATGCATTTGGTTTGACAATCTCTAAGGAGTGCAGTCAGAGGTTTTGTTCCATTCAGCCATCCCCAGGTGACCAAAACTGATGCCAACTATTTATGTCGAACTGCCCGCACATGTTAACATTTTGGAAACCAGGACTAATTAGTACACATTTTGAAGCCAAACATCTTGCTTACTTTGTATACAGAAGATTTTCCCAACACTTAATTCAGAGAGCTATGTTAATACCACATTTACAGTTCACAATCGTACTCAAATGGATTTTCATACACAGTGAATCTCAAACCTTCGCCCTTGCAGCCAACCTTTGTACTGAGGTTACAAGGAAAGTCAAATGGTTATTATTTGCCACATTGTTCCTTCGTTGCATATATTATGCTGAAAGCCTGCAATGGTGCAGACTAAAGATAGACATAAAATGCTGGAGTAAGTCAGAGGGACAGGCAGCATCTCTGGAGAGAAGGAAGAAGGGTCTCAACTGTTCAGAAGAAGGGTGTCGCCCTGAAGCGTCACCCGTTGCTTCTCTCCAGAGATGCTGCCTGTCCCATTGACTTACTCCAGCATTTTGTGTCTATCTTCGGTTTAAACCAGCATCTACAGTTCCTTCCTACACAGTAGAGACTAAAATGGCTAACATAACAAGAAACCAAATCTTGCCTGACATTGTCTTTGGCAACAGTTGCTGAAACACCGTTGATATTTCTTCCTATCTCATTAGGACACAATGAACAATGATACAATTTTCACCTTTTGCATTTTTATAAAAACTTAAATAATAGGAAATATTTGAGCAATTGTGAGCAATTTTGGGCACCATAACCAAGGAAGGATCAGCTGGCTCTGGAGAAGGTCCAGGGGAGCTTTACAAGAATGATCGGAGGAATGTGTAGGTTAACCTATGAGCGTTTGTCGGCACTGGGCCGGTACTCTCTGGAGTTTAGAAAAATGATGGGGAGACCTCATTGAAACATACAGTACAGTGAAAGGCTTGGATAGAGTGGATGTGGAGAAGATGTTTCCACTAGTGGGAGAGTCTAGGACCAGAGGTCATAGCCTCAGAATTAAAGAATGTTCTTTAAGGAAGGAGATGAGGTGGCTGTGGAGGCTGTCAGTGGATATTTTTAAGACAGATAGATTCTTGATTAGTACATATGTCAGGGGTTATGGGGAGAAGGCAGGAGAATGGGGTTAGGTGGGAGAGATAGATCAGCAATGATTGAATGGTGTAGACTTGATGGGCCAAATGGCCTAAATCTACACCTATTCCTTATGACACTTTAAAAACTTTGATGTCTTGCAGTTTAAGATAAGCTTAATTACCAGTGTCTCCTGGGGTATGTCAGATATAATACAAATTCATTTTCGACAATTTAAATAATTATCTTTGATGGAGTCCACCTTACCTTATCAACCACCACTAACCTGTTAAAGATTTTAACATTTTGAATCAAAACATTGAGTATAATTACATGAAGCCACCATCAGAATTAAAGCCTTTTACATACTCTAAACATTCACTCAGTAAACAGAACTGCAGAAAATACATTCCCTTCAGTCACAGGTGTTTTCATGAAGCTGCTGCAGACAAGAATGTTGCACTTTGAGCCACCTAAAGGGCGTGTCGTGCAAAAACAGTGCCCAGCAGGCTGCGCTTTGAAAACTGTTCGCAGCTGGCCGCGAGGAGCAGAGCCATTGTGACGTCATCAGCTCATTAGTTTTAAAAAAAGATCTCAGATTTGTGAACAATTTGAAGAAATAACTCGGGAAATAATTAATCAAATGTTCAGATGAGGCAATGTTCGAGATCATGAGGTAAATTTCTAATGGAATATGTACAGATTTCACCGTTAGTGCGCCGTGTTTAAGATGTGAATCACAGACAAACACATAAATAAACACACAAATCCATACACAATTTCATCCACATCCAAGATCAGAATTTTATGCATATAGATGTCCCGGATGGGACAATGAAATTCTTACTTGCTGCAGCACAACAGAATATGTGAATATGTAAACATAGTACATAACGGGGGATGAGAAAAAAATAAAACATTCTATAAATAACAAATATTGTACAATAATAATATAGTCTTTTACAGTTCAGAGCTCAGAGCTTATTTGTTGTTGTGTTTGATAGCCTGATGGCTGTTGGGAAGAAGCTGTCCCTGAACCTGAATGGATGTTACAGTTCTCAGGCTCATGTACCTTCTTCCTGATGGCAATGGTGAAATGAGTGTGTGGCCAGGATGGTGTGGGTCTTCTGGCTGCCTTTGAGGCAGCGACTGTGATAGGTCCCATCAACGGTGGGGAGGTCAAAGCCGGTGATGGACATGGGAAGTGGTCACAAGTTTTTGTAGTCTTTTTCGCTCCTGGACGATGCAACCAGTCAGAATGCTCTCTACCGTGCACTGGTAGAAGTTTAGGAGAATCCCCTTTGACATGCCGAATCTCCATAATCTTCTCAGGAAGTAGAGTCTTCTTTATAATTGCATCGGTGTGCTGGGTCTTCGGAAATATGCACGCTCAGGAATTTGATGTTTTTGACTCTCTCCACCATTGATGTGAACAGGATTGTGGGTCCTCATCCTTCTCCTACCAAAGTACACAATCATTTCCTAGGTCTTACTGATGTTGAGCTGGCACCATTTGGTCAGTCAGTCTATCTCACTTCTATACTCTGACTTGTCCCCATCTGTGATTCGTCCAACAACAGTGATGTCGTTGACAAACATGATGGAGTTCGCACTATATCTGGCAACGCAGTCATGAGTGTAGAGTGAGTAAAGCAGGGGGCTGAGCATGCAGGCTTGAGGTGCTCCCGTACTAATTGTTACTGAGGGTGAAGTGTTTCCACCAATTCGAACAGACTGTGGATGAGGAAGTTGAGGAAGTTGAGGATCCAATTGCAGAGGGATTGTGAATCCAGTTCCCCTCAACCTATCCCTGTGAGGCTGAATTCTCAACCCTGGTAACTGAAAACGAAGGCACACAATAGGCTTCTGATCGACGCTGACATAAGGTGCTGCCTGTCGAACATCCGTCCTCGTTTTGATCGCCTGATGGCTGCAAACCAAATTCAGCCATCGCATTGACCGAGTATTGGCAGACATGTTTTAATAAATCGGGCTGGTTTTTATTCAATGTTTCTTTCGGGTTCATGGTACTGACTAAGAATGTCTGATGGAGTTATGGGGCCAAAAAGGTTAAGAACCACTGCGCTAGAGGCAGGAAATATGTTCCCGATGTTGGGGGAGTCCAGAACCAGGGGACTAAGGGGTAGGCCATTTAGAACGGAGATGAGGAAAAACGTTTTCACCCAGAGAGTTGTGAATCTGTGGAATTCTCTGCCTTGGAAGGCACTGGAGCCCAATTCCCTGGATGCTTTCAAGAGAGAGTTAGAGCTCTTACAGATAGCAGAGTGAAGGGATATGTGGAGAAGGCAGGAATGGGGTACTGATTGTGGATGATCAGCCATGATCACAGTGAATGGCAGTGGAAAACTTTATTGTCATTCAGACCTTGCGGTCTGAACGAAATTTCGTTGCCTGCAGTCATACATACAGTAAATAACAAAAACACACAATAAACACATATTTAGCATCCACCACAGTGAGTTCACCAGACACCTCCTCACTGTGGTGGAAGGCAAAAATCTTGTCTTTGTCTCTTCCCCGCTTCCTCTGCGCTGAGGCGACCCGGGCCTCCGATGTTGTGACCGCACCGGGTGATGTAAATAAGTCCCGCGGGTGAACCGCGCTCCGCGACCGGGCCGGTTCCACTACGCGGCCCGGGGCGGGCGTAGCTGCCGGAGCTGCCGCCCTCCAGTCCAGCGGACGCAGCTGTTGCCACGGGAGCTCCGGAAAAACAGGTCACCAACCTGTGACCTGCGAGCTCCCGACGATGTCGTCCACTGGGCCCGCGGTCGGGCCTCCGAAGTCGTTGCCACCACTGGCGCCACCGGAAAGCCGCCAAAGCTCCGAGTCGGGCCGCCGGAACGCCTGATCCCGCCACAGCCCAGAAGTCGGCCAGCCCCGTGCTGGCAAGTCCTGGCTGGCTCTGCCTCCGGAGCATCGGGTCGGTCGCAGTTAAAGTTGGAGGCCGCCAGCTCCGCGATAGGCCTCAGCGGAGACGGGGGATACGACAAGAAAAGTCGCGTCCCCCCAAAAGGAAGAGACTAAGAACGTTTCTCCCACCCCACACACACACACACACTACATAATAACTCAAACTAACGCTAAAAACAAGACAAGAAAACAACAAATAAAAAGAAAAACAGACGGACTGCAGGCGAGCCGCTGCTGCCAGGGCAGCGCCGCCACTCCAAATCCAGTGCTGGCTCGAAGGGCCGAATGGCCCACTCCCGCACCTATTGTCTAAAGCTGGGTACAATACAACTGAACCTTTTCCTAAAACAGAATTTAACACCTCAATGTGAAATAATTTTACTTTTTATTTAAACTATGCCATCTAAAAATGCTGTAGTGCAAAAAAGTTCTAAATGTTAGTTACTCAATTCCCAATTGTTAATACATGTAAAATTAAAAATATCTAACATGGAAGGTGTAGAACGCTTCTGCCATATATAATTTATTTTATCGTGACTCTCCCGGTCACGTCCCACATGCCTAATCCTCGAGCCTCCTCAGTCATTCAATAAAAAAACATGACTGATCCAATATTTGCCTCAATATCACTTCTGCATTCTCTCCAATCTCTGCTGTGAATACATTCAATGATTCCACCACCATAGCTCCCCACTGGAGAGAAATCCAAACATTCATAACTTCAGGAAATAAATTGCTCGTCTCCATTTGAAATTATAACTCTTTTCTGAAACTATGTCTAACTTTACATAACCCCATGAAGGGAAATATTCCCACATCACCACCTCTAAAATTGCCATCTTAAACATTTTACCTACTCATTCTTCAAAACTAGGTAAGCCCAATGTAGATTATAAATAGTCAAGGCCTTCGCATTGATCCTTCTAACATGCTTGAGTTACCCAAATATTGTTTTCCATTCATTGTAATAACCTAACCACGAGCAATGTGTACAATGCTTGTACAATAACCCTAAATGTAGTATCTTATTTAGAAAATCCAAAACCACATCTACTTGCCCTTACCTTTATTCAAAGAGCTCCAGCAAATTTGTGAAACAAAACATACTTTCATTAAATAATTTTGACTGCATTATTGACTAATGATTCTCCAAGTGTCCCACCTAATCGTGGATTCCAGGATTTCCCCCCAAAACTGGTCTATTGTTTTCAGACTCTCACCTTTCTCAAATTTACAATTTCTCCAGTATTTAGAGAACTGTCCAACATTGTACCAATACATCCAACATGCCTGCAACCAAGTTCCTGAAGATCCTAGGATGCACGGTTTCAAGTCCTTTAACCCAGTTAACTTATTCAGTTCTTGTATTAGTGCCTCTCTCACATGGATCATCTTATATCATTAGGATGTTTTTACTGTTTTATGCCATGAGGACAGATCCAAATTAATTATTGGGAACCATTAGCAATCTTTTTTTTGCATTATTAATTTCCTCCTCCAATCTCTGGAGCGAAGGAAATAGGCCTTCCTTCCGAAGGAAATAAGCCTACTTTTTTCGCTCCATAGATGCTGCCTCACCCGCTGAGTTTCTCCAGCATTTTTGTCCACCTTGGATTTTCTAGCATCTGCAGTTCATAGAAACATAGAAAATAGGTGCAGGTCCTTCGAGGGCCCTTCGAGCACCGCCATTCAATATGATATGGCTGATTTCCAACTCAGTATCCTGTACCTGCCTTCTCTCCATATCCCCTGATCTCTTTAGCCACAAGGGCCACATCTAACTCCCTCTTAAATATAGCCAATGAACTGGCCTCAACTACCTTGTGGCAGAGAATTCCAGAGACTCACCACTGTGTGAATTCTTTCTTAAACATCCTCATGGAATATGTCTGCTCTAGCTACTCTCTTACTTTCAATATTCCCACAATTGCACTTTATCTCTGATTATATATTTGTTACTCTTTCATATTCTTTCTTTCACCATCCTTTGCCAATCTCCAAAAACCTCATAGTTCACTACTAATCACTGCAATAATGCAAGCCTTTCCTATCAATTTATTACCTTCCTCTATTTAGTGCATCTTTATTTTAGATCCTACTCCCCTCCCCCATCCTGGTTTCAAGCCAAAGTTTGGCCCCATCAAATTGACAATCTACCAGACTTTAATCACTTTTTTGTAGGAGTTCCTTATTAACAAGGCCAAGGACAAGACCTTTATCTTTTTGCCCAACATGATGTTTCCACTAGCATCTCATCACCAAATCCTACTTCCATTTGTACACACAGTGGCTGGGTTCTCATGAGTGGGACTTGGCACTATATACCCCACCCCTTCTCTGGATTGGGTAGACTGATCTTACTGGCCCAGAGTGACAAGATCCCGAATTGTGAAAGGACCTTCAATGATGTTAAGGGATGACATGGGCAGACTACTGCAAGTCCCCGGGAAGTCTTCTGCAGTTAGTAATGCCTTCCTAATCGTTTTTAGCACCGACCATGCAGCAATATTTTCTGCTAGTTTTTAGCAGCCAACCTTTCACCAATATTTCTGCATGTCAAACATACAAATACATTGAAACTTAAATTTAAAAAAGTTGACACACTTTAAATACAAACAACTTTAATAAATGCAACAACTGGTATCTGCCTTGTAATCTGGAATCCCTATTCAAATCACTGGGCTTGCTGGTCCCGAGCCAAGTCTTTCCTGGCACAGGATCCAAACACATATTCTCTGACATAAATACAGGGGAAATTCAGTAAGCTCTTGCTCCATCATTGAACTCCAGAGTTCTGCGGTGCAGCGCAGAGAATTACCTGCCAGAGCCTGCCCGGTAGGTTTGGGCCCTCCACTATCCCGACACTTAACACACACGGTGCAAAATGCCAGCAATTCACCATGAAATTGCTGGATAAACCAAGCAAAATCCTGTCTGCTATATAGAACAAGACGGTTCCCCTGACTGCAAAAACATTATCTAACTTGTCTAAAACACACATGCAACTGAAAGGCAGGCAGTCTTCAAACTGATCAAAGTTTCTTTATAACACAAGTACTTAATGGAAACTATCATGAGAAGAGAGAAACGGAAGATGTCATGATGAGAATACTTCACTGCTCACCTACAGTTCAGATTAAATATGCATGCAACATCCTGTAAACTTAGAACTTCCTGCGAGCATAAAATATCAAAACTAAACTATTCAACTGGAGTTTAAACATCGTCATAATTGAAAGATTGCACATTTTCATATCTCCCCAAACCAGGAACATTGACAAACCAGTGAAAAACTGTCATTAAAATATTTGTAACAAAAGTACCACACAATAAACATATTTGAAACTTATTTGAAACATAAGATTGTTAAGGGCTTGGACACGATAGAGCAGTGGTTCTCAACCTTGTTTGCCCCATGCACCCCTTTCACCATATGTCAGAATGTCATTCTCCCCCCCCCCCACCCCCTTTCCAAGATTGTCTGCCTCAAAAAGTGCATTCCAAATAATATGCATATAATACTGAAAATCCTTTATTTCTAACAGTTTGCGTTTGCTAATCTGTGGTCCCAATTCCCTCCCCGAAAACCTGAAATCCCCCCATGGGGGGAATTCTCCCCTGGTTGAGAACCCCTGCGCTAGAGGCAGTAAACATGTTCCCGATGATGGGGGAGTCCAGAACCAGGGCCCACGGTTTAAGAATAAGGAGTAAGCCATTTAGAACGGAGACGAGGAAACACTTTCTCACAGAGAGTGGCGAGTCTCTGCCTCAGAGGGCAGTGGAGGCAGGTTATCTGGATGCTTTCAAGAGAGAGCTAGATAGGGCTCTTAAAAATAGCAGAATCAGGGGATATGGGGAGAAGAGCCAAATGGCTCTATTTTATTGGCAAATCTTATGCTCGCAGGAAGTATTAAGTTTACAGGACGTTGCATGCATATTCAAATGGCTCGAAGGGCCAAATGGCCTACTCCTGCAACTTTTGTCTATTGAGCACATTTCTTGGGTGGCGTGAACTATGACAATGTCAGTAATCCAACTACATCACTCGATGGCAATTAAATATGTTTTTCAATTTATCTCAAATGGAATTAAGAAGCAATTCATCTAAACTTCTATCAATTGAAGAACTTGTTAAATATTGTTTATATTTTAACTGAAAAGTGGAAAGTGATCCGTTTTGTTTTTACACAGAGGGTGGCGAGTGCTTTGAATGTGTTGCCAAGGTTGTTTGAGCAGATACAACAGTTGCATTTAAGAGATTTTGAGAAGCCAATCGATATGCGGGGATGGCGAGTATGGATTACGTGCAGGTAAATATAAGATGATCTTGACATCATGTTCAGCAGAGACATTATGGGCTGAAGGGCCAGCTCCTGTGCTATACTATTCCATATTCTATTGTCTTATTGTTGATGGAATCTATGAAGAAAGGAGTTCTATACACAGAGGGCCAGTCACAGATCAGATGGATTTGAGACAAAGATGCTTAAGGTCCAGCCTGCAGAGAAAATTGGATGCCAATTTCTGATTACAGAGTATTTTCCTGTTTATCTGTTCGCTTCCATATTCTGTTATCTCCCTTCTGAAAGACAGATAACAATGAGGTTCTAGAATTTTTGCTAACTTCCGGAATAAATCTGTCCAAGATAAATATGCAGAAGTTGATTCAAAGGTCAAAATATATAACTTAATGGAACGGAAGCTTGTACGTCAGAAGAAAATAAAAAAAATGCAGTCCAACTATTGCATTCTAATTTTAAGGTTTTTCTTCCCTGTAGAAAATTAAGACCATGTATGTGTATAAGAAAAATAAATCAAATGTTGCCATCTTAAAGCGTCTATGGAGCATACCAGAAAGTGCTTTGCCATTCCATTATATGTATTAAAAATGATGCAAAACCACTTTTTTTGTAATAATTGCTTTAGTTAGCAACACTTTATTTTTGCATCAGGCAGGACAAAGGATGTGGCATCTGGGGGGGTTGAATCAAAGCAGCAAATCTGTTGAGATCAATCTAGAGACCAAAGACTGCCTTGTCAAAGAGAGCACATGAGAAACAGCAATGGGAACTACGTGACATATAGCATGAGTGCATAGATATCGAGGGATGAACAATTCAGATAGAAAGGTAGAATGTGTAAAGGTTACGGAAGTGAAGAGAATGTATTAAAATGAGTCTCACACTGGGACAATAACAAAAGTGCCAATAACTCAAAGGAATACAACACCGTGAAACATAAACATAGAAACATAGAAATTAGGTGCAGGAGTAGGCCATTCAGCCCTTCGAGCCTGCACCGCCATTCAATATGATCATGGCTGATCATCCAACTCAGTATCCCGTACCTGCCTTCTCTCCATACCCTCTGATCCCCTTAGCCACAAGGGCCACATCCAACTCACTCATAAATATAGCCAATGAACTGGCCTCAACTACCCTCTGTGGCAGAGAGTTCCAGAGACTCACCACTCTCTGTGTGAAAAAAGTCTTTCTCATCTCGGTCTTAAAGGATTTCCCCCTTATCCTTAAGCTGTGACCCCTTGTCCTGGACTTCCCCAACATCGGGAACAATCTTCCTGCATCTAGCCTGTCCAACCCCTTAAGAATTTTGTAAGTTTCTATAAGATCCCCTCTCAATCTCCTAAATTCCAGAGAGTATAAACCGAGTCTATCCAGTCTTTCTTCATATGACAGTCCTGACATCCCAGGAATCATTCTGGTGAACCTTCTCTGCACTCCCTCTATGGCAATAATGTCCTTCCTCAGATTTGGAGACCAAAACTGTACGCAATACTCCAGGTGTGGTCTCACCAAGACCCTGTACAACTGAAGTAGAACCTCCCTGCTCCTGTACTCAAATCCTTTTGCTATGAAAGCTAACATACCATTCGCTTTTTTCACTGCCTGCTGCACCTGCATGCCTACTTTCAATGACTGGTGTACCATGACACCCAGGTCTCGCTGCATCTCCCCTTTTCCTAATCGGCCACCATTTAAATAATAGTCTGCTTTCCTGTTTTTGCCACCAAAGTGGATAACCTCACATTTATCCACATTATACTGCATCTGCCAAACATTTGCCCACTCACCCAGCCTATCCAAGTCACCTTGCAGTCTCCTAGCATCCTCCTGAATGAACACTTCACTGACTATACATGGTTTGGCTTGGTTTATTATTATCTTCATGTGTACCAAGATGCAGTGAAAAACGTTGTGTGTTATGCAGGCAAACCATACTATACACTAGTACAATAGGTGTGCAAAAAAAGGAAAGAGTGCAGAATGTAGTGTCATAGCAACCGAGAAAGAGCAGTTAAAAAAAAAAATGCATGACCCACAAGATAAAGAGATTGGGAATTCATCCTTGGCATTGGAACGGTCTGTACAATCATCTGGTATCAGTGAAGCAGCTGTTTTCATCATATTAAACACCATGCATATTGACACAATTTGCACTTTTAAGCAAGAAAGAGAGACTAAACAGAAAGCAGATTGCTGTAAAGCAGAAATAAAACAAGACCTTTGCTGCGATTAACATTAAAACCGTATCAGCAAAAGGAACAGACAAGTTAATGTATCAGGATATAAATATGCCATCTTATGGAGTCGGCATCCAAATGTTTTGCATGTCTGTTTACCTCAACAATGTTGACTGACCTACATAAATGCTAGTCTCCCCATTACACAGTTTTTATCATTATCATATTCTATTTGATGGAGATATACAGATTATGACAGTTCCGTTTAAAAATTAGTAACTCAGTTCCTTATCAGTAAATTCACCATTGATCTGAAGGAACATGATCGAGATCACGTTTTAGACATTACTGTCTGAAGGGTCTCGACCTGAAACATCACCTATTCCTTTTCTCCAGAGATGCTGTCTGACCCGCTGAGTTACTCCAGTTTTGTGTCTATGTATGTGAAAATCAAAGACAGCTCCATGCCGAGGAGTAATATTACCAATCTAAATGCTCATCTCTCACTTAGCAAGATTGAAGATCATTGCAATTCATGGAGAAAATCTACAGCACAACAATGCCAGAATTAACACGTGATATGTGCCACAGGCACTGCAACTTGAGAGATTGGTGGAGGCAGATCCTGAAAAGGTTACTAAATGCAGCTGTTACTACAAAAATGACACACATCAATATAGAAATATAAAATGTTATGCCAGATGACTTGAACCAATCCTGAATCAGTTTAAAGGATGCCAACCAGAAACATCACCTATCCATTTCTTCCACAGATGCTGCCTGGCCCATTGAATTCCTCCAGCACTGTGTGTTTTGCTATAGATACCTGCATCTGCAATTTCTTGCGTCTCCATCAAACCAATCTTTGATGCATCAACATATTCCACATCAGACTCTACTGCAGAGCTGAGATAGAATCACAGAAAAAAATAATCAAGGCGGGATAATTCCACACACATTGGTACTGTTAACATCTAATGTAGAATAACTGCAGAATACCAGTGGCACATTAAGCATCATTATCATAATGAATGAGTTTCATACTTGTGTTGCTGAACGAAAATTTCAGCAAAAGAAAAGCAAACTTAAAAAGTCAATAAATCCTGGATGCATTTACACTCTGGAACAGTGACACTGCGTTTTCTAACATTATAATGAAAATGTGTACAATTGCAGCCAAAATTAATTCAACAAATATTCTTGCAATAATATTCAAACACAAATTAACTGTAAATGAATTTCAAAGATTGAGCCAATACAAATTAATAAAATGCAGTTTTAATGTCTGATTCAATGCTTGCTGTTACGAAAAATATTCTCCTGCATCTCCCAACAAAAGTTCCTAATTTAAAGTCTTGTAGTTCAAAACTTTCCGTTAATAATTAAATGTTACAATTTGACAGGAAGTTATTTGAATGAACAATGCTAATGATGATGTACCCAAGTGCAGCCAAATCATAACCTGTTAACATCTACCTTAAAATGTACTTCGATGATTTGACAGTTGTTCGCACCACATAATTAAATCTATTTATACTTGGTTCAAAACAGCTCAGAAAATGCCTGCATCATCTACCAGATCAATTGAATTGTACTGCTTCACAATTTAACAATGGGGAAAATTACAGCCCTGTCTATCCTGCAGCCTAATCAGGCCTTGCTTTCCATTTATCAGTGTTTATTAAAAGATGCATCCGCCTCATATCAATTAAATGGCATTAGCGCCTTTCAATGCCAGGCCAACGTGCACTCTGACCAATTATATGGCTTATACGATTAATGATGTCCAATTCAAGAAACAAATACAATAGCAAAATGCTTTTAAAAATGTCTGACAAAAAAAAATCTGACATCATTGTAGCTGAAGTATGATCCTTAAACTGTGTACCATATTTGCAACTCAACGCCAACTAGAACTAAATAAAACAAACACAAATATCTATGCAAGTAACCTAGCCTGTTCAGAAATAGCAGCATGGAAGTTCATGTCTTGAATTTGTTCTCCATGCTTTGAGATAGTGGCCAGAGGACTTGCCTTTTCACCCCTATTCCTCGTCAGCAACCAATCTCAGATTTAAATTTAACAACTGTCCTAGATTAGTTACTATGTGCAGAAGTAATAGGGTTGGCACTACGCAATAGGGTTTACTAATCTGCACTAACTGCACTAAGTATAGGGTTTACTAATTTTACTTCTGCTCTTCAGCTGCAGCTGAAATCACAGTTCCCAAATTCTTTGTAGACAAAAAAGCCGGAGAAACTCAGCGGGTGAGGCAGCATCTATGGAGCGAAGGAATAGTCGACGTTTCAGGTCGAGACCCATCTTCATACTGATGCGACATCCTAAAGTATCCAGAGTCAGATACTCCAGAACCGTACTTAAATACCAAACTGAAGGTGTCGGCTCTTGGGAGAGACATTAAACCAGGGCTTATACTCTTCCATGGTTGAACACAATGGCACCACTTTGAAGAGGAACTGTGGAGTTTTCATTGCTTAACTTCAAAGTGAAAACATTTACAATTGCTAAACCTGAAAACCAGGCTATTCTCCCATCTAGTTAATTTATTAATATCTAGGTGCAATTTAAGTTTATCCAATAAACTTTGGCTTTCAGTAATAACAAAAATATATTCTTCCCAATGTACGCAAATGTCACCTTCAGAGAAATCTGTGAAAAATAATCATAAAGTCTCTTCTATCCAACACAATCAAAACAGTTCATTATCAAATTTAGTGATGGAGATTCAGTCTTATCTTACCTCCCCATTCACCATTAAGAACTAGAAATTTTCAATCAATGGACGTAGTCATGATCACATATAAAAATTTAACATAACCGCCATGCCCAAAACAAGTGTTAAGTTCGCAAATATTCTTGAACTAAAACAGTAATTTGTTTAAGCTAGATAACTACGCCATTAGAAAATATTCCAACTTAGTATTAAATTAAATGTAACTCTTAAGTCGCAGTAAACACATCCCAATGGGGTACTGAGCTCTGCAAGGGAAATGCCCCAGCTGTGTTTCAGATGCCACAACCAGAGGTAGAGGTCTCCTCTTCCCAATCATAAACTGAAATTCCTGGAAACACACAAGTCAGTTTTAACGAATCAATTCAGATCTGAAATGTTAACTTTGTTCCACCTTCCACGGGCACCTGTCCAGTGTTCCATTATTTTCTTTTCTTTTCCCCAAGATTTCCTGTATTTGCAATCAATGTTGATTTTCTTCCTGAAATGCCTTTCAGTAAGGAATATACAGTGGTATCGTCAAGTAGATCAGGCAGAAACGAAAAGGTAAAAGGTGTGAGATAAAGGATTGAAGAGTTGCAAATGTAGGATGAAGGGGAGGGGAAAAATAGGTGCAGGTGGGGCACAGGGGAGGAATGGGTATGTGGGAAAAGAGTGGGGAAGGGTTATGTAGTTACCTAAAATTAGGGATTTCAATGTTCATACTATTGAGTTGTAAGCTACCCAAGTGGAATACAAAGTGTTGCTCCTCCAGTTTGCTTGTGGCCTCATTCTGGCAATGGAGGAGGCCCAGAATGGGAAGAGGAGCTACTGGGAGACCCTGAAGCCTTAGCAGACCAAGCATTAGTTTTTGGGCGAAACAATCGTCAAGTTTACACTTGACAGTACAGGAGGCCACATCAGGAATACTGGATGCAGTTGATGAGGTTAGATGAAGTGCATGTTTTACCTGGAAGGTCAGCTGTGATCTCTGGATGGGGGCGAGGGAGATGGCATAGGGGCAGGTGTTACATCTCCTGCGGTTGCTGGGGAAACTACTGGGGGAGGGGTGGTTTGGGTGGGAAGGCATGAGTGAACCAGGGAGTTGGAGAGGGAGCGGTCTCTGCAGAATGCAGAAAATGATGGGGAGGGAAGATGCGACTGGCATAACTTTGGAGGTGATGGAAACGTCAAAAAAATGTTGGATGCAGAGGCTGGTGGGGTAAAAGGCGACGACCAGAAACATTCTAACCTTTTCCCGTCTGGGGGGTGGGGGGGTTGAGAGCAAAACTACGGGCACAATGGAGGTGTGGGTGAGGGTTTCCCC
The DNA here is from genome assembly GCA_035221665.1 of Okamejei kenojei. Classification (NCBI taxonomy): domain Eukaryota; kingdom Metazoa; phylum Chordata; class Chondrichthyes; order Rajiformes; family Rajidae; genus Okamejei; species Okamejei kenojei. Next base: position 107,021,587 of record CM069133.1, on the reverse strand, counting down.
AATGACAGCACGTGGGAAAGCACATTTATAAAAGAACAATGTTTTAGAATGGAAAGCCTCATCTTGGGTGCAGATGCAGCAGAGGTAGAGAAATTGAAATTAGGGGATAGCGTCTTTGCAAGAGGCAGGTTGAGAGGAAGTGTAGTCCAAATAACCGAGTCAGTAGATTTGTAGAAGAAGTCAGTCGATAGCCTGTCCCCTGTGAAGGAGAAAGAGAGATCAAGGGGAGAGATGTCATAGATGGTCTAAGTGAATGAGGGCAGGGTGGAAGTTTGTGGTAAAGTTAGTTAAATCACCAAGGTCTGCACTGGAGCAGAAGATAGTCCCCAAACAGTTGTCAATGTAGCAGAGAAAAAGTTGGGGAATGGTGCCAGTGTACATTTGGAATAGGATGTTTCGTTTCCTTCACTGATAAAACATAAAGGTACTTCACAGAAAATTACCATACCAACTTTAACACAGTCATATAATGAAACATTTGGGCAGGTGACCAAAAGCTAAATTGTTTTTAGGTGCCTCTTACATGAGGTGGAGCAAAATAGCTCTACGATCACAAAGGTGAAGGGGACTTATTATGCGCTGGGAATTCTCAGAGAACACGTGTTCCTCTAACATTGGCCTTCTTCAATAGTAGGGCCAAAGATATGGAAGAGATAAATTAAATATTTACTTCTGTGCTGTTTTGGAATTCTCGGTCTCACATCTTGGTCTGATCACACTCCAGTGAAACACCTTGCACAGATTTGACAGCAATTAAACACACCATATAAAGGAAGCAAGCAATTGAAGAATTTTTGAAAAATGTTAAACATCAGAAAGAGATAGCGATGTCCATTAATATGATTTCAAACAGGACTAATTTTCATTCAATCTCAAGATTGAAGTATAGGTAACTTGCTGTGCCTTTTCCTTTCCAGACATACAGCAAGACAAAAATCAATGTGCAACAGAATAGCTGAAACAGAATTTTAAATTAAAGGCAGACTCAGGGAAATATGCTTCAATTAACAGACAGCCTCTTCCTGTATACCCATTGCCTTAATAAGTTATAAAACTTCACAAGAAATATCATCAATAATAAAAACTGATGCATATTGATAGATGGGTATATGTACTATTTTCAATTTTGATGTCAGATTAGATGCTTGCATCGTCAGAATTTATTTAGCAACCACATGTGTATTGACATGTTCTGCTATTTTTCATCACAAGATAAATAAATATTTTAAATAACAACTTTAATGCCCTGAGGCTGACAGAGAAATAACATGAAAGACCAGACTGGAGATACAAGAAACTGCAAATGCTGGAATCTTGAGTAAAGCACAAAGTACTCGAGGAACTCAGCAAGTCAGGCAATATCTGAGGATGGAATGGACAGGCAATGTTTCAGGTCAGGAGCCTTCTTCAGAAGTATTGAAAGAACAGAGTGAACGGATGATGCCATTAACGAATTTCAAAAAGACAAAGCAACTCAGTGGGGTTGAGAAATTTGGTGCCATTCCAGAGAAACGGATTGTGGTGACCAAAAACGTTGCCACCTGTGAACGGAGCTAAGAGGTGGGTTGCACAAGAGGCAAAAACCAAAGGTTGTGGGAGTAAGACGACCAATACCTCTGCAGACAAAAAATGTAATTAGAATAAACTGAGCTTAAAATTTAGAGTAAGATAGTGAGTAAGATAGAAGCCTGAGCAAGAAACAGTCCAGTTCAGGAGAGAAATATTTACCTTTTTGGAACAATCTTTTACACTAATGGAGATCAGCGAATAGAAGGCAGTCGGAAGAGGTATGGATCAAATCACACGAGGGAGCACAACTAACGGGATACTGAGTTGGATGATCAGCCATGATCCCTACTCCTGCAGTCTAACTTAAGATTTTCACTTTTTGGAGGCGGCAGGAAGTGTTGCAGAAATGGTATTGTTTATTATTGTCACGTGTACTGAGACTTTTCAACAAATTCAATGGAGACTGCATGAAAAAAGTTACAAAAGAAAATATTTTGATGCATATTTTTTTTTTGTTCTGTAGTTGCATGATATACTGTTTCATTTGTTAAAATTTCTGGTCAGCAGAACAGCAAAATGTTTCTGATGTATTCTTCGCAAAGAATCGCTAACAGATCAGATACATTGTGGTTAGACATTTTACCCAACAATTAGAGCGATCACCTTGAAGTAACACACGAGGGACTCTTGCTGTAAAACATAGCCCATAACCTTAATAATATCGTGAGATGGATCAAAATAGATTATTCTGCTGAGCAGCAATATGTTAAGCATTGATAGCACCATGAAGTTTGCAATTCAAACTTTAGGAAAACATTTCAACTGGATTGGGATTGTTTGGTATAACAAAAAGTCCATTCCTGGCAGTCATTCTTTGTCAAGCAGAACTATATGACAAATATATAGAAGCTAAAGGTGACAGAAAGGCAGGAGTTTGACAACTGATCATCGAGTGCTCCTTCCTAAAGTTCATGTTTCATCAAATTCCATTGCCAAGCAAACATCTTTGACTTCCACAGAACAAAAATCTAAGATTTAAGGTTTGGAGGAGATACCCACAACTTTGTAAACGTTTCCAATTTCACTTCTTCAAACGGCACGTAGGGAATTAATTGTTGCATTATTTCCCTCATTAATAAGATGATGGAACAGCATGTCGAGGGTAGACACAAAATGCTGGAGTAACTCAGTGGGTCAGGGTATATCTGTTGGGCAATGGAATAGATGACGTTTCACCTCTTCCTTTTCTCCGGAGATGCTCCCTGTCCCGCTGAGTTACTCCAGCAATGTGTCCATATTCAATATAAACCAGCATCTGCAGTTCCTTCCTACATTGAGGGAATTGGTGTCCTGTGCTTCTTAAATTGTTTATAACTCTACACCCTTCCCGATAAATGAGATTGGGTGTAGGGTCTTTGGAGGAGGGAGGAAGGAAAAGAGAATAGCCTTGGCCCCATCTTATCTTGAATACACAAAAATCAGTCAAATCTTTCATTTATGCTACAAGTGTGCTTCTGCTATTATTTCCACATCTTAGAGACAGCACTCAAGATTGAGAAATTTATCAACCTAGATCAGATGTCAACACTGCACTGCATTAAACTGCCTCGAAATGTAGAGCAGCACAGCATAGAAAACAGGTCAACCTAAGGTCACATTTAGCTAATATTTGGTTATCTATTCATCTTAATGTAACTGGCAACCAATAGCATTGTAGTACTCAGGGAGGAACAGAAGAGGATCATATTGTGTTCCCCCAGTTTAGTAACAGAGGCCAGAGACAGAAACTACAGCATTTTGTTTTGCTCCAGGTTCCAGCATCTCCACATCTCAACAATTTTATTAAGCCAGCACAATAATCACTTGCATTAACCAAGATACCTTATCTTCAAAAATATCTACATGAACTAATTTCTTTCCTGTTACCATCATAGATTATAATGTTCAACCTGCTAAAAGAATGCGTGGCAGATGCAGTATAATTAAGATAAATGTGAGGTTATCCACTTTGGCGGCAAAAACAAGGGGCCAGATTATTATCTCAATGGGGTTAGGTTAGGTAAGGGGGAGGTACAGCGAGACCTGGGTGTCCTTGTACACCGGTCACTGAAAGTTGGCGTGCAGGTACAGCAGGCATTGAAGAAAGCTAATGGAATATTGGCCTTCATAACAAGAGGATTTCAGTATAGGAGTAAAGAGGTTCTTCTGCAGTTGCATAGGGCTCTGGTGAGACCACACCTGGAGTATTGTGTACAGTTTTGGTCTCCAGCTCCGGGGCTCCAGCTCCGGCTCCGGCCTGACTCCGGGGCTCCAGCTCCGGCCTGGCTCCGGCTCCGGCCTGACTCCGGGGCTCCAGCTCCGGCCTGACTCCGGGGCTCCAGCTCCAGCTGCAGATTGCTGACGGTGGACTGTTGGGGTGTCGGGGGCTCGCGGGTCCGGGTGGGAGACCGCACTCCGGAGCTCCGCAACACAACTTCTCCAGCCCGTGTCGCGGGGTTGGAACGACCCGGAGCGGGGCCGAGCATCGCCCGGCGCGGCTTTTATGGCTGCGGGACATTCCAGCGCCTGCCGGGGCTCCAACTTTGTGACTTTGGGCCTGGAGCGGGGCCGTACATCACCCGGCGCGGCCTCAATGGACGTGGGACTTAACACCGCCCGCCTGGGGCTTCGACATTGGGAGAGAAATGGTGCGGGGGAGAGAGAAGAACTTTGCCTTCCATCACAGTGAGGAGGAGATCCACTGTGATGGATGTTTGTGTGAATTTAATTGTTTGCATGTTTTTCTATGAATTGTTCTGTTTGTTTGTTTGTATGGCTTGTAGAAACGGAGTTTCGTTCGAGCCTCTCTGAGGTTCGAATGACAAGCAATAAAATCAAATCAAATCAAATCAAAATTTGAGGAAGGACATCCTTGTGATTGAGGCAGTGCATCGTAGGTTCACGAGATTGATCCCTGGGATGGCGGGACTGTCATATGAGGAAAGATTGAAAAGACTAGGCTTGTATTCACTGGAGTTTAGAAGGATGAGAGGGAGATCTTATAGAAACATATAAAATTATACAAGGACTGGACAAGCTAGATGCTGGAAAAATGGTCCCAATGTTGGGTGAGTCCAGAACCTTAAAATAAAGGAGAGGTCATTTAAGACTGAGGTGAGAAAAAACGTTTTTGCCCAGAGTTGTGAATTTATGGAATTCCCTGCCACAGAGGGCAGTGGAGGCCAAATCACTGGATGGATTTAAGAGCGAGTTGGATAGAGCTCTAGGGACTAGTGGAATCAAGGGATATGGGGAGAAGGCAGGCACGGGTTATTGATAACGGACGATCAGCCATGATCACAATGAATGGCAGTGTTGGCTCGAAGGGCCGAATGGCCTCCTCCTGCACCTATTTTCTATGTTTCTAAGCGTTTTTAATTGGTGTATTTTGTTACTTTATATGAAAGCAACTCTAACTTAACGCTAAATTTCAATTTGGTTTCAAGTGAAAGTCCGTTGGCACCATTTTCAAAATAGTTTCCCTTTAAGGCAACTTGAATAAATCTCCAATCTCAACAGTTGCACACAAGATTTAGAACAAACCTCACTAGTAGTTCATTTCAAGACCACAGGCTTCCTCTGCTGAAGCTGCTCCTGACCTTTTACCGAAAACAGATCAGGATTTCAAAAGGACTCGGTATGTGGGTCACTTCCTTTCTCAGGATATTCCTCACTTTGATGAGGGCAATATTACCATTTGAGCAGCCAATGCAGTCAAAGTTAATTGCATGCCCTGCTTTGAGATCTCAGTCATAAAAAATGCACTCTAAATATATCTTCCGGAGAAAAATGGTATATCACTAACTTTGACGCAATTAAAATGTATAATCTTTTATTGGTGTCATATAATGGTGTGATTGGAAAGCTAAGTGTATCTCACACTACCTAGCATATTTTTTGAAATACAAGTGCTACTTATGAGTCAATCTAATCCTTCTGACTATTCTAATCAAACAGCTTGAGACAATATTTCCATTTCCTGACTGTCAAGTTATCAGAAGTTTAAGCAACAGGTGTTAGGGGAAACCAGACTAGTTTTTAAAGATAACATTGAGATTAGATGGCAACAAGCAACTACTTCACCACGTTATATTGAAGCAATTTGGGCAAATAAACCATTGCAAAAATCAAGCATTCAGACTTTTTGGATTTCAATGCTGTAGGTTTTATTCCACTACATAACTAGCCAATGTTGATGGCTTGGCTCTCAAACTTTCACTAAGTGGAAAGCATCACTTCAAGAAAAATCTAAATTATTAATCCATCAGCAAATTTTGCTGTGCAGGGCCATCTGTTGTTCATTAAACAACACATGTACTTTGCCGACAGAGCAGAGGGAGATATTGCTGCAAAGGACCAAAAGCCTTTGGGATCCAAGTAAGTAAGTACGTTTGTTGGCCAAGTATTCAAGTACAAGGAATTTGCCTTGGTTCTCCACCCACAAGTAACAACATGAATACAGTGACAGTTACGAATGACTCAGAAAAAGCACTAAACATTAATAATAACAAAACATTAATGATAAAACACCATTAATTATGCATGTGAACCAATAAAATACCAGATCAAAGGGAGGTGACAGATTTTTGTCTGTTGAGCGGAGCAACTACTCGTGAATAAAAACGTTTTTTATGTCTGGCTGTGGCAGCTTTGACAGTCCGGAGTCGCCTTCCAGAGGGAAGTGATTCAAAGAGTTTGTGGCCAGGGTGAGAGGGGTCAGAGGTAATCTTGCCCGCTCGCTTCCTGGCCCTTGCAGTGTACAGTTCATCAATGGAGGGAAGGCTGCAGCTAATAATCTTCTCTGCTGATCGGATGATTCGCTGCAGCCTCCAGGTGTCGTGCTTGGTGGCCGAGCCAAACCAGACCATGATGGAGAAGGTGAGGACAGACTCTACGATGGCCGCGTAGAATTGGACCATCATTGCCTGTGGCAGATTGTGCTTCCTCAGCTGCCGCAGGAAGTACATCCTGTTGTGCCTTTTTGACTGTGGAGTCGATGGTAGCCCCCCACTTAAGGTCCTTGGAGATTATGGTTCCCAGGAACTTAAAAGACTCCACAGATGTGACTGTGATGTTGTTGATGGTTGAGAGCGGTGAGGGGAGGGGGAGCTCTCCTAAAGTCTACAATCAATTCCACTGTCTTAAGAGCATTGAGGTTGTTGCTACGGCACCAGGATGCCAGCTGTGACACTTCCTGTCTGTAGGCAGATTCCTCCCCATCCTGGATCAGTCCAATCAGGGTTGTGTCATCCGCAAACTCGAGAAGCTTGACAGAGGTGTCTGTGGAGGTGCAGTCGTTGGTGTAGAGAGAGTAGAGGAGAGAGTACGCAGCCTTGCGGTGCTCCTATGCTGACTGTTTGCGCGTCTGAGATGTGCTTTCCCAGCCTCACATGCTGCTTCCTGTGATCCACTGACAGAGGGGTTCAGGCACAGTCAACTCGGAAAGTTTGGAATGTAGTACCTCTGGCACAATGGTGTTGAATGCAGAGCTAAAATCCACAAACAGGATCCTTGCATAGGTCCCCTGGCGGTCTAGGTGCTGTAAGATGAAGTGCAGGCCCAGGTTGACTGCATCATCCACAGATCTACTGGCCCGATACACAAACTGCAGAGGGTCCAGCAGGGAGTTTGTGATATTTTTCAGCTTGGCCAGCACAAGCCTTTCGAGTGTTTTCATGACTACGGAAGTCAGAGCGTCAGGCCTGTAGTCATTAAGACAAGTAATCCTTGCCTTTTTGGGTACAGGGACAATAGTGGAGACTTTGAAGCAGGCAGGGACAGTACATGTTTGCAGGGACTGGTTAAAAATGTCTGTATAGACCGGTGCCAGCTGTTTGGCACAGAGCTTACGAGGGGGAAACAGGGCAATAAATATGCCTCAGCTAATGAAACAGAAGGATTGCAAAAGCAGCAATGAAAGGACTGAATTGCAAAGTGGGATAGCCACTGTCAACATTAATTCTGTGTAGCAAGAAAAATAAATTTAATGTTAAAATTTTGAGACAAAGGTGGAAGAAAATACATTTTCAAAAGTAACCAAATAATGAAGCTATAGTTCAAAATAAAAACTGAGGAACTCAGTGTATTTATTAATTTATAATGCTAGGCAGGTTGATTGACATTAGTTAATAATGTGCAAGCAGTGCTATTTTATGGACAAAAAGTTGCCTGTATGCATGATTTATAAACATGCGTCACATGGCCAGAAAAACAAATAATAGCATTTAACATTTTAGAGGGTCTTTATCTTATCGTCTTTGAAGATAATAAAATATTTGTTGAACTTATCTCATTTCAAGTACCTGGCTTCATAGATTGATTGAGTTACAAATATACAGCAAAGGACAGGCTTCTCAAACCAACTGGTGTCTGTACTGGTAGCTGCACACCATACAAACCTCCCCTTCCATCTATCTCCCTTCAACTTTCTAGCACTTGCCTCTATTCTCAATTTCGAGTGGTCATATTCATTCTGAAAGCATCCAAGCTATTTTCCTTGCACATTTTCTGTAGTGTTGGCTACATTTAACCACTTTCCCCAATTCCTCTTTACTAGCTGAATGACTTTCATGAACAAGCGCATGCAAGATTCTCTCTATATCTCTCTGCTTTAACACATTCACAAGTTTAACAATCTCAAACAGGTATCCTTTAAATCTCTTTTCTCAAGGGAGGGATAAAAGCCTCCACATTTAATATTTCCTGACAGCTGTGACCTCTCAGCACTGACACCGTCACTGGTTCTTTCTATAGTACAGAAAACATAACCAACCAATGACCAAGGGTTACACAAAAAGCTGGAGAAACTCAGCGGGTGCAGCAGCATCTAAGGAGCGAAGGAGATAGGCGACGTTTCGGGTCGAGACCCTTCTTCAGACTGGTCAGGGATCAGGGAAACGAGAGATATAGACGGTGATGTGAGAGATAAAGAACAATGAATGAAAGATATGCAAAAAAGTATCGATGATAAAGGGAACAAGCCATTGTAAGCTGTTTGTGGTGTAAAAATGAGAAGCTAGTGCGACTAGGGTGGGGGAGGGAGATAGAGAGAGAGAGGGAATGCCAGGGCCCGAGGGCTGAGGGAGAGGTGGGAAGGGGAGGAGACAGCAAGGGTTAACAGAATTGAGAAAATTCAATGTTCAAGCCCAAAGGATGCAAACTCCCCAAGCGGAATATGAGGTGCTGTTCCTCCAACTTGCGGTGTTGCTCACTCTGGCCATGGAGGAGGCCCAGGACCGAGAGGTCGGATACGGTATGGGAGGGGGAGTTGAAGTGCTGAGCGACCGGGAGGTCGGGTTGGTTTTTGCGGACCGAGCCAGTGACCAACCAATGACCAGGTTCAGTTTCACATGCTTCCTAATAAAAGCTTTACTGCTGAATTCAATATTTTTAAAAACAAATCTCTCAATTTATGATCATTCATCAAAAATGATGATCTGCTTCACAGAATCCTGGGTCTCTTTGTTCCTTTCCCCAATCCATCATTTTATATCCAGCACTGTTATAGCATATGTGACGTATTCCCTTTCCTATCAAAGTACAACTTCTCATATTTATCCTTAAAGCTAATTTGGCATTTAACAGCCAAACCTCAGTAATCATCTACTATGGACTTTACCTTTGGCTGCACCACATACTTCTGTTTTGCATCATTATGGCCTAGTTACCCGGTATTATTGATTATTATTTTACTGTTTCATTGTGTGTTAAGGGGCCTGCAAAGCTGCAGTAAGAATGTAAATTGTTCCATTCCTGGTACACGTGACAATTAAACACTTTTGACTCTTGAACTAACTAGTCTCTACATTTTCTATTACCTTCCAGCATTACATTTTTTTTTCTCTGTACATCCTAGCTTGGTATAATTTCAAAATTCTGAAAAAAAATTACACGTTCCCAAAATAAATGAATCGATGGAAACATGGAACTAATCGAAACACTGATTATAGTGGAAAAACATTCACCACATCCCAATTTGAATGACTACCTTTACCATGCTTTTTGCTTCTATATTTTTTTAAGTCGATTTGCTATGAACAACTAATCATCCCCACATGCCCATTGTCGGCACTTAACAGTGGCAGCTCACTAAAAAGATTAAAGTATAAAGATTGCTAATTTGAAATAAGTACATATATTGTACCCAAGCATAGAAGTCCTACAGTAACATTATTATCCCAGTAATCACGTTAAAGTTCTGAAATATTTATTCTCGTACTGCCAAGTAACGAGGAGATATTTAAATCCACGATGGGGAAAAAAAATAAAATTTATCAACCATTGAATGGCGATGCTATATGCCAGCACCGCCATTCAATGTGATCATGGCTGTTCAACCACAATCAGCACCCCTATTCCCGTCTTCTCCCCATATCCCTTGATTCCCCTAGCCCTAAGAGCACTATCTAACTCTTTTGAATGCATTCATCTTCAATCCCCACCACAAACCTCCAATGCACAGTGGATTGTGTTAACAAGGTGTGGATTAACTTTGAATTTAGTGAAATGGCATTTGCTTCACTTGACCATGTTTCAAGAGAGCAAGGTGTGTGACAGAGGAAGTTAATTTATGGTATTTTACACATCATTCACCTTCCCATGCAGCAATTGTTATAAGCATCCTTCTATAACAGGGATACTCTACAACAAACAATTCTTGCATCCCTTAAACAGCAAGTTCCAAACCTGCTTTCATAGAGAAAAGGCTATAAAAAGTTCCTAAACTATTTAATGGATCTAAGGTGTCATATTTCAAAGTTGGAACATGTACAAATTATATTTCTACCATTAAGGATAACAAATCATTGTAGACACTTAATGGACCAGATCATTTGAGCTGCCATTAGGCTGTTTTTTCACCTTTGTAGTTACAGACGCCGCCTGATAGAGTTTGTCAGAACTGTTCGCTGGCAAATCCTGTGTACAGATGTCTTTGGCGTGCACTGATAACCAAGCTACTGGTCTTTGCAAGCGCTGATGGCATTATTTTCAATGTTTGTGCTTTGGTGGTTTCAGAGGGGGGGGGGGGGGGTGGTGGGGGGGTAGAGACAGTCAGGGGGTTGGAGACAGACCTAACAGAATACAATATTTTTACATCAGGGCTATGTAGACCATCAAGGCCCAGAGTGTACTGTGAGAATAAAGTTGTTTTATTACCAATAATATAGCTTTATTAATGAGGTGTGTTGTTCAAGCATGAAGTAAAACAAGAGGAAAGTGTGCCAGAAGTCTACCCTGACCACAAATATTGCCCTAGGTATTGAGAGGAACCAGGTCAGTGCAACATTTCGCCAAGTAATTCCTGTTATTCTAACTGAGAGAAATTTTAAAAGACAGCAGGGGCTGGTAATTAGCTAAAATCTCACTTCCATATTGTTAACAATAATTATTGCTGCTGAGATAAAATAAGTTGGATCACCTGCAGCTACACCACCCGAGACCAAATGCTGAGCTCAAGCAATGAACATTATTCCACATAATCAAATTATCTTCACCCACTACTCCCCAAACAGTAGGATACAACAGGAGATTTGCTGAGATTAACCTGCATATTTCAGGAAGGATGAAAAATCAAAATGCTGATGACAACTAGTTCTGCTTCTTCAGCTGGTGAAATAACACTGTATTTAAATTATGATTGGCAAATACTAATGTAATGGCAGCTGCTAATATTGGAAGTGAAAGTAGAACAACAGTGGGTACAAGAAATGATCAAACAAAAGTGGAGTTCGGTCTTTCGAGATTACTGGTCGTTATCTCATTAACGACTGTAATAAATAAGTGTTAAAATAGAAGAAATATCTGCCAAATGTAAAAAAATGGTGAAGACTCCAGATGCCTCTGCACAACACAGATCTGCCATGAGGAATGAGCAGTTCAGCTAGTTCCTGTGCCAGCTCCAACATTAGCTATGGGAGCAACAATAAAAGATGTAAAGTTAGATAACATTACCTATTCCCGGGAAGGCGAGATCCAAGACACGACTAATTTTATGATTTGCAGAGAATAATCAGCTATGTTGAATGTGGCAACAATGAAATACGAAAGAATGATGGATTATTCTGAGTTTCTTTGGGAGTGCTAGTGCAAGATTCCCAAAAAGTTAATCTGCAAGTCGAATCAGTAGCAAAGAAATCAAACTCAATGTTAGCATTTATTTCAAGAGGACTCTCCCAGTAGAAGAAACATCCGCTCCACATCAAATCTATCCAGGCCTTCCACTAAGTTTCAATGAGATCCCCCTCAACCTTCTAGACTCCAGCAAGTAAAAGCCCAGTGCCATCAAACGCTCATATGTTAACACACTCATTCCTGTGATCTTTCTCGTAAACCTCCACTGGATCCTCTCCAGTGCCAGCTCACCCTTCCTCAGATATGGGGCCCAAAATTGCTGACAATACTCCAAATGTGGTCTGACCAAGACCTTATAGAGCCTCAGCATTACATCCATATTTTTGTACTCTGGGCCTCTTGAAATAAATGCTAACATTGCAATTTGCTCGTATCATCTTGTGGAAGGTTGAAAAAAGTCTTGGGAAAATTGCACAACCATCTCTGGCAAACACATCCCTCCCCCTCACCCAGAGCCCCATTCCCACCTACCACCAGAATCAAAAATCACAGGAGAGCTTATCAAGGTCAGAGGTGGACCTTAACTCTGGAAAGGAACTCCTCCAAGAACCAAATCTCTGTCCTTGATACCATTCCAAAAGAAAACTATCTAGTCTAGCCTCAAGCATTGCTTCAGGCCAACACAGAAATGCCATACGTTAACAAAAAAATATTTTATTGACCTAATAAGTGTCTGTGATGCCAGCACAGTTTTACAATCGAAAATTATCACATCTTGTACACAAACATTGCACCATGTAACTGAATTTCCTGATCAGCTGCTGTAGGATAATTTAAAATGCCAACAATAGAGACAAAAAAAATACAAATTGCCTTACAAAGTCAGTTTTATTTAACAAAAGTGTTACATTCTGGCAACTCAATTTGCTAACAATCCACATTTTATTAAGTAAAATATTTACACAATGCATTACATCTGAGAGTTGCATATTCAGAAACAATCAGCTGGTTAGAAAACTCAACGCAAACACAGATCACCAAAAAAAACACAAACCTCTCACATTCAACACTTCTGTCCCACTTTAATGCTACCAGAGCCCAGCTATGCCCCTTCCTGGCTGGGATGCACCGGTAATCAAACACCCACAAAACTCTTTTCAGTCCTTTTTTTTAAAAAAAAGCTCTATTAATCTTAAAGATTTCACTGACCAAATGAGAAGCCTTGATTTTTACCTGCAACCCAAGAAAAGAGCTGATCATCAAATAATACAATTTAATTGCAGCATTGTACTCATCTGAAGAACTGATATCTTCAGCTTACAGCGCCAAAAATAGCGCAAAAAACATTCTAGAGATCTCTTGATAAACTTTCTCCTGGCATCAGTTGAGTGTCTTGTTCTGGTTTTAAAAACTATGACACCTGCCCAAGGAGCTGCAGCTAAAATAATTAAACTACCACCTAACAAAGAATGCTCTCCTATGACCAAATATTGTAAATACTATCCTCTATCTAAAGGACCACTGCTAAATGCAGTTCTAAGTATTTCACTTTATAAGCAACCCATTTAGAATGAGATTAGAATAATCATTCAGCTAATTCCTTTTTGCAAAAATTCTCATTGTATTTTTGGTCAGTTTCCCAGCAAAAAGTTTATATTGTTTACATTTCAGATTCCTGTGCAGAAAATGATCCGAAAAAGACCTCTAACTTACTTAGTGAGCAGCAACAGAAAACAAAACTACACGACTTAGTGTTATCTGGTCATGAAGTCTCCTCATTATTGGGATTCCTGTTTTAAATGCAAGCTCAGAAGCAAATCAGAGAAGGTTCACTATAACCTAAAAAGGGAAGATTTCCTTAATAGGAAAGGTTGAACAGGTTAAACTTAGGTTTACAGGAGAACAGAAGAGTGTAATAATACTCATTACCTACTGCAGGTTATATATTGCTTTTATAGAAGAATCTAGAACAAAGTGTTGCTGTTTAAAACATGAGATTACCCTTTTAAGATTTAGGAGGCTAATCTTTACGCAGAGGGTCATATTTTTGAAACCCTTTCTTCAGAAGGGAGGGAGAATCTTTGATTTGTTTTTTAAAAAGAGGTAGACTGTTGCCTAGGGGTTGCCTAGATTACCTTGGGTAGACTGGAATGTGGAGTTGGGTTTACACTCAGATCAGTCAAGAGCAGGCTCAGTGCAGAGTGGTCTACTCCTAATTCAGACATTCTTATGATCCTGAACAGATATCTACACATGACCAATGGAAGGCATTTATAAGTGAAATGGCGAGGGTTCAGTGCCAGCAACGCAACTTCACCCTTCACCATGATGCAAACAAAACTAACGAGTGCTGGATGGCAGGAGACATAGGGTGTTGGATAAAGAGAAAAGGTAGCCTTAAGGGCCTGTCCCTCTTACGCGAATTTATCAGTGACTTGCCGGCACCCATCACAGTCACAGCAGGTCGCCAAACATTTTCAAAATGTTGAAAATCCAGCGGCGACCAGAAAAAGGTACGCCTCTTTACGACCAAACAGGCATCACCCCGCGACATGTCGCCTGTATTGGAACGAGTAGTCAACCAAAGAGTTGTACCTTTCTCTGGTCGCCGCTGGATTATCAACATTTTGAAACTTTTTGGCGACCTGCTGCGACTATGACGGGTGCCGTCAGTCGCCAAAAAAAAAATTGCAGCGTGGCCTTTTGGACATGTTTAAAGAACTGTAAACAGGTAAAAGGTCTTACAGAAGTATAGAGAACGTTGGGCACACTTAGAAATTTAGGAGGACAGAGAGGGGTATAAAATGGCACGTACACAAAAATGCTGGAGAAACTCAGAGGGTGCAGCAGCATCTATGGAGCAAAGGAAATGGGCAACGTTTCGGGCTGAAACCCTTCTTCAGACTGATTGGGGGGGGGGGGGGGGGCGCCCAATAAAATGGAACTGTTGGAGAAGATTATGCATTTTAGAAGTACATTAAGGGCAAGAGAGTAACCAGGAAAATAAAAAGGCACGAGAGTGCAGATGTTGGAATATGTGACCCAAAAAAACAAAAAAAAATCAGAAATGCTGGAAGAACCAAGCAGCAAGATGAATTGTCTCGACCAAAAACAACCATCCATTTCTCTCCACAGATACCATCAGAACTGCTGAGTTTTTTTCCAGCAGCTCTCCTTTTTAACCAGTGTTATCCTGCTGCTGCAATCCATGCAGAGTGAGAGAATGTAGATGGTCATATCACAATGAAGTATTCACTAATGAAGATGGGAATTATGGATGGGGAATTCAGGGAGAAAGCATTTTCTGGAACAAATTACCATTGAAAAACAGATGAGATCGCTAAGCAGTCTTCAAAGATGGGGAGATCCAAGACCTCACCAGATATATTCCAGATTATTATGTGGAGACAAAGGAGAGTTAGCTCTCAAAGATTTTGCAATCTGTGCTGGCCAGAGGTGAAGTGCAGGATATTTGTGATACGATTTCGTGTTGAAGAATGGATTACTGAATAGGGCCTCTTCTTAGGCCAGAGGTCATCTGCTCTTTCTCTATGGCACATTCTTAAGCTCTGATGAGCTTAAGCTGTGTAATTCGGTGAACTCATATAATTAATGTTTTTAATACATAGGTAATGGTATTTTAAACTGTGTAAAATTGCAATGAAAACATTTATGAAATGTATTGTGTCTTAGTAGGACTGTAAAGACTTTGTTTAGATTTATAGAAATATCTTTCTACTTGGTATGGAATGTGTGCATGACTTGTGTGATCATTGTATTACATATGTATCTTATATTTTGAGTAGTGTTCTTTGATAATTGAGCCTATTGGGGTTTTGCTTTGTTGAAATAAAATAATTCTAAACAAAGTTAAACCGCAGGCAAACACAGGTTGTAAAATGAGGCCAGAGAAGGGGGAATCATGTGACTGCTGTTGTAAATCACCAGAAGGAATCCAATGATTGGTTACTAGTTGTCATACCCTCTGTATCTGAAATGTCTAATATCTATATAAATGCCATGAGTTTGTATCAAAGCTACTATTCTCTGGACTCGCCCAAGAGCTTCTAGCTCTGTGTTGGAAGGTTCAGAGACTAGTCTCAGCTGAATAAAGAATCGATTTCAACAGCTACAAGCGTTTGAGTCAAGTTGACTTTAGATTGACAAAATAACTCAGTTTAACATTATCACTGGTATGATCTGTGTAATCTGGCATTAGGAGACTCCTAATCATTTTCAAAGCACTTGAAAGTTACAAAGAAAGCACAAATATGGCATTTCCTAACATGCAAGCAAGCTAACTAATTCACTGTGAAATATCTGACAAAATAGTTCAAGCACGATTAATTAATCTTCAATTCATTTGCGCTACTTTGGGAAAAATATGTCCTTCTGTTAAAATTCAAGAAAGTATAACATTTATTTGCAGAATGCACGTCACAAGACCAAGACATCCAACAGGCAGACAAGGGATGAAACAATTTTTTTTTTTTTTTTTTTTTTTTTTTTAAAATTGTACTTCAAAAAGCAATTGTACTTCCACACCACAATGGAAACCTCCATAGAAAACATAGCTAACACCAACTGTGCACACTACCTTTCACAACATGCTATTAACTTTACTTAGATATAGACATCTGAACCAATGTCATCCCGCTTAGTACAAATTCCATCGCTTAGGAATTTTTTTTTATCATCTCTTTAAAACCAATACATTTAACCATATTTCATTAAAGAATTAAATAAATGTTGATGTCTTCAAATAGTTAATCCTAGGCTTTATTTTCTTTAAAAAAAAACTACATTTTGTCTATAATATACTACCTTTCTTAGTATTTCTCTGCTATCCCACTTGTCACAATGTTATTTCCTCTTTGACTCACTGGGATTCATCCAGTACCTATTTCCAACGCACCATGAGTTTATCTGAACATTCACTCTCGTGAATTCCACTTGCAACTGTTTTAATGTTTCCTTTACTGCATTTTATGTTTCCTCAGTCTGGAGCAGAAATGATCAAGTAGCATCAAACTCTTGCATCCTTGAATTATCACATAAATTAAATAAAGAGAGCATTCATCAAGTGCAGGCAGAAACCTAAACAAGGCCACACAAGCAACAAGCAGAAAAAACACCATCAGGAAGAGTTGGGTTACTCAAGGGACTTTGCAGGGAAGTTGTTCTTCTAAATGGAAAGTATTATAGAAATAAATGCAAGTAGCTATCATGACATTATAAACAGAAAAGCTAAATCCACTGCCCAATGACTTTAATTTATATTTAGGGAGACAGGACAGTGCACACCTTAGCAGCTTGTTAGTTGCTGGATTTGATATAATTAGCTTTTATTCATCGTCTTTCCTCATTAGTCATGCAAAGCGTCACCCATTCCTTCTCTCCAGAGATGCTGCCTGCTGAGTTTCTCTGGCATTTCTGTGTCTTATTTCCATAATCACCCTGGTTTCACTCTAACAGAGAGCAGCCCTCTCCCCAACCCTTACTGAAGCTTAATGAGCTTTTTTGGTCTTGTTCTAACGAAGGATCTTCAACCTGAAGCATTAGCTCTGCTTTTCTTCCTACAGATGTAGCCGGACCTACCGGGTATTTCCAGCATTGTTATTATTTCAGATTTCCAGCATCTGCATTAAAAAAAAAGTTTAACTGATCGTTTGGTCATTTGAAGATACTCATCACAAGATATGTTTCAATTAACCAGATAAAATTTGACACATAGAAAAGATGACCGAGCGTTCAGTTAACTCAAATGGAAAGAAAATGGCAGAGGAATACTAAAGGAGCAGCAACCTCATATTTCACCATCGTGGTCCACAAGCCAATGGTATGAACAGAAAATTTTCCACTTTCAGGTAGCCTTCTCCCCTCATCCCCATGGTTCCTCAATTCAACCCAATTCTCCCACACATACCCTTCTTTCCCACAACACCCTGCCTCCTCTCACCTAGCTTCTTCCTCCCCACACCATTACCCATACACTCCTCTGATTAGGCCCCTTTCTTCCACCCCCTCACGTTATCTGCCCACCCTGCCCCTCTTATTTGATTCCTCACTCCATATTCCTTCCCCATCAGCTCCTGAAACTCATTTCTTTTTTAAATGGCTTACGAGAAAATCAACAGAATTAGTGTCAGTTTTCCCTCATTCTTGGCTATAGGCCATGTTATCAACTCAGTATATGTACGTGAAGTATGACAATGATCCATTAGAATTTTCAAAGTATTGCAGCAATGCAAAACGTAAACACACTTTAAAGGGAGCAATGCTCCACGTTGTAAAGAACTATTCCAGATGGATTATACTTAATCCTAGTAATTACCAGGCAGGTTTAGAGAATAAAGACAAATAGATGAAAATCCAACCATGTGTTATGAAAGAGATCAAATTCCAACTGTTGAAATTTCCCCAAAAGAGCACCCAAATCCATGTTGGGGAGATGTAGTCAATACAAAGGATACATTTCTATTTCTACAAGCTCTAGGGACTTCCAACTGTTAGGAATGTCAATATGCAATCAAAGTGCACTTCTCCAATTCCCTGATGCCATTTAGTCTGACAATTACAATGGTCGAATTGAATGAATTTCCAGGAAACTCTCCCTTTTGTTCCGTTCCTTTGTGGCATTTCGACCAATGCCACAGTAAAATGATACTGTAAAGTGCTGCTATTCTCCAGGAGCAATCAATTCTTGCTCATGCAATGATTTAGTGATGACACTGATGAGATTTCCATTTGAAATTAGAGTTTTTTAAATAAAACATTGACTAAAAAAAAACCCATTACAGTTTGAGATTTAGATTTTCAGTGCAAACAAAATCATTAACATACCAACTGTTATCATTATCTAGCAGATTAAAGAGATATATTTTCCTGAAACATCGAAACATAGAAAATAGGTGGAGTAGGCCATTCGGCCCTTCGAGCCTGCACCGCCATCCAATGATCATGGCTGATCATCCAACTCAGTATCCTGTACCTGCCTTCTCTCCCTTTAGCCACAAGGGCCACATCTAACTCCCTCTTAAATATAGCCAATGAACTGGCCTCAACCACCTTCTGTGGCAGGTAATTCCAGAGACTCACCACTCTCTGTGTGAAAAATGTTTTTCTCATCTCGGTCCTAAAGGAATTCCCCCTTATCCTTAGACTGTGACCCCTTGTTCTGGACCTCCCCAACATAGGGAATAATCTTCCTGCATCTAGCCTATCCAACCCATTAAGAATTTTGTAAGTTTCTATAAGATCCCCCCTCAGTCTTCTAAATTCTAGCGAGTACAAGCCAAGTCTATCCAGTCTTTCCTCATATGAAAGTCCTGACATCCCAGGAATCAGTTTGGTGAACCTTCTCTGTACCCCTTCTATGGCTAGAATGTCTTTTCTCAGATTTGGAGACCAAAACTGTACGCAATACTCCAGGCGTGGTCTCACCAAAACCCTGTACAACTGCAGTAGAACCTCCCTGCTCCTATACTCAAATCCTTTCGCTATGAATGCTAACATGCCATTTGCTTTCTTCACTGCCTGCTGCACCTGCATGCCTACTTTCAATGATTGGTGTACCATGACACCCAGGTCTCGTTGCATCTCCCCTTTTCCTAATTTGCCACCATTAAGATAATAGTCTACCCTCCTGTTTTTGCCACCAAAGTGGATAACCTCACATTTATCCACATTATACTGTATCTGCCATGCATTTGCCCACTCACCCAGCCTATCCAAGTCACCTTGCAGCCTCCTAGCATCCTCCTCACACCCAACACTACCCCCCAGCTTAGTGTCATCCGCAAACTTGGAGATGTTGCATTCAATTCCCTCGTCCAAATCAATAATATTGAAATCAATGAAGCAATCTTAATATTTTCCTATGTATGCAACAGAGACAACTGTAAATGTTCATTTCTCCACATGTCTGGTACAACTGCCTCCTATTTGTGCAAAGTAGTAAGTACCGAGATGAGAAATACTTTTTTCACACAGAGAGTGGTGAGTCTCTGGAACTCTCTGCCACAGAGGGTAGTTGAGGCCAGTTCATTGGCTATATTTAAGAGTGAGTTGGATGTGGCCCTTGTGGCTAAGGGGATCAGAGGGTATGGAGAGAAGGCAGGTACGGGATACTGAGTTGGATGATCAGCCATGATCATATTGAATGGCGGTGCAGGCTCGAAGGGCTGAATGGCCTACTCCTGCACCTAGTTTCTATGTTTCTATGTAACAGCTGCAACAAGCTCATTTGTAACTTAAATCAGATTTTTAAAAAGAGGCTGGAGGACAAGACACAGTATTTGTGCAAATTAGAAACACAAATTTATTCACTGGAATACATTTGTCTGGAAAAACAGCAGAAGCATTTTCATCTGTTTTTCTTCCTGCTCAAAATAAAACTGGATGTATGCCTGGAAAAGGGAGAAATTAAACAAATGCGGAAAAAAAAATCAGGGAAAGGAACTAAATGGATAGCTCACCAAGGAACTGGCACAGAAGCCTTCTGTGAGGCAGTCTCATAATGTATGCGACAACAGTCCAAATGATGCCAAATGAAAGCTCGTTTATGAGTATTTTATTGCACAAATCAGTTAGCAACTAGTTTTGAGGAAATCTCAAATTTCAAACTGTCTCAAGATGATGGTCAATTTATGCAACTCCCAAATGACATATCATTCTTAACCTTCCTGATTGTTAGTTACATTTACCATCATAAAAAATGTATTTTAATGAGTTAATTACATGTTTATTATTAATGACTGAAGCAATTTTCAGCCACAAAATACACAAGTATGTGGCGTCTTTCATTAATACAGGGTTGAACTATTGTTTGCATCTTTTAAAAAATTAAAACTTTTACATTCCCCTTTCCCTTCCTTAATCCTCTCCTATGCAGTGGAAGAGGGGTTAGGAAATGTGAAACCAAAAAGTCATCATTGCACAACTTAACCCATGCAGCCGAAAAGATAATGGAACCGAAGGTTAACTGGGCAAATTTCACTTCCTCACAGTAGAGTGATATGTCACCTATTACAAAATTCACACATCAATTTGAGACCAAATAAATTGTGTAACTTCATCTTTACCTAGATTAAATTAAGAGAGATGAAAAATAAAACAATGCATAAATCAAACACTTGACATTAGCCTACCCAAGTTTTCCCTTGTCAAAAAGTAACATGGTTACAATTATGTAATCAGCCAAGAGCAAATTACTTTTTGACAAGGGAAAACTGTTTCCTTCAAGAGCCAACAAATACAAACATAAATTTACGTAAACTTACACATTTGCATACTCAAGGCACTGCGTGGTCTTAATGAGGCAGAATATGTAGCTCGGTAAAGGATGGCATCACGTTGAGGTGCAGTGTCAGCAGCTTGTGTGTTCCTGGCACAAACCAAAGCCCATCTGTAGAGCTATTTATTGTTGCTGTCCCACATGCCAAGCTCTAGTGTTTCCTGCCAATGTTAGGCTTAAGTGGAGTGTACAGAAAGATGTGTCACCTTAACTTAAAGGTAAAGAGTGATGATTCACAGTTTGAAATCACATGTTTAGATGAATGAGCCTCTAAGAGGGCAGGCAGTTAGAAGGTACACAGCATCCATCCTGGAGGCCATCAAGAAAATTAATCAAAGCAGATCTGCTCAAATTAAAAATATACTTGTGGTTGCACAAAAATCTACAGTAAACAAGTCCTGAACATTAAACAAAACCAAGTGCTGGAGGAACACAGCGAGTCCAGAACCAGGGGCCATAGTTTAAGAATAAATGGCAAGTCATTTAGAACAGAGATGAGGAAAAACGTTTTCCTCATCTCGAGGGCAAACTCTTCTAAACTCGCCAATTAGGTCGCCGCAGTGGGACAGCCCCTTTAATGCTTTGCTCAAGATTCCAGCATCTGCAGACCTTTGCGTCTCTCTGCTTAAAGTTAACCAGAATTAACTTTCATAACCTCAGAGAAATTTGCAGAATCCTTCAGTTAAGGAATTTGTCACCAATTCTTCGCCTTAAACTTGACGTACCCTTTAGACTATTTCCGCTTTCTAATTCCAGTAAAGGAGGATAGTATATTCTGAAAGTTAGTCACAAAATTCATGGGAGGGCATGTTTTCACTTGTCATTCTAGTTGCTGGTTTTTTAGTGTCCATGCTGGACTTTAAAGAACTATTCCTCAGCTTTTGCTAGCTTGAGAAACATCTTCTGTTGACACCCACTATTGATTATGGTTGTTGGGAAGCCAAACAAATGAGACACAGGCCATCATTGCGTAGGCTTGTCAGAGCAGTCCTGGATCCAGATATTTTCAGTTGCTTTCTCAACGACCTTGCCACAGTGACAGACACGAGAACATTTACCAGAACATTACATTTACATGCTCGATTGATGTTAAAAATGTTTCCCGTGATCCTTTAAAGAGAAGCTCTGTTAGAGGACTTAATAATCCAGAGACACATTCTAAAACACCAGTGAAAATATAATCAAATGCCACCAGAGGGGTTAATACATTTTAATTCTGTTCAAAGTATCAGTAAATTAAAAAAATGGTTTCAGTTAGTGATGACAAAGCTCTTGGGATTGTTGCAAAAACCAAGCTTGTTCAGTAATGTGCCTTTAAACCCCTGTCTCACGGTGCGAGTTGACCCACGAGTGACCCCGAGTTGTCACTCGCGGTAATCACGTACACTAAACGTAGCGGGAACGTCAGAACTCTTGCGAGCAACTTAGCGACTCGTGGCGCTAACGGCAGGTACCCGTGAAACTTGGTAACTTGTGAAAAAATGTTTTGATTTTTTCCACGAGTCAAATTGAAACATTTTAAACTTGTTTATAACGTGGTGGCCCGTGCGTTTACCTTAAGTGATTCGTGAGTCTACCGTGGGAACTCTTTTGACTCAGCGGGCAGGCAGCATCTCTGGAGAGAAGGAATGGGTGACGGGATGACATTTCCAAATTTCTCCAGCCCCATGTGTTCACTTTTTTCAACTAGCATCTGCCCTTTCTTGTGTAAGACATTATTTGTATCTACAGTGCCTTGTGTCTTGGCAATTCATGATTCACACACACACAATGCTGGGGTCGCTCACACACGCACACACACAATGCTGGAGTAACTCACACACACACACACAATGCTGGGGTGACACACACAATGCTGGGGTAACTCGCACACGCACACACACAATGCTGGGGTAACTCGCACACACACACAATGCTGGAGTAACTCACACACACACAATGCTGGAGTAACTCACACACACACACACAATGCTGGAGTAACTCTCTCACACACACACACACACAATTTTGGAGTAACTCAACACACACACACACACAATGCTAAGGTAACTCACACACACACACATACACACAATGCTGGAGTAACTCACACACACACACACGAACAATGCTGGAATAACTCTCTCACACACCCACAATTCTGGAGTAACTCAGCGGGACAGGCAGCATCTCCGGAGAGAAGGAATGATGATGTATCGGGTCGAGACCCTTCCTTAGACCACTACCCAGAGATGCTGCGTGTCCCGCTGAGTTACTCCAGCATTTCGTCTATCTTTAAACCAGCATCTGGACTTCCTTCCCACATAATAACCAATGAGATTCCCCACTAAACTTCCGAGTCCTCATTGTTCCCCTCTCTGTCTTCCCCAGACCTCGGCTGCAATGTCACCGCTGGCAAATCCGTTCATTCTCGTTCTACTGCACCCGCTCCTCGGTGAAGCGGCTAACTTCATTCAAAAAATTGAATTGTCACATTGGCGGCGCAGCAGTAGAGTTGCTGCCTCACAGCGCCAGAGACACGAGTCACACATGAAAGGGATAAGGCGGTATAGTGTCTGAACTACATACATGAAAGGGATAAGATGGTATAGTGTCTGAAGAACCGACCCAAAACCTCACCTATTTCTTTTCTCCAGAGATGCTGCCTGAGCCGCTGTGTTACTCCAGCTTTTTGTGTTTATCTTCAGTGTAAACCAACATCTGCAGTTCCCTTCCCGCACAATATAGTATGAACGTCGGGTTTCCAATCTGATACACAATAGATAGGGCACCATCCTCGGGCCAACCTGGTGTCAGGCAGTAGGAAGAAGCTGCAGATGCTGCTTTAAACAGAAGATAGACGCAAAATGCTGGAGTCACTCAGCGGGACAGGCTGCCGTCGTCCATATTCTAGTGACACTCAACACTTTGGTGTTCCCGTGCAGCTCTACACCAGAAAACACTGAAGAAGGGTCTCGACCCGAAATGTCACCCATTCCTTCTCTCCAGAGATGCTGCCTGGCCCGCTGAGTTACTCCAGTTGTTTTATTCTGGCGTAAAGCTGCACGGGAACACCAATGTGTTGAGTAGAGTATGGTCGGCGGCTGCTGGATCACAAAGCTTTTCCACGTGGATCCCACTGAACATATGCAGATCTTATCGTTGCACGCTTACTGCTTATTGCAATCCCACGTAAAACTCATTCTCACGAAGTTCAATGCGAGGTGCCGCTGGCAATTCAAGTCTAGCCTGCCTTCCGAACATTGCACGCTATAGATACCAGAATGAGATCGATTTAGTCACTTTACCATTGCACCACAAGTCTCTGTTCATTTAGGTTTCTGTTATGTTTTATGTTAGCCGTATCGTGTTTTTTTAAAAAAATATCACTACCGTCAACTTTCCCGGAGCTTTGTATATTTAAAACGCTTGCATTGTCAATAATTCGTACTTTTATTAACATAAAAAAGCTGATGCATATCTTGTAGTCGAGTTAACTTAAAGGCCGCATTCTTTCCCAGCAGCAATTCCCTCAATAACTTCTCTTTTGATTCCTCCCATTTCCTCCAAACAAGCAAGGCGTACTTGTATGGGCACACGCATGGGCCCCCTGCGCAGCGACGCTTGCCGGCGGGTCTTTGTGGGTGGGTACGTCGAACAATCCTTGCGCACTTCTCGGCGTACCAGGGCCCCATCCCCGACCTCTACCTCCGTTACATCGACGACTGCTTTGGTGTCACCTCCTGCACCCACACACAACTGACTGACTTCATTCATTTCACCACCAACTTCCATCCGGCACTCAAATACACTTGGACCATTTCCGACACTTTCCCTACCATTCCTTGACCTCACCATCTCTATTGCAGGTGATACGCTCCTGACCGACATCCACTACAAACCTACTGACTCCCACAGCTACCTGGACTACTCTTCCTCCCACCCTGCTTCCTGTAAGGACTCCATCCCCTACTCCCAATTCCTCCGTCTACGCCGCATCTGCTCCCAGGATGAGGTGTTCCACACCAGGTCATCACAAATGGCCTCATTCTTCAGAGAACGGGGATTCCCCTCCCCCACTATTGATGAGGCTCGCACCAGGGTCTCCTCCATACCCCGCAACACTGCCCTCTCTCCCCATTCCCCCACTCGCAAACAGGGCAGAGTCCCCCTGGTCCTCACCTTTCACCCCACCAGCCGGCAAATACAACATATAGTCCTCCGCCAGTTTCGCCACCTCCAACGTGACCCCTCCACCCGCCACATCTTCACATCTCCCCCCCTGTCTGCCTTCCGCAAAGACCGCTCCCTCCGCAACTCCCTTGTCAATTCTTCCCTCCCCTCCCACTCTACCCCTTCCCCGGGCACTTTCCCTTGCAACCGCAAGAAATGCAACACTTGTCCCTTCACCTCCCCCCTCCACTCCTTTCAGGGACCCAAGCAGTCCTTCCAGGTCCGACAGAGGTTCACCTGCACCTCCTCCAACCTCATCTACTGCATCCGCTGCTCCAGATGCCAGATGATCTATCTCGGTGAGACCAAGCGGAGGCTTGGCGATCGCTTCGCCGAACACCTCCGCTCGGTCCGCAATAACCAACCCGACCTCCCGGTGGCTCAGCATTTCAACTCCCCCTCCCATTCCACATCCGACCTCTCGGTCCTGGGCCTCCTCCACGGCCAGAGTGAGCAACACCGCAAGCTGGAGGAACAGCACCTCATATTCCGCTTGGGGAGTCTGCATCCTTTGGGCTTGAATATTGAATTTTCTCAATTCTGTTAACCCTTGCTGTCTCCTCCCCTTCCCACCTCTCCCTCAGCCCTCGGGCCCTGGCATTCCCTCTATCTCTATCTCCCTCCCCCACCCCAGTCGCACCAGCTTCTCATTTTCACACCACAAACAGCTTACAATGGCTTGGGGGTTACACAAAATGCTGGAGAAACTCAGCGGGTGCAGCAGCATCTAAGGAGCGAAGGAGATAGGCGACGTTTCGGGTCGAGACCCAGCATTTTGTGTAACCCTCGATTCTCCAGCATCTGCAGTTTCTTCGTTAACGCTTACAATGGCTTGTTCCCTTTATCACCGATACTTTTTTGCATATCTTTCACTCATTGTTCCTTATCTCTCCACATCACTGTCTATATCTCTCGTTTCCCTGATCCCTGACCAGTCTGAATAAGGGTCTCGACCCGAAACGTCGCCTATCTCCTTCGCTCCTTAGATGCTGCTGCACCCGCTGAGTTTCTCCAGCTTTTTGTGTACCCTCGATTCTCCAGCATCTGCAGTTCCTTCTTTAAAAGCAATTTAGATGAATTGACCGGAATAGTTTCGCGAGGCTGGCTATCGGCGGTAAAGGGGAAACATGCTTCAGCGCATTTCAACTTATTGGCCGAGCCACAAAAAAAGGAGTTTCTGTTGTCAAAACGAACATCTGTCATAATACTATAAATCTCATTTCAGATAGATGTTTAATCTTTCATGTTGCAACAGTCGCGCCAATTGCCGATCCTCTGCAAATGTCAGTCAGCGGTGAGTTGTCATTTCACTTGTTGCTTTCTCTCGTCTATTTTCTGACCGGCTTTAAAACAGGGCCAATTTATGTCCGCGGGGAATAATCAGCCCATTGAACAAAAAGCCTTCATTCACAGTTGGCTCAAGAGTAACGGGAGAGGAACTTGGTAACTCGGGAGAAGAACTTGCAACATCGCAGAAATGACATACCCGTGGGAACTCGGTTAAACACAAGAACATAAACTTGTAATCTCGTACATAACCACGAGTCTGTTTTTTTTCCTTTCACTTGGGGTCACTCGTGGGTGGACTCGCACCGTGAGACAGGGCTATTAGAATGAACAGTCATCTTTGCTTACATGCGACTCAAGACCACCTCAATGTTGCAAACAGTTCAGTATTCAGAGATTTTTTTCTTTTGAAACCTTATTGCAATGGATTAACGCAAGTTACAAAAATACCCTTTTTAATTTATGTTATGGCTTTTCGTTATTTCTTATTTGTTTTTAGCCTTGGGGCAGAAGATCTGCCCATCTCTCAAAGATGAAACAAAGGTGATGGGCCAAAATTAAATTTATCGTGCTGATGTTAATCAGGTAGTTCTGGAATTTGGCCCAATAATAATAAGGAAAATAGTATTTAGTTTCAAGTCAGGACAATGTACAACTGAGAGCGGAAATTGTGTTCAAGACTCAAATCACCCTTGTCCCCTTTAAATGATTGATATTGTAAGATTGGAAAGGGTTTTATGAAGGGAACGACTAGTTGCCAGATTGTGAAGAGGGGGAAGTCTAACGGGCTCCGTATTGAATGATGTTGAACCATCCTAAAGTGGTGGCAAATTTCTAGATGGTATGAAGCTTTTGGGGGCGTCAAGAAGCAAGTTACTTGACACAGGATAGCCAATTTCTTGCTGTTCTTATGGCAACATTGGTGGCTGGTCCACTTAACATTCTAGTCAGTGGTGATCCCACATGTTAAGAAAGTCAAGACTTGTTTTTAGATCAAACAGCGAGAAGAAGGGTCTCAACCTGAAACGTCACCTATTCCTTCTCTCCAGAGATGCTGCCTGTCCCGCTGAGTTACTCCAGCTTTTTGCATCTATCTTGTTTTTCGACAGACTAGCCTGGTATTTATTTTTTTTTTTTTTTTTATGACAAAAATGTTGGAGAATATCTATTGATGAGTCAGCATCTATGGAGCAAAGGAATATTTCCTTTGCTCCATAGATGCTGCCTCACCCGCTGAATTTCTCCAGCATTTTTGTCTACCTTCGATTTTCCAGCATTTGCAGTTCCTTCTTAAACACTAGGCTGGTATTTGTTTGCCACAGATATTGTACGTCAAGCCTTAATATAGTCTATAAATGCTCCACCATATGCAATGAGCTGCAATCACAAAACAATGGACATTTTCACAAACAGAGAACATCTTATGGCATTTGATGTGATCCCAAGGCCCATCGAGTCTAATCCACCGTCCACAAAATGCTGGAGAAACTCAGCGGGTGCAGCTCAGCTGCAACTCAGCATCTATGGAGCGAAGGAGATAGGAAACGTTTCGGGCCGAAACCCTTCAAAACCATCTATGTCTCATTGATTCCCCCTCCCCTTTTTCTCCTCATGCATGCACATGCACCCCATCAACTACCAACACCTAGGACAATTTACAAAAGTCTACAATACCCTAGCAACCTGCATTTTATGGGAATGTTGAAGATAACCAGGGAGAATATGAAAACGCCAGAGACAATGGCCCTCACACCTGACCTTATGAGAGGAAACTTAAATGAACTGGGAATGGCCGAGCTACCACTCTGACAAATCTCTGCAATGATATCCAAGTGCTGATTGATCTTCAATAGCCACAACCATTTTCCTCTGCTAGTTATAACTCCAGTAAACAAAGTACTTCCTCAACTTTCCCCATTGATGTACACAAAAAGCTTAACTCAGTGCAGCAGCATCTAAGGAGCGAGGAGATCGTTTCGGGTCATCTGCATTATGTCACTGTCAAATGTCATAGTGTTGACGGTTATAGATGTCATTTGAAAATCTAAAAGTCACCTGCACCAATGCAGTAATTAGGCCTGGAGGCAAGATGATTGATCCCATGAGATTAAGGAGACCCCCCGAGACCAGCATCCACGCTGTTCGGACTGTTATGTGATCAGTGCTCGCTGGTGGTACGAGAACTGGTACTTGTTCCTCCCCCACCCACCCTGACAGGGAGGTGAACCTGTTGCTCTGTTTGCATGGCCCTGCTGTTCTGCATTGACTCTTTGAAAATACAGTGATATGTAAGATGGGGTGAATGGTGGAAAAAAAGACACAAACTGCTAGCGCCATTAATACAGATGTCCAAAAAAAAAAAAACCACAAGAAGCCCTTTAACATGTTGCAATGCATGGACAATTTAAATATTCATAAGTTATTGTGCTTTGGATTTAAGCAAAAAATAACTTCAATATCTGCATTCTTGATAGCAAGTGGAAGTGGTTCTGCCCCAACCTTAGTTGTTTATATGTGGAATAAATTTACAGAGAAATCAGTTTACACTGAACTGATTAACACTTCAAACAGTTTGGGATGATCAAACACGTTTGATGCCCAATATATGAAAGTGCGAATCAATAGATGCAAGCTGTGTGTGTCTGTGCGCGTGCGCACGCAGGGAAAATAAGAGATTGATGGAGAAGATCTTAATAGCTGAAAGGGCACCTCCCTTCCCGTTCTGCTACCTCTCCCAATACAGCAAGATTTACCATGAGATTTGAAAGTCAACCAATTAACAATTGAGTTTGTGTTTCATAAAAAAATGTAACAATGTGGATCATGTCAGAATGATTTGATTTTATCGAAGAAATCCTTTACAGGAGTTAATTGCACATATTTTGCGACGGTAGAAAAAGGTATTTGTATAGATTAACAGATTTATGAGAGTGATTTTTATTGTTTTCACTTCCATCATCACATAACATTGATGCAGCATTCTCTGATCTTGGACTGTAATCATGCACCAATCTATAAAATCAATAGCTCTGCTAATTCTTCCACAAGGTTCAATAAGAACCCAGATACAGTATGTATAATTGATACTGGTTTATTATTGTCACATGTACGGAGGGACAGTATTAACTGCTGATCTCTGCCATCAATGTTTCAATGAACTGAGAAGCTAAGATGAAGTGTGGAAAAGAGTCCCCTGCTTTCTTATCCAAAAATTGCCAACCAATCCTGATTCTCCTATCCATAGAAGATCAAGAGCCCATGAAATGTATTATCAAATCTTCCTGATGAGGAATGATTGCGTTGTTCTTGTACCATGCAGGATACATTTTAGATCATGGGAATGATTTAAAAATCCCAAAACGGGTGGCAACCTAAAGTGTTAAAATAAATTGAAACAAGAACCCAAAAACCACCAACATCCATTTTATCAGTATGCCAATGTCAAAAGCTGTTCGTGTTCCTGAAATGTATTTTCCCTCTTCTTTCAGTGGATTGTAATTTTCAGCTTCCTTTGCAAACCTGTTCAGCGTAGTTTCTTGTGGTTTGCAAAAGCATGGCATCGAAAATGGCGAGAAGGATTGTCTTCCGATTTGATTTTGGCAAAATAATCCTTTTCAGAAATTAATTGAACATATTTTGTGAATGTAGTCATAGGTATTTGTATTGAATAAAAGAATGGGAGCAACACGGATAAGAAATGGACATTGAGTTAAAGAAAAAGAAAATGGGTTATGGGTTAACAAAATGAAGATAGTTTTCAGCATCCTGCCACAAGGTCAAGTGGAGTAAATCCAGGGAAGCAGAAGGCAGGTGCATAACCAGACAGTAATAAATAGAGCCAGGATGTTTAGGCATTAAAAATCTCTGAAATAGGCAGGCAAAAGGGCAAATCAAATTACAAAAAAGGCACGAAAAAGACGTTTATTGACAAAAAAAGGCATAAAAGGCATTTATTTCCACCTCCAAAATATGGTTAAAATGATAATTATAAAGGTATACTACATTAAATGACCAAAGTTGCCAGGTTGCACATAATTACTAGCATTTTTTTCAAATTATCTGATATTAAACTATGCCGTCTGTCAGACAGAATATGCTTCAGTTGTGAAAAACTTCTTTCTACCCCAGCTAAGGTCACTGGTGCATACCCGAAACAAGCTACAAACTCTACATTAATGTTGATATTTTGTGCAATACAACTACCTTTGAGAACTTTAGCTATGTTTTGTATTTCTTCAAGATCTTTGTTAGCTAAAATCACTCACATTTTCCTTGTATGTCTTTACCTACATCGCCAGGAACTTTAAGTACAAAGTACAGCAAGTGAAAATATAAACGGAGCAATAGTTGAGCTCTTTGACTTCTCCAATACTTCCGATGTCAACGAATACTCCTTTGATGGTTGACCTGCCTCCAGTGTACCGATGACCACATTGGCAACTTATCTCCCCACAGCATCGGTTGTCTTGTCTATTGAGATCCATATTTTGATGCGTGCCAACTTCATGATTTTCTTCTCATGACCCACTGCTTTCTCACATGCTTTGCAAAACAGCACACAGTTGTCTGAGGAGTCCCATACACTCTCACCAAATCGTTCAGTTTTTTACAAGGCGTTGACTTGACTTAAGGCATTTTGACGATTGCGGGGGTCGATCCTACAGGAGCTGGGATTCAGACCTCTACAGGCAGGCCAAGTACAAGCTGAGAAGAGGAATCAGAGCTGCCAAGGAAAGGTACTCTGAAAAGTTGAAGTGCAAGTCCTCAACAAATGACTCTTCTTCAGTGTGGAAGGGCTTGCAAGAAATCACAAGCTACAAGATGAAAACCCCCCCGCTCTTTGGACAATCGTCAGCTGACCAACAACCTGAACAAGTTCTACTGCAGGTTTTATAAACAGTAACTTAACCCTGTTACCCCCACATCCCATCCCCAACCAACACTTCACACCTACTCACAGCTCGACTCCAGTTTGAAAAGACTAGATCCTTCCCCACCTACACCTCCCCAATCACCACTTCACACCTACTTAAAACATGACTTCAGTCTGCAAAGACGGGACCCTTTCCCACACACCCCTCTCCAATCACCACTTCACACCCACTTACAGCCGGGTTTCGCCCCGGTGGTGTAATCTTTCTTGTAAGTTACTTTAAAATGGCAAAAAAAGGCTGGTTTAGGCACTCAAATCATGAAAAAGGCATCATCTTCCTGAAATCATCAAAAAAGGCACATGGCATTCATGGCAAAATCCTGGCTCTAGTAATAAAAAACATGTGAAATAGTCATTAAGTCCTGAACACCTCCGCTCAGTCCGCCTAAACCTACCTGATGCCCCGATTGCTAAACATTTTAACTCCCCCTCCCATTCCCACACCGACCTTTCTGTCTCCGACTACATTTTATCTCTATTCACTTTGTTGTTACCTTCTCCCAACAATGATCTATTCTACATTTTCCTTGATCTCCATGCCCTTTGTCTTGTTTTCACACCGTACACTTCCTTATCTATGTACCTCCCACAATGCTGACATCAGTCTGAAGGGTCTCGACCCAAAACGTCACCCATTCCTTCTCTCCAGAGATGCTGCCTGTCCCGCTGAGTTACTCCAGCATTTTATGTCTATCTTCAATTTAAACCAGCATCTGCAGTTCCTTCCTACACATTGTCTAGTCCGCCATTCAATCATGCTTGATCTATCTCTCCTTCCTAACTCCATTCTCCTGCCTTCTCCCTTCCTCTTGCGTTTGGGGCAGCAGAAGTTATGCAACGCCCACCAGGCGCTGTAGCCAGTTCAATGTGCTGTTGTCAAGGGCCGTGAGGTCTATCCCTCCACCAGGGGTGGCGGAGGACAGTGCAGTCGAAAATGACGCGCTGCGCTGTTTGCTGGTGTGTTCCATAGACGCAGGCTGCTGTTGAACGCAGCCCTCTGCGATGCATGTTGCCGTTGAACCGGCCGACCCCTGTACGGAGCCAGTTCAGGGTAACCCTTTACCTTATAACCTCTGATACATGTATATGCTTGGATTGTTTTCCCTGGAGGAAAGTAGGTGGAGGAATTATCTTGAGGTTCATAAAATCATGAAGGGCATACAACCTATGTTGTTTACAATATATATTAACGATTTAGATGAGGAAATTAAATGTAAATTTGTGGATGATACAAAGCTGGGAGGCAGTGTGAGCTGCAAGGAGGATGCAGGTCGACTTGGATAGGTTGGGTGAGTGGGCAGAAGCATGGCAGATGCAGTATAATGTGGATAAATGTGGAGGGGAGGTTATCCACTTTAGTGGCAAGAACAGGAAGGCAGATTATTATCTGAATGGTGTCAGATTAGGAGAAGGGGAGGTGCAAAGAGACCTGTGTGTGCTTGTTCAACAGTCACTGAAAGTAAACATGCAGGTACAGCAGGCAGTGAAAAAAGCTAATAGCATGTTGGCCTTTATTGCGAGAAGATTTGAGTTTAGGAGCAAGGAGGTCCTACTACACTTGTATAGGGCCCTTGTGAGACCGCACCTGGAGGATTGTGTGCAATTTTAGTCTCCTAATTTGAGGAAGGACATCTTTGCTATTGAGTGAGTGCAGCATAAATTCACCAGGTTAATTCCCAGGATGGCGGGACTGACATATGATGAGAGAACGAGTCATCTGGGCTTGTATTCACTGGAATTTAGAAGGATGAGAGGGGATTGTATAGAACATATGCTTAGAGGATTGGACAAGGTAGATGCAGGAAAAATGTTCCCAATGTTGTGAGAGTCCAAAACCAGGGGGGGTCACAGTTTAAGAATAAGGGGTAGACCATTTACGACTGAGATAAGGACAAACCTTTTCACCCAGTTGTGAATTTGTAGAATTCTCTGCCACAGAAGGCAGTGGAGGCCAATTCACTGGATGTTTTCATGAAAGAGTTAGAATTTACTCTTAGGGCCAGGGAATCAAGGGATATGGGGGAGAAAGCCAGAACGGGGTACTGATTTTGGATGATCAGCCATGATCATATTGAATGGCAGTGCTGGTTCAAAGGGCCAAATGGCCTATCCCTGCACCTATTTTCTATGTTTCTCTGGTCAGTCTTTATCCCAGGGTAAACATTTTTCCACACAGAGGGTGGTGGGTACATGCAACAAGCTTAAAGAGGAAGTGGTGGAGGAGGGCACAATTACAAAGTTTAAGAGCCATTTGAGCTGGTATATGGATAGAAAAGATTTATAGGGATGTACACCTAATGCAAGCACCATAAACGCCAAAGGGGCCATTTCCATTATATGACTAATTCTTTAGCGGCAATGGCAAAATAACCATGTTTTCTACTTACAACCTATAATTATAGAGTTTTCTTGTATGTTAATTGATGCTGGAGAAATACGAGCATTCCAACATGGATATAACTATCCACGCCTCGTAATCAATAGCAATTAAATCCCTGAATACTTTGCTCTTGGGCACGTGATGTTTGCGGTTTAAAATTGAATGAGTGCAGGAAGCAGCTTTTTAATTTCCTGCATTTCCATTTATTTTCCTTGTAGTCAATGAATCCAACAAGCACTCCCCTCTTCACCTCAAGTCAGGCACCAAAGGTCCTTGTTTGATAGTACTAACAAACACCGAGCACATTGGGTCTTGATGTTGGAGCCTCATTTTTATTTCTGCCATAGTCTCATCCCACTCATTAGGAGGAGGAGTAGAATTAGGCCATTCAGCCCATCAAGTATACTCCACCATACAATCATGGCTGATCTATCTTTCCCCCCCTATCCCCATTCCCCTGCCTTCTCCCCATAACCTCTGATACCTGTACTAATCAAAAATCTATCTCTGCCTTAAAAATATCCACTGACTTGGCCATCTGTGGCAAAGAATTCCAGATTCACCACCCTCTGACTAAAGACATTTCTCCCATCTCCTTCCTGAAAGAACATCCTTTAATTCTGAGGCTATGACCTCTAGTCCTACACTCGCCCACTAATGGAAACACTCCTGTATCTGCACTGGCATTACAGAATTCCTTGAGCAGCTGTGCTGCACCCAAAGTGGGTGTGATGTTTACTCACAAAACAGTGGCTGCAATATCAAACCAAGATATATATGGCTGCAATATCAAACCAAAACTCTTCACTTCCCAGAGTTCAGTTCCCTTTGCAAGCATAAATAATTCCTCAAACTATTTTCATCTGTGAGCCAATAAAAACAATACAAATCAGCCAATATTGCAGTTCCACCTTTTGGGAGCAGATTTCTAGCACTAATTATGACAAGATTACATGGGTTCATCATCATTTAACTGCTAAACTGACAGCTACTTCTGGATTCCACATGCTTTCAGTAATTCAGGATGCCTTTGTCAAGTTTGTTATTTGCACCCTATTCACTGCAATAGATCAAAATTACCTGAATGGTGAGAGTTTAAGCTGGTTTACAAACCACTTCTGCAACAGGATACCTTGAAATTTTTAGATTGTGACGCAAGATCAAAGCACATTTTAAAAGAGTATACTTGGCCTCGATAGACTCATTTTCTGTCTATATACTGTAACTTCTTGAGGAGAATCACAGAAAATTAAAGCACAGGAGAAGAACTTTCAACCTGAATGTGTCAAGTGATTTTAGTTATTTGGTCTTCTACCTGGAATAATGATACATGGGTTTAATGATGAAGAGAGGCATACTTTTTGGTTTTTGACTGCACTGCCAGTGTTCTGTATTGGGGTTGTCCATTCAGACAGCTCCGTGACATTGGATATGCTGGGTGTAGCGATCACCCAGAACCGATGTTTCTTCAGCAAAGCGGAATTTGCAAAGATGACCAATTGCGAGAATTTCCCTTTGAAGTCAAAGCACACAATATTTAGCCACAAAGACAGGAACAAACTTATGCATGGAAAACATACAGTCCGCAATAATTTACCTTGTTAACTTTATTTCATACAGCATAACAACAGGGCAAAAACAATGCTGTAGCATGACCAGCAAAAGGAAAATGGTGGGATATTTTAAAATTCTGTGTACAGTTCATAAGCAAGTTACTTTCCCCAATGTAATGAAACTGACTTAATAGTCACTCCTGTTTGCCAAGCATCCAAAAACTTGGCATATGTTAAATATTATTAGTTAATTACACACTGAGCACATATACCCTGTGCTTCACTCTACCCTCTATTACTGCCTCTGTTAAGGGAAAACATAAATAAATTATTTAGCTCTAGGTTAATGATTGACATAACAAGATTGTGCAGTTTAGTTGCAAAATGCTGCATCAAAAACACAAGTCAAAGTAAACACGTCAAACATAACCATGAAGACCACCATCCTCTTGAATATCCTCCATCAATACCACATTTGAGATGAAATATCAATTGCCCCACTCAAACCCCTGCATGCAGAAATAGATTAAGCTAAAGATTTACTCAAAAATTGAAAAACATAATTGCTGTCGGACTTAATTGCAAATATCTCCGAACAAGTATACATATAGATAAATCCTTAAGCAATATTCATCTACCTAAAGATGGAATAATATATAGTAATGTTAACTGTAAAGATATGAAGCATAGGAGAGATATCTGCTCCATGTATAATGATATAGTAAGCACCTTATATGTAGGCAGTAAGCCCTACTGCAAGCATAAAAATAAGACACATAACATCAGACCTGGCTGGAATAAGTATGTAGCTGAGTATCATACTGAAGCCCGTGAAGCCACCAAAGCATGGGCTATGGCTGGTAGACCCAGACAGGGGCCTGTGTTTGAGCACAAGAAGCTCACTAATGCAAGGTATAAGTATGCTATTCGCTTCATCTGTAAAAATGTGCAAGCTATGAGGGCTGATTCCATGGCTAAGAAGCTGCTAAGTAACAATGCTACAGATTTTTGGAAGGAAGTGAGCACTCTTAGCAGTTGCAAAACATCTCTACCATGTATTGTAGATGGAATCTCCGGAACGGCTAATATCGCGGAGTTATGGCGACAACATTATAGCAATTTATTCAATTGTGTCCAAGGTGACTCGTATAGGGTGGACAATATTGAGAGTAATGACTCGATGGTGATGTCACATGAGGTGTATCATGCCATGAACAAGCTGTCCAACAACAAAGCAAGTGGCTTGGATCATATCTCTGCTGAACATCTTAAGTATGCGAGTATGAGGATAGCTCCTCTCCTAGCTATTTGTTTTACTGGCTTTATGATTCATGGCATGTTACCAGACTCAATGTTGTCTGTCCCGTTAGTGCCGGTTATTAAGGACAAAGTGGGTAAAGTAGGCAGTCTAAATAATTACAGGCCCATAGCTTTAGCCAGCATATTGTCAAAAGTCTTAGAAAGAGTTCTACAGGATAGAATACATGAGTTTGTTAACTCCACAGATAACCAGTTTGGCTTTAAAGCTGACTTGTGCATATATGCCCTAAAGGAGATTGTAAACAAATATAGAGACAAAAACTCTTCCATCCTTATGTGCTTTATTGATGCTTCCAAAGCCTTTGACCGTGTTAATCACAGAAAGCTGCTAGGTAAAATGCGTCAAAGAGGGGTGCCTAAATACATTGTGAGAATACTGGCCTACTGGTATGTCCACCAGACTACGCAAATAAAATGGGGCAATAGGGTCTCAGCCCCATTTGGGATTAGTAATGGTGTTAGACAAGGGGGAATTTTGTCCCCAGTCCTTTTTAATCTATATGTGGATGATCTGTCAAAACAATTGAAAGCCTGTGTAACACTGGGTGCGTGATTGGTAATATTTTAGTGAACCATATTATGTATGCAGATGATCTTGTGGTCTTTAGTCCATCTAGCGCTGGTCTCCAGCAGCTCCTTACTGCATGTTCCGTGTATGGTTTGGAACATGACATTAAATATAATGCTAGTAAGAGTGCTGTTATGGTCTGTAGAACCAAAGAGGATAAAAGCCTAAAATATCCTGATTTTAAATTGTCTGACAACAATCTTAGTGACTGTAATAAGATAAAATATCTAGGGCATATTATTACAGAACAAACGACAGTTGAGGATATTTATAGGCAACGACGCATGCTGTATATACAGGTGAATATCCTCTTGCGTAAATTTGGTGCGTGTGCAGATGTGGTGAAGATGTCGCTATTTAGAGCATACTGCACACCCCTCTACACTGCGCACCTGTGGTCGAACTATTTAAAGACAAGTATTCAGAGACTAAAGGTTGCATATAACGATGCCATGAGAACACTGCTAAGGCAACCAAGATGGTGTAGTGCCAGTAATATGTTTGTGGCTGCAGGAGTCAGTACTCTAGAAGCTCTCCTACGACACCACATGTATAAATTAATTTGCAGGATAAATGACTAAAAATGTGCTTATTGTGGCCTTGACAAACATAAGGGTTAACACTACACGCTACGAATCCCAGTTGTGGAGACACTGGTATTGTTGTCTCGTTGTACGACATTGATCATTTTGTACTCTGGATTTTTAACTTAAGTATTGTGGGTTTTTTTTTTAATTATTATGATGTTTTTATGTGATTTACCATGATTTTATATATTTATGTTATTTGATATGCAATGCATTTTTAATGTAATGTTGCCCCTTGTCTGGACCTCGAGTCCGTAATAAAGTTATTATTATATATACACACACACACACGGGATAATACCTAGTCTTATTATCATCATGTATGTACTTCACAATTAAGTAAAAGTATTTTTGTAAAAGAAAATCAACATACTATATTGTTACACATGGAATACACACTTGGAAGATTTCATTCTGTAAATAGCCTAAATGTATATTGTTAAGAGCCAAGATATTATAGGAATGCGCAAGGGATTTAAAAAAAACTGAAGATAAAAACAAACATTTCAGCAATTCCATTACAACGTACAAAATCTAATGTTGTTTCACAATGGTTAACAAGGATCCGTCAAATTCCTATACCTAACCATATATCTTTTCTCACTGAAGGAATATTTAGCATATACTTAATTACACCTCATCATTGAACACATCAGAATAATGATAAAGATGACCGTAACATTTGCAGTCGACTGGAATTCGTTTATTAAAATGCAATCTTTACTCCATAAACAGACAATTAGGTCTGACATCCATTTTTCTCCGGCCAAAAAGAGATAAAGGTCCTGTGCTTTGAAGAACGACTTCAATTTAGTTCAATCCAAAGTTCCCCACGGTTGAAAGAACATTCAGCAAGATGTTTTGTTGCCACTTGCAATGTCAGACCAAAGGGCCTGCCCCACTTTCCAGAGCTGCTCACGAATTCTTCAGAGTTTTCCCCTTGATTCAAACTCAGAGAATGTTCGTAATGGGTCTGTCGGAGGCTGTAAGAGTCCGTAGATATATCGTAGCGGCTCGTTATATCAGCAGTAGGTACTCGGGGCATCAGGTAAGTCGGGACGTTTTTTCCAGCATAACGAAAAATGTCCACGAGTAAAAAGATAGTCGGAAGGAGAAAAATTGCAACATTTTATGCCCCGAGTACCTACGGCGGACATAACAAGCTGCTACGATATATCTACGGACCTGTTACAATCATTTTCTGAGTTTGAATCAAGGGGAAAACTAGGGAGAATTTGCGAGCAGTTCAGGAAAGTGGGACAGGTCCTTAACTTCGCTCAATACTTATCCACCCTTTCTTATTTAGGTAAAGAGGACCAACTCAATTCCTATATATCTGGAAATTAAATGCGCCCGGGATCTACGACCACAGGAGGAGGGCAATCAGTTCATGCATGGACACACAAGACTTCTGCTTAGCAAAAGTGTACAATTCAGAGATCTCGTCTGAATTAAACACAGCTATGTCAAATGAAAAGCAAAGAATCACTGTCACATTCTATTTGAAATTTGCAGTTTCGAAATGCAATGCCAGAGCAACTTAAATACACCAGGCAGCCGACACCAGATTACTGACTAACAAGAATATTTCTACCTTCCCTTTTCCATCCCCCCAACCCGAGCCCTTTCACCCAAACATAGAAACATTTTACTGCAAAGTTTACCAAAAGGGTATGGCTGAGGAGAATTTACCTTCCAGGTAACAAACTCTATTCAAAGATACCTCAAAAGACTGGAAACCTTCAGCTATCGCATACATTTATATCCTTTATTTTCTGTGCTTACATTTTTAAACTATTCACTTAAACCATTATCCCCACATAATTATATTGATCAATATTAGCTGCAGTGATAATTGTCTGTGGAATGACCCCACTGAAAGATTTCAGATCACTTACATCATTATTCTTTCCCTCTAACGCTGATAAAATTAAAAGCACCCCCATGTTCAACTGATAAACTTAGGCTTGCCAACATTCATAATTCATTCATATTTAACTTGAAATCATTTGGGTTTTAAACAAGGAATGATTTTTATTTTCTTTATTATTATCCTAAAACTTGAGGGGGAAAAAAAAGCTAAGAATTGACATTACTTAAAAATAATCCCCAAACAGGAGAAAAAAAGCATAGATTCATATTGCATCAGTATTACATCTTTAGTAGCTAGCTCTCCACTGTCTTTATTCAGTGACGAATTAGTACAACCATCATGTCCTGGCACAGTTATTAATATTACGTCACAATCAGAATGTACAAAATCACGAAGAAACTCAAGTATTCTATTGTGAGAAAACACGGCAATCAAACTATCCAAAAACAAAAGTTACAGAAGTTATATATGTTTAAGAAAGAACTGTAAGTGCTGGAAAAATTGAAGGTAGACAAAATGCTGGAGAAAAACCCAGCGGGTGAGGCAGCATCTATGGAGCGAAGGAATATTCCCAAATGTAAATGACAACAATGTTAACATGGTAGAAGAATTCTGGTCCATATTGCCACCCCCCCCCCCCCCCCCCCCAAATAGCATGCCAGCTGTAACCTACAGAACTTATGATTCACTATGGTGTTGGCACAGTGGTTAAATTGCCAGCCAAGTAATCTAGAGAGCTGGACTAACAATCTGGAGACTAAAGATGCAGGGCAATGCATTGCCCGTTTGCAGTGATTAGAGCAGCATGGTGCATTGCAATGCAAGTTTGTGCTGCTACCTTACACCTACAGGGACCCATTTCAATCCAGGTATACTCTGTTAGAGATTGCACATTCACTCTGTCTGTGTTTCCCTCCAAGTGCTCCGGTTTCCTGCCACAAACATGTGGCATGTTGGTACAGTGATTGCTAACTGTAAATCACCCCTTTGCTGTAGATGAATGACAAAAATAATCAGTGGAGTTGATGGGCACGCATGTGAGAATGAGTTGCAAATGTATTGGGAAATAAATAATTAAGGGAAATGAGACCAATGGGATTGTACCATTTGGAGCTGCATAGACTTGATAGGCCAATTGGCCTCATTCAGTGTCATTAAAAAAGGTGTCAGCAATTAATAACTGATCCAAGAAATGACTTGGAAATACAGAAATAAGGAACTGCAGATGTTGGTTTACAAAATACACCGTGCTGGAGTAGCTCAGCAGGTCAGGCAGCAACTCAAGAGAACGTGGATAGGTGACGTTTTGAGTCAGGGCCCTTCAGGCCAAGGATGAAGAAGGGTCCCTACACAAAATAACATTTATCCATGTTCTCCAGAAATGCTGTCTGACCCTCTAATGAGCCACTTCAGCACTCTGTGTCTTGACTTGGAAATATGTGTTGAGTCTAAATCCCCAAATACCCGCCCCAACAGCACCATGGTAACAACATCACCAGTAAGATTACAACCGTCTAATGTTATTAGGCTGGGCAATAAATGCTGGCTTTGCTAGCAAAGCCTAGATAATAGAAAAATCAATTAATAAGAAAATAAAAACATAAATGCATCCTTCTGCATGATGTTGAAATTGGAATGAGGTTTTTTTTCTCACCACCTTTTGGGCAGCCACGGTGGTGCAGCGGTAGAGTTGCTGCCTTACAGCGCCGGAGACCCGGGTTCGATCCTGACTATGGGGGCCGACTGTACAGAGTTTGTACGTTCTCCCCGTAACCGTGTGGGGAAATCATCAGGCCTGCAGACGTATTTTTTTCCCCGTCATCTAGACTTCTTTAGACTGTTTAATACTGTTGGCCAGCGACACAAAGACTTACTTTAATGGGAGGAGGGGGGGGGAGAAGAAGAGAGGATAACAAAAGGTCTGCATGAAGTTTAGGACAGAGAGGGGTGAGGGTAGTTTCAATACCAGTGTCTCAAACTAACTGCTATGTTCAATAGATATAATATTGCTTAAATATGTAAATGTCAAAGTTTAGTTGGTATGTATTATTATTACCTCCCGTTATTAACTATAGTGATAGATGTGGCCCGCCATCCGCTCAGTCATGGGTCCGGGCCCCTATGCAGTACAAGGTTGCTGACCCCTGGTGTAAAGTGTCCCTAGTGTGTGTAAGATAGTGTTAACTAGACTAAGTGGGATCCGTTGGGTCCCAGCTTCACACAGGAGGGCTGGTCCCCCAATGCAATATTCCACCTCTCCACCAAATCATATTTTGCTGGCCAGTTTGGGGGGGGGGCGCTTTCTGGAGCATCAGCATGGCGCTGTGGGCAGAAGGGACTGGTTTCCAGAAGGCTAGTATGGACATTGTGGGCCGAATAGAGGTCAGCGGCACTTCCACAATCAGCTTGACCTCCGCACTTATTGGAAATTACGCAATCAGCGGGACCTGACCACGAAGTCACGAAATGAGCGGGACTTTTGAACCAAACACAGTCGGACCTAATAAAGCATTTATTCCTTCCAAACACAGTCGGACCTAATAAAGCATTGCAGTTTCAAGCACAGGCAGGGCAGCAAGCCAAACAAGGGCATTGTCATTAAGATCTAACAAATCTTTTATAGCAAGTACATTGCACTCACAGTTCAGTTGATTCACAGCTTAGAATGAGAGTCGTGGCCTCTCCCTCATGCAGAGTGACCGAGTCACGTCCAGGCATCCGGGGTTTTATAGTCCTGCCCCCACCCCCAGAAGGGGCGTTACCTTCATCGGGGTGATTGACAGGTAAGAGGATCTCAAGGTTTTTTTAAAAAACTCATCACTTTTTTTAATTTCATCGACGGGAAAAATCCTTGGGGCCTGCTCAGCGGAGGAGGACCGAGTACGATGGCCAAAAAACCCTTTTCTGGCCCCATTACAACCTTCCCCCCCCCCTCTGTGGTTTCCTTTAACCCCTTTGCTCAAAATCATTTTATTTCAAAGAAGTAAAACCACAGAAATATAAAACTTATTCTCAGAGACCACCTCTCAGAATATAAAATACACATCATACAGCAATCACACAATACATGCACACAAAACATATATTTTCACTTTGGAAAAGAAAGTTATTTCTAAGTAGAGCTAATAGGACGATATTTCAATCCCTGTAATAAGTCGGCACTCTTGCTATTTGCAGTGGGATTGGAGTGGTGAAAGGTAGGGTAGGTATGTCATTGGGGTCATCAGGTGGGCACCCTCCTTCTTTGACGTTTCATTGATAAGCCCACAACATCGCCAGAGGGCTCAACGGTGATACCTGGCGTCCCAGTTACACCCCCCTCAATCCCATACCCTCCTGTATTCATCTTGCAGCCCAATTGTTGTCTCTCCTTTTGATCCAGATCCCATTGCTGCTTTTTTCCCGCAGAATTTGATAATGATTTGCTTGCTTGTTGGAGGCAGCGACCCCTCACCCTCATTTTCTTTAATAGCCTGGACATAGATAAAGCAACAAATCCCCTGCATCCCACTTCGACAGGGAAAATCTTGGTCTTCCTGCCATTCTGGGAAGCTTCAGTTGCCAGTTCAGAGTACTTGGTTTTTTTCCTTTCATAAGACTTCAGATTTAAACAAAGTCTAATATTTACAATCCTAATTAAAATACACTTCACAAATAATTTCCCTACTTCATAGTTCAAATACAGTTACTTATGGATTACATATGAGTTTTGCCCCAATCTTACAAATTGGTAAGGATTTAAGTTATTTCTACAATCCCCAACCACATAAAGGTCACTAATTGTCACACTTGATGAATTATAATTGCTTTTTCCCAAGCTCGGGTCTAGTTTCATTCTGAATTACAACCTCCCCCTTCTATCGCTGGACAAAAGGAATGCAAGGCCTCCTCACTAATAGCATTCCACACAGCAAATGGAAGATTATCAAAACAGAGTTACTTTCTCAGTTTTCTATAAACTTAACAAACCAACCTTATATAAAGGTCACACAATCATCACCTATGGCATCTCTTATCTCAACATAAATACATTTAAACAGCACAAACCAGA
Organism: Okamejei kenojei; assembly: GCA_035221665.1. Lineage (NCBI taxonomy): Eukaryota > Metazoa > Chordata > Chondrichthyes > Rajiformes > Rajidae > Okamejei > Okamejei kenojei. The sequence goes on along the minus strand of CM069133.1, from coordinate 106,977,909 downwards.
TCATAGACTATTATATAGCCTTGGTGCCCAAGACCCAATATAGACAACCATAAATCCCCTTTGTGGCACACCCGAGCTCAAAGATGTGCCATAAAGAAAGAACATATGATGCTCATGTCCTGAGAAGAAACCCATAAATAACCTATACTCTCAACACCAAACTAAACCAAATACAACTTCGGACAACATTATTGCTGCTTCAAAGCAAACAAAGCCATGCCTATCCAGATCAACATCTCCATGTTATGATAAGCCATCTGTTCTCCTATGTGTGTGTACATTGCACTTTATTTCTTTGTGGGGCTATGTATTTCTGAAACCCGCAGCACCAAGTCCTTCTCTTGCAACTTAACATAAGTTCCTCACACAAAAGTTATCGGAGCAATTCCATTGTATAATATTTCCTCATAAACTAAACCTTCTTATGCCCTGTCCTCTCAAAAGTTTTCAGAATCCAGGTTGAACTGGAGCCAAGAATGGTGGGATACAAAAGTTACTCTCCTTATCAAGTGCATGTAAATTGAGCTTGGATGGCTTGAACCGAGTTCCCGTTGGACACAAGCCACTGTGTAACATTGTCCCAAACTGGCAGTGTGTCTTAAAACCCACAATGACGACTTGTGTGGGAAACGCTACAACAAAATCGCAAAATGTGCTTTTTAAGGTTAAGGATAGAGCAAAATGTTAACAGACAGGGGAATAAGTATTACATTACATCACATCTATTTCAACTCTTGTTTGTTGGTAATGCTGGATACTTCATTTCTTAATATCCACTGACAAAAACAAATACATCCAAGTTTTGGGGACAACAGAAGAATATCATTCAATACATCCATGAAATCAAAATTGGAGCTAAACAGGCAAATTAGAGTTTGTCTGTGACATTAAAGAAAGAAATTCACAATTTTAAAAAAAACAAAAAAAAAACATACTAATAGACAGGATTAGCAATGAAATCCACAGTATTAAATCCTCTAGTCAACTTTCAACATCACAGCTCAATTTGAGACAGAGCATATGATTTTAATGGGAATCAAATGATCTGTCATTGCACATCATTGATGGAGACTAGATATATCTCCAGCACATCTCTATAGCTGCAAGGAGACTGTAGAGAAGAAGATATTATAAAACAAACTATGCGCTTTAAAATGTTACTTGTACTTTGACACCATTCGGTTCTGCAATGCTTTCCAGAGTCTAATAGTGCCAATAATTTGACATGCAAAACAAATATTCCAGGCACCAATACCACAGTCGGTTCATGCACAGAACAAGGGCAACATTCTTTTTAATCATTATGCAGTAGTCAGGCTTGACATTTTTCTCTGTCCTGGCCAAGAGCAGAATTTGCTGTTGAGCAAGAAACAATCAGAACAAAAATTTAGATCACCTGACTCTGTATAGCCACACAAACTCTTAAGTGGAATTTGGCCTTGATTCAAAAACGTTTAATGGACCTCCACAAAGTTCCCACAAGACTCAATTTGCATTTGGGTATTCTCCTCAATATTCTGAACACCCTGGTCACAAAGTCCTGCAGAAGGTTTCTCTCATTCAAAGTTTTAAACAAGTAAACTGCAGCAGTAAAGACTTCATGTCACAAAATGAAATGTAGACAATGTAAAATGTAGGCAATTATTTCAATAAAAATTAACATATTTTGCACTGCAAAGTTTTTCTTAATTGCAATGCTTTTAAAATTCCACGTTAAATGATTTTGTTTTTTGTGGAAGTGGGAGCTGCAAGCTGACAAGAACTAGGTAAACAAAATTTATAACGACACTGATGCAAAATAATGCATCCATACTTTCAACTGACAAACTTTTTGATTGTATCAAATCCAGAATGTACTAGAAAGAAAATTCGACAGTGAAAGTTGTAATGGACTAAAATATTTAATTGGTCAAATAAAGACTAAAAAAAATGAAAGGATACATTTATCTGTACAAACTCACCAATGTTAAATGTCAACTACAGTGTAATTCTGTCATACCTTAGTATTGTTTGAATAAACTCACGAAAATATACAGGGGATGTAATATGGTAAAATACTAAAAGCTAAATGAACAGAGGATGATTCAAGGGCTGCAAAGCCATGAAATATATTATTTTCCACACAAACAACAACTGCCAGGAATAATTCCAAATTTGAACGTTATAAGATTTATCAAATGCAAAACCTCATGTGCCTGGATAAAGTAACACCTACAAATCTAAGCAAACCTGAAAGTTCCTCACTTAAACAACTCATCCACAATGCCATATTCTCTGCATTAACTGACATGTGAACAGAATGTGCACAGTTTATTATGCGTTTCTAACACATTATAAAACAAATTAAAATTGCAGGTTAAGAGTTTGCAAACAATACAGCACCAATTTTCAAATTTGGCCTCTTGCCTATTATTTTTTTTCACCTGGGTTAGGTCCCTGCGTAAATTTCTCCTCAACTATTACAGAGTTTTTAATAAATACAGAATTCAGTACTGTGTTATTTTATTCAACTGTTGAAGGAAGATTATTCTTATCAGTCAAGGGTTAACGTTGTCATTTTGAGCTCTGCCTACAAGTCCCAATAAAGTATTCTATCTATTATTAAAATCATAGGCTTAGAATCAAATCATTCCTCAAATCTATTTTAAAAGAATATTCTTATTTCTCAAATTTGTCTTATTTCAATTCTGAAATGAGATATACAATATATTAACATATTTAGAAATTGTATGACCTGCAAACACAAAATAATTGATGCAGTGTACACTGAGACAATATCTCAGTCTAATGTTTCTCCATTTTCGCCCTTCTGCACCGTTCGCTGATAAATTAAAAGATGCAGATATTGTTGCCTTTCCAATATTTGAATAATGAGCCCTTGACTGAAGTATTATTTCTACTCAAATATGAACAGAGCCAATAGCCAACTCAAATCACAACTTCAAGTCATTAGAATCAATTGGGAGATCACCTAATCCCATGTGAACCTGTCCAAAATTAAATCAATGCAGACCTTAATAGACTTTTCAATTTTCCCCCTCAGAATATGCCTAATTTATCCTCATGGCAAAGTATTCTATGCTCTTACATTGCATAAATAAATTTATTCTAACCCCTCATTAACAAAATGGATAGAAATAGGCCTTTCCCAGCATGTTCACAAATGTTTGATTCTATGCAACTAATGCTTAAAGCACATTTATCCACCTGCAACTGCATCTCTTCAACTAGTTATCCAATTTAATCTTCCACCACGAGGATCCCTGCATCAGCCATAAAGGAATTAATTTACATTGGGAAAAGGTTTTCTAAACCACATCAGTCACTGCTTGCTCTGAATTATCAATTGTAGGAAACGGTAAATACCAGATTCAGCAACAGTCTCTTCCCCACTGTTATCAGGCTACTGAATGGTCCTGCAATAAGCTGGCGTATAGTCCCAATCTCCAAACCTACCTCATTGCAGACCTTGCATGTTTTTAATCTACATTTTCTCTAACTATAATGCTGTAACACTAGATTCTGTTACTCTGGTGTTTTTTCTCTTTGCATTCTGTTGTACTTGTGTATGGCTTGATTGTACTCATGTACAGTATCAGTTGACTGGATAGCATGCAAACAACGTTTTTCAGTGCATGTGACAATAAACCAATATCAATGCACGTTTCCATTTCAGATATATGCCTTTAGAAATGCTTACATGGTCCGGAAGGAAGTTATTCAGCCTTTTAAGTCCTTGACAGCACCATGTAGAGCATTCCCGTTAGTTTCATTTCCCTTCTCCGTTCATCTGCAGCCATTCAATTTATTCTCTATTGTATGCCCATCAACTGCCCATTGGCTCTTCTTTGCCATTCACTTGTGCCACGGGTAATTTACAGTAGCTCAGTGTCCATAGTTAGCAGTGAACTAGCACCCACACTCTGCCAATCACAAGGATTTGACCCACATCAAGGTAAACTAATGATCTTCCTCCTATGCCAGAACCGGGGGCCACAGTCTTAGAATAAAGGGGAGGTCATTTAAGAGTGAGGTGAGAAAAAACTTTTTTAGCCAGAGAGTAGCAAATTTATGGAATTCCCTGCCACAGAGGGCAGTGGAGGCCAACTCACTGGATGGATTTAACCATAAAACAATTACAGCACGGAAGTAGGCCCTCTCGGCCCTTCCGGTCCGTGCCGACCATTTGTTTTCCCCTAGTCCCATCTACCTGCACTCAGACCATACCCCTCCATTCCCTTCCATATACCTATCCACTTTACTTTTAAATGTTAAAATCGATCCTGCCTCCACCACTTCTGCTGGAAGCTCATTCCACACAGCCACCACCCTCTGAGTAAAGAAGTTCCCCCTCACGTTACCCCTAAACTTCTGTCCCTTAATTCTCATGTCATGCCCTCTTGTTTGAATCTTCACTACCCTCAATGGGAAAAGCTTATCCACGTCAACTCTGTCTATCCCTTTCATCATTTTAAAGACCTCAATCAAGCCCCTTAACCTTCTGCGCTCCAAAGAATAAAGACCTAACTTGTTCAACCTTTCTCTGTAACATAGTTGCTGGAACGCAGGCAACATTCTAGTAAATCTCCTCTGTACTCTCTCTATTTTGTTGACAAGCGAGAGTTGGATAGAGCTCTAGGAGCTAGTGGAGTCAAGGGATATGGGGAGAAGGCAGGCACGGGTTATTGATAGCGGATGATCAGCCATGATCACAATGAATGGCGGTGCTGGCTCGAAGGGCCGAATGGCCTCCTCCTGCACCTATTTTCTATGTTTCTATGCCATAGCAAACAACCACTGTTATCATGCATTCCCATTGCATTGGTCACACACTCAGTCCACTCAACATAGCCCTCTCAAAAACATCTGGCAAAATCAAACAATTTGAACTGAAGAGTGGGGTAGGATGGAGATGGGGAATTAACTGCCACTTAACGTGGATAAGTACAGCATTATAGAATAAAGCAGGCAGAATGGAGAGGATTTTCATAATAATATTTTCTCCACAGTCAGCCCATCAAGTCTATGCCAGCTCTCCGACCGTGCTGCTTACATTAGACTTTTGGGTTGCAATAGACAGTTTGATAACATCAAGGTTAATAGTTTACTAAAATCACATTCTATCAGCATGACTAATACCGTTCAGGGGAGGAAATCTGCAAATATGTTGACTAAACTCACCACAACGTGGTTGAAGTTTACAAATGATGTAGGGATCAGCCATCTGATTGACAGCGAGGAGGAGGAGGAGGATGAAAGTCGTACAAACATAGAAAATAGGTGCAGGAGTAGGCCATTCGGCCCTTCAAGCCTGCACCACCATTCAATATGATCATGGCTGATCATCCAACTCAGTATCCCGTACCTGCCTTCTCTCCATACCCCCTGATCCCCTTAGCCACGAGTGCCACATCCAACTCCCTCTTAAATATAGCCAATGAACTGGCCTCAACTACCCTCTGTGGCAGAGAGTTCCAGAGACTCACCACTCTGTGTGAAAAAAGTCTTTCTCATCTCAGTCTTAAAGGATTTCCCCCTTATCCTTAAGCTGTGACCCCTTGTCCTGGACTTCGCCAACATCAGGAACAATCTTCCTGCATCTAGCCTGTCCAACCCCTTAAGAATTTTGTAAGTTTCTATAAGATCACCTCTCAATCTCCTATATTCTAGAGAGTATAAACCGAGTCTATCCAGTCTTTCTTCATAAGACAGTCCTGACATCCCAGGAATCAGTCTGGTGAACCTTCTCTGTACTCCCTCTATGGCAATAATGTCCTTCCTCAGATTTGGAGACCAGACTGTACGCAATACTCCAGGTGTGGTCTCACCAAGACCCTATACAACTGAAGTAGAACCTCCCTGCTCCTATACTCAAATCCTTTTGCTATGAAAGCTAACATACCATTCGCTTTCTTCACAGCCTGCTGCACCTGCATGCCTACTTTCAATGACTGGTGTACCATGACACCCCGGTCTCGCTGCATCTCCCCTTTTCCTAATCGGCCACCATTTAGATAATAGTCTGCTTTCCTGTTTTTGCCACCAAAGTGGATGACCTCACATTTATCCACATGATACTCCATCTGCCAAACATTTGCCCACTCACCCAGCCTATCCAAGTCACCGTGCAGTCTCCTAGCATCCTCCTCACAGCTAACGCTGCCCCCCAGCTTAGTGTCATCCGCAAACTTGGACATATTGCCTTCAATTCCCTCATCCAGATCATTAATATATATTGTAAATAGCTGGGGTCCCAGCACTGAGCCTTGCGGTACCCCACTAGTCACTGCCTGCCATTGTGAAAAGGACCCGTTTACTCCTACTCTTTGCTTCCTGTTTGCCAGCCAGTTCTCTATCCACATCAATACTGAACCCCCAATGCCATATGCTTTAAGTTTGTATACTAATCTCTTATGTGGGACCTTGTCGAAAGCCTTCTGGAAATCCAGATACACCACATCCACTGGCTCTCCCCTATCCACGCTACTAGTTACATCCTCAAAAAATTCCACAAGATTCGTCAGACATGATTTAACTTTCGTAAATCCAAGCCGACTTTGTCCAATGATTTCACCACTTTCCAAATGTGCTGCTATCCCATCTTTAATAACTGACTCTAGCAGTTTCCCCACTACCGATGTTAGACTAACTGGTCTGTAATTCCCCGTTTTCTCTCTCCCTCCCTTCTTAAAAAGAGGGGTTATGTTTGCTACCTGCCAATCCTCAGGAACTACTCCAGAATCTAAAGAGTTTTGAAAGATTATCACTAATGCATCCACTATTTCCGGAGCTACTTCCTTAAGCACTCTGGGATGCAGCCTATCTGGCCCTGGGGATTTATCGGCCTTTAATCCATTCCATTTACCCAACACCACTTTCCCGACTACCTGGATTTCACTCAATTCCTCCTTTGACCCACGGTCCCCTGCTATTTCCGGCAGATTATTTATGTCTTCCTTAGTGAAGACGGAACCAAAGTAGTTATTCAATTGGTCCGCCATATCCTTGTTCCCCATGATCAACTCATCTGTTTCTGACTGCAAGGCACCTACATTTGTTTTAACTAATCTCTTTCTATTCACATATCTATAAAAACTTTTGCAGTCAGTTTTTATGTTCTCTGCCAGTTTTCTTTCATAATCTATTTTTCCTTTCCTAATTAAGCTCTTTGTCCTCCTCTGCTGGTCTCTGAATTTCTCCCAGTCCTCTGGTATGCTGCTTTTTTCTGGCTACTTTGTATGCATCATCCTTTGCTTTCCAGAGGCTTACCCAAATCCATAACGTTCCATTTGGAGGTGGGTTTTTTTTGGGTTTTTTTGAGGAAGCTGCTGATTGGTGGAAGAGACCCGAGGAAGCAGCTGATTGGGTGCAACCCCGGTTTACTATTTTACATTTCTGCCTTCTGGGAGTGAGGATTCTGGGAGTGAGGGATTTAGTATTTAGTAGTAAAGTTTTAAAGGATAAGTTTTTGTGTTTTTTTTAGTAATTTGGGAGTAAGGTATGGCAGTAGAGATTGGCCCCGTGGTTTGTTCAGCCTGCAACATGTGGGAGATCAGGGAGATGGTCGGTGTCCCTGGTGACTACGTTTGCAGGAAGTGTGTCCAGCTGCAGCTCCTGGCAGATCGCATTGAACGATTGGAACTGCGGCTGGATTCATACTGGAGCATCCACGATGCGGAGAAAGTCGTGGATAGCACGTACAGTGAGTTGGTCACACCGCTGGCAAAAGGTAGGAGGACAAGAAGGGAACGGTGGCCAATAGCAGCAAAGCAGTAGGCAGGTAGTGCAGAGTCCCCTGCGGTCATCTCCCTCCTAAACAGGTATACCATTTTGGATACTGTTGAGGGAGATGGCTCATCAGGGAATGCAGCAGCAGCCAGGTTCATGGCACCATGGGTGGCTCTGCAGCACATGAGGGGGGAAAAAAGAGGGGAAGGGCAATAGTAATAGGGGATTCAATTGTCAGGGAATAGATAGGCGTTTCTGCGGCCGCAAACGAGACTCCAGGATGGTATGTTGCCTCCCTGGTGCAAAGGTCAGGGATGTCACTGAACGGCTGCAGAACATTCTGGAGGGGGAGGGTGAACAGCCAGTTGTCGTGGTGCATGTTGGCACCAACGATATAGGTAAAAAAAGGGATGAGGTCCTACAAGGTGAATTTAGGGAGCTAGGAGATAAACTTAAAAGTAGGACCTCAAAGGTAGTAATTTCCGGATACTACCAGTACCACGGGCCAGTCAGAGTAGAAATAGGAGGATAATGCAAATGAATACGTGGCTGAAAAGTGGTGCAAGGGGGAGGGATTCAAATTTTTAGGGCACTGGGACCAGTTCTGGGGGAGGTGGGACCGGTACAAACAGGACGGTTTGCACTTGGAATGGAATGGAACCAATGTTCTTGGGGGAGTGTTTGCTAGTGCTGTCGGGGAGGATTTAAACTAATGTGGCAGGGGATGGGTACAAGAGCAGAGAGGCAGGAGGGTGTAAAATGAGGGTAGAAGCATTAGGTAGCAAGGTGAAAGGTAAAAGTGGCAGGCAGACAAAACCAGGGCAAAAATCAAAAAGGGCCACTTTTCAGCAAAATTGTATAAGGGGTAAATGCGTTGTAAAGACAAGCCTGAAGGCTTTGTGTCTCAATGCAAGGAGTATTCGTAATAAGGTGGACGAGTTGAACGTGCAGATAGATATTAATGATTATGATATAGTTGGGATCACGGAGACATGGCTCCAGGGTGACGTAGGCTGGGAGCTGAACATCCAGGGATATTCAATATTCAGAAGGGATAGAGAGAAAGGAAAAGGAGGTGGGGTAGCGTTGCTGGTTAGAGAGGAGATTAAAGCAATGGAAAGAAGGACATTAGCTTGGAGGATGTGGAATCGGTATGGGTAGAGCTACAAAACACTAAGGGGCAGAAAACGCTGGTGGGTGTTGTGTACAGGCCACCTAACAGTAGCAGAGAAGTTGGGGATGGTATCAAACAGGAAATTAGAAATGCTTGCGACAAAGGCAAAACAGTTATAATGGGTGACTTCAATCTACATATAGATTGGGTTAATCAAATTGGCAGGGGTGCTGGAGGAAGAGGATTTTTTGGAATGTATGCGGGATAGTTATCTAAATCAACATGTAGAGGAACCAACGAGAGAGCAGGCTATTTTTAGACTGGGTTTTGAGTAATGAGGAAGGGGTAATTAGCCGTCTTGTTGTACGTGCCCCCTTGGGCAAGAGTGACCATAATATGGTTGAGTTCTTCATTAGGATGGAGAGTGACATTGTTAATTCAGAAACAATGGTTCTGAACTTAAAGGAAGGTAACTTTGAGGGTATGAGACGTGAATTGGCCAAGATTGACTGGCAATTAATTCTAAAAGGGTTGACGGTGGATATACAATGGAAGACATTTAAAGATTGCATGGATGAACTACAAAAATTGTTCATCCCAGTTTGGCAAAAGAATAAATCGGGGAAGGTAGTGCATCCGTGGATAACAAGGGAAATCAGGGATAGTATCAAAGCAAAGGATGATGCGTACAAAGTAGCCAGAAAAAGCAGCATACCAGAGGACTGGAGAAATTCAGAGACCAGCAGAGGAGGACAAAGGGCTTAATTAGGAAAGGAAAAATAGATTATGAAAGAAAACTGGCAGGGAACATAAAAACTGACTGCAAAAGTTTTTATAGATATGTGAAGAGAAAGAGGTTAGTTAAAACAAATGTAGGTCCCTTGCAGTCAGAAACAGGTGAGTTGATCATGGGGAAACAAGGATATGGCGGACCAATTGAATAACTACTTTGGTTCCGTCTTCACTAAGGAAGACATAAATAATCTGCCTGAAATAGCAGGGGACTGTGGGTCAAAGGAGGAATTGAGTGAAATCCAGGTCAGTCGGGAAGTGGTGTTGGGTAAATTGAATAGATTAAAGGCCGATAAATCCCCAGGGCCAGATAGGCTGCATCCCAGAGTACTTAAGGAAGTAGCTCATGAAATAGTGGATGCATTAGTGATAATCTTTCAAAACTCTTTAGATTCTGGAGTAGTTCCTGAGGATTGGCGGGTAGCAAATGTAACCCCTCTTTTTAAGAAGGGAGGGAGAGAGAAAACGGGGAATTACAGACCAGTTAGTCTAACATCGGTAGTGGGGAAACTGCTAGAGTCAGTTATTAAAGATGGGATAGCAGCACATTTGGAAAGTGGTGAAATCATTGGACAAAGTCAGCATGGATTTACAAAAGGTAAATCATGTCTGACGAATCTTGTGGAATTTTTCGAGATGTAACTAGTAGCGTGGATAAGGGAGAACCAGTGGATGTGGTATATCTGGACTTCCAGAAGGCTTTCGACAAGGTCCCACATAAGAGATTAGTATACAAACTTAAAGCATACGGTATTAGGGGTTCAGTATTGATGTGGATAGAGAACTGGCTGCAAACAGGAAGCAAAGAGTAGGAGTAAACGGGTCCTTTTCACAATGGCAAGGCAGTAAACTAGTGGGGTACCGCAGGGCTCAGTGCTGGGACCCCAGCTATTTACAATATATATTAATGATCTGGATGAGGGAATTGAAGGCAATATCTCCAAGTTTGCGGATGACACTAAGCTGGGGGGGCAGTGTTCGCTGTGAGGAGGATGCTAGGAGACTGCAAGGTGACTTGGATAGGCTGGGTGAGTGGGCAAATGTTTGGCAGATGCAGTATAATGTGGATAAATGTGAGGTTATCCACTTTGGTGGCAAAAACAGGAAAGCAGAATATTATTTAAATGGTGGCCGATTAGGAAAAGGGGAGATGCAGCGAGACCTGGGTGTCATGGTACACCAGTCATTGAAAGTAGGCATGCAGGTGCAGCAGGCAGTGAAAAAAGCGAATGGTATGTTAGCTTTCATAGCAAAAGGATTTGAGTACAGGAGCAGGGAGGTTCTACTTCAGTTGTACAGGGTCTTGGTGAGACCACACCTGGAGTAATGCGTGCAGTTTTGGTCTCCAAATCTGAGGAAGGACATTATTGCCATAGAGGGAGTGCAGAGAAGGTTCACCAGACTGATTCCTGGGATGTCAGGACTGTCTTATGAAGAAAGACTGGATAGACTTGGTTTATACTCTCTGGAATTTAGGAGATTAAGAGGGGATCTTATAGAAACTTACAAAATTCTTAAGGGGTTGGACAGGCTAGATGCAGGAAGATTGTTCCCGATGTTGGGGAAGTCCAGGACAAGGGGTCACAGCTTAAGGATAAGGGGGAAATCCTTTAAGACCGAGATGAGAAAGACTTTCTTCACACAGAGAGTGGTGAGTCTCTGGAAACTCTCTGCCACAGAGGGTAGTTGAGGCCAGTTCATTGGCTATATTTAAGAGTGAGTTGGATGTGGCCCTTGTGGCTAAGGGGATCAGAGGGTATGGAGAGAAGGCAGGTACGGGATACTGAGTTGGATGATCAGCCATGATCATATTGAATGGCGGTGCAGGCTCGAAGGGCTGAATGGCCTACTCCTGCACCTAATTTCTATGTTTCTATGTTTCTATGATACTATCCCTGATTTCCCTTGTTATCCCACGGATGCACTACCTTCCCTGATTTATTCTTTTGCCAAACTGGGATGAACATTTTTTGTAGTTCATCCATGCAGTCTTTAAATGTCTTCCACTGCATATCCACCGTCAATCTTTTTAGAATTAATTGCCAGTCAATCTTGGCCAATTCAAGTCTCATACCCTCAAAGTTACCTTTCTTTAAGTTCAGAACCATTGTTTCTGAATTAACAATGTCACTCTCCATCCTAATGAAGAACTCGACTATATTATGGTCACTCTTGCCCAAGGGGGCACGTACAACAAGACTGCTAACTAACCCCTTCCTCAGTACTCAATACCGAGTGTAAAATAGCCTGCTCTCTCGTTGGTTCCTCTACATGTTGATTTAGATAACTATCCCACATACATTCCAAAAAATCCTCTTCCTCAGCACCCCTGCCAATTTGATTCACCCAATCTATATGTAGCTTGAAGTCACCCATTATAACTGTTTTGCCTTTGTCGCACGCATTTCTAATTTCCTGTTTGATACCATCCCCAACTTCACTACTACTGTTAGGTGGCCTGTAGACAACACCCACCAGAGTTTTCTGCCCCTTAGTGTTTCGCAGCTCTACCCATACCTATTCCAAATCCTCCAAGCTAATGCCCTTCCTTTCCATTGCGTTAATCTCCTCTCTAACCAGCAACGCTACCCCACCTCCTTTTCCTTTCTCTCTAGTAGACTGCAAGAAGATACAAAATACAATAAAACTTTATTTATCCCAGGAAGGAAATTGGGAAATTGATCTGCCAAGTCATAAAATCACAAAATACATGAAACATGAAATTAAAGTGACGAGTGGAAAGGATTGGGGATGTGCAAAGATTGTGGGGGGGGGGGGGGGGTGCGTGGTCAGTCTACGCCACGTCAGAAGGGGAAGGAGGGGTACAGTTTGATAGCCATAGGGAACAAGGATCTCCTGCGGCGTTCTGTGCTGCTTGTTGGAACCAGTCTGTTGCTGAAGGTACTCCTCAGTTTGACCAGTGTGTCATGGAGGGGGTGAGCTGCATTGTCCAGGATGCTCCGCAGTTTGAGGAGCATTTTCCCCTCCAAGACCACCTCCCAGGAAACTCCAAACATGTTTGGTCTTTTGGATGGAAAAAGTGACAAATAGAAGACCATGAAACTGAGCGACATGAAGGAACATAGAAACCTTGGGGAATATATAACCAGATCTTTAAAAAAAAAAAAACAGCTGGACAGGTAATTATGCGATCAATTAAATATACAGGACCATTTCCTTTATTAGCCACGGTGCAGATACAAGGGTTAGATGATTATACTAGAATTGTAGATATCATGGATAGAATACCTACCAAGGACAATTCTGATCATATTACAGAAATGATGTAATTGCACTGGAGCTGGTCCAGACATTTGTAACTACGAATTATGTTTGAATATGCTGGCATTATTGTTTTGGAACAGAAAGGTGAAGGGAAAATTTGAGGTGTATAAGATTGAATATAAATAGAATACGGAAGGAAGGAACAATTTCTCATAGCCGAAGGATCAAAAACTAGGAAATAAATATTTAAAATACATAAATGGTTGAAGAGCTGGAGGGGGAATGGGGAAACCAGAGGGTGGTAAAGATATGGAATTCACTGCCTGAAGCCTTCATCAAATTTTAAAACGTACTTGGAATTGTATGAGAAAATGCACGACCTACTGACCTAATACTATAAAGTGGAATTGCACGGAATATTCTTTTTGTCTAGTACGAAGGCTGAATGGCCTCTTTGTGTCAGAAATCTTGTGCAAGTCGCAAGTCCCTTCTGAAAAGGTGTACCAGGCTAGTTTAATATGCTCCAGCTATTATGTTGAAACATAAATAGGATTGCAACGGGCATATGACAGAGCAAGTCTCAATCAGGAGGGGGATTCCTCGCCCTCGTCTGACCTGATTCTCTCAACCCCTTCGGCCTTTCAAAGTCTCCTCATGACGTTTGGAGGCAAATTGGGAAAATCATTCCATGGATTAGTCAAACAACAAGTCACCAACATAAAATGAAAGATTACAAAGTGACTAACTTTTCTGTCCCAGTCCCTGGCTACATCCTTCCCCACCCAGACATGACACACCAGAGGGCAGCAAGGTGGTACACAGTAGATGGCGGCTATGGACGTCTTCATCATTGACGCCAGACTCCAAGGTCTCAGAGAATCAGGTCAGACAAGGGCGAGGAAACCCCCTCCTGATTTACATCTACTGATATCCCACTGAATGAAGATTTGTTCTCTTATAACCATATAACAATTACAGCACGGAAACAGGCCCTCTCGGCCCTTCCAGTCCGTGCCGACCATTTGTTTTCCCCTAGTCCCATCTACCTGCACTCAGACCATACACCTCCATTCCCTTCACGTCCATATACATATCCACTTTACTCTTAAATGTTAAAATCGATCCTGCCTCCACCACTTCTGCTGGAAGCTCATTCCACACAGCCACCTCCCTCTGAGTAAAGAAGTTCCACCTCACATTACCCCGAAACCTCTGTCCCTTAATTCTCATGTCATGCCCTCTTGTTTGAATCTTCCCTACCCTCAATGGGAAAAACGTATCCACGTCAACTGTGTCTATCCCTTTCATCATTTTAACCTCAATCAAGTCCCCCCTTAACCTTCTGCGCTCCAAAGAATAAAGACCTAACTTGTTCAACCTTTCTCTGTAACATAGTTGCTGGAACCCTGGCAACATTCTAGTAAATCTCCTCTGTACTCTCTCTATTTTGTTGACATCCTTCCTATAACTAGGCGACCAAAATTGTACACCATACTCCAGAATTGGTCTTACCAATGCCTTGTACAATTTTAACATTACTTCCCTACTCCTATATTCAATGCTCTGATTTATAAAGGCCAGCACACCAAAGGCTTTCTTAACCACCCTATCTACATGCGATTCCACCTTCAGGGAACTATGCACAGTTATTCCTAGATCCCTCTGTTCCACAGCATTCCTCAATTCCCTACCATTTACCATGTACGTCCTATTTTGATTTGTCCTGCCAAGATGTAGCACTTCACACTTATCAGCATTAAACTCCATCTGCCATCTTTCAGCCCACTTTTCCAAATGGCCCAAATCTCTCTGTAGACTGTGAAAATCTACTTCATTATCCACAACACCACCTATCTTAGTATCATCTTCATACTTACTTATCCAATTTTCCACCCCCCCATCATCCAGATCATTGATGTACATGACAAACCGGCTTCCAACCTGACAACCAGCCATCCACCATTACTCTCTGACATCTCCCATTCAGCCACTGTTGAATCCATCTTGCTACTCCGCCATTAACACCCAAAGATTGAACCTTCTTAACCAACCTTCCATGGGGAACCTTGTCAAAGGCCTTACTGAAATCCATATAGACAACATCCACTGCTTTACCCTCATCAATTTCCCTAGTTACTGCTTCAAAAATTCAAGAAGGTTTGTCAAACATGACCTTCCAGGCACAAATCCATGTTGACTGTTCCTGATCAGACCCTGTTTATCCAGAATGCTTATATATATTATCTCTAAGTATCCTTTCCATTAATTTGCCCACCACTGACGTCAAACTAATAGGTCTATAATTGCTAGGTTTATTCTTTGAACCCTTTTTAAACAATGGAACAACATGCGCAGTACGCCAATCCTCCGGCACTATTCCCGTTTCTAATGACATTTGAAATATTTCTGTCATAGCTCCTGCTATTTATACACTAACTTCCCTCAATGTCCTAGGGAATATCCTGTCAGGACCTGGAGACTTATCCACTTTTATATTTTTCAAAAGTGTCAGTACTTCCTCCTCTTTGAATCTCATAGTTTCCATAACTACACAAGAAACACTTGAAACCATACAAAAGGACATAATGTTCTCCGAGGAAGGGACTTCAACATTTATCGCTATCAAGCAAACTAGCCAAAGCCCTTCACCCTAGCTGCCTGCAGTAGAAGGCAAGTGAGCCAATACCTGGAATAAATCTATTTAAGCGATTCACGGAGCTATATGTCCATTACAACAATGATAGGGGTGACCACCATATAAAACCCTGCCTTCGCACAGGGGCACCCTCCATTAAATTATATGGCACATCCACTATATTAATAAACAAGATACTCAAAATATCTAGCAGCTTAGAACTGGACATCCACGAGACACTCTCGATAATAAACAGCAAAAAAATGTACAGCATTACAATGGGTAATCTCATAGCTCTGCATATCTCTCACTAACATTACTGTCAAGCCAGGGGATCAACCCTGATTCACTGAGTTGAGAAGGGAATTCTAGGATCGGTAGCAGGCATTTGCACAGCTTAAACTATCAAGCTGGTGAAGTTGTAACTCAAATCTACATGCATTCTACACACTAAAAAAGCCAAGCACAAAAGATAACTTCAAATCAAAGCTCTGCCCGGTCACATCTAATCATGAATAGTAGCAGACTTTTTAAATAGGAAGAGAAGGCTATAAGAAGCGAGAGCCCTGCATGTGCAAGCTAAATTCTCAACTGTTGCACACATGCTCAGTCAGAGGCGCGAGTGGATGATCTACCTCGGTGTTGCTGAAGAACACCCCAATGATAGAAGTCAGTCTTCAGCTAATTCAATTCACCTTACTTGTTGCCACAAAATGGTGACAGGGATGAAGAAAGCGAAGGTTATAAAACCAGACAACATCCCAGCTGTATTACTGAAGACCAATGCTGCAAAACTAGCTGCCTCGCACTACAGTAGTTACAACATTAGCATGGGAGGACCGTTCAGTGGTCTGGTAACAGTGGGTGGGGGGGGGTCTATTCCTGGACCAGGGGCTGCATGCTTTCCAGCTGCTGTATCTACTGATTGATGGGAGATGAGCGAAGAGGGAATGACCAGGGTGAAAACAATCCTTGAATATGTTGGCTCCTTACCCGAGACAGTTTGAAGTATAGATAGAGTTGATGGGGAGAGGGTTGGGATGCGGAAAAGGATGGTGTGCGCGAGATGGACTGAGGTACATCTACAATTCTGTGCAATTTCCTGTCTTCTTGGGGAGATTGCTGCCAAGGCAAGCTGTACTACATCCAGATGATACTTTGTACTGTCCACTGTGGTCATTTGAGACAACATCCTTAATTTTCTCAGAAAATATAGGCTTTAATGTGCTTTCTTGGTTATAGCTTCAACATGGTTGGTTCAGGACAGATTGCTGGTAATTATTGCACCAAGGTACTTGAAACTCTGATCATCTTCAATTCGTCATCATTGATGCTGACTAGGAAGTGTATACACCTTCCTTCTGGAAGTATATAACTAGCTCCTTCATCCAAACATTATCGAATACAAAGCAGTCCACCAAACCATTCATTTTCTCTGCCACTGGTACGCAATGGCTCCAGTGCGCTTCATCTTCAAAATGCACTGCTGATACTGGACTACTCCAATATAATCTCCCAAACCTGCAATCTCTGCCACTGAGGAGGATAAATGCAGCAGGTACAGGAGAACACCATCGTCTGCAGGCTCCCCTTTAAATTGAGCACCATCCCAACTTGTAAATATATCATTGTCCCTGCATAGTCACTGGGTCTATACGCTGGAGATCCCTAGCCAACAGCATTGCATAGAAAGTCTGCAGCAGGTCAAGGCAGCTATTCACCACTTTCTTCGGGGCAATTAGGAATGAGCAATACATGCTGATCTTGCTAGCATCTACAATGTGTACTGCAATTACTTGCCTAGACTACTGACAGCAACTTCCAAACCCATGATTTCTTTCACAACAATGCAAGAGTAGCAGGCCTATGGAACCACTTTTACCCACAGATTCCTGTCCACACTGTATGCCATCCTGCCTTGGAAAATAAAAGCATTCCTTAGAACTCATACCAACAACACTTTGAGCATCTTCACTAGAAAGACTTAAAATCAACTTCCAAAAAGCAATTAAGAATGAACTGTTGATATCCTTGTCAAAAACAAGGATTGGAAGCAAAATCGAGAGTACATACAGAATTTTAGGCTGTACAGCACATATCTATAAGATTGAGATTGTGCAGAGTATAAACCCAGCTATACCTAACAAAATTTGTGTTGCATTATGAGAAAGATGCTCAAGTATCATGGATAATGCAGCAAAAAACTATATGGATGACTAGAAATTGGCACAAACCATGAAGAAGGGTCTCAGAAACTAATCAGATGGATAAGATAAATGCCACCACTTTTAACATGGTCACAGAAGTACCCAAAACATTAATTTGATTTCACAACCCAAGGTCCAATGCTTTACTATAATCTATGTTCTCTGAACACCATCATTAGCACTCCAAAATAGCTACAAAACAATGGGCAAGAACTAGCTAACAGGAGGGTGGGAGAGGTAGGAAGTGGCAAATGAGAAAATCTTGACATCCAAACCCAATCTAATCCATCCACAGAAAGGCATTTACCAACAATAGGTGGCAAAGATTCCAAGTTGTTATGAATATGCTATCTATTGTTTATGTTTCTAGTCTATATAATAACATTCTACAAATAAAACCTTTGTTACAAAATTCTTTGTTTTTCTCAGCAGTTTCACAAACCTATTCAGCATGCCATCCTATATCTTTGACCCACATAAATGGTCAAATCAGATCCATGCAAATCAATGCTAGACTGTGATTTTTGTTAACCAGTACTGCCCGATTCACTCATTTTGTTTCGAACAAAAATGGGTGAATCAGGCCTTCTGCTCCTTGGCCTGCACTTCAGCAACCTTTAATTCTTGGCTATGTCGATAATCCACCTCAAAAATCTACCTTCAAACATCAAAACACTCAAAAACTTATAAAACGTTTCTTGAATTTATGATTTTTCTATATCAAAAGGAGAAGCTGGAATATGCTGGTGTCAGACTTCATCCAAGCAGCCATCATCTGGTGCCTCAGCTTGCAGCCATCAGTAAGCCATTTGATCCTCGTGGACTTCATTAACGAGACTGATCCTGGCAGACAGAAAATCAATCAAGCCATCAGGCTGATCTTCCCTTAGTTCAGTGTTGAGACCAACAAGGGTGCCATTAACAACGAAATTATATAATGTGCAGAATTAATGTACTTTTCCGTTTTGTGATTACAGTATTTAAAATGCTCACCAAGGACAAATTCTCCTCGAGGTTCTAAGATTGCTAATATATCAAATTTAAAATCATATGTACAAATTGTAGACATCATCTATTAATATTTCAATCCTGATATGAAAATATATGGATGAACCTCCTACATTCTAGTTTACTGGCCGCCACCAATAACTCACTTCTCACATGATTATATTCTGGAAATACAAAACATGTTGCTCTGAAAGGTGTGCCCGATTCTGCTGTTTTGGAAGCAACCACTGAACACTGGGTGGGGTAACATGACTGTCAAGGAAAGTATGAATTTTGAGATGTATGATGTTAAAGCATGGCAGACATGGAGTCATATTTATTAAGTCAGCTATTAAATAATGCCCCTTCCAAAATTTGGTAGTCGGGGACTGTGCAAATGTGAGGAAATCTAATGCACCAGTGCATACAGTAAACCATCTCACAGAATCTCAATCCAAATACTTAAATGAACTCGCACATTTCCAGATACCTTTCCAATAGGAGATCACTTTTTGGAGCTCCTGCAACGGCAACTTCTCCCGCCGGAATCGCAGGGTTAAAACGACCTGGAGCGGGGCCTTACATCGCCCAGCGCGGCTTTAACAGCCGCGGGACTTGCCATTGCCAGCCGGGGACTTTAACATCAGAAGAACAGGGGAGAGACAAGACTTTGCCTTCCATCACAGTGAGGAGGTGTTTGGAGATTCACTGTGATGGATGTTTATGTAAATTGCGTTCATTGTGTGTCTTGGGTTTTTTTCTCGTTCGTATGACTGCAGAAACGTAATTTTGTTTGAACTTAAGTTCAAATGACAATAAACGGTATTCTGATTCTGAATACCAAAGCAGAAGTAACCTATACTTCTTCTCCCCGCTGGCTGTAAGCCTGGGGCCACCCTGCTCAGGGTCGGTGTCCCGTCAGTCCAGGGTCAGCCCGGACATCTCCGGCCACCCCCGGACAGGGATGGGACACTCATGAGGGGACAGAAATGGTCCAGTAGCAATTCAACAGTGCTTGCAGCGCCGGAGACCCAGGTTCGATCCTGACGACGGATGAAATGCAGGTCTGTATACATGCAGCAGCACAGCTGCTGAGAATGTTTATCGCGAGTGTCCTTTGACAAATCCCATGAATTTTTAAATACCGAACTCGCTTATAGCTGCAGTGGTTTGTGGCAATATCGGATGCAAGTCAATAAGGGCTGATGATAAGCAAGCAGAGTTTGGGAGGATATATTGATTATCTTTTTTTACTTTGATCAGAATATTTAACGTATATTATGAATTGTTTTCACAGTTGATAACCATTAAATAAATCAAGTATTTGAATTAAACAGAAAGCATTACATATATGCACTGACAATAATGAACACCTGGTGGGTTTAACTCCAAATGCTTAAGGCAATTAGTCAAAAGGTCATTAACTATCATGTTGCTAGTGAAAAATCAACTAAATATTGCAAATGCAAAAACTGTGCAGAGATTTGAGCGTTTTCCATTTAACCATGCTCTTGTCAAACCACCAACACCCCAGTTATTTGTTCTCTGGCACATGAACAGTCCAAATCATCAATTACTCTCCAGTCGACATCTCTGCCACATCCCCCCCCCCCCCCCCCCCCCCCCTCCCCTCCCAGGCACAGTCGAGATCAAAAACCTCTTGTGCCAAGGGAATAGATGGAAATGACATGTCTCACCATCCCAAAGGCGCAGTCTGTTGGAACAGCAGTATTTTGCCTCCCTTTTATTATTTATTCATTATATCCTCCTAAAGATAATAAGATACATTTATTCATCAGAAGCTCTGTGAATGGATTAATATTGCTCTGATTGAAATTAAAGGTATTGCCATTTTCAAATGCACGTTTAGCCTAGTTCTAAACGTGCATTAGAAAATTCTGCTTCTTAAATGTTTCTCAAAATTATATTAAGGCGCTTATACATGTATTTTACATAATTCATAAAAATCTTCACACTGGGAATTTAAAGATTACCTCATTAGGTCGAACTGACATCATTAAATTTTCACAGGCCAGGAAGTCAAAGCCTTTCTTGGCAATCACATTTCAAATATAGTGCCTTTCAGTAAGTTAACAAGGTTTTCAGGAACTTTTGTACGTTTAACAACACACAAAAACCAAATATTTAGAAATAATACACCATTAAATCATGCAGAACAAATTCTGAAAATGAAAGGCAAAGTTTCAGAAATTTGTAACTTTTAGATCCTGTTCACATGTTAAAAGGGTAAAAGGGCAAGATTCAGGACTTGGTCCGTGCCAATTTATTCCTTTTGAACTACTAATACATTAACTACATTTGTAGTTTATATCCCAAACAGGAAGCGAAAGCGGGCTGTTTAAAGCTAATTACCTCCCTATTTATATTTATGCGTTTCCTTCTCCCTTTTACAATCTTTCCTCCGACACTGTCTGCCCCAAACCAACCATTTCAACACTAAAAAGTAGGCAAGTGACCTGTTCCTCGGCCATTGTTGCTGTGGCATTCAAGTTGCCTACCGGTAGTCATGGCAAGTTCGACATGCATTCAGAAGAAAGCACCTAACCGCAGCCTAGAAATTATGTACTTAAAATTGCTAATATGCAAAACCCACTGGGCATTATTAAAACACCGTCAAATTAATTCGTACTGTAAGCCACAAATCATGCTACCTTTTGTTTCCAACATAGTAACATAAAATCCACATTAAAAAAAAAATCTTCACTCCAGATTCTGTAGAAAGTTGTGATCCTGTGTAGACAGTTAATTCACGTGCAAAGATCCTAATTCCTTCCAGACCAAAACAAATGTTCTGATTAGAGGCAAGCATTTCTACAGGTTGATCAGCAAGTTTCTAACAATGCAATTATTGCAAACAATAATCCAACTCCTTTCTATTTGGAAGAGATTTCAACAAATAAACGACGAAGGAGAACAGTGCCACAATGAAAGCTGTTTCAAAAGCTTTGCTCTCTGCATATTTTTAATCTCTCGTTCCAGAAACAGTGGAGTCACGGCGGTAAATGTTCGACCAATTGTTTACCCAAAAGTGCACTGACCGTGTAATTCAAAATGATCTCCCCACCGCACTCAGAAATGTGGCTCAGCAATCGAACTTTATTCAACGGGGTTAGGCGCCAGGGGACAAGAGAAAGGGGGAACAGCAAAGTGGGTCTCATAAACCTCGGGCTAGAATGTGGAATAGAGTGGATTTTTTTTTTTCGGAGTGGGGAAAGAGGGGGTTATAAAAACAATTTCGGATCCGAAATAGGATAAGCCACGACTTTTTAAATAAAAACTGCGTTTTAAAACGAGGGAAATATCGAAACATCGCCTCGCCACCCCGTGCGACGCTGCACTTGCATTTCTGGCAACAAGTAGAGAGAGGAAAAACAAAACGACACTCAAACTCAAAGAGACCGACCGACCGACCACGCAGCAACTTACCAGAGCAGCACGGAGGAAATGTGAAGCTATTTCTGCAGCTCCCGTGTTGCAACAAGTCCAGGACCCGCCTCGGGCCGGGCTGTGCTGAGCCGGGCTGAGCTGAGCCGGGCTGAGCTGGGCTGGGCTGAGCCGGGCTGGGCTGAGCCGGGCTGGGCTGAGCTGAGCCGGTGGGGCTGGTATCAGCGACAGACACTCTGCAGCCTGGGCAAGACCAAAAGCAAAAGCAAACGCCCCGCACCGATTGCAGCCCGTGCTGCCTTGTGTATTTATCTGCAACCGTTCAATATTTAACCATTTGTAATTTTTGCTGTTGCCCTTTACGCGAGGTGTATCAAAAGACCAGGGCGAGCCTGGTAGCGAAGAAGGGATAAAGTTTCAGCTATTTGAGACTTGTCACAGCTGCAGCTACCACGATGGCTGATCATTTTGGTCTTCCCACCTCCCCTCCCCCTTTTGCTTTTGACGCAATTGTAGAAAGGGTGCTTTACTCTGTATTTTTCTTTACCGTGCAATTTTGATTTGCAAAATAAAATGATCTTAAAATGGAAATGACCATGCAACAATATTAGTTCAAATCAATCGCCTTGGAAACATTGGAATTTATTTTTGGTTTTATTCTTCCTTAAAAGTTAGAAACCCTTGTTTGTTTTATTTTCACTCCTTTTTGGATTACGTTGTATTCTGGTGCATATGATAATAAACTAATGTGAAGTTAAATCTTTAGCAATTTTAAAATGTCTTGTAGTTTCTCCAACTGCCACGAGGAGAGAATTGTAAACGTGCAATTGCAGCCATGCAGAGAAAAAATGCAAGAGTGGGTTTACTTTGATTGACTATGGGCCTGTCCCACTTAAGCGAATTTTCAGGCGACTGCCGACGTTGTAGCAGTTTGCTGGAAAACCAGCGACTGAAACAGCTTCCTTCACCAGCCAGGAAGTGACAGGAAGGTTGGCGCTGTAATTAAGACGGTGAAAGCAGTGTACAGGAAGGGTCACTTCATTCCCAAAAGAGGGGGGAGAAGGGGTGGGGAGGAGTGGAGACAGCTCGGCGGACATTAACATTACCAGTCTGTTATCCTTCGTTCTGAAAATGACTGTTTACGTTTTTTTTCCCAATGAGCCAATGAAATTCACCGGTCAGCACCGGCGTCAACCTACGAGAACCTACGACCTCCTGCCGACCCACTACAGCACGAGTATTCTCGCTACTCTCCATGGCGGCTTCATTCTGGTCGCCGCTAATGCCGAGAATGCGGGAATTACTCACGACCATGAAACGACTCCCTGGCAACCACCCACGAACATTTGGCAACCATGTGAATGAATTAATAAGTTTATTGGCCAAGTATTCACATACAAGGAATTTGCCTTGGTGCTCCACCCGCAAGTGACAACATGACAAACAGTGATAGTTAGGAATGACACATAAAACATTAATAATAAAACATTATTGTTAAACATGTGAATTAAATAAAAAAACAGAGCAAAAGGAGGCTACAGATTTCTGGTTATTGAGTGGAGCTACCACTCGTGGAAAAAAGCTGTTTATATGTCTGGCTGTGGCATGTCCGGAATCGCCTTCCAGAGGGAAATGATTCAAAGAGTTTGTGGCCAGGGTGAGAGCGCTCGCTTCTTGGCCCTTGCAGTGTACAGTTTGTCAATGGAGGGAAGGCTGCAGCCAATAACCTGCTCGGCTGATCGGACGATTCGCTGCAGCCTCCGGATGTCGTGCTTGGTGGCTGAGCCAAACCAGACCATGATGGAGAAGGTGAGGACAGACTCTACGATGGCCGTATAGAAGTGGACCATCATTGCCTGTGGCAGATTGTGCTTCCTCAGCTGCCACAGGAAGTACAGCCTCTGTTGTGCCTTTTTGACTGTGGAGTCGATGGTAGCCCCCCACTTAAGGTCCTTGGAGGTTCCCAGGAACTTAAAAGACTCCACAGATGTGACAGTGGTGTTGTTGATGGTGAGTGGGGTGAGGGGAGGGGGAGCTCTCCTAAAGTCTACAATCAATTCCACTGTCTTATGAGCATTGAGCTACTGATTGTTGCGATGGCACCAGGATGCCAGCTGTGTCACTTCCCGTCTGTAGGCAGATTCCTCCCCATCCGGGATCAGTCCAATCAGGGTTGTGTCACCCACAAACTTGAGAAGCTTCACAGAGGAGTCAGTGGAGGTGCAGTCATTGATGTAGAGACAGTAGAGGAGAGGGGAGTTACGCAGCCTAACGGTGCTCCTATGCTGAGGGTTTGCGGGTCCGAGATGTGCTTTCCCAGCCTCACCTGCTGCTTCCTGTCTGTCAGGAAGCTGGTGATCCACTGACTGAGGGGTTCAGGCACAGTCAACTCGGAATGTTTGGCGTGTAGTAGCTCTGGCACAATGGTGTTGAATGCAGAGCTAAATCAACAAACAAAATCCTCGCACTGGTCCCCTGGCAGTCAAGGTGCTAGAGGATGAAGTGCAGGCCCAGGTTGACTGCGTCATCCACAGATCTATTGGCCCGATATGCAAACTGCAGAGGGTCCAGCAGGGGGTTTGTGATATTTTTCAGCTTGGCCAGCAGAATCCTTTCAAGGGTCTTCATGACTACAGAGGTCAGTGCGACAGGCCTGTGGTCATTAAGACCAGTAATCCTTGCCTTTTTGGGTAAAATAACAATAGTGGAGACTTTGAAGCAGGCAGGGACAGTACGGGTTTGCAGGGACTGGTTAAAAATGTCTGTGTAGACCGATGCCAGTTGTTCGGCACAGAGCTTGAGGGTAGAGGGGGAAACATTATCCGGTCCTGGAGACTTCCTGCTTTTTTATCTTCTGAACAGCCTCTCCATCTCCTCTATTTTTACTGTTGATGATGTTGTGCAGCACGAAGGGGATGGGTAATTGGGTGTGAAGTGGTGATTGGAGAGGGGTGGGTGGGAAAGGTCCAGTCTTTTCAGACTGGTGTATTCTTTAAGTATGTGTGAAGTGGTGAATGGGGAGCAGTGGGTGTGGAAGGGTCCAGTCTTTGCAGACTGAGGTCAGGCTGTGAGTGGGTGTGAAGTGTTGGTTGGGGTGGGAAAGGGTCCAGTCTTTTCAGACTGGAGTCTTGCTTTAAGTAGGTGTGAAGTGGTGAATGGGGAGGAGTGGGATTAGAAGGGTCCATTCTTTGCAGACTGGGATGTGGCTGTGTTTGTTGGGGAGGGGATACAAGGGTTATGTTTCTGCTTGTCAAACCTGCAGTAGACATAAAAACACAGAAAATAGGTGCAGGAGCAGGCCATTCGGCCCTTCGAGCCTGCACCGCCATTCAATATGATCATGGCTGATCATCCAACTCAGTATCCCGTACCTGCCTTCTCTCCATACCCCCTGATCCCTTTAGCCACAAGGGCCACATCTAACTCCCTCTTAAATATGGCCAATGAACTGGCCTCAACTACCTTTCGTGGCAGAGAATTCCACAGATTCACCACTCTCTGTGTGAAAAATGATTTTCTCATCTCGGTCCTAAAAGACTTCCCCCTTATCCTTAAACTGTGACCCCTTGTTCTGGACTTCCCCAACATCAGGAACAATCTTCCTGCATCTAGCCTGTCCAACCCCTTAAGAATTTTGTAAGTCTCTATAAGATCCCCCCTCAATAAGATCCCTCCTCTATAAGATCCCCCCTCAGTAGAACTCATTCAGGTTGTTGGTCAGCTGACGATTGTCCAAAGAGCGGGGGGCTTTCCTCTTGTAGCTGGTGATTTCTTGCAAGCCCTTCCAAACTGAAGAAGAGTCACTAGCTGAGAACTTGCTCCTCAACTTTCCAGAGTACCTTTCCTTGGCAGCTCTGATTCCTCTTCTCAGCTTGTACTTGGCCTGCCTGTAGACGTCTGCATCCCCACTCCTGTAGGCCTCCTCTTTAGACTGTTGGAGCTGTCTGCGTTCTGTAGTAAACCAGGGCTTGTCGTTCTTGAACCAGGTCCGGGTCCTAGTTGGAATGCAACAGTCCTCGCAAAAGCTGATATATGATGATACAGTGTTTGTATACTCATCAAGGCTTGTGGTTGCTTCCCAGAACACATTCCAATCCGTGCAGTCAAAGCAGGATTGTAGGTTCTCAATGCCCTCGCTTGACCACCTTTTCGTTGTTCTGACCACAGGCTTAGCAGCTTTTAGTTTCTGCCTGTAGGTCTGAATAAGGTGAACTAAATGATGATCAGAGAGACCCAGACCCGCCCGGGGAACAGAGCGATATGCGTTCTTGATTGACATGTAACGGTGGTCAAGTGTTCTCTCCCCTCTGGTGGGGCAGGTAATCTGGAGTCTGAAGTCTGGCGACCTCATAGTCTCCTGAAGTCGCCTAAAAAATTGCCTAAGTGGGACAGGCCCATAAGGTTATTATGCTAATGCAGTGTCAGGTTGAAAACAGTAGCTGGCATTAGCAGTTTCTTTTTAATATTATATATCACTAGACCAAGTGCAGATCCGTTGGGTCTGCTCCCCCAACACACCCGTCCCCGACCCGTAGCCCCCTCGGGAGGAGTGGTCCTCCAACTCAACCCGTTGCCGAAGGTTGGATTCAAGCACTCCTCAGCGAGGATCATAGCTTGTGAGTCTCCCCCAGCACTGGAGTTGAAAAATAAAATCCCAATAGCACCTCCCCAATTGCAATACCAATTGACCCTCCCCCTCCTGTCCTGCCAGGAGCTATGATGGCAACATAGAAACACAGAAAATAGGTGCAGGAGTAGGCCATTCGGCCCTTCGAGCCTGCACCGCCATTCAATATGATCATGGCTGATCATCCAACTCAGTATCCCGTACCTGCCTTCTCTCCATACCCCCTGATCCCTTTAGCCACAAGGGCCACATCTAATTCCCTCTTAAATATAGCCAACAAACTGGCCTCAACTACTTTCAGTGGCAGAGAATTCCCCAGATTCACCACTCTGTGTGAAACATTTTTTTCTCCTCTCAGTCCTAAAAGACTTCCCCCTTATCCTTAAACTATGACCCCTTGTTCTGGACTTCCCTAACATCGGGAACAATCTTCCTGCATCTAGCCTGTCCAACTCCTTAAGAATTTTGTAAGTTTCTATAAGATCCCCCCTCAATCTTCTAAATTCTAGCGAGTGCAAGCCAAGTCTATCCAGTCTTTCTTCATATGAAAGTCCTGCCACCCCAAGAATCAGTCTGGTGAACCTTCTCTGCACTCCCTGTATGGCAAGAATGTCTTTCCGCAGATTAGGAGACCAAAACTGTACACAATACTCCAGGTGTGGTCTCACCAAGACCCTGTACAACTGCAGTAGAATCTACCTGCTCCTATACTCAAATCTTTTTGCTATGAAAGCTAACATACCATTTGCTTTCTTCACAGCCTGCTGCACCTGCATGCCTACTTTCAATGACTGGTGTACCATGACACCCAGGTCTCGTTGCATCTCCCCTTTTCCGAATCGGCCACCATTCAGATAATAGTCTACTTTCCTGTTCTTGCCACCAAAGTGGATAACCGCACATTTATCCACATTATACTGCATCTGCCATGCATGCATTTGCCCCCTCACCCAACCTATCCAAGTCACCTTGCAGCCTCCTAGCATCCTCCTCACAGCTAACACTGCCCCACGGCTTCGTGTCATCCACAAACTTGGAGATGTTGCATTCAATTCCCTCATCCAAATCATTAATATATATTGTAAATAGCTGGGGTCCCAGCAGTGAGCCTTGCGGTACCCCACTAGTCACTGCCTGCCATTCTGAAAAGGACCCGTTTATTCCTACTCTTTGCTTCCTGTCTGCCAGACAGTTCTCTATCCACATCAATACAGACCCCCAATACTGTGTGCTTTAAGTTTGTGTACTAATCTCTTACGTGGGACCTTGTCGAAAGCCTTCTGAAAGTCCAGATATAACACATCCACTGGTTCTCCCTTATCCACTCTACTAGTTACATCCTCGAAAAATTCTATAAGATTTGTCAGACATGATTTACCTTTCATAAATCTATGCTGACTTTGTCCAATGATTTCACCACTTTCCAAATGTGCTGCTATCCCATCTTTAATAACGGACTCTAGCATTTTCCCCACTACCGATGTTAGACTAACTGGTCTGTAATTCCCCGTTTTGCCAGTGAGCTGAAAAGTTCAGAGTGTTCCTGCCAGTGTTCCTGTCTTGCAACTTTGTATCGAGGTGTGTTGGAAGCTGTGAGGATCCTGCCTTCTCCCCATAACCCTTCACATTCTCACTAATCAGGAATCTGTCAATCTCTGCTTTAAAAATACCCAATGAGTTGACCTCCACATCCATCTGTGGCAATTAATTCACAGATTCACCGCCCTCTGACTAAAGAAATTCCTCCTCATCTCCTTTCTATTTCTCCTCATATCCTTTTATTCTGAGGCCATGCCCTCTGGTCCAAGACTCTTCCGCTAATGGAAACATCCACTCCACAGCCACTCTATCCAGTCCTTTCATTATTCAGTAAGTTTCAATGAGGTTTTCCCCTCATCCTTATAAACTCCAGTGAGTACAGACCCAGTGCCGTCAAACGCTCATCACACATTAACCCAATCATCCCGTACCACCTGAATGCGTATTCTGCATCATGCATTTGTGTTTGGGTTGTGATTAGTCCGGATAACAATGGTTCGGTAAGGAATAGAAAAAAAACTGTGTTCCCAATCTTGGATCCAATTTCGGTAAGGTTTTTATTTTGTGCCTGGGCAAACCGCTCCTCTCAGTCCTCTAAATGGGAAATATTTCAAATACAAAGGGGCACCCCAAGAGTAAAGCCAGTTCCTAAATAAGAAAATAAAATGATGGAAATCCTTCAGGAATTCTGGCAGCGTCTATAGAGATGAGAAAACAGGACTCAAGAAGCAAAGTTAACTTTTCAGGTTGATGACTAAACTTCAGAACTGAAATAAACTGAAATCTGTGGAATTCTCTGCCACAGAAGGTAGTTGAGGCCAGTTCATTGGCCATATTTAAGAGGGAGTTGGATGTGGCCCCTGTGGCTGAAGGGATCAGAGGGTATGGAGAGAAGGCAGGTACAGGATACTGAGTTGGATGATCAGCCATGATCATATTGAATGGCGGTGCAGGCTCGAAGGGCCGAATGGCCTGCTCCTGCACCTAATTTCTATGTTTCTATGTTTCTAAAAGTTGGACATTTATGTATTGCGTAATGACATAGAAGGAGGACATCAAGTCTATGGCAGCATATCAATCAATTTTCCTCTGCTCCCATTTGCTAATCGTCCGATCAGTCACCAACACGAGGGGTAATTTACTTCAGTCGATTAACATAACAACTGGTACATCTGTGTCGTGGGAGAAAGGCATGCGGTCTCAGGGAGAACCAGCCACTCCACACGTAAAGCACTGGAGTCAGCGTTAAACCTGGGTCACTTGAACTGTGAGGGAGATGCACAACCTGCACCATCAGTGTAGTTGGAGCAAAAACACTATAGAAGCTTGACATTTGAAACCAAAATACTGGAAGTTCTCAGCAAGTCAAGGGACATCCATGAGGAGCAAAGCAATCAACATTTCATCTTAGGGATGCTTCATCACAACTGGAAAAATGAATAAACAAGTGTGTTTTAAATTGCGACGTGAAGGAGAATGGNGGGACAAAGTAAAGAAACAAAAGATGGTTTAATGAGGGGAAATGGGAATTGCATTACCGTTGCTGTTCGGAAAGTCAGGACCAGATATTGTTGTACTCTGGAAAGGTTTCTTTGTTGAAATATTTGCTGTATCAGGAGGAAAATTTACATCAAAGTGGTTTTCATCTACCTGAGACGTTGCCTCATCAAAGATCCCCAACATCTGGGCCATGGCCTCTTTTCGCTCCTATCAATGAGCGGCAGATCTGAACCCTGAATTTCCACAGGGTTCAGGAACGGTTACTTTCATACAACTATAAGATTCTCCAACTGATTTGCACAACCCTAATCGTACATCAGCAACGGTCCACCTCGTCCACTACCATGAACTTGTTTTCAAATTGTGTATTCTTTGCGTAACCTATTTCTTTTCACTATCTTGTCAAATTATGAGTAATGTATGTATAATTTATGAATCATTTCTGTTTTTGTTTGTTGTCCCAGTCTTTATGTGTGTGACACTGCTGCAAGTAAGATTTTCATTGTACCTATACGTGCATATGACAATAAACTAATAAACTCGACTTAAACTTTAAGCGTGGAAAATACCAAAATACAAGAATGAATTAGAGGCATTTGTTTCTAACAGTGTTTTCAGGGTCAAACACATCAAACCTAAAATTTTAAGACTATTCAAAACATTTGAAGAATTGCCAAAGAAGTTTGCAATGTTTTTCCTATTATCCTAAACATTGAATGTCAATGATAAGGTTATTTTCCAGTGAGACTCTGTGATATGCCAAGAATATCACATTTTAATTGTTTAGGAAGGAACTGCAGATGATGGTTTACACTGAAGATAGACATAAAATGCTAGAGTAATTCAGCGGGACAGGCAGCATCTCTGGCTCGAAGGAATGCTGCCTGTCATAGTTCTTGCATTTATTAGTAACAAAAATAGGAAATCTTCTGGATTTCATCGAATGTCTGCAATAATTTGTAAAAGGTTCCAAAGACTTGACCATGAATTGAAAGATCACAGACATTAAAACTCAGATAATCGCAACCCAATTATTCAGAAATCCCTGCGTTTCTAATTCACGGTGATGATTCCTAAACTGTCTTTGAACTCACTGAATCCTCAGTTCCTGGAACTCTGCAATCGACACTCCCTTTAAACTCACCAGGGCTCAGTTTCCTGCACTCTCTTTAAACTTACTGGAGTTTTTGTAAAGTTCATTGTGCTACTGTGTAACTACAAAGAAAAGTGAATCAGAAGTGTTTTGGGTGGGGAGGGAAAGTGGGGAAGGTGGGAGTAGCATTCAATAGTGCAGAAGATCTGCTGGTCTGGCACCGTGCAGTGAATTAGCAGTGAATTAAACACTGAATTAATAGAGTTTTGCTGTCTGCACATGCTTCAGTCGAGACCAGGAATGCTTTGCCACCACATTTAATTGGTTTACTGAGGAGATGGGGGTTTTTGATATCACAGACACGTGTTATACGGAAAGGGGTGCAACTCACTGCGTCCTTATTTTCCATAAGGGATAGGGAGACAAACTTCTTGTGGATAACAAAGGACATAGAAACCTCTATGTCGGCTGACAATGATACTAATGACCCGGTCCCGCTTAGGAAACCTGAACGGAAACCTCTGGAGACCTTGCGCCCCACCCAAGGTTTCCGTGATGTTCCCGGAGGTTCCGGTCACTCTCCCTAATCGTCGAAAGCAGTTTCCGCGTAGTCGATGCTTCTTCTATGTTCCTGCGATTATTTCATTTTTTTAAAACAGCCTTGACTAAAAATAGGTTGCCGTTTGGTCGAAGCCAGTGGAGTGGGGTTGCTATTTACTTACAGGAAGTCGAAGGCAACCTCCTTCGCTGACCGGCCATTTTGATTGGCTCATTGGAGTTTTCAGCAAAGATCCTGTCAGATCTTTGGTTTTCAGGACCTAGTAGATCCGCCGGAAGTTAAAATGCCCGCTAACTTTATTAAACCTCTTAAAACTATCTCCACTCCTTCTCCCCCACCCCCCCCCGTTCCCTCCCCCCCTCCCCATTCACTCTCCTTCTCCCCCCTCCTCTCTCTCCTTCTCTCTCCCATTTCTCTGTCCTTCTCTCCCCTTCTCTCCCTCCCGCGCTCTCTAAGTGACTTACCGTGCTCCTTCCGCTTACCGTGGCAGCCGTTTACCTTCCTCTTCATCGTGCAGACAGCGCTCCGCCTCGCGATGTGTGTGTGTGTGTGTGTGTGTGTGTGTGTGTGTGTGTGGTCAGTAGCAAAGATCGTATCGGATCTTTGATCATTAGATGCAGCTCACGCATCGGTCGAGGCTTTCCAGGCAAGTGACCAAAATTTCTGGTGACTCATGGAGAGTGACCGGAACCTCTGGGAACCTCACAGAAACCTTGGGTGGGGCGCAAGGTCTCCAGAGGTTTCCGTTCAGGTTTCCTTAGTGGGACAGGGGCTTAGGTCAGCAATATCGCTCCCTACATGGGTATTACAACTTCCGAGTAAGTTTCAGCTTGTCTAAACAGGCAGGGTTCGCTTCTGATTTACTGCAAACCTCGCAGAGAGGAGACTGACTATATTTGGATTTTTCTCACCATCTGCAACAGCTGGTGGGCAGAAACCGCCTTTGAAACAGCATGCAGCAGTGTTGTCAGACATGTTCCGGCTGCGAACAGACACACGTTCCTGACCCATGGCATTCCTGAGCCTGGCTCCAGCCCCACACTGGCCTATCTACTGCTTTCGTCTCCGGCCACAAACCCACCCATGTGTGTGAGCCCCAGTATCCCAGCTGCAAAGCTGCCCACGCTCCTGAGTCGTGATGTCTCCCATGTGCCCTTTAACCCCATGGGACTTCTGTCTCCTGCAACATACACTGTTACTGCAATTTAAATAACTAAACCTTTGATGTTCCACTTTGCAATCTAATTCACTAATTCAAATTTAAATCACTTGCATGAATCAAGTAACTAACAATTATGTCTGGATCTCAGAAAAGAAAGATTTCATAGCACCTGTCGCTTTATCTCCCCCTCCTATTCCGAATCCAACCTCTCTGTCCTGGGCCTCCTCCATGACCAGAGTGAGCTGAACCTCTTATTTCGCTTGGGTAGTTTACACCCCAGTGGTATGAACATTGACCTCCAAATTTAGGTAGTCCCTGCTTTCTCCATCTTTCCCCTCCCCAGCTCTCCCACAGCCCACTGTCTCCACCTCTTCCTTTCTTCTTTCCACCCCCCCCCCCCCCCCGCCCCCCCCACTCCCACATCAGTCTGAAGTAGGGTCAGGACCCGAAACGTGGCCTATTTCCTTTGCTGCATAGATGCTGCCTCACCCGCTGAGTTTCTCCAGCATTTTTGTGCACCATAGCATTCTACATGTTAAATAATGATTTTTAAATGCCTGAATACCATCCGCTCGTCTTTAGCATGTAGCAAAGATTGGTTGATAGGAATAGAGCTAGTCTCTATGTTCAGGACTCAGTCTCAAAGCACGCCCATCCTGCCCCACCCCATTTGCTTATGACATTCCATTCTCAGGGCATTAGAATCCAAACTCTGGTCCTAATCTCTGGACTCCTCCATCTCCAAATCTCCAATCTCCAATCAATGCCCCCAGCCCCTGCCCCCACCTAAACAGGGATCCCCAGGTCTGGGTGAGTGAGGTCCGGAACTGCAGGCGAGTCAGAGTGAGGGCTTGCTGGTGCCAGCGTATGGCAGAGTGTAGAAGGCAGGGCACGGAACTGTGGGTCTGAAGAAGGGTACCAACCCAAACATTACCGATCCATGTTCTCCAGGGATGCTGTCTGACGCTGTGTCCAGTCTCTTCACTCTCCAAGCATTCTTCCCCATCACAACCAGTCTGAAGAAGGGTACCGACCCAAAAGTCACCTATCCATGTTCTCCAGAGATGTTGCATGATCCGCTGTTTACTCCAGCATTTTGTGTCCTTCTTTGTAATGGCTGTCAGTTGGAGACAGATGGCCACTGTCCAGTGAAAGGAATGAGAAGGCATCTGAGAGCTGACATTCGCCTTCTGCAAGGCAGAGGTCAACACAACCATAGCAGCAGTACCCGTGTGAGCAGGTGTGATGATGATGTCTGCATTGATCTCCAGTGAGTAGAGTCCTGCAAATACAGAAGAGTCTAGGTTAGAAAGGGTGAGGGCCATGGAAAAATTCAGATGGCCAATGCCACATCAGTGGTGAACAAATCTGGAAAGAGTAGAGAGGCCAAATGCGGGGGACCAAGTCGATCACTTTTTCTGGAGAAGAAGAACGGAAACAGAGGCAAAGGCAGCAGAAGGTGATCTCAAGGCCACATTGCATTCAGAATTCCTTAAGAGGAGGACATGGAGGATAAAGTTGAAGTCTCTGCTGATGGCAAATTGTTTGAAACCAGAGAGAGTAAGATTGGATGGGACAAGGGGCGGGACAGGAGAAAGAGAAGGAATTAGGGTAAAGTGGGGAAGGGTCTGGAAGAACATTATAATTTAAGAGCGATGAAGTTTGTGATTTTTGATGTCTGAAAAAAACAAAGAAAAGATTTTGGTTGAAACTGAATGACAAAGGCCAAAAGTGGAACTGCAGTCCAAGGCATCTCTGAGATAGAAATAATTGGTGCTGTTGTACAGGGAAGTCAGGATCATGAACATGCCAATGCATGGCAATGTGCAGCTCAGTACACAACAAGAGCAGTGATCAGTGAAACATTGGAGAGCTTGAATGTACGTATGATCTGAACTGGGAAAGGCGAAAGTTCATTTGGAATCCATGTGGAATAAAATGTAGCTGGAGGGATGTGCAAGGGAAGAGCTGTGGAAGTGAGTTTCTTCATCAAAGAAGGGAAACAGAAACAATTGATGGTGAGCAAGATAAAATAATCATACGGAAATCCATTAGAGTGAGGAGCAAAATTTAATCAAGTTGGCCGTTCCTGGAAGAGAAGAGAATTGAATGATAATTGGAGCAAAAAACTGTAGATGCTGGGCATCGAGAACAAAAAAAAACAAAAAGTGCTGTAAGTGCCCATCAAGTCAAGCAGCAGCTATTGAGATGGGAACAGACAGTGTTTCAGGTCAGGGATCGGAACTAGAAAAAACAAGGAAACAAGTGTATGTTTCAGTTGCAGAGAGACCACCTTTGAAGCAGAATACAGCAGACTTGTCAGAACCTGGCTCAGCTGCTAACCGACCCAAGTTCCTGACCTGTGATGTTCCTGACCCTGGCTCCAGCAACACACACCTGGCCTATGATATGGCTCCATCACTAGTCATGTGTATGGTTTAAGATGGAGCCAGAGTTGATGGTGCTAAGTGCTAAATGGAAACAGTGACCATTATTGGGAATATCCATTTAACTATTCACCTTATCACAGAATTTCCCTTTGTTTTCCCTAAGTTCCATAACCATGCATCAGTACTGAGGAGAGAAAGAGCTCTATGACTCTATGGTTGCCAAGCTCATGGAGCTGGCAGCTTACAACCCACCCGAGTGAAGAGGGTCTCGACCCTAAAGGGCCTGTCCCACTAATGCAACTTTTCAGCGACTGTCTTCGACCTTCAAGCTCAAGGGCACACGCCTGAAAACCCTCGAGCTGGATCGATCGTCAGCGATGAAACCGCGAGCTGGATCGACCGTCTGCGCGCACACACACACACACACACAAATACATCGCAAAGGCGGGGGCCAGGGAAAGCGGGGGAACGCTGTCTGAAATTCACACCCGCAATAAACAGGAAGGTAAAAGACGGCTGGCACAGTTATGGTAAGTCCTTTAGAGAGCGCGGAGAGGTGGGGGGCGAGTGGGGGGGAGAGAGGGGGAGAGAGAAGGGGAGAGAAGGGGAGAGAAGCAGGGGGAGAAGGAGAGGAGACACTTTTAAGAAGCCAGACAACTTTTAATAAAGTTTAGCGGGCATTTAACATGACCGGTCGGTTTACTTACCTTGTTTTTCTCAATGAGCTTTACCTTCGACTACCATCGATTTTTTCCATGGCGGCCTTTTTTTACTCACGGGCATTTTTCATCATGTTGAAAAAAACCCAACTGATGCCTTGAGAACGTGGGGACTACTCTCAAGCATGAAGGAGAGTTACAAAGACCTCCTATGACCTCCTAGCGCCTTGTGTCGACCATGCTGCGAGTATGAGTCGAAGGGAAACTATTCTAAACTCGCAAATTAGGTCGCCGCAATGGGACAGGCCCTTAAACATCACCCATTCCTTCTCCTCAGAGATGCTGCCTGTCCAGCTGAGTTACTTCAACTTTTTGTGTCTATCTTCAATTTAAACCAGCATCTGCAGTTCCTTCCTACACATTTCCTGTACTCAATACCATGGCTGATGAAAGCAAACATGCCAAATGACTTCTTCACCAATCTATCTTCTTGTATCACTATTTCATACAACTGTACACTTGCACCCACTTGTTGGTCACTCTGTTCTGCAACACCACTCAGGGCCCTACCATAAACTGTATATATCAGATCCTGATTTGCCATACCAAAATGCAACAGCTCGCATTTATCTGAATTAAGTTCCATCTTGCAATCCTCGGCTCATTTGGCCAGTTGATCAAGATCCAGTTGTAATCTTAAATAGTAAGATTAAACGAGAACTTACCAGTTTGAAGTTTGATCTTTATTTTATGAGGAGTTATGATGAGCGATTACGTGAAGAAGGCTGTCGGCCCACATGCGCGTCAACCTTCAAAGCAGCGATGTGAAATCACGGAATAACAGTTGTTGAACTGACTACATAGTAAGATACAAGAAACT
Source organism: Okamejei kenojei (assembly GCA_035221665.1). Lineage (NCBI taxonomy): Eukaryota > Metazoa > Chordata > Chondrichthyes > Rajiformes > Rajidae > Okamejei > Okamejei kenojei. The sequence goes on along the minus strand of CM069133.1, from coordinate 106,941,407 downwards.
AGAAATACCAGCTGATCTTTTATGAGGGTTGGGAGCGGTGGGCACGTAATCGCTCATCGTAACTCCTCATAAAATAAAGATCAAACTTCAAACTGGAAAGTTCTCGTTTAATCTTACTATTTTACTTCGGAGTCACATGAGTGACTACGTGAAGACTTTGAAGCTCTGTGATTTCATGCCATGGACGCAAGTCCAAGCCACACACTCTATTGGTTGACCAAGGATGAGAGATAAATACAACCAGACATGACAATTTTTAAAAACATGCTGATGCTTTTAATGGGCAAATTATAATAACAGTAGATCCTCTAATCCAGGGAAACTACATAACAGAACTTAAAGTGGTGTCGGCAAAAGCCTCTGGTCTGGCGACAGGTTTATGATGGAACGTCTGAAATGTGCGTTCTCTAGACCATCCTGCAGTCCCTAGGATCTGGTCTAGCGGGATGTCCATAGTCCTCACTGCTGACGTGGATGCAGCCCTGGTGGAGTGAGATTTAAAATAATCAATATTTACTCCTGCATATGTCAGTACCTGTTTCAGCCACCTCGAAATGGTCTGAACTGAGACCTTTTTGTGAGGTTTCTTAAAACTAACAAATACTGCCAGTTCCAACCCCCTGAGGCTCTTAGTGAACTTGATATATAGCTGGAGGTGTGTTACCACACATAGCCGGAGGTCCAAGGGGTAAGCCGCAAAATGAAGCTTTAGGCCGGATGTACCTGGTCTGCTTTGTTTGACTAGGTCATACACGTGAAACGTGATACTATTGGCAGACATGGCCATCCTATCCAGTCGAAGTTTGTGTAACGACTGTGCCCGTTGACCTCATACCAGCACCATTAGCATCACTACTTTGTACGTGAGTTGGACCAGGGACAGGGATGTTGCCGGTGCCCACTGGCGGAGCAGAGTTAACACTGTGGCTACATCCCATATTTCCGTATATCTGGGCCTGGGAGGGTTCATGTTGAAGATGACCTTCATGAGCCTGGACACTAGAGGGTGAGACCCAACAGGGTGGTGTCCAGATCCCTGCCACAAATATGCAGATAGTACACTTCTGGCACAATTGATAGCACTATAATTCAGCTTCTCATCAAGGAATAGACTTGAGAGAAACTCTAACACATCGGTTATCTGTGCTGAGTCATACGATATATTGGCTTGTGAACAGTACACTTCCCACTTCCTAATGTAGGAGATGTATTGTTTCTTCGTACTGTCTCTCCAGCCTGCAGCGAGTACATCCATCGTGCGATCAGACAATCCGAGCCCCAGGAAAGATCTTCTCAGACTCTATGTGAACCAATAAATTAATTTGGTCATGGAGAGGATGTTTTCCTCCCCCCCTTTGATCAGGGCCGTCTGCAGATGCTGCCTTGGGAAAGGCCATAAAGGCTGATCATCCCCAGTGAGATATGCGAATCACGGTTATGTAGGCCAACTGATATAACCAGGAGCCTGTGGCAGAGTCCAGCTTGATCTTCAGCAAACATAGACTTATGAGGCAGTGTGGGGTAAATGCATAAAGCACATCCTTCCCCACTGTAGCGGGAATACATCCACCGCCATTGCCTATTGGCCTTGTTCTCATGCAACACACTTTGGTGACTGGTGATTGTCTGCATGCAGACAAATTGAAATCCGGTGTTCCATATTGGTCGATAAAGTCATAAAACATGATATGATTACACCTGTTCTGTGTCCGCCACCAAGTGCCAACTGAGTTAGCCATTTATCACAGGATACAGGCTTGATTCCACCCATGTGATTAACGCATGCCACCGCTGTGGTGTTGTGATTTTAAAGTTGAATATGCAGATGATGCATATTCCCTCAATAAGCCTTAACCCATTGAGTGCACCCATCAATTCCGAGTGGTTAGTACTTTGACCATAGACGAACTGATGACTCATGCGTATTTCATCTGTCACCACAACAGTCGTAATACCCCTGGGGAATGCCAAATGAGGAACGTCCACCATGTAACTCAAAATGGCTTCTGTTGGTAAATGCATAGGTCTATGCCAGGACCTGTAATGGGTATTTCGATATCTGCTCTACAGGCAATTTCGCAGAATAGCCTATATGGACAGTCGATACTGCACAACAGTTTAGGTTGTCAAGAATGGTTTGATTATTCATTACTGAATCTGGCTTGAATACCGAAACTCTCAATGCATAAATGGACCTTGTGTATGCCGTGAGGGTGGAAACTGAGCCAGACTAGAATTTTAATTTGGAATTGACGTAGTTGTGCAGTATAAACGTATCTGATGTTAATTCACAAACCAACGTAAATTCTCCCCAACCAGTGAGTGATGTATACCCTGCATATTCTAAAAAGAACCAGATCCACCTACCTTCATGGTTACTGGTGGCTTTGGGGGTGTAGAGCTGCTGGAGTGTGGGAGGTGCGCATTTTGGAGGCGGGCCGGCCTTGGCCATGCCCTAAAAAAGACTGTTGTCCATAATGTTCGGCCTTCACACTGGTACCAGCTTCGAGAAACCGATTGCTGCTGGTAGAGGCGTAGGGGTGTTGCCGCCGGAAGGCCGAAGCTCTGCTTGTTGACGGAGCCTGGATTAACACCACGGCTTTCGCCTCGTTATCCAGATCTTTGACCTGTTTGGGTAGATCTTCTCCAAACAGGTAGATTGGTGGCTGCACATTAGCTTTACACAACCCTGCAAACTTCGGATTCAGGGTGGAACGGATGGCATTCTTGCGATAACAATTGATCTCAAAGTGCGCATTGCATAATAATGCCAGCGCATCTTGTTGGCCATCCGACAAAAGGACTCCGTCCACTGATCTGGCGAAGGCTGTGATGCCTGAAGCCAGCAGGCTCAGAATTTTCTGGAGTTTTACCTCCTGGTTCCTGATGCCTCCCCTGATGTGGTTCCATATTGAGCTGTTTACAGCCCGCACACTTAAAGACGCCCAGTTGCTAGGCGTGTGGTGTGGGCTAGTAGTTTATGTTGGCTGCCAATTCTGCCACGAGCGGCTCCCCAATTTGCGATGACATTGCAAATTTTGACGCTATGGCGGGTATGTCTGCTTCTCGCAGCCCGTGCATCATAGTATGTTCCTCAGACACACTGCCGAACTGTGAACCAGCCCAAAACTGGCTTTGGATGCTCCCCTCCTCAGAGAGGGAGACACCATGCAGCCTTGAACGAGGTGCTGCCGTGGGCTCTCTCGGAGACTCGCGCTGGTATGACTCCGATCCGAGGAGTGTGTCATGGTGGAGCATCCTCTCTATGAGTTGCTCCATGCGGGACAGGCGTCCAGCGACGCTATCCGTAGTGGGAGGTGCACCCTCCTGGCCTGACTTATCCTAGTCTGTAGGCCTCACAGACATTTGCTTGGCTTTTCCCTTTTTTGAGGTAGCCACGGTGCTCTGCAGAGTCACCAGAGTCACTGGAGTCGCTGGAATTATCATCAGCGACTTTGGTGGTGAAGTTGACGGCCGCCCGCTACCTGCGGTCTCGCGGTCTTCTGTTGTGGGTCTCCCCGCGGACCGTCACCCCTTAACTTTCTTGTCCATTTCTCGTTCAAAGCTTGAAGCGATTCTGCAAACAAGGTTTGAACGAACATACGACCTCAGATTAAGTCCAAAAACTTACCTGCGGGTCTTTTAAACTTACAGCTGGAGGAGCGACGAGCCTACCAGCCATGCAGTCGACATAATTGACGCGCATGCAGGCTTATGGCCTTCTTCACTTAGTCACTCACCTGACTCTGAAGTAAAATAACCTTCTTCACTGTCAACTGTACCGCCACCTTTAGTGACATCCACACACTTACTAACCCATGCCACCTATATTAACACCCAAATCATAAATATAAATAACAAATAAAAATGAACTTTTCACTGATCCCTGTGGCACACCACACATGTCAGGTTTCTGAAGAAGCAACCCTCTTTCACCACCCTCTGTCTCCTACCTGTAAGCCAATCTTGTGCCCAATTGGTTAACTCACCCTCAATCCCATGTGATCTAACCTTCAAGACCAACCAGCATATAGAACTTGGTCAAAGGTCTTGCTAAAGTCCATGTGGAAAGCATCTACCGCACTACCATCATCCATCTTCTTGGACACTGCTTCAAAAAGGTTAAACATATCCATGGTACATGATTTCCCCACACAGACATTTTGAATATCCCTAATAAATCACTGCTTTTCCAAATGCATGTAGATCCTGTCCTCAGAATCCCCTCCAATAACTTACCCATGACTGATGTTAGGCTCAATGGCCATTGATGATACAATTTTCTCTGCCAGGGGCAGGCAATTTCTTCCCTAGTTTCCCATACATTCTAAGATACACTTGATTACGTCCCAGGGATTTATCTACCTTAATGCACTTTAAGACCTCCAGCACCTGCATGTGCACTCTCTTGAAGACATCACAATAAATTTCACCAAATTTCCTTGTTCCATGTATTTCTCCATGTATTTAACACCTCCCCCATCTCCTATGGCTCCCCAAGACTACCCCACTGATCTTTAAGGGCCCCTATTCTCTGCTTAGTTACAGTTTTGCCCTTAATATACTTGTAGAATCTCTTTGAATTCTCCTTTACCTCATCTCTCTACCTCAGATTTAAAAGCCTTCTATTTATAGGGTATTCCTTAACCTGCAAAATGCATCCTCTAATTAACATTTGAAAGTTCCATCAACATTAGCCTTGCCAAAGTTTTGGACTTCAACATTTGAACCAGTTTTTAAGCCTTTTTCATAACTATTTTAAAACTAATAGAAAAACAGTCTGTATCAGTTTGTGGGTAATTTGTACTTTGGTCACAAATTAAAAATATATTGGTATTATAGTTCATGTGCAGTTCATATAGAACACTGTATAGAGGAAACCAGCATCCAGCCAGTCAAAATAAAGTCTGCAGTGAGGTGTAGACTAATATTAAATGGTCTTCATTTTGCACATTGACAGAGGAAGTATTCTCATGTGGAACTTTCCAACAGATATACTTTAGTACCATTTTATTTTAGAATTTTTTTTTTTTTTTAGAAATTAGGTGCAGGAGCAGGCCATTTGGCCATTCGAGCCTGCACCACCATTCAATATGATCATGGCTGATCATCCAACTCAGTATCCTGTACCTGCCTTCTCTCCATACCCCCTGATCCCTTCAGCCACAAGGGCCACATCCAACTCCCTCTTAAATATGGCCAACGAACTGGCCTCAACTACCTTCTGTGGCAGAGAATTCCACAGATTCACCACTCTCTGTGTGAAAAACGATTTTCTCATCTCAGTCCTAAAAGACTTCCCCCTTATCCTTAAACTGTGACCCCTTGTCCTGGACTTCCCCAACATCGGGAACAATCTTCCTGACATTTGAACATTTGAACAACATTTTGAAATTAAACATGATTACACCAAAATATATTTATAGATGCAGTCCTTGTAACTTCTTAGATATGTTTGAATTACGAGATCAAAAATATCAAATCATTACAAGAAAGGTGCTATATTTATCACAGCAGAAACATTTATCTAAGTGTTAAAAGTACCTACATCAATGTGAAGAATGCTCTTAGGAATGCTATTGCTGTGACATATCACTGACATCTACATATCATTTACGCGACATCATGGCGTGCATTACGTGCGCATGGCGTGGCGCGCAAATGACGCCCAAGTGGGACAGGCCCTTAAATATTTTATTGTAAAGTCAGAACATCAGTGTGTTTTGGATACAGTGTGGAATTTTGGAATTCAATATCTCATTGCATTGAGAACTAAATTTTTAAGATTTAATTAATTAAAAATGAAACCAAGCAGCTATCCTGCATCTGTACACTGTATAATGTATCATGTATAGCATAACATTTCTGCTGACTGGACAGCACGCAACCAAAATAATCAATGTATTTTATTTGCACAATTGCAATACGAACAAAGTGCTAAATGACCAATCAGAACAGTGTCCATTTGATTCATTGTGAACGCAATGTATCAATTCAATTCAATGAACTTTATTTTTCCGTTAGGAACTTTGGTTTCTGCAGCCATACAACAAAAATAAACAATTTTACAAGACACACAACCAACTCAATTCACACAGACATCCATCACAGTGAATCCCCTCCTCACTGTGATGGAAGGCAAAGTCTTGTCTCTCCCCTGCTCTCCATCCTCTCCCGATGTTTTAGCCCCCGGCGGGCGATGGCAAGTCCCGCGGCCGTTAAGGCCACGCTGGCGATGTAAGGCCCTGCTCCGGGTCTTAATGTTGGAGCCCCCGGCGGGCGATGGCAAGTCCCGCGGCCGTTAAAGCCATGCTGGGCGATGTCAGGCCCCGCTCCAGGTCGTTTTCAGCCCCACATCTTAGGCGGGAGAAGCTACCGCAGCGGGAGCTCCGAAAAGCGGTCTCCCACCAGGGACCCGCGAGCTCCCGATGTCACCATCCACAGGCCTGCAGCTGGAGCCTCCAAAGCCCCGAAGTCCGGCCGCAGCCACGCGCCACAATGCTCCCCACGCTCCGAGGCTGGCCAGCCCAACGATGGTAAATCCGCAGGCTCCGCGACTGGAGCCCCCAGGTCGTTCCGGCTGGAGGCTGCTCCACGGTGCTAGGCCCCAACGACAACGGAGACCCGACAGGGAAAAGGTCAGGTCTCCCGTGCAGGTGAGAGATTTAAAAGTTCCCCCGCCCCCCCACATATACACAATTAAAAACAATATAAAAACCACAGCAAACTACACATCGAATAGGACAAAACATTTTTAAAAAAAGGTCAGACAGCCTGCTGCGAAGCACCGCCCACAATGAATACATTGTCCATACATCGACCCAAAACATCACCCATTCCTTCTCTCCAGAGAAGCTACCTGTTCCGCTGAGTTACTCCAGCATTTTGTGTCTATCTTTGGTTTAAACCAGCAGCTGCAGTTCCTTGGTGGACACAAAATGCTGCAGTAACTCAGCGGGACAGGCAGCATCTCTGGAGAGAAGGAATGGGTGACGTTTTTGGATCTAGACCCTACTTCAGACTGATCTGTCCGCTTCTCCGCAGTTCCTCCATACACATTGTCCATATCTTCGTTTTCTAGTTTGTTCGGCATGGATATTGTGGGCTGAAGGGCCAGTTCCTGTGCGGTATAGTTGTATGTTCACCTTTTAGACGAGAAGGATCTTAACAACTTTGTTTGCAGGTTTGCAGACTCAGAATGATAAGCATACTAAGCCACATTCAGGAACAGTTTTAGCATCGTAAGCTACTTCAGCCCTGAGTTTATTTGCCTGACGTAAGAATGCTCTGCCAGGCCGAGGGAATGAATCCAAATTTGAACAACAATTGTTAAGTCACTACAGGCGACCTTAAACTAGCCACTGTAAGCAGCTTCGCCACCCTCTCTGATGTAGCACCACTAGACATTTAGAGATCTATTACTAGCAGATAAGAGAGGAAGTGGCAGACAGAGGACATCATACATCCAATGTCCAGTCACACCATGGTAGCAAAACCTATAATGAAGTTCAGGAATTTCCTCATGATAACAGTCAGTCAATACTAAACCAGTGACCACCCTAGAGGAGATATAGCAAGTTTGACTTGGGGAGCTTTGGTAACACAATAGCACAGTTAGTCGAACTGTGGGACTGCCTCTGGAAATTCTACGTGCTCTCCATGACTCATGGATTTTCTCCAGGTGCACCTGTTTTCTCCTGCATCCCTAAAACATGCGTGTCAGTAGGTTAATTGGTCACTACCAATTGCCCCAAATTGCCTCTTTCTCCTGAATGAAATTTTGTTCCCCTGCAGTCATACATATAATTTTTTTTTAAATGACAGAAACACACAATAAACACAAATTTAACATCCACCACAGTGAGTTCACCAAACACCTCCTCACTGTGATGGAAGGCAAAGTCTTAAAGTCCTTGTCTCTTCCCTCTTTGTTCTCCCTCTGCCCCGAGGCGATCCCGGCTTCAGATGTTGTGACCCCACCGGGTGATGGTAAGTAAGTCAGTCCCGCGGTTCAACCAAGCTCCGGGAATGGGCCGGTTCAAACGCCACGGCCCGGGGCGGTCGAAGCTGCCGCCCTCCAAACCAGCGGACGAAGCTGTTGTTGCGGGAGCTCGGAAAAACAGGTCACCAACCTGTGACCTGCGAGCTCCTGATGATGTCGCCCACTGGGCTCGCGGCCGAGTTCACCGGGCCCGCGGTCGGGCCGGAGCCGAGTAGGGGTCGCCGCTGCCGCCGCTAACCGTCACAGCTCCGGGGCCGAGTCGGGTCCCTTGCTGCTGCTGCCGTGGGAACAGCTGGCTGTTGCAGTCCATGTCGTTTGTCATCCTCCCAAAGGCACACAAATCGTAATACTCATGTGCCCACAATGCTGAGAATATAACAGACCAGAATATAACAAACAGCGTGCAAACAGGCCCTTTGTCCCAACTTGCGTACGCAGACCAATATGCCCCATCCTCAGTAGTCCCACCTGCCCGCGTTCGGCTCACATCCCTCCAAACCTATCATATCCATGCACCTGTCTAAATGCTTCTTAAACAATGCAAAAGCAGTGATAGTTGACATTTCAAAATCTGCACTATTGTCTTTAAGTAGAAAGTCAGCCTGTACTGTGGATATAGAGAATCTGAAGCAATATTAGAAATTGATAATGTGGCAAAACCAGCTAAGTCCTCTTTATTAATAAACCAGTCTTCATCAATGATATGGCAGTGGGGAGAGTCAACAGCTTCAATTCCTGTAGGTCCATATCTCTTAAGATCTGACCTTGGTGCAGCACAAGAAAAGCTCATCAATGCCTCTACTTGCTTAAAAGATTGAGAAAATTTGACATGATGCCAAATACTCTGTTGATCCTCGACAGGTGTATGGTAGCAATCATACTGACAGGTTGCATTACAGACTGGTTCATCAACTCAAGTGTTGCCTGGTCCACCACAGGTACTAACCTCCCCTTCTTTGAAGGGGTCTACAGGAAGTACTGTGTCAAAAGGCAGCTTCCATCATCAATGACCCACACCACTCTGGCCCTGTTCTTATCTCATTACTACTATCGGGAAGTAGGTTCTGTGACCTATAGGTTCAAGAACAACTTCTTCCAGCAACCATCATGCTCTTGAACACTGCACGACACTAATCAATATCTCAGCAACTACGATCTACTATGGACTTAATTTTGTTTGCATTATGGACTTTGGTTTTGCACTATTACGATCTAGTTACCTAATATTACTGATTATTAATTTATGGTATTGTTGATTATTGTATATTTATTTGTGTGTTGTTGTGTTAATAGTCCTGAAAGCTGCAGCAAGTAAGAATTGAATTGTTCTGTTGCTGGTACATATGACAATTAAACACATGACATGATGAATTTATCAATTAGATGGCCTAATCAACAATTAATCACCACAGTAATAATGACTTCATCCTCTTAACCATTGACTATTTGGGAGCATACAGTACACGCGCAACAAAGTTTATTTTATTTATTTAGTTTTATTTCTCAGCTCCACCTATATAACCTCACTGGGTGAACCATCAGTAATATCATCTCAGAATACTGCCGTGATATTTTCCTTCTTCAATAAAGTCTCTTCTACCCCGACCTCTATCTTGCCTGTAGCATCTGCACCTTGGAACATTAAGCTGCAATTCCTGTCCCACTCTTCAATGTTCCAATTTCACGTGCAGTACCTATCCATGCCTTGAGTTTATCCGCCTTGCCCATCAGGCCTTTCGCATTAATATAAGTGCAATTCAGCCCAACAGTCTCTCCTTGCTCCCTGCCATGCAAAGCTTATCCTGTCCACTGAACTTTCAAGTTCACATTTATTGTCACATGCACCAATTAAGATACAGTGATATTTGAATTACAATACATGATAGAGTTTAACATAAACACTCCATCACAGTGGAATCAGCATTCCTCTCTGTGATGGAGGGCAATAAAGTTCAATTAATCTTCCTCCATTTGTTCACCCGTGGTCGGGGCCTTGAACCCTCCGCAGTCGCCGCTACTGACGGCCCGATGTACAAGCCCGCTCGCTGGGATGATCGAAACTCCGACGTTGGGATGGATCAGAACACACTCTTGGAGTTCCCAAATCGACCGCTTCTTACCGGAGACCGCGACTTCACGATGTTAAAAGACCACGGGCCAGCGATCGGAGCACTTCTTCTGGCGATCCCCGACAAGGGATCCCAGGCTCCGCGATGGTAAGTCCGTGCCACGCCCGCGGCTAGAAACTCCGAAGTCCGTTGCAGTCAGCAGGCGCTCGCGGTCAGAGCTCCAACACTGGTGACTCTCGGCTAAAGATCCCAGGTACCGCGATAGTAAGTTCACGTCGTGCCTGCCGCTGAAGCTCTGGGACGGTCTCCGGTCCGGAGAGGCCGCACCAAACCAGTTGTTAGGCCGTAAGGGGGGGGCAAAAATGCGACAAGGAGAATAGTCTCATCTCCGTCGAGGTAAGTGACTGAAAACGGTTTCCCCCTATTCCCCCCCCCACCCCCCACCCCCCACATCAGACATACTAAGAAACATTAAAACATACATTTAGATGCACTAAAAATAACAAAAAGTTGTAAGGACAGACGGGCTGCTGACGAGGCTGCCACTCGCGGCGCCACCGATGACGATGGTTCGTTCATCACCTTCCATACCGACCTCTCTAGACTCTCAACTACCTCAGTCCTGCAATGGACCACCCCCCACCCCCCACCCTGCCAATCTAGTTTAAACCTACCCTGGTGGGTTTAAATGGTACAGACAACACACAGGGATTGGTGGACAAATTTGCTCATCTACTTTAACAGCGCCAGTAACCGAATGTTGAGGGTGCCCTCTGGTGTTTAATATGTTGATGGGCGAAAATTAAAACATGGTAATGAATCATGAGCAAACGATTCAGCAGACCCACTGTCAATGAACTATTCATTCCATGTTACTGCATTTACTTTAATGTCCAATAAACAGTTTTATCTAGTTGAAAATCCCAAGAACATTCAACTCTCTTTGGCTTTTCTTTCCAACAGGCCATATACGATTTCCGCTTTGATACGGGGTCAAGGTAAGGGATTTCACGTCGTGGCCCTGTTTCCACCAATCTTTTCACCACCACACACAAGAAGCGCAAAAGCGCAGGACAGGCATCATTGTGCAGATGCCGTGAAGTGTGTTCCGCTCCGGCTGAACAACTTCTAATCTTGTACGTGGACTCGATAAGAAAAAGAAGCTTTGTCATGATTTCTCCCATCGTCATTAATTGAGTTGAATAACTGTACAGAATTGAAGCCTGGGATAGATTACCCATGATCATATTGAATGGCCAGCTTGAGTAGCTACTCCTGCACCTATTTTTGTGTTAGTGCTTGACAACTTTGCATTAAGATTTGAATAAGGTGAGAAGTGCTGCTCCACCCTCTAACCTCATTTGCACACTCTATCCATATATGTAAACGCATAACTGCAGCTGTAAGTCAAGATTCAAGATTCAATTCAATTTAATTGTCACATGTACCAATTAAGGTACAGTGAAACTTGAATTACAATCAAGGCAAGTCAAGAGTCAAGGGTACACAAAAAGCTGGAGAAACTCAGCGGGTGCAGCAGCATCTAAGGAGCGAAGGAGATAGGCGACATTTCGGGTCGAGACCCTTCTTCAGACTGGTCAGGGATCAGGGAAACGAGAGATATAGACGGTGATGTGGAGAGATAAGGAACAATGAGTGAAAGATATGCAAAAAAGTATCGGTGATAAAGGGAACAAGCTGTTTGTGGTGTGAAAATGAGAAGCTGGTGCGACTGGGGTGGGGGAGGGAGATAGAGATAGAGGGAATGCCAGGGCCCGAGGGCTGAGGGAGAGGTGGGAAGGGGAGGAGAGTCAAGAGTGTTTTATTGTCATATGTCCCAGATAGAACAATTAAATTCTTGCTGCAACACAACAGAATACATAAAGGGGAAAAAAAGTTCAGTGTGTATAAATAGACATACTCACATACTCAATAAACAAACAATTATAGTGCAATAATAATAATAAGTCTATTGTAGTTCAGAGCTGCCGTGTTTAATATCCTGATGGCTGAAGGGAAGTAGCTGTTCCTGAACCTGGATGTTACAGTTTTCAGGCTCCTGTACCTTCTTCCCGATGGCAATGGTGAAATGAGTGTGTGGACAGGATGGTGTGGGTTTCTGATGATTTTGGCTGCCTTGTTGAGGCAGCGACTTTGATAAATCCCTTTGATGGTGGGGAGGTCAGAGCCAGTGATGGACTGGGCAGTGGTCACAACTTTTTGCAGACTTTTCCGCTCCTGGACATTCAAGTTGCCGAACCAGGCCATGATATAACCAGTCAGTATGTACTGTGCACCTGTAGGAGTTCAAGAGAATCTTCTTTGACATACCGAATCACCGTAATCTTCTCAGGAAGTAGAGGCGCTGATGTGCCTTCTTTATAATTGCATCAGTGTGTTGGGTCCAGGAAAGATTGTCGTAAATATGCACGCCCAGGAATTTGAAGTTTTTGACTCTCCACCATCTCCCATTGATATAAACAGGATTGTGGGTCCTCATCCTTCCACTTCCAAAGTCCACAATCAGTTCCTTGGTTTTACTGATGTTGAGAGCCAGGTTGTTGTGCTGGCACAATTATGGTCAATCGGTCGATCTCATTTCTATACTCTGACTCATCACCATTTGTAATTCGTCCAACAACACTGGTGTCATCGGCGAATTTGATGATGGAGTTCACACTATGTCCAGCTACTTCATGAGTATAGAGCGAGTAGAGCAGGGGGCTGAGCTCACAGCCTTGAGGTGCTCCCGTACTGATTGTTACTGAGGATGAAGTATTTCTGCCAATTCGGACAGACTGTGGTCTGTGGATGAGGAAGTCGAGGGTCCAATTGCAGAGGGATGTGCAGAGACCCAGTTCCATGAGCTTGGTAGCCAGCTTGGTGGGGATGATGGTACTGAACTAAATATTGAACTAAATTGATGGTCGCAACTCGCCTTGGGGTTCGAGTAATTCCCAGGCATGCAGAGTTTATCTGTAAAGCTGCAGCAAATAAGAATGTCATTGTTCTGGTGCATGTGACAATTAAGTACTCTTGACTCTTGAAATGGAGACCTTGGCATTTGAGATATCCATGGTTTTTTTAATAATAAATAAAATCAGAATATATGAGTGGGGAGCAACTCAACTCAATGACCTCGAGATTGGTGTTTGTGGCGATTAAACACCATTGACAATTAAACAGAGGAAAACACCTGCCACCAGTCATGTCCAGGGTCATTGGGATCAGACATTTCAACATTTTCTCTGGTCAGGCAAACATCCATCCACCACTTCTCATTAAACAGGGGGAAAATAAACATTAATAATAGGATATGGTGCTAATTGTTTAGAATATGTCCCTTCACACTCTTTTAAACACCAGCTGACGCTAGCCAAGACTGTCCAATCTTTCCTCAGAAGAATACACCTATTCCAGATATCAGTCTAGTAGGTCAATCAGCTGTGCCAATGCTGCATCTGTTAAAGGGACTGATGAATTGAGTCACATATACTTTCTCAATGTAATTTGGTACATGAGTCTTTTCAAATGCATAAAAAGTCTAAAGGCTTGCATGGAATCAGGTCCAGCACTCATTCAAGCATTCCATTCAAGACCCCAACTACACACTTCTGAAGAACAATTTTCTCACTTACCCCTAGTTTTTTTGTTTGCCAATTAAATTAAATCAATGACTTCTGATTATTGGAGAGCAAGAAACCACAGATGAAACCACAGGGAGTGGCGGCGCTGCCCTGGCAGCAGCGGCTCGCCTGCAGTCCGTCTGCTTTTCTTTTTATTTGTTGTTTTCTTGTCTTGTTTTTAGCGTTAGTTTGAGTTATTATGTAGTGTATGTGTGTGGGAGGGGTGGGAGAAACGTTCTTAGTCTCTTCCTTTTGGGGGGACGCGACTTTTCTTGTCGTATCCCCCGTCTCCGTCTCCGTCTCCGTCTGCGCTGAGGCCTATCGCGGAGCTGGTGGCCTCCAACTTTAACTGCGACCGACCCGAGGCTCCGGAGGTAGAGCCAGCCAGGACTTACCAGCGCGGGGCTGGCCGACTTCGGGGCTGTGGTGGGTTCAGGCGTTCCGGCGGCCCGACTCGGAGCTGTGGCGGCTTTCCGGTGGCGGTGGCGGCGGCAGCGACTTCGGAGGCCCGGCCGCGGGCCCAGTGGACGACATCGTCGGGAGCTCGCAGGTCACAGGTTGGTGACCTGTTTTTCCGGAGCTCCCGCGGCAACAGCTGCGTCCGCTGGACTGGAGGGCGGCAGCTTCGGCAGCTACGACCGCCCCGGGCCACGGAGTTGAACTGGCCCGCTCGCGGAGCGCGGTTCACCCGCGGGACTTATTTACATCACCCGGTGCGGTCACAACATCGGAGGCCCGGGTCGCCTCAGCGCAGAGGAAGAGGAAGAGGGGAAGAGACAAAGACAAGATTTTTGCCTTCCACCACAGTGAGGAGGAGTCTGGTGAACTCACTGTGGTGGATGTTAAATATGTGTTTATTGTGTGTTTTGTTATTTACTATATGTATGACTGCAGGCAACGAAATTTCGTTCAGACCGCAAGGTCTGAATGACAATAAAGTTTTCCAAGGTCCAAGATGTAGGAAATTTGCAGTAAAAATCTGAAAATGCTGGGAATTCGCATGGATCTGATGGAGAGTCATTAACCTGTAATGTAAACTGTTTACCTTTCCACAGATACTGCCTGAATTGTCAGAGTATTTTCAGCATTTTCTGTTCTGGATCCAATCTTGCCCCTTCATAATACTCCCCATCTTAATCTAACAAAGCCCCTCATATTTTTGCATATTTCCATCTCTCGCAATGTTTCTGCTACTGTCAACCAAGTGACTTACAAATGCTTACATTTTATATTGTTTTGACCTCAATGCCCCATATTTAGAATGTGAAGAATTCTATTCAGTTTCTGAATCCACAAGCTTTTATACCTATAATAAAAACAAGAGGATAACCAGGGAGAAGGTGGACTGCTCAAGGTCATGTAGGAATCTGTGCTTGGCGTCTGGGGATGGAGAAGAAATACTAAACGTTGGGGACACCTGAGGCACGGTAAGGTGGATAAATCCCCAGGAATTTTTTGAGGATGTAACTAGGAAAATGGACTTTCAGAAAGCATTTGATAAGGTCCCACATTGGAGATTAGTGGGCATAATTAGAGCACATTGTATTGGGGGTAGGGTGCTGACATGGATAGAAAATTGGTTGGCAGACAGGCAGAGTAGGGATTAACGGGTCCCTTTCAGAATGGCAGGCAGTGACTATGAGGTACCGCAAGGCTCGGTGCTGGGACCGCAGCTATTTACAATATATATTAATGATTTAGATGAAGGGATTAAAAAGTAACATTAGCAAATTTGCAGATGACACTGCAGTGTGAACTGTGAGGAGGATGCTATGAGGGTGCAGGGTGACTTGGACAGGTTGGGTGAGTGGGCAGATGCATGGCAGATGCAGTTTAATGTGGAGAAATGTGAGGTTGTAGCGGCACATGTTTGATGCGCGCCAATATCGAACCTGGCGGTCGGAAGCCGCGAGCACGTGACCCGCCAGGGGTCGGGGTTTTTCGTGCAGTTTTCTATTTCCCACGTCAGTGGTTCGGTGACCACCGTTGTGGCCAGTTGCGTTTGTTCGACTGTGGTACCAGGGAAAGTGTTCGGAATAATTATAATTCGAGAAAACTGGTCATCCGTCTCTCATTCCACTAAAACGTTATTCACTTTGGTGGCAAAAACAGGAAATCAGATTATTATCTAAATGGTGTCAAGTTGGGTAACATAGAAACATAGAAAATAGGTGCAGGAGTAGGCCATTCGGCCCTTCGAGCCTGCACCGCCATTCAATATGATCATGGCTGATCATCCAACTCAGTATCCTGTACCTGCCTTCTCTCCATACCCCCTGATCCCTTTAGCCACAAGGGCCACATCTAACTCCCTCTTAAATATAGCCAATGAACTGGCCTCAACTACCTTCTGTGGCAGATAATTCCAGAGACTCACCACTCTCTGTGTGAAAAATATTTTCCTCATCTCGGTCCTAAAGGAATTCCCCCTTATCCTTAGACTGTGACCCCTTGTTCTGGACCTCCCCAACATCGGGAAAAATCTTCCTGCATCTAGTCTATCCAACCCCTTAAGAATTTTGTAAGTTTCTATAAGATCCCCCCTCAGTCTTCTAAATTCTAGCAAGTGCAAGCAAAGTCTATCCAGTCTTTCCTCATATGAAAGTCCTGACATCCCTGGAATCAGTCTGGTGAACCTTCTCTGTACTCCCTCTATGGCAAGAATGTCTTTTCTCAAATTTGGATACAAAAACTGTACGCAATACTCCAGTGTGGTCTCACCAAAACCCTGTGCAACTGCAGTAGAACCCTCCCTGCTCCTATACTCAAATCCTTTCTCTATGAACGCTAACATACCATTTGCTTTCTTCACTGCCTGCTGCACCTGCATGCCTACTTTCAATGATCGTGTACCATGACACCCAGGTCTCATTGCATCTCCCCTTTTCCTAATTTGCCACCATTAAGATTATAGTCTACCCTCCTGTCTGGTACTTCTCCGTAAAGGGGAAGTACAATGGGATCTGGGGGTCCTTGTTCATCAGTCACTGAAAGTAAGCATGCAAGTACAGCAGGCAGTAAAGAAAGCGAATGTTGGCCTTCATAACAAGAAGAGTTGAGTATAGAGCAAAGAGTTGTACAGAGCCCTAGTGAAACCACACCTGGAGTATTGTGTGCAGTTTTGGTCTCCAAATTTGAGGAAGGACATTCTTCCTATTGAGGGAGTGCAGCATACAGGGCCGGCCTTAGGAGGTGCGGGGCCCAATTGGGAAACATTTTCATAGAAATATAAATAAAATTAAATGAGTCACGTGTCGTGAGTAATATGACAATTCGGGGGAGAGTTGAACAGCGTGTGGGGAGTCTAGCCAGGGGTAAAGTTGCGGGGAGGGTAGGAGCGTTGAGAAAGAGAGGGTCGGGTTCATGCCAGCAACTCGCTCACTCACTGCTGCCGCAGCGCTCCGGGCGCCACCGCATTCTGGCCGGGGAGGGAAGCAGCTCGCCTACGAGCGGCCTCCATCACCGGACAGCGGAACCGACTGCCATCTCAGCGCCTTCTGCCGGCCTGCCCACCTCTGGCAGTGCTCTCCGTCTGAACAGTGAGGGGACCAGCTCAAGAGCAAAGATCATAGAGCGGAGCAGGTCAGCAGGTGATGGATAACATCACAGCGGGCGGTGCAGCTTACTCCTGTGTCAGCGCAAACAAAGGATCAATTGAGGTTACTCATACTGACATATGGAGTAAGCTCCACCGCCGGCTGTCCTGTTATCCATCGCCCGCTGACCCGCTCTTGAGCTGGATGATCCCTGGCTGACCCCTTCCTTCTCAACGCTCCTGCCCTCCACGCAACTTTACCCCTGGACAGACTACCCACATGCTCTGAAAGGAACTCCCCCTCCCCCAGCAGCGCTGTCCTTTTACAGCTGCTTCCAACTTTACAGCCGCTTCCCATCAGCTGCTGGCAATGAGGGATTGCCTTGGCGATCCCTCAGTCCAGCAACATCGCTCTTGAACTTTTTGTCGAAAGTTGTATTTTATTTCAAAGTGGGAATTTGAAGATAAGGACAGAGATGCTGCACAGAGATTTTAAACTCGGGAGATCGCTTGGGTGAACTCGCACAGTGGGACAGGGCTTGAGGCAGCATCTATGGAGCGAAGGAAATAGCCAACGTTTCGGGCCTGGGTCTGAAGAAGGGTTTCGACCCGAAACGTTGCATATGTCCTTCGCTCCATAGAGGGGGGGGGGGGGGGGGGGGGGGGGGGGGTGTTGCAGGGAGTCAGATATAGACTGCGCAATGACGGTGGGGTGGGGGCATCCCAGTGTGAGAGTGAGTCACCACCTGTGTACAGCGTTCCCACATCCCTCTTCTCCACCAAGCAATGTGCACTCCTCTCCCTTCTACCCTCTCCCCCTTTCCTTCCCTCATCCTCCCCCCCTCTCTAAAGAAGGAGGGAGAGGGAGGGGGAAGGTAGTGAGAGGTAGTGAGAGGTAGGGAGAGGGAGATCTAAAGGGTAACTGGTTTTGGTCTCCAATCACCTGACAAAGGGCAGATAACAGTGGTGGTGAGGCAGAAGGGAGCACTCTCTCTCTTTCCCCTTCTCTCCCCCGGTCTCTCTCTCTCCCCTTATCTTCTCCTCTCTCTCTCTCTCCCCCCTCTCTCTCTCTCCCTCTCCCCTTCCTCTCTCTCTCTTCTCACTCTCTCTCTCCCCCCTCTCTCTCCAATTCTCCCCCCCTCTCCCTCCCCTTCCTCTCTCTCTCTCTTCTCTATCCAATTTCCCCTCTCTCTCTCCCCCTCTCTCTCTCTCCCTCTTCCTCTCTCTTCTCTCTCCAATTATCTCTCTCTCTCTCCTTCTCCCTCTCTCCCCCCCACTCCTCTACCTCACCATTATATCTACATACAGTTCACTCCACGAGTGTGTGTGTGAGATCCAAGCAGTGTTTCTCATTCTGTGAGAGCTGCTCGTATTGTCAGTAATTGTGTCCAACTCTTAACTAAAAACGTGTGGTTTGCAAACTGAAAATCCCCTCATCTCTCTGTCTCTCCACTGCCCCCCCCCCACACACACAGACAGAGACACACCCAGACACACGTGCAGATAATAGAGACACACACACACACACACACACACACACACACACACACACACACACACACACACACACACACACACACACACACACACACACACACAACAAGTGCTACAGTAG
Organism: Okamejei kenojei; assembly: GCA_035221665.1. Classification (NCBI taxonomy): domain Eukaryota; kingdom Metazoa; phylum Chordata; class Chondrichthyes; order Rajiformes; family Rajidae; genus Okamejei; species Okamejei kenojei. The sequence goes on along the minus strand of CM069133.1, from coordinate 106,922,560 downwards.
CAGTTAACACATTGTTTGTTACCCATAGCGGTTGTTATCCGTGTTCATTTTGTAAATAAATCTGTATGGCAATTAAAAAAAAAAAATCTTTATTTAACAAAGTAAACTTGTATTTCCATATGAAATACGGAAAATTAAAGAGTGAGCCGGTATGCCACCGATTTCAAACAAATCTGACCCTTTCTCGCCCCCCCCCCCCCTCACTCACACACCGTCCGCCTGCCCGCTCCCGGCGTTTAGCGTGGAATACTCATGTCTGAGTTTGCTGTGGTGCTAGGGCTTGCTGCCCTGTTTGCGCCTGGACATGGTAGAATTTAACAAAGCGAATTTGTATTTCCATATGAAATACGGAAAATTAACGCGGGGCCCCCCTTGGGCGCGGAGACCAATTTGGAAAAATCGGTCTAATCGGCCTAAGGCTGGACCTGGCAGCATAGGTTCACAAGGTTAATTCCTGGGATGGCGGGACTGTCATATGTTGGTATAATGCTTGTATATTTAGAAGGATGAGAGGGGATTGTATCGAAACATATAAGATTATTAAGGGTTTGGACACGCTAGAGTCAGGAAACATGTTCCCGATGTTGGGGGAGTCCAGAACCAGGGGCCACAGTTTAAGAATAAGGGGTAAACCATCTAGAACGGAGATGAGGAAATACTTTCTCACACAGAGAGTTGTGAGTCTGGAATTCCCTGCCTCGGAGGGCGGTGGAGGACAGTTCTTCGGATACTTACCAGAGACAGTTAGATAGGGCTCTTAAAAATACTCGAGTCAAGGGATATGGGGAGAAGGCAGCAATGGGGTACTGATTATGGATGATCAGCCATGATCACATTGAATGGCGGTGCTGGCTCGTAGGGCCAAATGACCTGCTCCTGCACCTATTGTCTATTGTCTATTGACCTTATGGAATTTATCTCAGGTTAATGAGGGAAGCAAGATAGAAGATAGCGGGAGCCTTGATAAAGTTTCTTGTGTGTTCGCTAGTCACAGGCAAGGTCCAGAGGACAGAATAGGAGCGGATGTTGTTCCTTTACTTAAGAAGGGAAGTAGAGAGAATCCAGGGAATTATAGGCCGGTGAGATTTACATCTTTGATAGGGAAGCTATTGGAGAAGATATTTCGGGATAGGATTTACTCCCATTTGGAGGAGAATTGATTAGTAAGAGACAGTCTGCATGGCTTTGTACATGGCTTTGTACACGACATGTTGTGTTTTGCTAACTTGATCGAGTTTTTGAGGGAGCGACAAAGGTGATCAATGAGGGTAGGGCTGTGGATGGTGTCCATATGGATTTTAGTAAGGCATTTGATAAAGTCCCCCGTGGTAGGCTGATCTCGTAGATTAAGGTGCACGGGATTAACCGTGATTTAGTTGTATGGATTCATAACTGGATTACTGATAGAAAGAGCGTTATGGTGGAAGGACAATATTCTAGCTGGAGGTCTGTGATCAGTGGAGTTCCTTGGGGATCTGTGCTGGGATCTCTGTTGTTTCTGATATATATATATGTATGTATGTGTATATATATATATATATATATATATATATATATATATATATATATATATATATATATATATATATATGTGTGTGTGTGTGTGTTTATATGTGTGTGTATATATATATATATATATATATGTACTTGACTAACTGGGACCCATTGGGTCCCATGTTCACACGGGAGTGTCAGGTCTCGCAATTGACCTAGTTTCTTATTGGTTTTTAGTATTAGAGTTTGCATTCTTGTTTTATTTTGGTGTCTCACATCTCCTCTCGTTTCAGGTCCCATTTCCTGTCATGTCGTTTACCCTCATGTGATTGTTGGCCCCGCCCTGATGTGTTTCACCTGTGTCTTGTTATCCCCTGTTAGTCTGTATTTAAGCCCTTTGTGTTTTAGTTCTCATTGCCAGTTCGTTGTGTATGCTACTTAGTATCACCTCGTTCCAGTTCTAGAAATATTGTGACTTTGTGATCTCGACCATTGCCTGTTTTTCGACCACTGTTTCTGCCTGCTCCTAGATTATACTGTTGCCTATGTTTTTGCTTACCTGTGTACCGACTTGGACCGATTAAACTCTGAAAATGGATCTGCCCTGTGTCTGAGCCTGCATTTGTGTCCTCCTCCTCGTTCAGTTCTGACAGGGAGAGCTGATCCCCCGAAGAAATATTCCACCTCTCCACCTATTCCAATATTGCTGGCCAGTGGGGGGAGGGGGAAGGCCACCACATTCAAATGCAGTTTCATACCATTTCAAGCAGGGTAAAACCACCATAAAACCACACAAAACACACTCACAGTTCAGTAGACATTCGGTCTGTTCAGTTAATTCACAGTTCAGACAGAGTCGTGACCTCTCCCTCCCCCATCATGCAGAGAGAGAGACACACCCACACTTCTGGGTTTTATAATCCCTCTCCCTCCTACCGGAAAAGGTGTGGCCTTCATGGCGTGATTCACAGGAGAGAGATTCTCAACACTTTTTAAACACTAATAACACGTTTATTATTCATTGATGGGAATAATCCTCTGCACCTGATGAGCAGAGGGAGACTGAGTAAGATGGCCAAAAATCACAGCCATTTGCAGTGCATTTCAACTTCTATCCAAACCCCCCCCCCCCCCAAAACAGCCATTTGCAGTGCATTTCCACTTCGACACAACCCCCTCCCCCCCAAACAGCCATTTGCAGTGCATTTCTAGTTCAACCCAAAACCCCACCCAAACAGCCATTTGCAGTGCATTTCTACTTCAACCCAAAACCCCACCCAAACAACCATTTGCAGTGCATTTTTACCTCGAACCAACCATATTTTCATTTTCAAACCACATTTTCATTTTCAAACCACATTAAGGGCACTCACAGTTGAGTACACATGTGTTTAGTGTTATTCAGAGTGACGTGACCCTCTGGCTTCCTCCATCTTGCAGAGACTGAGTGAGGCACACCACTTCCGGGTTTTATAGTCCCTCCCCCTTCCCACCAGCAGGGGCAGCAGAGAGAATGGCAAAAAAATTCAAAACATTAATATCTCTCTGATTTTTCATCGATGGAAAAAATCCTCCAGTCCAGGTACGGGGAGGGGGGCTCTGAGCGAGGTGGCCAAAAATGACGGCCGTAGGTGGCGCTGTTCTCTCGGAAATCACACCACAGCGAGCCAAAAGCGGTCAAGATCAGAGAGAGAGAGAGAGAGAGAGAGAGAGAGAGAGAGAGATAAATATGACTTGCATAGAAATAAAAAACATAGAAAATAGGTGCAGGCCATTCGGCCCTTCGAGCCAGCACCGCCGTTCAATATGATCAAGGCTGATCATCCAAAATCACTACCCCGTTCTGGCTTTTCCCCCCATTCTTGATTCCATTAGCCCTAATAGCTAAATATAACTCTCTCTTGGATGTAAACATAGGCAGCTTGGTTAGTAAATTTGCAGATGATAGTAAGACTGTGTGGAAGGCTATCAAGGTATACAGACAGAGATGAATCAACCACAGAAATGGGTGGAGAAATGGCAGATGCAGTTTAATCTGAGCAAGTGTGAGGTATTGCACTTTGGGAGGTCAAATGTAAGCAGAACGTGTACAATTACTGAGCCTCAACAACATTGATGTACAGCGGGATCTTGTGGTCTGACTCCATAGCTCCCTGAAGATAGCAACTCCAGTAGATAAAGTGGCAAAGAATGCATATAGTATGCTTGCCTTCAGAGGTTGGGGCATTGACTATAAGATTCAGCATGTTATTGATCCAACTTTATAGGACTTTGCTTTGCACTCATTTGGAATATTGCATTCAGGTCTGGTCGCCCTATTACAGGAAGGATGGGGAAGCTTTAAAAATGGTACAGAGGAGGTTTACCAGAATGTTGCAAGGATTAGGGACCACTATTATCTTCCTGTAGCTAAGTGCCTTAGCTACAGGAAGAGGTTGAGCATAAAATACACTTAGAATGTTAACTTACATTTTGTCTTCCTATTTCAGGTGGAAGACCTTGAATCGGAAGGTTTCAGACAGGGAAGAAAATGTTTACAAGTGACACACTGATAAAAAAACATGCAACCTGGTTATTTTCCTGTCCCTGTGTAAGCAAGCAAATAAACAAATGCATTTTGATATTGATAACACAGATAAAGGTATTTGGTATTTTTAAATGCTATTCTTCTATCTATTTTCTGTCCTGGGATTTGGGAGATATAGAAACATAGAAACATAGAAACATAGAAATTAGGTGCAGGAGTAGGCCATTCAGCCCTTCGAGCCTGCACCGCCATTCAATATGATCATGGCTGATCATCCAACTCAGTATCCCGTACCTGCCTTCTCTCCATACCCTCTGATCCCCTTAGCCACAAGGGCCACATCCAACTCACTCTTAAATATAGCACTCTTAAATATGTATGGCAATACATTGAGATCTACAACATGCAATGCAGATATGTCCAGCAGAGGGAGCCCATCGACAGTGTCACAATATTTATTAATTGAGCACATACTGCATCTTGCTCAGTTAGCTTACTGAGTGAAAACTGAATTTTTGTAACAGTTATATATATCTATTGATCACCAACATTTAAACTCATTGTTGGAAAGTCATAGCTGACAGCTGCCCTTGTTACTAGAATGCACATACTGCACATAACTGCAGAGTACCCACGGGCAGGCATGGCCATGACACACGGTCAGCAAATGACTGGTCCAGAACTCCGACACAGGTGGAAATGAACAAAAAAGCCCACAAGGGAAAGACTGACCAGAGACAAAGAGCAAAGACAAGTCATTCCAGACCAAGTTATGCATGGTAATTTGACAGAACCATGCCAATACAGAGAAGGTTGCAGGTTATATTCCAAAAGCCACTGAAACCAAATCAAAGAATCCTCTATTCTAGCTCTATCAGGCTTTGTGTAACCTCCTTGGTACGTGTTTAATTCTGAACACTACACAGATTAAAGGGTATTAAGAATCTCAATCTAAAGGCACCAAAACCCCTTGATATCTATTATCAAGATATTGGATTATTTTCTTTGAAGAGACATGGCTGGCGTGGAATTATCATGGAAAATCAATAAAAAAATATATAAGAGTAAGAACAAGAGTTTGCCACCAGACCCCTCAAGCCACTATGATCATGGCTGATCTATGCTGGCCTCATCGCTTCTTCTGATGTTTCTCTTTAGCTCTCAATTCATCAATCTTTCAAGTACCTGGCTATTTCCACCTTAAAAGGTTCTATTGATCTGCCCACCTCCACTCTCCGAAACAGATACGGCTCAAGATCCACTGAGAGAATACATTTCTATGCTAGTTTAAGTGGACGAGACCTTCTTTGTAAACTCACAAAAGGCTGGAGTAACTCAGTGGGTCAGCAGCATCTCTGGAGAAAATAAATAGGTAATGTTTTGGATCGAGACCCTTCTGCAGACCCAAAACGTCACCTATTTCTTTTCACCATAGATGCTGCCTGACCTGCTGAGTTACCTCGTGTCGGTCTTTGGTTTAAATCAGCATCTGCAGTTACTCCTTACACACCTTATTTGTAAATATGTCTCCTTGATTCTCACACTGGTGACAACATTTTATCAGCTGTCCTGTCATGCCCTCTAGATCATACATGTTTGAATAAAGTCACCCCTCATTGTTTAGAACCAAGAATACAGATCCTCTCTAGATAAGAAAAGCCTCTCAGGAATCTCAGGAATTAGCCTGGTGAAACTCCTCCGGACTGCCTGCAATGCCACTATATTTGTTTTCTCGGGATGAGTACAGAACTGTGCACAGAATTCCAGCTGTGGCTTCACCAACACCTGAACAATTGTACCAAAACCTTCCTCCAGGTAGACCTCAGATTACATATTTTACAATATGTTACAGTTTACAGTACATTTTTACAGATGTTGATTAAAATTGATTTTGTCCAAAAATGCCCGATGCGGTAACCAGACTGCGCAGTATTGCAATGAATTATACAAAAATCCTTAACACTAATGTAAATGAGTACATTACACAGCCTGGAGTTTATGCATCGAGGATGTAATGGTGGTAAAAACCGTCAGGAGGCGTGCCAATCAGAAACCTTGGCTAACTGGGGAAGTGTGTTCTACTGAGAATCCGGAATGCTGCATTTAAATCTGGAGACAACACAGCATACAAACTGGCAAGGAGTAACCTATTCCGGGGGATCAGGGAAGCGAAGGGGCTGCATGGACAAAAACTTAATAGTCACTTCACAAATGACAAAGACACACATCGCTTGTGGCAGGGATTTCATACCAATACTGACTACTGCGGATATGCCAAAACGACCCCTCTCTACTAGATGAACTGAACGAGTTCTACGCACGGTTTGAGGTTAAAAACAGCACCCAGACACGTGCACTACTGCCATCTCCCAGTGACCAGTCGCTCAGACTGTCCGCAGCCGGAGTTAAAAAGGCCTTTGCCAGCATCAACCCACGCAAACCCACAGGGCCGGACAACATTCCTGGGTGCGTGCTAAGAGATTGCGCCGAGCAACTGAAAGATGTCTTCACAGACATTTTTAACACCTCGCTCAGCCAGGCAGTAGTGCCCAACTGTCTTAAGAGTGCCACCATCGTTCCTGTCCCGAAGAAACCAAACCCAGCCTGCCATAATGACTTTCGACCAGTGGCTCTAACACCCATAGTAATTAAGTGTTTTGAGCGAACTGGTTATGCAGCATATCAAAAATTAGCCTACCTGCCGACCTAGACCCACTGCAGTTCGCCTACAGAGCCAACCAATCCACAGAGGATGCAGTCTCAACAACACTGAACCTCGTACTGCCACACCTTGATCGGAAAAATACTTATGCCAGGATCCTCTTCATAGACTTCAGCTCTGCTTTTAACACAATTATTCCGCAGCAGCTGGTGGAGAAGTTGGAGTTATTGGGGGTTGATGCTGGCACATGTAACTGGGTCCTGAACTTTCTATCACAACGGCAGCAGACAGTCAGGGTGGGCAGTAGGACATCAAAAACCATAGCCGTGAGCACTGGCTCGCCCCAAGGCTGTGTCCTAAGCCCCCTGCTGTTTAGTCTGCTTACACACGACTGTACTGCTAGACTCAACAACTTCATCAACAAGTTCGCTGATGACACAACAGTGGTGGGTCTCATCAGTGACAATGATGAGTCGGCGTACAGGATGGAGGTGGAGCTGCTCATAGGATGGTGCAAATCCCACAACCTCATTCTCAATGTGAGAAAAACGAAGGAGATGGTGGTTGACTTCAGGAGGGCGGGAAAAACAACGCCATACACCTCTGCACATTGATGGAGCTGATGTGGAAAGGGTCAGCAGTGTGAAGTTCCTAGGACTCCACCTGTCAGATGACCTGACATCCACGACCAACCACAGCACTGGTCAAGAGAGCCCAGCAGCGACCACACCCCCTCCGAAGACTACGGAAAGAAGGTCTCCCCACTGCACACCTATGAACTTTTTATAGGGGGACAATCGAGAGCACATTAACCTACGGCATCACCTCCTGGTTCGGGAGCTGCAAGGCGTACGAACGGCACCAACTGGACAGGATTGTGAAGACCGCCAGCAGGATTATTGGTGCTCCACTCCTTTATTGCTGGACATATACAGGAAGCGATGTATTAGCAGAGCCATCTCCATCATCAAAGACCCCTACCACCCATCGCATCACATAATTCTCCATCCTGCCATCTGGAAGAGGTACAGGAGCATCAGCTGCAAAACCAGCAGGATGCTCCTCAGCTTCTTCCCACAGGCTATAAGACTAATAAACGGACTTTGCCCCCTGCCAAAGTATCGCGCACCAAACACCAACCTGGACACACTGAAGCAGAGCCATTGTCGTGCCGCTGCCGATTGGAACTCATGATATATGTATTTTTATTTTTATTTCTATTTATTTTTTTACTGCACACTGAATGGACACTGGTTGAGCAACGTATTTTCGTTTCCTCTGGGTATGTATGTACTCAGGAGAAATGATAATAAAGATATACAATACAATAAAGTCATCTTTAATTGTTACACATAGTTTGGCGGTATAGCAGGTTGTTAGTTGCTAGTTCATCATCGCTGCTTCTAGGACTACCTCGTGTAGGAAGTGCAGGCCCGTACGAAGATTTTCAAAAAGGGGGGTGGCATGACAGGATTACAAACATTTTATGTGAAGAAATGTGCGCACAGCGCACATCACAAGCGTGAAGCCTCTTGTAGCCGGGGTTTTAGATGATCTCTGTTGCACTTTTGCACCAAATTTATGACCAATATTTCAGAAATAATTTTGGTGGAGTCAAGATTAATAATTGCAGAGCTGCCACATTTCACCGAGCATTTCCGTATTTTGATGGCTAAAAATCAGTATTTAGTTGGGGAAATCGGTATTTCTCACTTAAATGCAATGGAATGTACTACACAGAAACTGGATTTTTGGATTATGGAAATGTTGGAGACCCTACATCTGGAAAGAATCAGATTTTCCCTAATGGACAAACAAGAACTCTTTGTTAGAATATGGTTTTCTTTCATCGATTACTTAAAAGGGTAGATTGCTTCGGCAGGGGGACCTAACTGAAACTTGGACGGGATCAGATGAAAAGTTATACTCTATATTCCTTGATCTTAACTCCAATGATGTATTAATGGTAAATTATTCCATTCCTTAAGATTTTTTTTTTTGATTTTTCTTTTTTTCTCTCTCTTTTTTTATTACTCTTAATCTATTAAAAAAACTCTATTTTTTAGTTTAGGCAGAATGATTCAATTGATAATATTAATAATATATGATTGATGTACACAAAATACTTATACCATAATACGTGTTTGCCAATTTATTGCTTCTCTCTAATAAAAATATATTTAAAAAAAAAAGAAGGAAACTGGATTTTTGAAATTCAGTGTTTTGTATGCAACCTCATGTATTCTCAAATATCATTATGGAATACTGAAAATCTGTACTACTGAATTGTGAAACCATTTTTGAAATGTGAATTTATAATTCTTGATTTGATTCCATAACATAAAAATATATAATAATATATATAAATTTTGCAATTCACCATATAGTTACCAAACAATCAAACATGCTGGCATGATGCTGCACAATCACTCAGGTGCTCCTGGATGTATATTGTCATTTACCCCTACTACTAATGCAAAGGCATTAGTTGGCCTTCCTGGTTCCACGAATATAGCACCTCAGACCAGTTTATCTAGCATGGCCGTCCTCAGTTTGTTAATGCTGTCAAAGCATGTGTCGTTCCGCAGTACACTGATGTAGGTGGCCCTGCCTCTACCTCTTCTTGCAGTGCCACGTTTGGCCTCCCGAAGTGTGACTTTATCTTTAATGGCAGTGTCCAGTTCGTTAACACTGTCCAAGGCCTGTGTCATTCCGCAGCCAGTACACTGATGTAGGTGGTCCGACTTCTATCTCTTCTTGCAGTGCCCTGTTTGGGCTCCCAAAGTCTAAGGGGATTAGCAGACAGTTCAGGGTTCCTCTCACAGACTACACTCTTGGCAGACCAGTATATATTGTTATTTAGCCGTAAATCACATTTTCCAGTTCCATTTTCCGAAATTGTAACTGTGCAAACCTAGTCACCGCTTTGTCCAAGTCATGGGCAAAGTCATAGTTAATGTACATGAAGGCAAGTGCAGACAGCCTGTCATTGCTCATGGAAGTCCTGGGTAGTGATGCAGGCGATGGACACTCGTGGCACGCCTGCATATATTGCCATTTAGCCAGAATTCATGTTTTCCTGTTCCATTTTCCAAGAATGTAACTGCGCAAACCTAGTCACGACTTTGTTCAAGTTATGGGCAAAGTCATAGTGAATGTGGATTAAGGTGACTGCAGACAGCCTGTTATTGCTCACGGAAGTCCTGGTCTTTGCTTCTTCGTGGATGAGAAAACGTGTTTGTCCACGTTGGCTGATCAAAGTAAGAGGCCGAGCGAGATCGCGCCCACTGCAAGCATGCCGCCCAAGGCGAGCGTCTCTCTGCCGCTCAGGTTCATAACCAAAGGTCCCGGCTATCTCCGCAGTCAAATGTAGGGGGACAGTCGGGGTCAGCAGAGCACTGTGGAGAGACTGGCTGCCAACAAGGCCAAGTACTTAAAGAGCCAGATGACGAGTGGGTGCAAAGTGGAGCCCAATGGTTTGGGCAGCTCTGCCTCCGAGGAAGGCAGCGGCAGCGGGGCCAGCAGCAACACGAAGACTTACCTGGCCTCCGGCAGCCCCCAGCAGAGCGGGCAGCTGGGGCTCCCGCCTGACATCATGCATACCTCCAGCTCCAAGAGGCAGCTCAGGCCTGATTCACTGGTCATGTACCAGCAGAAGTGCGAGCTCATGCGGGGAGCAGCGGCCACCAGCGGCGCCCGCAGTTTCAAGGGCAGTGGCAGCCTGGTCCGTTGGCTGCTGCCCGGCTCTAGCGGCCGGGACGACAGCAGCAGGGGCTGGCAACGGGAGCAGCAATGTCGGAAGGGGGAGAATTAGCAGAGGGTACAGAGGCTGCAGCACCCCAGGGTGCACAAGTAACCACACCAGCAGCACTCCAGGGAAAAACAGCAGTCTCGCCAGCAACACCCCAGGGTGCATAAGTAACTACATCCAGTAGCACTGAAGGGTGCACAACTAACCACTCCAGCAGCACCCGCAGCAATCAGTCCTTAGCTTTTGATTGGTCATGCCACTGACAAGCTTGTCCCCGATTAATTCGTTTGACATGACCTTGAAGTGGCATCGCTGGGCCATATATTTCAAGTCACAAATAAATCTTTCCACAGGCTCATCGGGAAGCTGGTGTCTCACGAAGAAACATAGAAACATAGAAAATAGGTGCAGGAGTAGGCCATTCGGCCCTTCGAGCTTGCACCACCATTCAATATGATTATGGCTGATCATCCAACTCAGTATCCTGTACCTGCCTTCTCTCCATACCCCCTGATCCCTTTAGCCACAAGGGCCACATCTAATTCCCTTTTAAATATAGCCAACGAACTGGCCTCAACTACCTTCTGTGACAGATAATTCCACAGTTTCACCACTCACTGTGTGAAAAATGATTTTCTCATCTCGGTCCAAAAACACTTCCCCCTTATCCTTAAACTGTGACCCCTTGTCCTGGACTTCCCCAACATCGGGAACAATCTTCCTGCATCTAGCCTGTCCAACCCCTTAAGAATTTTGTAAGTCTCTATGAGATTCCCCCTCAATCTTCTAAATTCCAGCGAGTACAAGCCGAGTCTATCCAGTCTTTCTTCATATGGAAGTCCTGCCATCCCAGGAATCAGTCTGGTGAACCTTCTCTGTACTCCCTCAATGGCAAGAATGTCTTTCCTCAGATTAGGAGACCAAAACGGTACGCAATACTCCAGGTGTGGCCTCACCAAGACCCTGTACAACTGCAGTAGAACCTCCCTGCTCTTGTACTCAAATCCTTTTGCTATGAATGCCAACATACCATTCGCTTTCTTCACAGCCTGCTGCACCTGCATGCCTACTTTCAATGACTGGAGTACCATGACACCCAGGTCTCATTGCATCTCCCCTTTTCCTAATCGGTCACCATTCAAATAATAGTCTACTTTCCTGTTTTTGCCACCAAAGTGGATAACCTCACATTTATCCACATTATACTGCATCTGCCATGCATTTGCCCACTCACCCAGCCTATCCAAGTCACCTTGCAGCCTCCTAGCATCCTCCTCACAGCTAACACTGCCCCCCAGCTTCGTGTCATCCGCAAACTTCGAGATGTTGCATTTAATTCCCTCTTCCAAATCATTAATATATATTGTAAATAGCTGGGGTCCCAGCACTGAGTCTTGCGGCACCCCACTAGTCACTGCCTGCCATCCTGAAAAGGACCCGTTCACTCCTACTCTTTGCTTCCTGTCTGCCAACCAGTTCTCTATCCACATCAATATTGAACCGCCAATACCATGTGCTTTAAGTTTGTATACTAATCTCTTGTGTGGGACCTTGTCGAAAGCCTTCTGAAAGTCCAGATATAACACATCCACTACTTCTCCCTTATCCACTCTACTAGTTACATCCTCAAAAAATTCAATAGGATCCGTCAGACATGATTTACCTTTTGTAAATCCATGCTGACTTTGTCCAATGATTTCACCACTTTCCAAATGAGCTGCTATCCCATCTTTAATAACTGACTCTAGCAGTTTCCCCACCACCGATGTTAGACTAACTGGTCTGTAATTCCCCGTTTTCTCTCTCCCTCCCTTTTTAAAAAGTGGGGTCACATTAGCTACCCTCCAATCCTCAGGAACTACTCCAGAATCTAAAGAGTTTTGAAAAATTATCACTATTTCTAGGGCTACTTCCTTAAGTACCCTGGGATGCAGCCTATCTGGCCCTGGGGATTTACCTGGCTAACCTGGATTTCGCTCAGTTCCTCCATCTCATTTGACCCGCAATCCCCTGCTATTTCCGGCAAATTAATTACAGAAGACAGAACCAAAGTAGTTATTCAATTGGTCTGCCATGTCCTTGTTCCCCATGATCAATTCACCTGTATCCGACTGCAAGGGACCTACATTTGTTTTAACTAATCTTTTTCGCTTCACATATCGATAAAAACTTTTGCAGTCAGTTTTAATGTTTCCTGCCAGTTTTCTTTCATAATCCATTTTCCCTTTCCTAATTAAGCCCTTTGTCCTCCTCTGTTGGACTCTGAATTTCTCCCAGTCCTCTGGTAGGCTGCTTTCTCTGGCTAATTTGTATGCTTCATCTTTTGCTTTGATACTATCCCTGATTTCCCTTGTTATCCACGGATGCACTACCTTCCCTGATTTATTCATCTGCCATACTGGGATGAACAATTGTTGTAGTTCATCCATGCAGTCTTTAAATGCCTTCCATTGCATATTCACCGTCAACCCTTTAAGAATCAATTGCCAGTCTATCTTGGCCAATTCATGTCTCATACCCTCAAAGTTACCTTTGTTTAAGTTCAGGACCCGTGTTTCTGAATTAAAAATTTCACTCTCCATCCTAATGAAGAACTCAACCATTTTATGGTCAATCTTGCCCAAGGGGCCACGCACAACAAGACTACTAACTAACCCTTCCTCATTACTCAATACCCAGTCTAGAATAGCCTGCTCTCTCGTTGGTTCCTCTACATGTTGGTTTAGAAAACTATCCCGCATACATTCCAAGAAATCCTCTTCCTCAGCACCCCTGCCAATCTGATTCACCCAATCTATACGTACATTGAAGTCACCCATTATAACTGTTTTACCTTTGTTGCACGTATATCTAATTTCATGTTTGATGCCATTCCCAACTCCACTACTACTGTTAGGTGGCCTGTACACAACACCCACTAGCGTTTTCTGCCCCTTAGTGTTTCGCAGCTCTACCCATATCGATTCCACATCCTCCAAGCTAATCCTCCAAGCTAATCCTTTCTATTACATTAATCTCCTCTCTAACCAGCAACGCTACCCCACCTCCTTTTCCTCTCTATCTATCCCTCCTGAATATTGAATATCCCTGGATGTTCAGCTCCCAGCCTTGGTCACCCTGGAGCCATGTCTCCGTGATCCCAACTATATCGTAATCATTAATAGCTATCTGCACATTCAACTCATCCACCTTATTACGAATGCTCCTTGCATTGAGACACAAAGCCTTCAGGCTTGTTTTTACAACGCTCTTGCCCCTTTTACAATTATGTTGAAAGGTGGCCCTTTTTGATTTTTGCCCTGGATTTGTCTGCCTGCCACTTTTCACCTTGCTACCTATTGCTTCTATCCTCATTTTACACCCCTCTATCTTTCTGCTCACACATTTAAGAAACCCACCACCTCTTATTCTCTGTTTATTATTATTTTTTCTTCTTTCCCCCCTACGTTTTGCGTCTGAATGCTCCCCTTCTCTGCCTCCTGCCTCACACACTGTCTATTAGCTTTCTCTATTTGAGTCCCTCCCCCCAAACGATCGAGTTTAAAGTCTCCCCAGTAGCCTTTGCAAATCTCCCCGCCAGGATATTGGTTCCCCTCGGGTTCAAGTGCAACCCGTCCTTTTTGTACAGGTCACACCTTCCCCAAAAGAGGTCCCAATGATCCAGAAACTCAAATCCCTGCCCTCTGCACCAGTCCTTTAGCCACACATTTATCCTCCACCTCCCTCCATTCCTACTCTCACTGTCGCGTGGCACAGGCTGTTTGCTCTTTCTAAGATACGGTTTGAGGACAATGTCCCACCTACTGGAGTGTGACGACGCCCCCCCAGTGCAGCCCCCAGGACCTGGCTGAACCGACCCGACCAGCTGTGACCTGCGCCAGATACTGGCAGAACGACATCTGAGATTGCAACGGACTCGAAGAAGAAGAAGACTTCAAGCTTTCTGACACCATGTAAATGAGTACATTACACAGCCTGGAGTTTAAAGTCATCTTTAATTGTTACACATAGTATGGCGGTACAGCAGGTTATTAGTTGCTAGTTCATTATCGCTGCTTCTAGGACTACCTAGTGTAGAAAGTGGGTGTTAATATAAAGCATACAGTAAGGTGGGGTTAGTGATGTTACTTTACTATGATTGGTTCACATGCAATAACCAATCTACAAGTAATACGAAATTACCTAAAGTGACGTGAGAGAGGAAACTAGTTCTGCTGTTCTGACCTGTCCCCGAGAGGAAACACTGCTCTCTACATAAATTCTTTGAACATTGCTCCTAAAGTGGGAATGAACATACATAATTCTTTGAACATTGAGGGGGCGCCATTCTGTATGCGTATGGCTGTCCAACCTGCAGCTATCCGTTTTTTCACCTCTTTTTTAATTTTTAGTTAGTTAAAGTGTTTTGTTTCTGGAGCTCTAGTCTTTTTTATGTGATGGGTAGGGGAGGGGGGGGGGGGAGAAGGGGAAAACTGCTTTTCAGAGTCCCTATCTGGTCGGAGAGGAGAACTTTCTCCGGGTAGCACCTTCGACCCGTCCTCGCGGCCTACCAGCGGGCCTGGAGCGGTGTTTCCTCTCGGGGACCGGTCAGAACCCTGGCTTCGGTGGCGGCACAGCGCTGGAGCGCTATCGCGGAGCGGGCGATGCCTTGCCCGGGTCGCCGCGCTGGAACTCCGGTGAGCTGAGACCGCCGATAAAAACATCGCGGAGCTGCAGGTCTGTGGAGCGGCCAGCCGCGGGCGGCGGCGCTGAACTTTACATCAGGAGCCTGGGATCTCTCGCCGAGATCGCCAGTGGTGGAGCTCCATCCAGCACGGCCTGTCGGCTTCGGAAGCCGCGGTCGGAAGCGGCCATCCATGTTTCCTATGCCTCTGTGAGGATTCTGCCGACGTCGGAGTACCATCATCCGGCGAGAAGGGCCTGGAACATCGGGCCTCCATAAAGGCGACTGCAGAGGCCTCAATAGGCCTGACTATGGGTGGACATGGGGATGGGGACTGGACTTTATGCCTTCCCACATAATGGGAACCATTGTGGGGGGAGATGATTTTTATGTTTAAATTTCTTTATTATAGTTATGTTGTATTCTTTTTTGATGTGCTGCATTGGCAAGAAGCATTTCACTGCACCTGTGGTGTATGACCAATAAAGTACCTTTGAACCTTTGAACATTTGCATTTAACAATGTTATGGGATCTTATTCCTATTTAGGGATGCCATAAGTCAGGCATTCTTAAACCGGGGATGATCTGCATTTTAAACTCCAATTCTTTTGCAATAAAGGTCACGTGAAATTTTCTTTTTAACTTCTTGTTGGACCTTGCCTGCTATCTTTTTTTTGGACATCCGGTGGCGCTGTTGTTAGCTGCCTCTGACCACGGTCTGGCTGTCTTTTTTAATTTTACTATGTTTAGAGTGTGTTTTATTCGTTTTTTTTGTGTTTTTTTTGGTATTTTATGTGGGGGGAAGCGAGTAGGGTAAGGGGGAAACCGTCCTTCAGTTGATTCCTGGCGAGGATGTGACTATTATCCGAGTCGCGTCTTCTCCCCCCCCCCACCCCCTCACGGCCTACCAGCTGGATTGGTGCAGCCTTTCCTGCCGGGACCGGACCAGAGCTTCAACAGCAGCGGCGAGACGCTGGAAACATTGCGGAGTGGGCGAGACCTTCCTGAGATCGCCGCTTGGAGCTCCGGTGTACTGGTCCACTGCTCCAACATCACGGAGCTGTGGAAGCGGAGCTCCCAACGCGGGCGGCGCTGACTTTAACTTCATGGAGTCCTGGGACCCTTTGCTGGGGGTCGTCAACGCGAATCTCCGCCCAGCGCGGCCTGTGGACATCGGGAGCCGCAGACTCCGGTGGAAGGTGGCCGACGAGATGTTCCCGGCGAGAGGGCCTGGCGGTACACCCTTCCGTCGCGGTTGACAAGGTATGAACGAGGGGAACCGGCAGAGCCGACGACCACGGCCAGCCTGGAACGGCCAGAAGAGGACCACATACGGACGACCTGGCCGGGGTCGTCGGCTCTGCCGGTTCCCCTCGTTCGTACCTTGTCAACCACGACGGAAGGGTGTACCGCCGGTCCCGCCAGCATCTCCGGCTCGTGAACGAGCCTCTCCCACCCCCGGCGGCTCCGTATGCCCCCCCGCTGCCCCTGTCGCGGCCCTGTGCTTTGCCCATTCCTCTGGGGCCGGCCTCCCCTCGTCCTCCTCCGGAGCGCCTCCCGGCTGCGGTCCCGCTTTCTCCGGCTCCCGCGCCCTTCTCTTTCGCCTCCCTCCCCGCTGCCTTCGTCGCCAAGGAGTTCTCCTGTCCGTTAGCCCCACCATGACCCGGCGTCCCCCGCTTGTTCCTGTCGGGGAAGGAGGTGATGGCGAGGTGCGGACCCGGTCTGGTCGCCTGCTCAGGCCGCCGGTCCGTTACGGCGATTACGTGTGATCCTGTATCCCTGTGCTTTACTGTTTGCACTCACCCTGGCGCATGAGACGTGGTCGCCCTGTCACTCACTGTTTGTTTTGGTAGAGGAAGGATGTAGATGATATGTGTGTACACCTTTAATTGATAGTAACGATGTCCATGCTAACCACTCCCCCACCATTTAGTATAATTGCAACCCACACGCCCCTAGCTCGCTCTCTGGTGTTCGTGACAGACCACGTACAGCCAGGGCTATGTATGACGTGTGCTTAATAAAAGTACTGAAGACTTTAAGGTGTCTTTGAGTCTTCTTTACATGGCGTCAGAAGTGCTTCTTCCTGCGTCTCTGATCTATCGCGTTTTATTTTCTTAGTCCCAGTACCCCCTCCTGGTTCCGTGATGGCTTCTGCCTGTCGTAAACCTGACATCCTAGTCTTTGATGCAGACATCACTCATCGCTGGAGTGTGTTCCGACGGGACTTTGAGCATTATGTTGCCATTGCCCACCCTGCTGTGGCCCCCGCTGTCAAGGCTTCCCTGCTGCTCAACCTGGCTGGTCCGGAGGCGCTCGAGCGTTCGGAGTCGTTCGTCTATGGACATGGTGAGAGTGTCCAGGACCCCGATTGCCTAATTGCTAAATTTACGGCGATGTGTGACCTTCCCACTAACCACATCTTAGAGCGTTTCAAACTGTTCTCCAGACGCCAGAACCCTGGGGAGTCTATTGACAATTTTGTGGGCGCACTGCGCCAGCTGGCTCGCCGATGTAACCTGCTTGACCTGACCCCCGATACTTTGACCCGTGACATTTTAGTCTTTGGTCTGTGGGATGATAAGCTGCGCTCTGAGCTGCTGCGTAAGCCTGATCTGACATTCCATGAGGCGCTGCATGCCTCTCGTTTAGGCTGAGGCTGTCTCCTCCGCTGTACCTGACCCTGTGGTCCACACAGCCAGTCTCGCTGGTCCCAGTACAATGCTCCCCGGCGACAGAGGGCAAGACCACTGCAGGGCTCCAGACCGCCTCAACGATGTCCAAATTGTAACTTTGTCTCACACCGTTTTAATGTGTGCCCGGCGTTGGGGAAAACCTGTAACTTTTGCAACAAGTTCGGGCACTTTTCAGCAGCATGCCGTTCCCGTGGGAACCCTGCACAGCCACAGCAGAAACCGTCTCGCTACCTGTCACGTGATGACTCAACGTCTAGTTCCCATCTCCAGCATGTTGATCTTCCCCCGTCTGACCCTGACTCTTCTCCGAGTGAGCTGGATGTGTTTTCCTTGCGAGGTGCAGCTGGACTGATAACGGACCCGACCGTCCGTGTCACGGTGAATGGCATGGCCTTCTCTGCTAAAGGTCGACACGTGGGCAGCTGCAATGTTATGTCAACAAGCCTGTTCAGGAAGATAAGAAATAATGAACCTGTTTCCACAGACAGTGCTGTTTTGCGTGCCTATGGGGATGGCGTGCTTATTCTGTGGGGAGGGCCACTCTCCACTGCAAGGTGCTGTCGACCACTCGGCCCCTCTCTTTCTTCCTGCTAGACGGTAAATGTGACCCCCTGCTCGGCGTGGAGGCCTGCCAGGACCTCGGTTGGTGAGCTTCCACAGCGATGTCCACCTGGTAGAGGCACCCATGAACCCGCTGGCCGAATTCCCGGACCGGTTCGACTCGAAGCTGGGGAAGTTGCCCTGCAGCTAAAGATTGCCCTCAATCCCGACATCACGCCGGTCGTCCGTCCCCCGCACCGTGTGTCCTTTGCCATGAGGGGCAAGGTCAAGTCTGCTCTTCGCGAGATGGTGGCCACGGGCATCCTGGCGCCCGTCACGGACTCCACCCGGTGGGTTTCTACTATGGTTGTCGCTGCGAAGAAAGACAAGAGCGAAATACGGATCTGCATCAACCCCAAGGACTTGAACTTGGCCATCAGGCGCCCGCACTATCCCATGCGGACGGTGGAGGATGTTGCTGCACAGGTTGGCCCTGCCACCGTGTTCTCGGTTCTTGATGTTAAGAGTTCGTTCTGGCAGATACCTCTAGACGAGCGGTCCTCGCACCTGACAACCTTCAGCACGCCCTTCGGCAGGTATCGCTTCCTCCGCATGCCGTTTGGGATCAACTCTACCAGTGAGGTGTTCCAGAGGACCATGGAACAACTGTTTGCTGGACTTCCGTTTGCCATCATTGTCGACGACATCCTGGTCTATGGGAAGAATGTCGCTGAGCACGACCACCACCTTCGCCAGGTGCTGCAGCGGGCCCGGGAGGTCAACCTGAAACTCAACCCGAAAAAGTGCCGATTCCGGGTCCCTGAGGTCACCTACGTGGGGCATGTTTTCACGGCATCGGGGCTGAAGCCCTACCCGCAGAAGACGGCTGCAATATCCGAGATGCCTGCACCTGCTGACGTGACCCGAGTGAACCGGGTGCCCCTCTGCGGGATCTGGTGAAAAAGGACACTGCCTGGGCCTGGTTCCCGCAACACCAGCGTGCATTTGAAACCCTCAAGTCTAAGCTGGTCAGCATTGCCAACGCTGAAGTACTTCGACCTCCTGCGCCCCATCGTTCTCACGTGTGATGCCTCTACGTTTGGCCTCGGGGCCGCCTGCCTGCAGATCCATGACGGGTGCAACTCCCTGTATCCTACGCGTCCCGCACAATGACGTCCGCTGAACAACACTATGCCCAGATGAGAAAGAAACTGCTGGCAGTTGTCTTTGCCTGCTCCAAATTCAAAGACTATATCCTGGGCAACTGCTTCACTGTCGAGACGGACCACCAGCCTCTGGTCACCATCCTCAACAAGCCGATACACATGGCCTCCTCCCGGCTCCAGCGCATGATGCTCCAGCTACAACGCTTCACTTTCACAGTGGTTTATCGCAAGGGCAAGGACATGGTTGTTGCTGACACGCTGTCTCGGGCGCCTCTCTCATCCACAACCCAGCATCCGTATGAGACGTCCGATCTGATAGTCCTGGGCGTGAACTTCGTGCCCTCCGGTCAGTTGAAGTCCCTAGCCGAGCACACGGCGGCAGACGCTTCGCTACAGCAGCTGGCCGCGATCATCAGGCAGGGTTGGCCAGACCGTCGTTCTTCCCTGCCGGCCGCAGCGGTGCCTTACTTCTTGGTTCGTGACGAGTTGGTGCTTCGCGGTGGTGTGATTGTGAAGGGCACAAGGTGGTGGTGCCCGAAGCGTTACGGGAACAATACTTCAAGACCGCTCATCATGGCCATCCTGGGGCCGAGGCGACCTTTCCATCGCTCAGAGCCAGTTCTTCTGGCCCGACATGCCTCGCTACTTCCGGGACAGGGTCTCCGCGTGCCCTACCTGCAACAGCCCTCGCTCCACAGCAACAGCGGCAGCCGCTCCTGCAGCAGCCAGCTGCTGACCTGCCATGGTCTGCGCTAGCAACCGACATCTTCGAGTGGCACGGAAAGCACTTCCTGGTGCTTGTCGACTCTTACTCCAGCTGGTTTGAAGTTGACCAGCTCCACTCCCTCTCTTCCTCCGCAGTCATCGACAAGTTGCGCTGCCACTTTGCCACCTTCGGGTCCCCCGTCAGCCTGCAGTCGGACAACGGCAGCCAGTTCACCAGTGCCGAGTTCCGCGATTTTGCTGAGCGTTGGAACTTTCGTCATTACACCAGCAGCCCGGAATACCCACAGAGCAATGGACTGGCCGAGGGAGCGCGCGGTCCGCAGTGCTAAAGGATTGTTGGAACGTTGCCGCCTATCCCACTTCTGACACCATGTAAAGAAGATTCACAGACACCTTAAAGTCTTCAGTACTTTTATTAAGCACACGTCATACATAGCCCTGGCTGTACGTGGTCTGTCACGAACACCAGAGAGCGAGCTAGGGGCGTGTGGGTTGCAATTATACTAAATGGTGGGGGGAGTGGTTAGCATGGGACATCATTACTATAAATTAAAGGTGTACACACATATCATCTACAATCGGGCCACCCGTAGCGGCAACTACGGGGTGCTCGGGTGGCCCCAACCACGGGTGAACACTGGGGAACATCGGCGAGGAGGTTGACTGGACTTTGGTTCCTTCCCTCACAGTGGGGAACTTTGGTGCTGCTGTGGGGATGTTTGTGTTGTGGCTTACTGTGTTCTGTGTTTTGTGTTTTTTTGGGGATTTTTATGATTGTAAGGGAAAAATAATTTGTTGTCTCTTCATTGAAGGCAATGACGATAAATTAAATCAAATCAAAGCAAATCAAAATCAAAGCAATTTTTTGTGATTCATGTGCAAGAATATCTAGATTCTTCAATACTTCATTCATTTGCAAGCTCACTGCATTTGGATAATAATCTGCTTTGGAATTCCTCATACCGAATTGCATGACTTCCTACTTCTCCACGTTAAACTCAGTTTGCCAGAATTTCAGCCAAATACTCAATCTATCTGTGTCCCATTGCAGAATTATAACATCTTCATCACAGCCTACCTTTCCATCTATTTTTGTATCGTCGGAAAACTTGGAAGATTGACATTTAATTTCCTTCTCCAGGTCATCAATGTGAATAGTGTCATTGAGGGATCAAAACTGGTCTCCGTGGTGTTCCACTTGTTACGTCTTTACAACCAGAAAAGCACTCATTTACTTCAACTCTCTGCTTTCTATGTGGCATCCAGTTTTCAATTCATAGGTTGAAGTAAAGACTGTGTGTTATGAATTGGGATGGTATGGCACGCCATGCCATGTATGCAGTGTACACATAGATATATAATCTAAAGGTAACTAAAACCAGATGACACAGATAGTAGAGCACTGCCTCACAGTATCAGAGACCTGGGTTCAATCCTGGCCTCTGGTGCAGTCTGTTTGTAGTTCTCCCTGTGACCCTTTGGGTTTCCTCCAAATGCTCTGCTTTCCATCCTAATATCAAAGATGACTGCTTTGCTAGTTAAACTGATCACTGTAAATTACCCCAAATGTGTACATGAATGGTAGAATCTGCTAGCAGTAGTTCAGGACGTGGGAAGAACAAAAACTGTGTTTAATCTAGAATTAGTGTAAATGGATTGTAGGTGGTTGGTATGGATCCGATAGGCCAAAGGGTCGGTTTCATGCTGAATGACTATGGCAAAACATTTATTTTTTAATTACTGTTCCTTGGAGAATAAGTTGCTGAAGCAAGGTTAATTTATTGTTTGTTCATTGGATATGAGTGTTGTTGCTAAGACATTACTTATGACATTCATTACTCATTCCAAATTGCCTTCTTAAGACTATTAAGATTATAAAGACATTCATTACTCATTCCAAATTGCCTTCTGAACATTTTAGCCATTTCAGAGGACAGTTGAGAGTGAACCACATTGGTGGCTCTGAGTCACATATAATCTATACCAGATAAAAATGTACATTTCCTTCCCTGTTAGGATAAGAGTGAACCAGATGGGCATTTTTGACAATCCAGTGGTTTCACAATTACCTTTACTGAGACCAGGTTTTTATTCCATTGTGGGATTTGAGCCGAGTTTAAATCTCCAGAAGTCTCCCTTGCAACTAAATCACTATACCCCTCAAAATATATTTCTGTTAAGCTTAAAATGGGAAGTTAACAAATGAATAAGTAATTTTACAACATTAAGTCACCTGCTGAGTGTGATTATGTGGTTGTGTGTATTGTGGCCTCTTAGAGCTTGAATGATATAATTGGAAAAGTTGAGAAGTATTTACCAGAGTTTTCTCCAAAACTGTCCACAGGTTTTTAAACACAAGTTTTTATTGCTTTCCCAGACAAGTTGAGAGGTGGTGAGTACTGCATTAGCTGTACCATTATTTAAATGGAGTAGGCTTTGAAAGTTTAATAATCCTCTCTTAACCTTCTATCTGGGTAAGTGCATGAAGTCAATGATATTTATAATATAAATATGTATGTTTGAAAAGCATTTAATGAAGTGCCTCAAAGTGAACGTTAAAAATGGAGTTAGACTTTGCACAAATTACCACTGAAATCTAAAACTAAGTAGTTTCTTAAAGGATAAAATGAACACTATTACCCTGGCTGAGTGAAAGACTTTCCCTTTCTAACCACTTGCCTCTTATCAAGCAGTGGCACAGGTCACAAGCTGGTCACTATCACCAGACGTAGGGCTGTCTGGAGTTTGACAGCTTTATTTCATAGCGGTGAGGTGGTTGCTGCACTACACTATTTGTGGAACAGATGGTCTGATGGCTGCAAATTATAATGAATATTATTAGCCAGTTAATTGACCCAAAAATGATATCTTGGGTGTAGGTAATCACTCAAAAACCTGGTTGTGTGTTTTTGATGGTTGATTCATTTTAATGTCTGTACTGATTTATTTTGGTAAACTGCACATCAAAATAAAATAACCTACACAAATATAGTGGCAGGACAACTGTCTAAAACTGAGGAAGGTATTTAGCTAAAGGTTCATTAAAAAAACAAAATCACTGATTATAATGGTAAAAGATGTCCAGGATCAAAGCTCAAGAACAGGTTGTTATTAGTCTTTGTAATTAAATAGTAACTTTTGATCTCTGACTTTTAAAAAAAGGTTCACATTGATGCAAGGCAAGAGCTCACAACTGAGCAAAAGCTTCCTGCTGTGAGTGACAAATGCAATCACAGCAGTTATGTAACCCCCCCCCCCCATCATGTGACTTTCTACTGGCCAAGTAAAATGACCTCGTAAAACAGAGCAAACAACTCTTTACTTTGCATGTCATTGACAGGTAAATTCATTTAATTTGTTTTCGATACGTTTTCAGTGCAACGTGACACCACAGGTTTTGGAACGGATTTTATTTGTCATTGTAAGATTCTCAGCAGGTAGCCTGATGTGTTGCATCCATAAAGAACCTTTATATTGGCGGATAAGATAACTTGAGAATGATAATATCAACCCGTATGATCTTTGATTCAGCTCATTTATTCCCTTTTCCTGTTTCTGTTCTGAAGGACATTTTGACTGGAAAATGAAACAAGTTCAACAAGTTGATTGTGGAATCAGTAATCTGGCATCTCTATACATTAGAATGAACAACCAAGCTGATTGATTCCAATAGAACAGCGTGATTGTTAGTGGTGTTTCAATTGGCTGCTCTTTGCAAGATTTGTTATATTTCAGTCTGATGTGATTGTGACATGAAATCGGTTGAAAAGATAACATTGTAGGAAAGGATGTGCTTATCTAATTCTGTCCAATTCAGAGAAAACACAGAGACTTCAATGAAAGTAAATGCCATATTATAAATGATGCATGCCAGAACATTTCAAAACAGCTCAGAAGTATATAAACAGTTTTTGGTTTCAAAACAGTATACCAATGTTAGAAATATTTTGGATGCGTATCCTTGCATATTTTGTGATAAAGTAGCCATTACCTATATAAAGCATTGCATTGTGCTTTCAGTCTAATAAGACTCCCACTCAGGGGACCTAAGGATGAATCCCAGTCTCAGTGCACATTCCATCTTCGCTACCTCTGAGCATTGAGTTTCAACAGTTCTTATCCAGCCTATTACAGATGGGTGGCCAACGTTGGTGGTCACAGGACAAAATATCTCTCTGTCACAGCAATCATGTTTCCTGTTGGACCAAATGTGTGCAAGTGCAGACTGAGTGTCAGTGTCCCAAATCTGTAACTATTTCATTTCTGATCCTGTTTCAGCACAAAGAGTTGATCGTAATAAAACTTTATCTCGCATTTTGGACCGGACTGTGGATTTCAGAATCCGGCTGTTAGTTAATTAATTTAGTATAAAAAGGTTTAATTTTACATAACAGAAAAAAATACAGCAGGATATTGACCATTCACCCTCAATATCCTGCAATACCATTCGATAAGATCATGACTGATCTTTTACCTGAGCTGCACCTCGTTTTACAGACCCCATATCCTTTAATGCCCTACAAATCTATGAATGTCTGTGGAGAAAGCACTCCCTGATTGAGTGTCCATAGACCTCTTGGGAAAAGAATTACAAAGATTCTGGATGAAGAAATTTCATACCATCCCAGCTCACAATGGCCGATTGCTTTGTGACTTTATGAATGCTAGTTTAGTTTCTAAACTAGTTTGACAGGGTGATGGGAAAATCAGAGGGAATTAGGAAAGAGAGAAACTATGCAGAAAAATAAGTTAGAAAAGTTGCATGCTGAGTAAATAGAAGGCAAAGCCAAGTCAAGAAACGAAGGGTCAAAATTCAGAATATTGAAGTGACAGTTTAAGGCACCGTATCAGGATGCTCACAGCATTGACAAGGAAGTAGATTAGTCTGCAGTTCCTTGTTTCTACTAGGTAGATGAAATAGTTATACTAATAGAAATTTAAAAGTTATTGTTTTATTGTCATTACGGACGCATAGCTACAGGATGGCAAAAGCAGGAAACTACATATCAGAGTATTTGACATTTGAGAAGAACAGGTAGAGAGGAATAGGGCTGGTGTAGCACTGAAAGTAAAGGAAGACATACTGCAGAGAGATTGCCTTGGCTTGGCAGATCATGACATTGGACAAGAATCAGTTTAGGTTGGGAAAATCCTGGATATAATAATGACACTGAAAAAATAATAGAATACATGCAAATCAACATTGATTTATAAAGGGCAATAATGTTTGGCTACTGGATTTCTTTAAATTTCTTCTTGCGTATGGCGTGCACAGCCTGAAGTTTTAGGACAACTTGTTCTATTTGATGTTATTTGATTGTGCACGCCGGGTTGATTGCATTAGTTGAAACAGGGCGGACCACGTGAAGGTTGCAATCACCCACCCCGGTTTCTTTGATGATGTAAACTAATCGAAGAAGAGAATTGGAGAAAACACTAAATTTAGATTTTGAAAGGCTTTTGATGAGGACACAAACAGAATGGTGGTTAACGAAGTTGGAACACATGGTATTGGGGTTCATATAGTGACAGATACAGAATTGGTTGTTGGAGAGAAAACAAAGCAAGCAGGGTACCAAAGGGATCGGGACTCTGGCTGACCCCATAGCAGAGCGTTCATGTCGCGGGGCTGGAAACTGGAAGTATCCTGAGCTAATTCTGCTACCACCTTCATCTATTGAGGCAAGTGATGGCTTTGACTGATTGTCGCCGGAAGCTTGCATCCTTTTCAGGACGGACGATGACAGCGAGGTCAACATTTGTAACAAGATGGACACAAAACGAAGAAGAAGGGACTTGGGCCCAGCTTTTCACAATCTCCAATTTGGCAGAGGACCAAGAGATCATGTCACTAAACTAATTGGGATTGAAAAGATGTAAAGAGGCTTCAAGGATATTTGACAAGTAGATTGAATGGATGAAAACAAGTATATGAAAGATGTGTGAAAATTGTGAAGTTAATCAGTTTGGTGCATTCAAGACAAAAGCAAAATACTTGTTGGAAGGTGACAGATAGTTTGATAGATTGCTGAACATAATGTAAACAAGGTGTATGGCAATAGTATTAGAAAATTGTATGGAAGTAGATGATTAGTCATGACCCGAATGTATGGTGAGAGGTCTGAAAGGACTTTTGCTGCTATTTCTTATGGACCCTAGTTCTGGACATATCGATCAGGGGAAACATCATTCCTGCATCTATTCTACCAAGCTCATTGACTTTTTTTCTGAAATTGGTTTTAACTATGGCACTAGAATATTAGTCTCTGATGAGTCAGTCAGTTTTAGTCTTACACATTTTTTAAATGATTGCATGAAATTTTCACTTAAATGGAATAATGCGGTCATATAGCAGGTCGAGGGTGTACTGGAGATTGGTCTAGCCCTGTGTGGAGGTAGATTGTAGTTCTCTAATGCAGGAGACATCAGTGATAGTTGCTATGGTTGCATATTTGCCAAAGTTTGAGTTTGAGTTTGCGTGTGAATTCAAGAGTAATCTTCAATTACCTGGACAAATTCAGCTAAAATGATATTCAACATTTGAAATCTTCTGCGTATTTGCCACCGCACTTACTGCAATGTTCACCCATCCTTTCCACCCCCACCACACTGATGACCTTTGAAATACAATGCAGCAAAAAAGAAAGGTTATTCTGGCAGATGCTTCCACCTCTAAGCCACTCGCACAAAGTGCCAGGTCATGGAAACATTGCTGCACAATCTTTAATTAGAGATGTTTCATCATTCCTTCATCACTAACTAATTGATATTTAGCCATTCTCTCCCCGCAATAAATAGACAGCAAAATAAAATTCCTTGGAGAAGGGAAAAATGAGCAACCAGATTGTTCTTCAAAGAACTGATATAGACACCGTGAACAAAATGACCTTCTGTGTCGTTCTTCCCTATGTCACCTGCAAAGTAAATGTCACTTGTGAAACTCAATCAACTAGTCAAATAAAGCTCGATGTATTGCCACAAGTAATGCAGCACATACAAGAAAAAGACCACTGCCACCTTCAATATAACCCAAGTTGCTCAATAATTATTGTTTGGCTGGGTCATCTTTTAATATTTTTAAATGACTACTTATCATTAACAAGAGGAAATCCAAAGTAGGGTAGAAATGGAGAGAAGAACAGGAGAGAATCTGAAACGGCAGTCAATTGGGCTAACAATTTCCAACGGCTCAGCAGCCTGTTAATGTCAAGAGAAATGTAGGCCATAGATACAGTAACAGAGCCTTTATCTGTGTTCCTGCTACTTCTTTGGGTAGTTTCATAACCAGGCAACAGCAGGTTTAAGTTATCTTGAGACAAACTATAAACAGAGAACTTGCCTATGCTAACACATTTCATTGGATGTGATGGATTGAAACCTTAAGTACAAAAGGTTGGCGTTTTGTGTTAACCAATGGATCCAGTGCCACATGTAACTTTACCTATGTAACACACAAAGTATGCCTTTCAAAGTAATGACAATTAATCTAACATGCCCAAAGGAGACACTTCATGCTCAGTCAAACCATTTCATTTCATTTGTTAAATCATCAGCTCAAGAGCTTACTCCACAGTGCAAAGTGACGCACACTTGCTGGTAAATGGATTTAGAATACAGTACATGTCCCGCAGGGATCAGTATATGACTCTTGCTATATAGACATACACACACACACATACATGCACACACATTAATAATATATTAGTGAATGTAGGAGATGTAGTTAATAAGTTTGCACTTGACATTATATTAGATGCAGGTTTACAAAAGAGGACACAAAGTGCTGGAGTAACACAGAAGGTCAAGTAGCATCTCTGGAGAACATGGATAGGTGATGTTTTGGTTTAGGACCCTTCTTCAGGCTGATTGTAGTGGGGGGGGGGGGGGGGGGGGAGAAAGTGGAAGAGAGGAGGAGCAGGATAAGATCTGGCAAGTGATAGATGGATATAGGTGAGGGGAAGCTTTTGATTGGCTGCTGGGTGGTGGTGATGGCATTGATAATGAAGAGGGTAATCGCAGGCTACAGAATGATATTGATCATATGGGAAGGTATGGCCTCGGGGGTATTGAGGAATAAAGGGATCTTTACGTACAAGACCAAAGAACTTTGAAGGTGGCAACACAGGCAGATGGGGTTGTGAAGAAGGCATACTGGCTGTTTACATTCACTAGCAAGGGCATTGAATATAAGTGTAGGAAGGTCTTGGTGTAATTTTATAAAACATTGGTCAGACTACGGTTTAATTATTGTGTCTAGTTCTGGTTGCCAATATTGTAAAGAAGGACATGATTGCATCTGACAGTGCACAGGTGAGATTCACCAATATGTTGCCAGAGAAAGGTATTTCATTGATGAGGAGAGACTGGACTTGTTTCCCTTGGCATAAAATGACAGGTGAGCCACAACAATGTGAGGTATAGATCAATAGATAATAAGAAACGTCTCCGTCTGGCTGGAGAATGTGTGGAGTATGAGGTTTGGAGAGGATCTGAGGAATTTTTTTTTTTCATTTTAGGATGGTTGAAGTTTTGAACACACTATGTGAGAATTTGGTGGAGGCAAGTACTCTCGTAATATATAAGCATCAGGATAAACACTTGCACTGCCTGAGCACAGCAAACTATGGATTGTGTGTAGGAAGGAACTGCAGATGCTGGTTTACACTGAAGATAGATACAGAATGTTGGAGTAACTCAGCGGGACAAGCAGCATCTCTGGAGGGAAGGAATTGGTGACATTTTGGGTCAAGACCTGTCTGAAAAAGGGTCTCAACCTGAAACGTCTCCCATTTCTTCCCTCCAGAGATACTGCTTGTCCTGCTGAGTTACTCCAGCATTTTGTCTATCTAAACTATAGCTCAAACTGTGATAAATGGGATTTGTATAGATAGTGATGGTTGGCATGGTCATGGTAGATGTCTCAATAATTTTTAAAGAAAGGCCATATACAGAACCCTTTGATTAGTGAGGGAAAAATACACCAAAATTGCATTTTGAGGGCATTACGACCTCTCAAAATACCAGACAAATGTAATTATTTAAAAATATATTACTTTTCTTATGCAGGAACGAAAACATCTGTTGATCAGAAACAATCTTAAAATAATGCTGAGAATCTTTTGCAAAAATTGAACAGGTGAATGTAGAGATGTCCAACTAAAGAAATAGCAGCCAATAGATGTAACTGGAAAAAACCAATGAGATCTTTAACAGCATTGTCTATCCTGCTCCTGGCACCCCTTATGCACAAAAGTATGGACTTTCCACTTAGGACATAATCAGCAATAAACAAGCTCATATTTCACCAGGTTTTTGAATTAAGCTATGAATCAAGTTTCCATTTAACTGTATAATTATTATGTAAAACTAACTGTGAATCATTGCAATAAATAGCATGCCAAAAATGTAAAGTCTTGCTTTCCTTTTCTGCATTAAAGTATACCTACTGGCATATTACAGAACTGTAACCTGGCGCAGCTTTATTAATGCAGCTGAAAATGGTTTTATATCACAAGTGCTTAGTTCACATCTTGAGTAATTTAAAATCATGAAGAACATTTAAAAAAAAAACATACCGAGCCATATTCTAGTTTTACAAATGCATGCTAGCCTGTCTATCAGAAATTAAGTATTATGAGCTTGTTAAAAACATGTAAAATTTACCTATTAATGACTTTGCATTAAAAATCTGCACAGTTTAAAGAAGAGATTCCCGGAGTAGTTACAAATGGCAGAAATTCTCCATCAGAGGGCAAAGATGGGTTTCAATTTTAAACCATTTTTAAAGATTATGGCATCTGGATTTACAGGCTTTGCAACCTGCACTTAAAATTACATGCTCCTTTATACTGTTTGACTGATTCCAAGTGAATAGAGTTAATGTAAATTTCAGGCCATTAAAGTCTACTATCATATTGTCTCCATGACATGCATCAAAGTCCATTGTGAGGCATCAGTCCATATAAATATTGTGCAGAGTGAAAAATCAATTATGTTTTTATGACAGCTTTGCTTCCCCGAGTGTGCATGAAGGTGAAATATTACCTTGATCGCCTGCCTATCTGCTAAATGGGAGGTCAGCTACACCACTTTATTGATTTTGTACCAGGATATCAAATTTAGCACTAATACCATGGGTCATGGTTGCTCGCTTTATTATTCAATTGGTGAATGAAAAGATGCTGATCTTCCCTCATCAACGAGTTTAGCAGCACTTGATTGCCTCAGAATTATAGTATTATGTGTCTTTCATAAAATACATTGATGGTGGTAAACCTCTGTAATTACCACAACCACTGCAAATACTGCTAATCCCCATTTTGCAACCAGTGTGGATTTGAGCCATTGCCCCAGCAATTGATCCAAATAACAACTTCAATACAATTTGGATGTTCCAAGAATAGTAATGTTGAGAGGGATATAGTCCAAACACATTCAGATGGGAATAGCTCAGGTAGACATTTTGGTTGGCATTTATAAGTTGGGCTAAAGGATCTGTTTCCATATAATGCAATGACTCTGTGACTTTCTTCCCTCTCAAAACATGGCTTGGCTGTCATCCCTTTCAGGATAATTAGTTTTGATAAATCATGTATCCATGGGCCGACATCATTGTCGTCTACTGAATTACAAGCCTCCCCCAGGTAACAAACCGGTTCCATTTTTATAGACATCCATAAGTTACAAATATACAGAATACACCTGATACGGTAACCATACCTCCACAACATTGTAATGAATGGCATCAAAGCCCATAAGACTGATGATAAAGAACAATTACTGAAGTGGAGAGAAAGAAAACTAGCTCTGCCATGCATAGGAATGAACATTTATACATACATTGGACTTTTGAGTTTAATAGTATTATGGTAGCTCATTTGCATGTTGGGGTGTCCATCACTCCAGTATTGGTGACCAGGGCCGGTCTCCAGTAATATTTGCTGTTAGCAGTGGCACCCATGCAAACAACTTGAACACCATTCTATTGTTTGATGAGCTGTAATTTTCAAAGATAATTAAATATTAGTCCATTAAGCCTTTCAAATTTGAACATTTCACTGAGGTTTGGAACCAAATATTTATTTTGCATAAAGGGAAAGAGGGAAATTGAAGAGAAATTAAAATTAGCTCAGAGAATTATGACCTGTAGCGCTTTGACATTTGCACCACTAGATGGGCCACTCACACATTAAATCATACTGGTAACTGCGAATAGAGAGTTAAAAAAAAACTCAACCGCATAGAGCCTGATCTCCACTTCCGACAACGAGCAAAGTTATAAAAATAAACTGTAATTTCTCTTAAAATTTGTAATGAGCATGCACTTATTTTAAGCAATACTTTGCAACGTTCGTGTTAAACGCAGTAACGCCAAATCGTGCATTATTGCCTCGTTCAATAAAATGTTTAGTACACGAATATAGCGAACAGCTGACGAGCAGTACATTTTAATCCATTTAAACCACGTATTTGTTAAGTATAGAACATGAGATATAATTTAATACATAGGTTTGGCACAGCTGGCTAAGCACAAGCTTTAAGAGATGCCACAAAAACTTTCGTATTTCGTATTCGTAATAAGTGTTATTATTGTTGAACAACGTGAAAGTTATTCGGTAGTTAGAATAACTTTCACGTAGTTTGCCTTCAACATTTTTGCACAAAAACACTGGGACTATACTTCTTCAATTACACCATTATCCAAATTCCACCCCCTACGAAACGCACACCACACGCACAGCATTCACACTAAAGTGGCAGCTGTAGCAATGTTTCATGGAAGAAAGGGTTCATCGCACCGGGTTCTTAATGTTGCCACACGCCAGAAACTCTGCTCAAAGTTCTATTGTGCTCTCTTTAGATATGATAATGAGCAGCGTGTGCCGTGCAATGCCTGCCCAAAGAACAAAAAGCCTTTGCTGAAAAGTAGAGCCATTCATCCCCTTCTCTGTTGCGATAATGGCATCTTATTGCATTGCAATATCATTGAAGATGGGGTCGTAAATTATGAGCCATCAATTGCAGCACATACACATCGAATTATAAATAAAGTTGGGTTAAATAAAAAGGCTTTTTCTTCAAACAAAATTCACAACTGCACGCTAAATGTTGCTGTATTGCAACCTTTTACCCCCAATGTTTTCCCTTTTTTGGCTTTTTAGCTTAATTAGTAATATATTATGCTCCTGCAAGGAAATCAAAATCAAGAGGCTTCGCCCATCAGTTTCTCCCCAGTAACAAGCGGAGCCGGCGAACGCCCCACGTGGGGAGCGGTTCTACATAATTAATGTGGGCGCGGGGCCGCGCTCCAATCAGAGGGCCGCGGGGCCGCGCACAACGGGTGCACGCTATAAGAGGCAGCGGCGGCGAGTAGTGGCCAGTCTGACTGAGAGACAGCAACAGCCTGCATATATTACACAGGCTGCAACTACTGCAACTGGTGCCCAGTCTGACTGAGAGACAGCAACAGCCTGCAACTATTAAAGTCTGACTGAGTACAGCAACTACTCTGCACAGTCAGACAGACTGAGCTAGTGACCGCTGCAACTATTGCACAGTCTGAGTGACTACTGCAAAGCTACTGCAAGTCTGACTGAGCGACCGCCTGCAACTACTGCACACCTGCTTCAAGCGCCGCTCACCTACTCCTACCCTCAAGCCCACCGCGATCATTCGGCCCT
This sequence comes from Okamejei kenojei, assembly GCA_035221665.1. Taxonomy (NCBI): domain Eukaryota; kingdom Metazoa; phylum Chordata; class Chondrichthyes; order Rajiformes; family Rajidae; genus Okamejei; species Okamejei kenojei. The sequence continues at coordinate 106,889,654 of CM069133.1, read as the reverse complement.
TCGCCGAAAATATGACCCTTGAGGAATTCAACGCTGTTGAGGAGCAGCAAGTGGAAAGCGCCGAAAGGTACGGGACAGTGCATTTGTGCAAGGGTGCAGGGCCAGGCGGGAGGGTGGGATGGGGGGGAGGTGTAGCAGCGGGTGGGTGAGTGCCCGGGCGGGCGGTGCAACAGTGGGTGCAGCAGTGGATGGGTGGGTGCCCGAGCGGGCGGTGCAGCAGTGAGTGGGTGGGTGCCCGGGCGGGCGGTGCAGCAGTGGGTGCAACAGTGGATGGGTGGGTGCCCGGGCGGGCGGTGCAACAGTGGATGGGTGGGTGCCCGGGCGGGCGGTGCAACAGCGGGTGGGTGAGTGCCCGGGCGGGCGGTGCAGCAGCAGTTGCCCGGGCGGTGCAGCAGCAGCAGCAGCAGCGGGTGGGTGGGTGAGTGCCCGGGCGGTGCAGCAGCAGCGGGTGGGTGGGTGCCCGGGCCGTGCAGCGGCAGCAGCAGCGGGTGGGTGGGTGCCCGGGCCGTGCAGCAGCAGCAGCAGCGGGTGGGTGGGTGCCCGGGCCGTGCAGCGGCAGCAGCAGCAGCAGCGTCTGCGTCTCGAGTTGCCGCTGTCGGTTAGTGCGCGAGGGGCGGCCGCCGCCGCCTCTGGGTCCGTTTGAAAAAAACAAGGGAGCGGAGCGCGGCGGCTCGACCCGCTCGCCCTACTCGCCCTCCAGCAACGGGTGGGGAAGGGCGAGCTGGCTGGCTGCCGCCCCGGGCTCTGCGGCTCGTACTTTGGTGGTGACTGGCATGGGGTGTAAGGTGGCTCGACGCTTGTGCTGAGCTCTCCTTTATTTCAGGATGCAAGCTGCTGGCAAAGCCCTGGAGGAGTTGCTGAGCTCGGCGCAACGGCAGCATTGTCTGACGGTTGGAGTCTACGAGTCTGCAAAAGTCATGAATGTGTAAGTTCTCGCAACCTCTGCTTCTAAATGCAACCCGCCCAAGATCAGCAAATGCAGTCATATTCATCCGGCTTGAGAGAGAGTTGGTGGATAATCATGGGTTTGTTTTCTTGCAGTGATCCAGACAGTGTGGTGTTATGCCTCCTTGCCAGCGACGAACAAGACGAAGGTGACATCGCTCTGCAAATCCACTTCACTTTAATTCAGGCTTTTTGCTGCGATAATGATATCAACATAGTGAGAGTGAATGACATTCAGAGGCTGGTCGAGATCGTTGGTAATGCTGCTGACAATGAGGAGCCCAAAGACATGCATTGCATTCTAGTCACTGTAAGTGTGCTTTTTGTGGGGTGATTTAACAAGACCTTTTGGAGCTATTTGATAATTGAAGTAAATATTTGACTTGGCACCTGGCCACATATTTAACATGCCTCTTTTTGATTGCATTCAGAATCCAAGCCAAGACTCTTGGAAAGATCCAGCTCTAGAGAAACTTGGTGTCTTCTGTGAAGAGAGCCGCTGCACCAATCAATGGGTCCCCAACATTTCCTTTCCTGAACGTTGAAGTTGCTGCATGGACTTTGGTTGCTAGAAATGTTGTATTTTGAAGTCGCTATCAAAGGGCAAAGTGGCTTCCTGGGTCTACACATTAGACTGAATTGATCAGTCTCGTGGACATAAGACCAGTGGTGGTGATATGGAGGCAGGGATGACCAGGAGTGGTGATTGCATATGGTTGGTTGGAACAAAGGAATGTGGTGCACAACAGCTTGGACCTGGAGTAGCGAAGAGGACGTGGAAGACTTGTGCAACTCTGCACCTGCCACAGAGTCCTGTGTGTGCAACTTGGAGGATGAAGGCTTGTATCAGGCTAGACTGTAGAACTGTGGTTCTAAAACACTTGTGAAACAAACTTTGACTGTTGCGATGGACTTAAAGATCTTGTCTTCAGTTGAACTCTACAAAATCTTTAACATGTATACTAGGTTTATTTTTTGTAAAGTATAAAAATTAAATGCTAAAAAGAACATGAATGTTTGCTTTGGTTTTTCTCTATTGACATTGCTTATACAGTAAAAATGAGCACTAGTCATATTAACTAGGTCAACAAAGTTGTCACCCCACCTGCATTAGTAGTTACAGAATTTAATGTAGGTTGCAACTGTCAGCATAACTAAGTTGGGTGATCAAATTTTGAATCTTGATTTTTGTGGAAAATATTAGACAAGAATAAAGTAGGTGTTTTTTGCCAGTTGTAAAATTCCGTGCAACTTGGTAGATGGGTGCCAAATTAAAAAAATTATTTGTCCATAAATGACTACTGATCTTGACTAGATTTACAAGATATGATGCAATTGCTTGTTAAATTTCCTTTTCTGGTACACAGTAATTACAACAAGGACATTTACAAAACCAATGGCGGAATAAATGTACATATCTAGAATACAATTGCTAGAACTACCCTATAGCTAGCACGCTGGCTGTTGGTTCCTGGACAATTCTGCAAAGCGATAATTTGGGCTAGTCCTGTCCTGTAAGCTATTTGTATGACTTTCCTAACTTCAGTCTAGGTTTTGAATGCATGCTTTTCTTGATTTGTGCAATTTGGAATGCAATCTTTCGTAGAGATTCACTACGGCTGGGTGAACCTCGTCTTCATTTTGACCTAGGTGAAACATTAACCCATGCATCTACCATATGAAGCCCTGAGAACTTAGTTTAAGGAGATCATCTCGTGTTCTAAAATCAAGGGGATATTAAGTTGGTCTGTGTAATTTCTCAGGAGTCAATCAAACACCTTTACATGCCTTCTATTGCAAGCATATTGTTCCTTTGGAGGGGAAGCCAGACCAGTTTGCAGTGTTCCACAATCTAGGACGCTTGCAGTAAAGGGCATGTCCCACTTGGCCGTTATTTGCGCGTCACGCAGATGACACGTGAAGATTTAGTACATCCCAAAATCCTGGGGTACCGTGCGTCACTGCCTATGTCATCACGCACCATATCGTAACGCATAAATTACGCGCAAATGATGCCCAAGTGGGACAGGCCCTTAAGAATTTACTCTTGCCATAAAGGCTGACATTTCATTTGCCTTCACAATTGTGTACCTTTGTGGAATGGAAACTTAGTGTAGCTTCTCTGAAAAGAAACCCACATTTCTCTGAACAATATCGCCTGTTAAATTCTTCTGGCTTTTGCTGAATTGAACTGCCACATTTTTGACATCATATTCCATTTGACATGCCTGCTCTGTTATGTAACTTGCCCATATCCCCATGAGGACTCTGCATCCTCCCAATCCACACTGCTATTTACTCTGTATTGTTAGTAAACTTGGATGAGGAGATCAAGTGCAAGATATCAATGTTATGGATACAATATATGGGCAGCTGGTACATAAGCAACAGTCCCTCCAGCACTCCTCTACTCATAGCCTCCCAATCCATAAATTATCTATTTTCTGTTGGTTAAGCAATGTTGTTTATGCTAATGTTACTTACAAACACATAATCTAACCTTAATAATTTCAGTGGAACCTTTTTAAAACACCAAATGGAGAAAGCCATTAGAATCCTCTGTCTCCACCCATGTTTCCTCTGTCTATTGCCACTTCATAGATACAACATTTTCTTCATAAATCCATGTCAGTCTGCAATTATTTTCCAACACCCTGTGACCAATTCCTTAAGAGAACATTTTAGCACTTTTCCACCTACTAACTTCAGGCAAAATAGGTCTGTGGTTTTGTGTTTTCACTCCCATCATTATTAAATATTGGGGATGCATTTGATGTTTAGTCTAGGAACTAACACAGAACCCCTGGTATTTTGGAAGATGTCGTCACTATAGATATAATGATTGTCATTTGATAGTCACTCTATAGTCAGCACTTTCTAAATCATGAGATGCTAGTCATTAGGTCCTGGAGAATTCTCAACTGTTAGCCCCCATATAACCATATAACAATTACAGCACGGAAACAGGCCCTCTCGGCCCTTCCAGTCCGTGCCGACCATTTGTTTTCCCCTAGTCCCATCTACCTGCACTCAGACCATACCCCTCCATTCCCTTCCCGTCCATATACCTATCCACTTTACTTTTAAATGATTAAAATCGATCCTGCCTCCACCACTTCTGCTGGAAGCCCATTCCACACAGCCACCACCCTCTGAGTAAAGAAGTTCCCCCTCACGTTACCCTAAACTTCCGTCCCTTAATTCGCATGTCATGCCCTCTTGTTTGAATCTTCCCTACCCTTAATGGGAAAAGCTTATCCACGTCAACTCTGTCTATACCTTTCATCATTTTAAAGACCTCAATCAAGTCCCCCTTAACCTTCTGCGCTCCAAAGAATAAAGACCTAACTTGTTCAACCTTTCTCTGTAAAAATAGTTGCTGGATCCCAGGCAAACATTTAGTAAATCTTCTCTGTACTCTCTCTATTTTGTTGACATCCTTCCTATAATTAGGCGACCAAAATTGTACACCATACTCCAGAATTGGTCTCACCAATGCCTTGTACAATTTTAACATTACTTCCCTGCTCCTATATTCAATGCTCTGATTTATAAAGGCCAGCACACCAAAGGCTTTCTTTACCACCCCATCTACATGCGATTCCACCTTCAGGGAACTATGCACAGTTATTCCTAGATCCCATATGGAATATATCCCATCAATACTATTTTGTTGCCATTCTAATTTATTTTAGATACTCATTTGATTCTGTTGTCCACTATTTCTAGGAAGTTTTTTGAAGTTACATGAAGACAGACACAAAATATTGTTTTTCTTATTTCCTTGTCTAATTTTGGCTGTCACACTCTGTAGAGACTGACATTATGTTGCACTTTTTTTCTTTACATATATCCAAGGAAGCTATTAAAGGCCATTTAATTTTTTTTTTCTGGATTAAGCTCGTATTCTATTTTACCTTTTGTTTTCAATGTCTAGATCATCCGTTGCTGGAAACTTGAAAGTTTCTCCATCCACAGGTGTACAACTCTTCATAAGATCATAAGAGATAGGAGTAGAATTAGGCCATTGAGCCCATTAAGTCTACTCCGCCATTCAATCACGGCTGATGTATCTCTCCTGCCTTCTCCCCATAACCTCTGACACCCATACTAAGTCTTTTGGCAACATTATAAATTTACTCTCGTAGTTTAATTTCTCTTGTTAGCTGGAGTTTTTTTTCTATTGGGTTTTTATGCCTTAAGTGGTAATATTTGCTGTAGGCTATGTATTAAAATTCCTTAAATTATTCATTTACTGTTGCATTCAGAAAGCTACTGTAACCAAACTCTAATCTCATTGTTTCTTTTTAGATTCGAGGCCCTGGTTTCGCATTGAACTAAGTCACTTTTAATTGTTGCTCGACCAAGTGGGACCCGTTGGGCCCCGTCGTCACCAACAACGGGGGTAGGGGTGGGGGAGGGCGCGGCCGGCGGCATTCACATGGTAATGGCTGGTGGTCCCTGAATGTGGTGTTGGCGCTCACCTCGGGAAACACATCACCCCCACAAGTAAAATCCTGGAATTTATGGAGGCAAGATCAATCGTTTCCATATTGGTGGGGAGGGTGGGGCGGCGATCGGGCACTCACCCCGGAGACAGCACCCCTCGGAAAGGCGCTCAAATCCACCCCCATAAGAAAATTCTGGGAAATTTATTGTAACTGAAACTATCTCCCCTATTCCACCTGACTGGCACAGACTGGAAAAGGGATGTATTACTAGCTTAAAATGTGAAATAAACTCTCTAAAATATATGACAATTTAAACGTTAAAAAAAAATAGAGATTTATTACAGTTCAGTTATTTCTTGTTGCGTCTTCCTTGTTCCATTTCTGCTACTCACCTGTTACATTTGGCAACAATGATCTCTGACAGCTTATGTAAAATGATCCCATTGTGATTGGATGGACCTGTGCGATGGCATTGTGACATTTATCAGTGAAAGCTGCTAGCCGGGGAGGTGGTCAGAAGCAGTTGGTTTTGTTCAGATATTGATTTTTAAAAACCTTAATCATCCAATAACTCGTGATGGAAATATAGCAATCCACTGTCTGGAAGGGAACCTGACTTTATGGTGTGAAAGGGAAATAAATTTGAATAATAATGTGGGAAAATCCTCTCAGCGTTATTACCGCCATTAGCGATTTGACGATAGATTGCAAACACACCAACGCATCATTACATACATTATTAGTTTTATGCATATATATATATAAAAGATCTATCACATAATGATCACTTTTGCCTCAAAGCCACTTAACTACCAGATTATTACTTAACCCTTTCTCATTGCATGATACTAGATCTAAAATAGTCTGTCTCCTCAGTGGTTTCTCAACATAATGATTAAAAAAGCTTACATTGGACGAATTCATCCTCCACGTAATTTCTGTTAATGTGGTTTGCCCAGTCTGAAAATAAAATCCCACATGATCATTGCATCGCTCCTTTTACACATCTTTGTCACACAAACATCTTACTAATCTTTGACACAATTTTGGGTATACTAGTCAACCAATGGGTCTCAGATCTTATCATCGATATGTCACATTGTGCAGTTTATAGTTAAAGATTAATACATCTGAACTTACCAGTTTGAAGTTTGATCTTTATTGTTATGAGGAGTTACGATGAGGCGTTTACGTGAAGTAAACCCCTCTCACCCCTACATGCGCGTCAACCTTCAAAGCAGCCGGGTGGTGGATTCACAGAGGGGAAACCATTGACCCCCATGTGAATAGTCAATCGATTCGAATAAAACTACTAGAAACTACCAGCTGATTTTTATGAGGAGGGGTTGGGAGCAAGAGGGCACAAAAACCATTATCCCTTCATCGTAGCTACTCATCTTAAAAATATAGATCAAACTTCAAACTGGTAAAGTTCGTCGTTTAATCTTACTTATATTCTACTTCGGAGTCACTGCGAGGGATGAAACTACGTGAAGAAATTTTAAAGCTCTGGGAATCCAGTGCCGACGGGAACAAAGCATGCGTCACACACTGTATGATTGACCAAGAAGAGTGGACAAAACTTCAGTCATGCCATAATGAACAAATTGACAGTTTAATGTGCTATTAAACAATAACAATAACAGTTCCCTCTCTACCCGAGAGGGCTATTAACGCAAACTTAAAACTGAGGTAGCAAACACGCATGTTCCGGCTAAAGGTTTGTTATAAAATGTCTGAAATGTGTGTGTTGAGGACCATCCTGCAGCCAATAAAATCTGGTCTAGCGGGACGTCTGATCCTTGCTGCGGACTTAGCTGCAGCCCTGGTGGAATGAGATTTAAACATTTTAGTATCAACCCCAGCATCTGTTAGAACTTGTTTAAGCCACCTGGAAATGGTCTGTGTTGGGACTTCTTATGTGGTTTCTTGTGGCTGATCAGTAATGCTAACTCAGACCCCCTAAGCCCCTTGGTGAGGCTAATGTATTGCTGGAGGTGAGCAAACTACACATCAAAACAAATTTGGGGATCCCAAAGGATATGAGCCCATATAAACTGCTAATTTCCAACCCCGACGTGGGTTCACCCTGGTCTCTACTTGCTGTTGTTATAGGGTCGTTCCACACAAAAAAAGGTGGAAAGCCCCGGCAGAGGTGAGCATCCTGTCCAGTCGTAGCTTTTGCAAGGACTGGACTCCTTGAGCTGACACTAACGCCATGAGCAGAGCCACCTTGTGCGTGAGTCGGAGTAGAGACAGGGACGTTGGTGGAGACCATGACCGAAGTAGCTAAAACCACCCCTACATCCCAAATTTCAGAATATCTGGGCATAGGAGGGTTCGATTTGAAGACTCTCCTCATGAATCTTGACACTAAAGGGTGAGACCCCATTGATTGGGGTTCTGAAATTGGCAGCAGTTAAGACGTCAGCGCACTTCTGGCACAATTTAGAGCACTGTAGCTTAATTTGACATCGAAATGCAACTTCGAGAGGAACTCCTGAACATTAGTAATGTGCACTGCCTCATACAAAATATCCGACTGTGCACAGAACACTTCCCATTTCCTAATGTATGAGGCATATTGTTTTTGAGTACTACTTCTCCAGGCCGCAGTTAGCACATCCACCGTACGATCAGCTAGTCCCAGTCCAAGGAAAGATCTTCTTAAAACCTGCAAATCAATAAATTGAGCCAATCATGCAGAGGATGTACTTCACCAGAAACCGGGTTTGTTAACAGAGACCTGCCTTTAGGAACCTTTCCCGCAGGTTCTACAACCATGCTCAGAATAAGAGGGTACCATGGCTGAGTCGGCCAGTCAAGGACTACCAGAATGCCGGAGGCAGAGTCCTGCTGAATTTTTTGCAGACAGCGACTGACAAGGCAAAATGGGGGGAATGCATAGAAAAACATTGTACCCCAATGTAGCGAGAACGCGTCAACCGCTACTGCCCTTGTGTCTAGTTCCCATGCAACATACTTCGGTAATTTATGATTTAATTTTGAAGTGAACAAATCCATATCCGGTGTTCCATACCTAGAAACAATATCCTTAAACACACTATGATTCAACACCCATTCTGTGTTGTCAATGAATTTACGTGACCTGGTGTCCGCCATCGTGTTTAATCTACCTGGAAGGTAGATAGCTGAAACCCAAATATTTCGAATGATGCACCAGTTCCAAATGAGGCATGCTAATTTATCACAGGATACTGACTTGATACCACCCGTGTGATTTATGTATGCCACTGCTGTGGTGTTATCTATCTGTAATTGAACATGCACGTGGTGCATGTGCGTACAATAAGCTTTCAGACCATAAAGGGCTGCGAGCAATTCCAAATAGTTAACACCATGCACCTGCAGAAAAGGTATCTCAAGCATGTTCCATCTGCCACCGCAGCTAGAAACGGTGTCAGTGGTGCCCCACCCCAGAGCACTGGCATCAGTCTGTAAAACAACAGAAGGGCTTTCAATTGAAATATTGCCAGAACAATGGACAATATTAGCTTTCCACCACTGTAGCTCATCAATGGCTTAGTCCGGTAATTGCATAGCTCTGTCAAAGTCGCCAAAATTATGTTTGAGTGCCTGTACCTTTGCTCTTTGCAATTGCTGATAGTGCAAAGGCCGATATTTGGCTGCATGGAAATGCAGCCACCAATTTTTCAATCAAGCTTTCCACTTGCCGAATTGAAGGCAGTTGCTGTGTGATAAGATGATTGCAGGCTTCTGTTAACTTTAATCTCTTGCTCTCGGGCAAAGTGAATGACAGGTGATTGGAGTTAATAGTAAATCCCAAATAATCCATAACCCTGGATGGAGTCAACCTGGATTTTACTGGGTGAATTAGGAACCCCAACTGTTCAAACACAACTTTGGTGGCTGAGACCGCCGAAATAGCCAATTCCATAGTTTTTCCTGTAATGAGGATATCGTCCAAATAAGTCATTACTATGTGTTTCTGCGCTCGTAATAGAGTAAGAATCAGGTTTCAATATTTTAGTGAATAACCTGGGAGCTGAGGTTAACCCATTCTGGCAACGCTTTAAACTGCCATAGCTTGCCCCATCCATTTAAATTTCAAGTTATTAATTCTGTGATGCCTTGTGAACAGGTAACAAGAATAATAAGCAGTCTTTAAAAGATCAACGCATTGCCATGTAACATCCCCTGGAAATTAATTGGTTTTGGCAGTCACAAAACTTTCCATTTTGAAATGTTTGTACTGCACATGTTGTGTTATGTCCAAAATGATGTGGTTTTACCCCCCCCCCCCCCTACCTACCCCCATCTGCTGCGTGAAAAATATGGATACTAATTGATGAAGGTTCATTACTGTATTTTTGCAATCAATCAATCACTTTTAGCACATTAAATGTTTCAATTTCAGCCTGAATGTTCCAAACCATCCCCGTTTTGAACGAGCAAAGGTTACGGTTTGGAGCATGCTGCGTGTGGGTGGCAGAGACCCTGTAAATTCAATTTTGAACCTTGTCTAATGCTGATGGGGCGCAGTATGAGCAAGTCAGAAGTTATCCTCCGCCACTTCATGCAAAAAGAAACGTAACCTGCCCACCAACATGTAATGGGACCCACACACCCGGTAATGTTACATTGAGAACCCAGACCCCCGTGTTAGTCGGTGGATTCTGGCATATTTATTGCCTGGTCTTGTGCTGGTTTGACGGCTAGGGGTGCTGCCAGTCGGGAATCGACTGACTGTCTGTTTGGTGGTGGTAGCCCGATAGTAGCCCCACAGCCCTTCGACTCGGTCGTCCAAAGTCTTTCTCCTGCCCTGGACAGGTCTTCTCCAAACAGTAAATTGGGCGGCGGCTGCACATTACTGGCCTTACACAACCCAGCAAACTTGGGGTTGAGAACAGGACGAATGGCGTTCTTTGCGAAAAGCAATTGATTTTTGAATTGTGCCATTGCACAACAATGCCATTGCGTCCCGTTGAGCCTCAGATAATGCGCAGCCGGTCCACGCGACCTGGCGAAAATGCCTGTCAGCCACTCAAATACAGCCAGGTTTAAAATTCTTTGCATTTTGACCTCTTGGTCTTAATGCCGCCCCCAATGTAGCTCCAGATGGAAACTGTTCACACACCGGTACCTTGAGGGCAGCACAGTTGCTGGGAGCGTGGTACCTCATGGCTGTCTCCATCATGACTTGTTCCTGAAGCTGGTGGGAAGCGAGGTAATTAATGCTGGCCGCCAGCTCTTCTTCCAGAGGCTCCCCAACCAGTGACAGCACTGCAAATCTCGAGACCATGGTTGGCACCTCCGCTTCCCGCGGGTCTCGCACCGAGCGGTCCTCCGCCCAGGACTGGTGGTCTATACTCCCATCCTCGTATGGGGATACATAATGCAGCCCTGCACCAGGTGCTGCTGCGGGCCCTCGAGGCCCGCTGTGATATGACTCGCGATCAAGGAGCACATCATGTTGGAGCATCTTCTCTATAAGATGCTCCATGCGGGAAAGACGTCCGCCGACCCTTCCCGCTCGAGGAGGCGAACCCTCCCGGCCGGACTCATCAGAGTCCACTGGCCTGTTGGACTTGCACTTGGCCTTCCCGACCCGCAGCGCAGCCAAATTGTTGTCCATGGGCACCGAGCCCGGGGTCGCTGGCTGTGGTGTCAGTGACCACGATGGTGAAACGGACTGCCGCCCGCTGACCGCACTGCCACGGTCTTCGGAAGCGGTTTCTCCCCTGCAGCCCGTCGAGACTTCACCCTCGCCTTATCCATGGTGTTCTTGCTGTAACAAGACAGAAGTAAAAACGACCGCAGACTAAGTTCAAGAACTTGCCTGGAGGCCTTTTAAAACTTACCGCTGGTGGAGCGACACGCCACCAGCCAGTCAGAGCGCCATGCGTTTGGCGTAATGACGTGCATGCTGGGCTGACGGGTTCTTCACGTAGTCACTCACGTGACTCCGAAGTAAAATTCAGCAGGAAACAAACCAACATGAATAAGGGTCCTGACCTGAAATGTTGTCTGTCCATTTACCTCCACAAATGCCACCTGAGTTCTTCCAGAAGTCTGCTTCTTACTCAAGAGTACAACATCTACAGTTTATTGTATCTCCAACATCCTGATTATGTTTTGAACATGCAACATAGCTAGTTCCATCAGTACAAAACACCCATGAGGCTGGGAAAGCACATCTCGGACCCGCAGACGCTCAGCATAGGAGCGCCGCAAGGCTGAGTACTCTCTCCTCTCTTCTACTCTCTCTACACCAATGACTGCACCTCTTCAGACACCTCTGTCAAGCTTTTCAACTTTGCGGACGACACAACCCTGATTGGACTGATCCAGGATGGAGAGGAATCTGCCTACAGACAGGAAGTGTCACAGCTGGCATCCTGGTGCCGTAGCAACAACCTAGAGCTCAATGCTCTTAAGACAGTGGAATTGATTGTAGACTTTAGGAGAGCTCCCTCTCCCCTCACCCCACTCACCATCAACAACACCACAGTCACATCTGTGGAGGCTTTTAAGTTCCTGGGAACCATCATCTCCAAGGACCTTAAGTGGGGGGCTACCATTGACTCCACAGTCAAATAGGAACAACAGGGGATGTACTTCCTGTGGCAGCTGAGGAAGCACAATCTGCCACAGGCAATGATGGTCCAATTCTACACAGCCATCGTAGAGTCTGTTCTCACCTTCTCCATCATGGTCTGGTTTGGCTCAGCCACCAAGCATGGCACCTGGAGGCTGCAGCGAATCGTCCGATCAGCAGAGAAGTTTATTGGCTGCAACCTTCCCTCCATTGATGAACTGTACACTGCGAGGGCCAGGAAGCGAGCGGGCAAAATCATCTCTGACCCCTCTCACCCTGGCCACAAACTCTTTGAATCACTTCCCTCTGGAAGGTGACTCTTAATTGTCAAAGCTGCCACAGCCAGACATAAAAACAGTTTTTATCCACGAGTAGTTGCTTTACTCAACAGCCAAAAAATCTGTAACCTCCCTGTGATCTGGTATTTTGTCGTTTCACATGCTTGATCAATGATGTTTTATCATTAATGTTTTATTATTATTAATGTTTAGTGTTTTCTGAGTCATTCGTAACTGTCACTGTGTGTCATGTTGTTACTTGTGGGCGGAGCACCAAAGCAAATTCCTTGAATGTGAAAACTTGGCCAATAAACTTACTTAGTTACTTACTTAATTGAACTTCTGCTCTGATATTTATTCAAATTCCCTCTTTATAACCTTACCTATTTCCCTATCGAAGCTCATTTACTGATGCTGTCATCCATTACTATCTTCCATTGGAAGCACCATCAACTCTGCTGAGTTACTCTAGCATTTTGTGTCCATCTTTGGATCACATAGCTACCTGACTTTTATACGTTTCTCGTGAAGGCATAGATAATACTGAGGAAATGGCTCTCTGATTAACTTTGTTGGTGCCCAATCTTCTCAGAACTGTAAGGCCATGTGATAATTTGAGCAGCACTGTGGTGCAGGTAGTAGAGCTACTGCCTCACAGTACCTGTGTTCTGGGTTAAATCCTGACCTTGGGTGCTGTCTGTGTGGAATTTGCATTTATCTCAATTCCAAAGATATACAGGTTGGTAGAGTCATACAGCGTGGAAACAGGCCCTTTGGTCCAACTCGCCCACGCCGACCAATATGCCTCATCTACACTAGTCCCACCTGCCTGCGTTTGGCCCATAGCCTTCTAAACCTACCCTATCCATGTGCCTGTGAAAATGGCAGGTTTTTGCCCACTTTAAATTGCCCCTGTTGTGTAGAGAATAGTAGAAGCCAGGGGGACTGGATAAGAATGTGAATTAAAAATATGAAATTAATGTAAGACTAGTATAAATGGGTGACTGGTGATCAGAGTGGATTTGATGGGGCAAAGGGCCTGTTTCTGTGCCACATCTTTCAATGGCAATAACTCTACATTTGTTCCAGCTGACTTGTCAGGTTTGCTTTCATCATAAAATATTGAGTGGTTTTGAACGATGCCGTAAGTATTGTGACAAACTGCACAGAAAAGAAACCAATAATACAGAAACACAGTAATTCAAATTGCTTAAATTCAAAATCTGGCATTGGCAATGTTATCAGATTACATCAGAACAGAAATAATGCCCTGCCCTGCAACAAATGCTCATATAATTCTGAGACAGTCAGTCTGGTAAAGAATACAAATTGTTTGTTGTGTGTAACCTTATTGGTAAGTAGTGAATAGGTTTTGAGTGGGTTATGATTTTCAAGAGCTGCATTACGAAGTGTATAAAGGAAAAATATGTTTACTCAGATTCAATTAAGTGCTTCAGGATAATAAATGGATTGCAAAAACCTTTTCTTTTTTTTGTTATGAATTTGTCGATAATCAAACAGAAACTTGCATGTGTAGGAAGGAACAGCCGATGCTGGTTTAAACCGAAGATAGACACAAAGCTGGAGTATCAGAAGGGTCTCGACCCAAATGTCACCCATTCCTTCTCTCCAGAGATGCTGCCTGTCCCGCTGAGTTACTCCAGCTTTTTGTGAGAAACTTACATGTTCTGTGAACTGTGAGGTTTCCAATGATTTAATATTTTGTGCATGGCACATGTTACTAAGAGAATCAAAATCTATTACTATAGTTTATAGATGTTACACGATCACATAACAAACTCAATTAGTAATTGAAACCTCCTTATATAAATGCATAGTCCAACTAACTGGACACTTAAAAAAAAAAAATGTTCAGCAGAAAAATTGCTTGTATAAAGAATGCACTTGCACATTTTCAGGAATGAAATACTGCTGCCTTACAATAAATAGAGTTTTCAAGTAGAATGTGGAGATTAATTTGTTGCAATGATATGGTGCAGTGATATAAACTGGATAAATACAGTACATTAAAAAAAAATATATATAGACTTTATTCAGATAATAAATATATACAGTACATGAACTGTGCAAAAAAATTCACCTGACATTTTCGGAGGCTATACAGAATATTCAATACAGTGTACATACATTGCTCAAATTTCACAAATTTATCCCCCACCCTTGCCACTCATGTGGCCCACTGGCGTGGAATCCCTTCCCTTATTTTGAGGGGCACCTCCACCACACCCTGCCCCCCAGGTCCAGCAGCGGAAGGACCCTAGACTGTGGCCCTCTGCCACCGAGCCTTGGCGTTGGCTGCACCGAGCTTCAGTGCGTCCCTCAGCACGTACTCCTGCAGTCTGCAGCGGGCCAGTCGGCAACATTTCCCGACGGGCATCTCGCTCTGCTGGATGGTCAACAACGCTCGGGCAGACCAAAGAGCGTCTTTCACCGAGTTGATGACCTCCCAGCAGCACTCGATGTCAGTCTCTGAATGCGTCCCTGGGAAAAGTTCGTAAATCACAGAGTCCTCTGTGACGGAGCTGTTCAGAATAAACCGTAACAGGGACCCTTGCAGACCTCTCCAGACTCTCTTTGCGAATCCACACTCTGCAAAGAGGTGGGCAACCGGCCTCCTCTCCATAGCAGCCGTCCCAAGGGCAGCGTGCGTTGGTAGTGAGGTTCTGACGGTGCAGGAAGGATCTGACCGGGAGGGCTCCACTCACCGCCAGCCAAGCCAGGTCTTGGTGCTTGTTGGTGAGTTCTGGTGATGAGGCATTTTGCCATACAAGCTGGGAAGTCTGCTCTGGGAACCACGCCACGGGATCCATGGAGTCATTTCCCTGCAGTGCCTGCAGGATGTTCCATGCTGCCCACTGCCTGATGGACTTATGGTCAAAGATGTTGGTCCAGAAGAACCTTTCCACAAACGACAGATGGGGCTGCAATGTCCAACTGACTCGTACATTGCGTGGCACCTGCGCCAGGCCCATCCTTCACAACATCGGGGATGGGTAGAACCTCAGCGGGTAGTGACACTTGGTGCCCACGTGCCTTGGCTCTACGCTCCGTCTGATGCAGCCACACACGAAGGTGGCCATCAGGGTGAGGGCGATGTTGGGCACGCCTTTACCCCCATTGTCTGCAGAATTGTACACTGTGGCCTGTCACGCCCGGTCTATCCTCGACCCCCAGATGAACTGGAAGACGGCCCCGGTGATCCCTGTGGCGTATGAGGGAGGGACAGGCCACACTTGGGGCAAGTACTGCAGCCCCGAGAGCACCTCACACCTGATGACCAAATTTTTCCCCGTTATGGAGAGGGAGCGTTGCTTCCACAGCTCCAATTTCTTCCCCACCTCCGCTCCAGCCAATTTTTCTCACACACCTCAGCCCCCCCCAAACCAGATCCCCAGCACCTTCAAGAAGTCCGGCTTGATGGTGAAAAGGACGGAAGATCGGTCGGGCCAGTTGCCAAAGAGCATGGCCTCGCTCTTCCTGCGGTTCACCCTGGCTCCCGTGGCCGACTCAAACTGGTCGCAGATGCTGATCAATCTGCGGACCGAACCTGGATCCGAGCAGTAGACGGCAACATCGTAAGTGTACGGGGAGGTTTTGACCTGAGTGCCCCGACTGCCTGGCAATGTCACTCCTCTTATGCTCACGTCCTTCCTGATGGACTCTGCATTTTGGAGAGCACGTCCCACATGTACGTGTGCGATATCCTGTCGTAGGCCTTCTCCTGGTCCAAGCTGACGAGGCTGGCATCCACCCGTCTGTCCTGCATGCAGGCAATGGTATCTCTCAGCAGCGCCAGGTTGTCTGAGATTTTGCTGCCAGGTACAGCACAGGTTTGGTCCGGTGGATCACCCGTCCCAGAGCAGACTTGAGCCAGTTGCCGAAGGCCTTAGACAGAATCTTATAATCAACATTCAACAATATGATGGGTCTCCAATTCCTTATATCCTTCATCTCCCCCTTCTGCTTGTAGATTAGGGTGATGCTGCCCTTCCTCATGGAGTCTGACATGCTGCCAGCTAGAAGCGTGTTGTTGTACATTTAGGGCATAGAATATAAGAACACAGAGCTTATGGGGCAACATTGATTAGGCCAAATCTGGAGTATTACATCAGTTCTGTTTGGCACATGATAGGAAGAATATGATGTTGCCTGGGGTGGAGTGTTTTAGGTTTGAGGGGAATCTAGCTGCTCTGGGTTTGTCTTCCTTGGAGTGGAAGAGGGACCTGAAAGAGGTATGCAAAATTCTAAAGGGCATGGTGAGGGTGAATCGTAATCCACAGTAGAGGTGTATAAAGGCATATGTGTAAAGTGGGGCAAAGGAGCAGTAGAAAGAATCTGAGGATGATTTTTTTCACCCAGATTGAGATTGAATTTTGGAACGGTCGTAAGGGAGTGGTGAAGGGAAAGACTCTCAAAACATTTAATAAGTATTAAGAGGAACATTGAATTACCAAACACAGAAGGCTGCAGACTAACTGATGGTAAATGGAATGAGCCTAGATGGATAGTTGATGGTAGACATGGACACGGTGGGCCAAAGTGTCTGTTTTAATGCTGCATGACTCTTTGGCACTGTGATTCTGTGTATTGCCTGTGCACATGCACACGGCACAGTGGCACAGCAGGAGGGTTTCTGCCTTACAACAGCAGAGACCCAGGTTCGATCCTGTCTATGGGCACTCTCGGTCAGAGTTCTCTCTGTGACTTTGTGGGTTTTCTCTGGGTGCTCCAGTTTCCATCCACATTGCAAAGAATTGCAAGTTTGTTGGTTAATTGCCTTCTGTAAATTGTCCCTAGTGTGTAGGATAGAACTAGTGTACAAGGTGATCATCAGTCACTGTAGATTTGGTAGGCCTAAGAGCCTGTTTCCACGCTGCATCTCTAAACTAAACTAAATTAAAATGACAATAAGGTGAAAGTAACACATCTCTTACAACTAAAGCTAAAAATGAGACACAAATGACTGCAGATGATTTAGCCTGGAGGAAAAATCAAATTGCTGGAGGCATTCAATCTGGGGCAGCGTTTGTGAAAGCTAAAAGAGTGAGTCCAAATTTTGGATAGACCATCCCTTTGTCTCTACAAATGCAGCTTGACCCACTGAGTTCCCCCAGCGTTTGTTTTTTGCTTAATACTAGAGGTTGTCTGCTATTGATGGAACTTTCTTTGGAGGAATTGGAAAGTATTACAAACTGAAACATGTCAAGTTGGTTACATGCTGATCAGTGCCTGTATTTTTCAATTTTGAAATTTAAAAAGTGAATCAAACAATGTTGAAAATATTACCAGCCTTACATAAAATACTGGAGTCAGCATTTTATGACCTTCCTCTGAGTCATCCAGTGCAACCACATTAGGATAAGAAAATACTATGCCTCCATTGTTCTGAGTAGACACAAGTCCACTATATACAAGAGAGAAATTGTGCCAATAATAAGCTAAACTATGATTTCTTTAATTGACATCTAAATGCATCTTGCTTATAATTTTACAAGATTTATTAAATGTATGAAAAGCTGCATTTTTGTTTTCAAACAATGTTGTCATTAAAACTTAAAATTCTGTCAGGCATCCAAACTTAAATGATCTGTGCAGTAAATAGAAGTATTATATTTGCAAACGACCTAACAGGCATAGTTAAATTCTAAGAAAAAATACTTTGAATCAAACAATATATGTCACATTACTGTGCTTTTTGATGCAAATGTATCAGTGGATAGCATTTGGACTTTGGCTTGTATTTTTAATTTATCACAAAAAAGTACTTTTAATGTTTTGGTTAGGCAATTGATCAGAAATGAGTTGTGCATATAATACACAAGGTATAGATGTGCAGAGATGGAGGAAAGATTAAAAAATGGAATCAACAGGCCATCTTTGCATAGAGACATAGAAAATATCTGACACAGAAGGAGGCCATTCATGCCATTATGACCGTGCTGGTCAAAAAGGGGCTATCCCGCTGGACCCCACTTGTTCCAGCACTAGGTCTGTAACCATGCTGGTCACAGATTTTAGTGTGCATGTCCACATGGTGATCTGTTTAAAATGGTTTCTATTTCTATCTCCCTTTCAACACTATTGAGTTTAATTGTCATATGGATCGATAATGGAACAATGAAATGCTTACTTGCAGCAGCATAACAGGCCAGTAAACACAACACAGTACTGTACTCATAGATAACATATAATAAACAAAACCCATAAATTAACAACCCCAATACCAATGTAAAAATGCTCAAAGTCCATGGTGCGACCAAAGATAGTCCCTAGTTCATAGTTTGGTTAATGTTGTGCAATGTTCAAGAGCTTGATGGTTGTTGGAGAAAACGCTATTCTTGAACCTGGAGGTCATGGTTTTCACACTCCTGTACCTTCTTTTTGAGGCAGTACCTCCAACAGATCACTTTGATGGTGCGGTGGTCACTACCTGTAATGGCATGGGCAATGTCCACCGTTTGTTCCTTTGTTCCTAGACATTCGAGTTGTCGAACCAGGCTACGATGCAACTAACTAATATGTTCACTACCATACACCTGTAGAAGTTCAAGGGAGTATTCAGCAACATATCGAATTGCCTCAATCTTCTAAGTAAGTAGAGACATTTATGTGCTTGATTTATCTGCTGGACCCTCAACAGGTTTTCACAGAAATGCATGCCCAGAAATTTGAAGTTTTTGACTCTCTCTACTACCGACCCATTGATGAAGACAGGTTAATGGATCCTAGGGTTCCCTCTTCTAAAGTCAACAATCAGCTCCTTTGTCTTGCTGACGTTGTTCTGGCACAATTCAGACTTTCAATCTCCCTAATATACTCCGACTCATCATTAGCCATAATTCATCCAACAACAGTGGTGTTGTTGGCAAATGTAAAGATGGCGTTGAAACTGTGTCTGGCTTTACAGTCATTGGTACAGAGTGAGTAGAGCAAGGGGCTGTGCAGCCCTGAAGTACTCCAATGCTGATGTTTATTGGGATGGAAATGTTGTTGCCAATTCATACAGATTGTGGTCCATCAACAAGGTAATTGAAGATGCAGTTGCATAGGGATGAGCAGAGACCCAGTTCCCTGAGGTTGATAACAAGTTTGGAAGGGATAATGGTGGGAATTGCCTCACGGAGGCGGAGAGCAGAGCTCTTCAGCGCGTTGTCCACAGAGCGCAACAGATTATTGGGACACCGCTACCAGCCTTGGAGGGCATCTACCACACACGGTGCCTCAGGAAGGCCGTCAGCATCCATAGACTCCTCTCACCCTTGTAATGGACTGTTCGAACTACTCCCTTCCGGCAGACGTTACAAGGCCTTCTACGCCCGCACCACCAGACTCAGGAACCACTTCATTCCCAGAGCTATAGCGGCTCTGAACCGGCCCTGCTGAGTACCCCCCCCCCCCCCCCCCCCCCCCCCCCCCCCCCCACCCCCATGGACTGTCTCCCCCGGCCTCGCACTTTAGTCTGTGATGATTTTATTGGTCTAATGTTCGTTTTTACAAACCTTGTTCTCAGGCTATTTAAACCTAAATTTTATTTGTCGATTAAGTTATGACATCGGATGGAAGTTGCAAACCAAATCTCGCTGCACTTATGTGTAATAACAATAAAATATATTATTATTATTATTATTATCATTGTTGACCATTGTTGCTATTATTGTCCAAGTGGTCCAGTGCAGAGTGGAGAGCCAGTGAGATCGCAACCCCCATCGATCTATTGTGGTACTTGTGGTGGGTCCAGGTTCTTGCTGGGGTAGAAGTTGTTATGACACTTCATCATCATGGGCATTAGTGACACTGATTGGTAGTGATTGAGACATGTCACCTTACTCTTCTTGGGCATTATTGAAGAGCCTTTTAAAGCAGGTGGGAGACGGCTGTTAGTAATGAGAGTAAATTTCAGATTGTAAGTTATACCAGTCTCTAACTGAGAACTTTTTTCCTCTTCTCCCTGTTAATATATGCTGATTGCCTTATCTAGGCCCACTTGTTTTAAGCCCTCTACCGGGTGAAATAGCTTCTTCCCACTTATTTTATCAAAGACTCTTACAATTTTGCACACTTCCATTAAATCTCCCCACATTTTCCTCTATTGCAGAGAAAGTGTGCAGATCTTTCCTCAAGGCTGCAATTTTGCATTCCTGGCAACTTCTTCATATCCACTACATCTTCCCCAGTACAGTATTTGTCCAATTGAGGAGGTTAACTGCTAAAGTCAGACACTGTTTACTATTTAGAAAGAAGGAACTGCAGGTGTTTAATTTAGTAGGTTTAGTTTAGAGTAGTTTAGTTTAGAGATACAGTATGAAATCAGGCCCTTTGTCCCACTGAGTCTGTAGCGAGCGAAGATCACTTGTACACTAGTTCTATCCTATAAACTGGGGACAATTTACAGGATAGATTAACCTATTAACCAATTAACCTACAAATCTGCACATCTTTGGAGTGTGGGAGGAAACAAGAGCACCTGGAGGAAACCCTCGCAGTCACACGGTGAACATACCAACTCCGTAAAGACAGCACGCGTAGTCATGATCTTGTTCCGTCTGAAGAAGGGTCCGACCCAAATCACCTACCTATGTTCTCCAGGGATGTTGCCTGACCTGTTGAGTCACACCAGCACTTTGTGTCTTTCACTTAATATTTGTATTTTTTTAGTGTAACCCTGCTTTAGAAGCTTAACTAAACATGCAAGGTAAATGTGACCCTGCTAACAGACGAGTTATACAGCATATGCCAGATGTGGCAGGTGAAGGTTAATCAGATTTGGCCTGGCTGCCCCACCTATGAATCAGTCCTCTTCCTAACCCCAGACCCCTCCTTGGCCCAGCCCCTCGACTGCCCAGGTTCTTCCCTCACCCTCACCTCTCTCCACCCAGACCCTTGCCTTGGCATGGCTACTCTCTCATGCAGGGTCCTATCATTTGCCCTGTCCCCTCTCATTCCCTGCCTTGGCCCAATATCAACCTCGGGTTAATTCCTCACCACCACTCCACCCTCAGCCCAGTACCTCCCTGTGCCTCTGCTGACTGGTGCCTCCCCTGTCTTGTTCATTTCCTCAGACTACCTCGTCCCTCCCTTGGCACCAGCGGTCCCTTCAGCTAGCCCTTCTGTCTGCCTGGCTTTTCCTGGAGTCTGGTTCATTTCTTGACTTGGCCCCTCACCCATCATTGCCCCTCCCAGACTTTCCATCGGCCCACTCTGTGCCCCCCTCATTCAGCCTGGCTCGTTTCTTGACCCAGCCCCGAGGTCCAGCTGTCTCCTTTTATTGCCCAGCTCTCCCTTGTCACTGTCCCTCCCTTTAAAATTCCTGTTAGTGGAACACGCAGAAGAAGATTGTACAAAACAGCTGGGAAAATAGAATTTTAATAGTTAGTTCTGTCGGAGTGACTTCATGTTTAACTCCAGGCTACAGCAATTGGCGAGCAGCATTAACAATCATGAATGATTTTGTGCATTTAACTTTCAATCTCAGGAGCATGAAATATTATGTTTACTTATCCTTGATTCTAGACTTTAAGTATATTGCATCAGTAGTATTTGTATTACCTGTGCTTTCAAAAAGGAACTAATTCCCCTTCATTCATCGTGGCTTCCTAGTACGTAAATATCACATCCCTGCATTTTTAATGTTATTGCTATCTTGCACACTGTCATTTTTTCCCCAGTTATTATAACAGCCAAATCAAATTAATTTATTATATATAAAGGTAGGTTTGAGAGATCTGAAGAGTGAGGTGAATCATTTCAAATAGAAATAATCACAGACTAAGAACAAATAATTTAACCTTAATTGGCAGAATGGCACAGCAGGTGAAGCTGTTGCCTCACGGCACCAGAGACCAGAGTTCGACCCTGAACTTGGGTGCTGTCTGTGTGGAGTTTGCACATTCTCCCTGTGACCATGTCGGTTTCCTCCGGGTGCTCCGGTTTCCTGCCACCTCCCAAAGACGTATGGGTATGTGGGTTAATTGGCCTCTGTAAATTGTCCCTAGTATGTTGGGAATGGATGAGAAAGTGGGATAATATACAACTAGTGTGAACAAGTGATCAGTGCTCAGCATGGCACGGTGGGCTGAAGAGCCATGCAAAATATTTATACATGTATGTGAGAGTAGTTCATGTTATTTGCATTTGTACCTGATGAGCAGCACCAATTAAAGACACAGATTTAGGAGATAGCAGATGTAAAGGCTTCAAGTGGACATTTTCCAAAGTGTGAACATTAAGCTCTTTTCATACAGATGCACATTCTAACGTGATCAGAGTCTAATCAATTTTATACACATTTGTTAAAATTCAGATGTGCAGATACAATAGTGGCATTTAGGAGATTTCTGGATAGGCACTTAGATGTACGGGGAAAGGTGGAGTAGGCATCATGTACAGGCAGATGAGATTAGTTTATCTAAGCCATGTTCACCGTGGACATTGTGGGCTGCGGGTCTTGTTTCTCTGCTGTACTGTTCTATGTTTATACAATTTTTCCCTTTTCCCTGAATTATTCAGATCATGCATGAGACGGGAAAGAGAAGAATTATTGGGCACTTGAGTTTGTCCATTTACCAGACAATCTTTAGTTTTTACACTTGGTAGAAATATACCTAAATAATAGGGAGGAGACAATGAAAAAACATTTTCACCATTTAAATGAAATAAACCTATCCTTTTATGCACATAAAATTCACCAAATGCAACAGTGCATGAAATAAATAATTGTTTGATCAAATCCTAGGCAGCCATTGATTGCAAAAATTTCAAATATTTATTGTGGTTCATCAGTGAGAGTTTGATTTCTGTTTTCTTCAAATTTGTTTTTATTGTCATAACTAATTTTCGAAAAGTAATATGCCTTCTTATTTAGCTGCATGCATGGAAAATGCACCACAAGTGCCTTATTGAAATACTGTACAGCATTCTTTGACCTAATGACAGCCTTGTTTGCTCCACTGCATCACAGGCTGTTCTTGAACGATTATTGCACCTCCCTTTGGAACCACTCATTTCATCATGTGTCATTCCTTATATATGTAAATCAACTTAAAGCAAGTTTAAATGTTATTAGGTAGGTTTAGGTTAGGTTTAAGTTAATTATTGTCACATGCATGATATCCAATCAGGTCAGATACACATGTACATATATACATGTGTATATATATCATGTCAAACTCAGATTGAACAGCATCTCATATTTCACTTGGGCAGCTTACAACCCAGCGGTATGAACATAGATTTCTCGAATTTCAAGTGAGCCCTGCATTCTCTCTCTACCCCCCAACTCATCCTACTAGTTCCACTGTTAGCATCCCTATATCCCTTCACCTCGTCTCCAGTCAACAATTCTCCATCATGGGCTCCACCCGTCCTTGGTCATCTGTTGGCAGCCCTGTTTTCTTCTGGCCTTTTCTGAGCTCAAGTTCCTCCCCCTCTCTAATTTCAGTCTGAAGAAGGGTTCCGACCCGAAACATCACCCACCTTGTTCTCCAGAGATGCTGCATGATCAACCGAATTACTCCAGCACTCTGTGTCTATCTTCAGATTGGTTCTCGTGTTTTCTACCATTTTTATTTCATTTCATCCTTGCATACCCAACAGCTTTCTTTGTGGTTTTGCCATCCAACTCCTCTTCTTGTTGTCATAGATTCTCTTGCACCCCTTTTCTGGCTAACCCTACATCCTCAACTCCCTTTAATATCTCAGGCTTTTGTGGCCTTTCTCCTAGCTGTGAGCTGTGACTTTTTTTGTGTCAGTCTTCACTTTGGATGACTCCAGCAACATGCCAGGGGGCTGAAGTGAGTACAGTCATCATTATAAAGGAGAAGGAACTTGGGAATCTGAAGTGTCTGAAGGGTGATAAGTCTCCTCGATTAGATGTTCTACACTCCAGGGGTCTGAAAGCAGTAGCTCCAGAATGATTACAGAAAACTGGAAAAATCACAAAAATAACCATCGTTTAAGAAGGGAACGAGGCAAAATAAAGGAAATTAGCCAGTTAGCCTGATTTCAATGGTTGGTAAGATTTTAGAGTCCATTAATAAGGATGAGGTTTTTGGGTACTGGAAAGCACAATAAAATAGGCTGATGGTTTTGTTCAGGGGAGATCTTGCATAAAATAGGATAGACAAAGGAGAGTCAGTGGATGTTGTTTACTAGGATTTTCAGAAGGGCTTTAATAAATGTCACACGTGAGGCTGATAAACAAGATGAGAGCCCATGGTATTAGAGGCAAGGTACTAGCATGGATAGAAGATTGGCTGACTGGCAAAAAGCAAAGAGTGGGAATAAGGGGGGCTTTTCTGGCTGGCTGCCGGTGGCTAGTGGTGTTTCATAGGGGTTGGTGCTGGGGCTGTTACTCTCCACGTTGTATATTAAGATCAGGATGATGGAATTAATGTTTTGTGGCCAAGTTTGCAGTTTACGAAGATAGGTGGAGGGGCAGGTGGCGTTGAGGAAGCAGGGAGTCTGCAGAAGGTCTTGGACAGTTTGGGAGAACGGGAAGTGGCAGAATGTATGGTTATGCACTTTGGTAGAAGGAATAAAGACACAGACTATTTTCTAAGTAGGATAGGGAGAGGATTCAGAATTTGGAGATGCAAAGAGACTGTGGAGTGCTGCTGCAGGATTCCCAAAAGGTTAACCTGCAGGTTGTGTTGGCTGTTATAAAACAAAATGCTATGTTAGCATTCTTTTCGAGAGGACAAGAATATAAAAGCAAGGATGCAAAGCTGAGGCTTTATAAGATGCTGCTCAGAGCACATTTGGAATATTGTGAACTTTGTTGGGCCCCATATCTAAGGAAACATGTGCTGATGTTGGAGAGAGTTCAGAGGAAGTTTACAAGAATGATCCTGGGGATGACTGGGTTAACATTTGAGGAGCACTGGGCCTGTACCCGCTGGAGTTTAGAAGATAAGCGGGGATCTCTGAAACCTACCGAATAATGAAAAGCCGAGATAGAGTGGATGTGGTGGGATGTTTCCAATAATGGGAGAATCTAGGACTAGAGGGCATAGCCTCAGAATAAAAGGACATACCTTTAGAATGTAGATGACGAGGAATTTATTTAGTCAGAGGGTGGTGAATCTGTGGAATTAATTGCCACAGATGGCTGTGGAGGCCAAGTCATTGGTTGTTTTAAAAGCAGAGATTGAGAGGTTCTTGATCCATAATGGCATCAAATGTTACGGAGAGAAGGCAGGAGAATTGGGTTGAGAGGGAACAATAGGTCAGCCATGATCGAATGGTGGTCAAGTGAAATATAAAACTCAGATTGCTGGGATCTGGAAAGAGGTAGATGGCAAATTAATGTGTTGGGTGTGGTGATGGAAGGAAGAGAGTCTTGCTGAAAACAAAATGGAATCTAAAGGTCAAGGAAAGTGAGAGGAAATGTACAGCTAGATAATTATTTTGTGAAAGTTTTGGGAGACACATGATGGGGTTTGTATGGCGATGTTTGTGGGACTGATGAATGAGGATCGTTTGGAGGAGCACTCCAAATGTGGAATAGGGAGAATGGGCCAAAAACTGTCAGAGGACTTGGCTGGACAAACATGGCACATGGTTAGGGGCGCAGAGCCAACAGAGCGGAGAAAAATTATTTGCCGAGCAGAGTTTTTAGTCAAATGTTTGGGGGCAATGAAAATTAGAAGATTGAAGTTGAGAAAGTGGGGAATTGAGTAATTTGGAGAGGTGGGGATATCCCTTTATTATCTAACAAGTATAGATGAGAACCTGGTGAGTCAGAAGGAAGAAATGAATGGGGAAGTGTTACAACTCTGGGTTTTACACCCTCTGACTGAATAAATTCCTCGTCATCTACATTCTAAAGGTATATCCTTTTATTCTGAGGCTATGCCCTCTAGTCCTAGATTCTCCCATTATTGGAAATATGATCAGCCATGATCATATTGAATGGCGGTGCAGGCTTGAAGGGCTGAATGGCCTAATCCTGCACCTATTTTCTATGTTTCTATGTTTCTATGAAAGTTTCCTCTTCTCTGCCTCCGACTGGTGAGAAGCTGTTTATTTCTAATCCAATTCAAATGGATGATATTAACTTGAAATATCAGGGCAATTTTGAATGTGGGTGAGCAAATGAGTTGAATGTAGGTAGTGATTAAATCCCGTGAATGGGATGTAGTGGTGAAGATGATCGTAAGTCCCCAAACTCAGCATTTCACTTGGTTGCAGGCGCGATGGAGAGGCAGGCATTGGTTTTAATGCACTGATCACATTATTTTAGCTATGTTATCCCACTTTCTCACCCACTGCCTACACATTAGAGGCAATTTGCAAGGCCAATTAACCTATAAATCCAAACATCTTTGGGATGTGGCAGGGAAACCGGGGCACCTGGAGGACACCCACGGAGTCACAGGAAGAACGTGCAAACTCCACACAGGCAACACCCGAGGTCAGGATCAAGCCCAGATCTCTGGCGCTGTAAAGCTGCAACTCTACCGGTTGCATCACTGTGCCACAGTATGTAGTGCTATTAATATAAACCTTGAAAGAAAGGCAAAAAAACTGAAGACAACATTGGGAAATATGCCAATATATTCTGTTAGTGCACAATTGCTTCTTACTCATGTAAACAGCTTTTTACATAATACATGACATAATACATAGAGGTTACTTCACACTATTAGAAGGTCGCTTTGACAATTCTGGAGATCACATCAACAGATCTGTTTGTGCAATCTGTAGTTTGGATCAACACGGGTGACATGGACACAGAAGCATCATTTGTTTGGACGTCAGAATAATGAAAAGCTTGGATATATACATAGAAACATAGAAAATAGGTGCAAGAGTAAGCTATTTTGACCGAGCCAGCCAATATAATCATGGCAGATCATCCAGAATCATTACCCCATTCCTGCTTTCTCCCCATATCCCTTGATTCCATTAGCCCAAAGAGCTAAATCTAACTCTCTCTTGAAAACATTCAGTGAATTGACCTTCCATGCAGAGAATTCAACAGATTCACAACTCTCTGGGTGAAAAAAGGTTTGCTCATCTCAGTCCTAGACGGCTTACTCCTTGTTCTTAAACTGTGACCTCTGGTTCAGGACTTCCCCCAACATCAGGAACATTTTTCCTGCATCTAGCTAATAGATAGAGTGGATGTGGAGAGGATGTTTCCACTAGTGGGAGAGTTTAGGACTAGAGTTCAGCCTCAGAATTAAAGGATGTTCTTTTAGGAAGGAGATGAGAAGACATTTCTTTAGTCAGAGGGTGGTGAATCTGTGGAATTTTTTGCCACAGAAGGCTGTGGAGACAAAGTCAGTGGATATATTTAAGACAGAGATAGATTCTTAATTAGTGCAGGTGTCAGAGGTTATGTGGAGAAGGCAAGATAATGAGGTTAGGAGGGAGAGATGGATCAGCCATGACTGAATGGCGGAGTAGACTTGATGGGCCTAATTCTATTCCTATCTCTTATGATCTCAAGTGATAACTACATGACCAGCACTGACAGCTGAAAGAGCAGCTGATGTACATGCAGCAAGAGTAAGCTGCTCACAAACTTTCAGGATGGCAGAAGAGGGGAGAGCAGCACAACGGTGTTGTTTATTGGTGGTCATACGCATAGTGCAGATGGCATATAAACATTCTCAACATCATGGAACACCTACGGCTGTGGGATACAGATGCTGTTTAATTGGCGCAGCACCGGCCACGTCAATGTCATGCTGCAGCACAGACGTTTGAGAAGGCACATCCGAGAACTGTGACCCATTTGACCCCACCAAAGCAAGCAGATCATCCCGCTGACTTCCAGACCAAATGAGACAACCAACCGCAAGGGAAGCGACTCCAAAGCTTCAGAGGAGCTCAGCCTTCACGTCATTTGGTGGTACAGACATGTTTGCTGAAACAAAGTTTGAAAAAAAATGTTGCTCTCCAGGCAAACAATTATGTGCACCTTTGCTATGATGATGCTCAAAAAAAAGGAACTGCAGGTGCTGGTTTTCACTGAGATTGGACAGATCTGCAGAAGCGTCTTGACCCGAAATGTCACCTATTCCTTTTCTTCAGAGATGCTGCCTGATCCTCTGGGTTACTCCAGCATTAGGTGTTTGTCTTGCTTGTATTTGCAGCTTTTTTCGGCATTTGATGGGGGTTTAGGACATCTTCAATTGCACTCATAAGACGATCAAAGCACCCAAATTATCTCAAATGGCCTCATTCTTCAGAGAACGGGGATTCCCCTCCCCCACTATTGATGAGGCTCGCACCAGGGTCTCCTCCATACCCCGCAACACTGCCCTCGCTCCCCATTCCCCACTCGCAAACAGGGCAGAGTCCCCCTGGTCCTCACCTTTCACCCCACCAGCCGGCAAATACAACATATAGTCCTCCGCCAGTTTCGCCACCTCCAACGTGACCCCTCCACCCGCCACATCTTCCCATCTCCCCCCTGTCTGCCTTCCGCAAAGACCGCTCCCTCCGCAACTCCCTTGTCCATTCTTCCCTCCCACTCTACCCCTTCCCCGGGCACTTTCCCTTGCAACCGCAAGAAATGCAACACTTGTCCCTTCACCTCCCCCTCCACTCCTTTCAGGGACCCAAGCAGTCCTTCCAGGTCCGACAGAGGTTCATGCACCTCCTCCAACCTCATCTACTGCATCCGCTGCTCCAGATGCCAGATGATCTATATCGGTGAGACCAAGCGGAGGCTTGGCGATCGCTTCGCCGAACACCTCCGCTCGGTCCGCAATAACCAACCCGACCTCCCGGTGGCTCAGCACTTCAACTCCCCCTCCCATTCCACATCCGACCTCTCGGTCCTGGGCCTCCTCCACGGCCAGAGTGAGCAACACCGCAAGCTGGAGGAACAGCACCTCATATTCCACTTGGGGAGTCTGCATCCTTTGGGCTTGAATATTGAATTTTCTCAATTCTGTTAACCCTTGCTGTCTCCTCCCCTTCCCACCTCTCCCTCAGCCCTCGGGCCCTGGCATTCCCTCTATCTCTATCTCTCCCCCACCCTAGTCGCACTAGCTTCTCATTTTCACACCACAAACAGCTTACAATGGCTTGTTCCCTTTATCACCGATACTTTTTTGCATATCTTTCACTCATTGTTCCTTATCTCTCCACATCACCGTCTATATCTCTCGTTTCCCTGATCCCTGACCAGTCTGAAGAAGGGTCTCGACCCGAAACGTCGCCTATCTCCTTCGCTCCTTAGCTGCACCCTGAGTTTCTCCAGCTTTTTGTGTACCCAAATTATCTCACCCGCTGAGTTTCTCCAGCATTTTTGTCTATCTTCGATATTCCAGCATCATCCAGGATTGTGCATTAGCACAAGGACTGCTATACAGCCAAGATTAGGTATTGGCATCCGGGGGTTTGCTTGATAGTGGCCTATAGACGGTTTGAGTGCTGGTCTCTCTCTTGCTATGGAGGAACATATCACAATATCAACACACTTACACATGAAGTTTTCTCTCCCATTCCCCTTGCTCTGTTGGAGTCAACATTACATGCTGTGAAAATCTTTGCCATGTCCTGAGGAGAGAAAAGGCACTACCTAAATGCAAATGCTTTTCTTCTTTCTTTGATAGCTATGGAATTGCCTGATCAGAATAGTTCTTTTTAAAAATGTAATGTATGGGATTGGAAGGATTTGTGCATAGTGGGACCAAAAACACAATCAGGTGTTGGCAGAACACTCAATGCACATTCTCTACCCTACTAAATGAAAACAGACTAGTTTGACAGAAACTGCAGTGATAATCTTGTTCAACTTTACATTGGGTGGGTCACAGTTGATGATACCTATTAAGAATAGCATGTCAAAAGTTACATTTCTTGCAAATGGCATTCCATTAATTGTAGGGGAGGATATCAGCAATCAGTTAAGGAATTCTTAGCACTGTATGCATAGCTGACACAATAAGACATGGAGACATAAAAAAAAGTTGTGGTTTCTTCGGTGCCTCCTTTAACAAAAGACAATCCCAATTATAGTAACAAGAGAGTCATACTTCGTTCCTTATATACAGTGGAGGGTGGGGTTGGAAGAGAATAATACAGGTATAATTAAAAAGGCATTCTTTTCTCATTCCACAAAAAGTCATGTCAAATCCTTGAAAATAAATTTTATGCCAATTTTAATTGTAATTTTCAAAATTAGAAACCTTAAGACAAGAAGGTACAGATGACACTATAATTACCTCAAAATACAAGGGCAGTAAAGAAAACAATCTCAAAATAACATTTCAGGAAATTGATCGGTGAGGAGGAACCTCTGGAATACTGCCACATGCATTGTTGTGCACTGTCGACTACATGTCTTCCCCGTGTTACAAACACTCAACTTATGCACAGGCCACATACATGAATGAGCATGAGGAAGGCTGCTGGGATGGATCTGCTAGCTGCCACGGTACTGCGGACATCTTTGATTCAATTGGAAGTAACAAGATGGAAACTGGCCTTTTGGCCCACAGAGTCCACACCGACCATCGATCACCATTCACACTAGTTCAATGTTATCCCACTTTCTCATCCACTCCCTACAAATTAGGGACAATTTATAGAGGTTGATTAATCTGCAAATCCGCACGTCTTTGGGATGTGGGGGGAACCAGAGCAGCGGGAGTAAACCCATGTGGTCACAGGGAGAATGTGCAAACTCCATGCAGATAGTACCCGAGGTCAGGATCGAACCCGGGTCTCTGGTGCTGTGAGGCAGCAGCTCTACCTGCTGCACCACTAAGCCACTCATGCCCTGTGGGAGGGTACACAAAAGGCGGAGGTGTTCGGCGAAACGATCGCCAAGCCTCCGCTTGGTCTCACCGATATAGATCATCTGGCATCTGGAGCAGCGGATGCAGTAGATGAGGTTGGAGGAGGTGCAGGTGAACCTCTGTCGGACCTGGAAGGACTGCTTGGGTCCCTGAAAGAAGTTGAGTGGCTCCCTCCGCAACTCCCTTGTCAAAGTCATCACAAATGTCCTTATTCTTCAGAGAACGTGGATTCCCCTCCCCCACTATAGATGAGGCTCGCACCAGGGTCTCCTCCATATCCCGCAACACTGCCCTCTCTCCCCATTCCCCCACTCGCAACAAGGGCAGAGTCCCCCTGGTCCTCACCTTTCAACCCACCAGCCGGCAAATACAACACATAGTCCTCCGCCAGTTTCACCACCTCCAACGTGACCCCTCCACTCGCCACATCTTCCCATCTCCCCCCCGTCTGCCTTCCGCAAAGACCGCTCCCTCCGCAACTCCCTTGTCTCCTCAAGGTATGCCCTGTGGGAACTCTGTTCATGGCACTGTCTGAATAGTTGGGTTTAAATGGCTTGTTTTGACTTTACCTTGCCCTTGGTTGGTCTCTGTTTATACGTAAACATGTTGCGGGCCGCCATATTTCTGCCTTACAAACTGCTCAGGTTATGAATGGTTCCCTGGAATGGAATCCTATCATAACCTAGCGAGGACTTGCATTGAGTAGAAGTTAAAGCTAAATATGCATTTATATAAATTAAAAATCAGCTATTATTTCAATGAAAGGAAACAAACTAAAAAAAAGCATGATGCCGATCTTTAAAAAAAAGACCTGAGGAAATCAATATTTGACATAAATAAGAAAAGTAAGCAAAGATAAACTTACTACAAAATATTGTTGATATGGGAAATCAAAAATACAAATAGGAAACTCAACAGATCAGGTAGCATCTATGGAGATCGAAACTGCTCCACACTACCATTGGTTCTAGAAATGAATTATTGTTGGCAAGAAATTAACAACTAATGATCAGACCAAAATTCATGGTGGGTGCATATTATGTCAGCTTGTGGACAGTTAGACTGTTTTGGATTACCACATCTTCTGGTATACATTTCTGCCTTTTTTCGGTAAGGCAGGAGGTGTCAGTTAAATAGGAGGTGTATAAGGAAAGGATTTATGGATAGTTTACTGATGAGTACAGAGTACATCCCACAGAGGAAAGTTAGGGTACAGGAAAAAGGAGTGTGGCTACTGAGAGGCAAGGGAAACTAAAAGGACAGAGAGGAAGTCTCACAGGGACAAAGCATAACATAACGGAACTGCAGATGTCGGTCTATACCAGGGGCACAAATTCCTGGAGTAACTCAACGGTCAGGCAGCATCCCTGGAGAAAATGGATAGGTGTTGTTTCGGCTGGGGCCCTTTTTCAGACTGATTTTGGGACAGGGGTAGGGGGAGGGGGAGGTGGGGGGGGGGGGAGAGTGAACGGACTGGAAAGTGATGGGTGAACTGGAAGTAAGAGAAAAATGGACAACGTATTGGTACACCTGAGAATAAGAAAAGTTTGTTTTTGAGCTACACACTGTGGAGTAAAAGTTGCCTAAAGCAGAGATAAGTTATTTATAAATGTATTTATATGGGATTCAATAATTAGGGGACAGAGTACACCTTTAGTATAGCCAGAATTGAACCTTCCACAAAAGGTGCTTCCTACGTGATAGCAATTTAAGTTAATGTCTTGATGTCATGGGAAAAGAATTTGGAAAAGGAAGGGGAAAATCCAGTTGTTTTAATTCACATAATATCCAATCCCCAAAGGAGGATGTCTTGCTAAGAGTTAGGATCGTAATTAAAAGGCGAAACTTTGGAGTAATACCTGAGCTATGCGCAAATTACTTCAGGAACAACAGATTAGGAAAGGGAATATTCAGGTAAAGGTTGGTGTGTGAAAGGTAAATACCACACATATGACTTGTACTCCTTTGAGAAATGCAGGGAGTTCCACCCTGAACTGGGTGGAACTAAGATCCCATTTAAAGTTGAGACACAAGGAAGTGCAGATGCTGGAATTTTGTGCAAAACACAAAGTGCTGGAGTATCTCAGGGGGTCAGGCAGTATCTGTGGAGTAAATTGATAGGCGATGTTTCGGGTCTGAACCCTTTTTGAATTAAGCTTAATTTATTATCATAAGCATAAGCATGGTGAGGAAAAGGTAGAAAGAAAAATCTTGCTTGCAGCAGCATCACAGGCACATAGACTCAACCAAACACAAAAAGAAATTACATGTAAATTATACATATATGACACATTTCTAAAAGAAAGAAAATGTGCAAATAATTACAACAAAATCAGAACAAAATATTATTGATAAAAAGGGCTACAGTAAAGTTTTAAATTAAT
The DNA here is from genome assembly GCA_035221665.1 of Okamejei kenojei. Classification (NCBI taxonomy): domain Eukaryota; kingdom Metazoa; phylum Chordata; class Chondrichthyes; order Rajiformes; family Rajidae; genus Okamejei; species Okamejei kenojei. The sequence continues at coordinate 106,856,237 of CM069133.1, read as the reverse complement.
AACAAGAGCTTTCACGAGCTTAAAACATAAATAATCTAAACACATGAAAGAGGATTAAAAGTTGTCTGGGTCATTAATAATACTTAAGATACCGTGCAATAATAGTAGGGACAATAAAATATTTGATGGAAACACAACAAAAAAAAAGATAAACATGGAAATTCCTGTTCATAGTGCTAGATAGGCTAAAGAGTAGAGACGGTGCATTACACTGCATCTTAAATTCAGTGCATGAACTTGCATTGTGGAATACCATGCACTGATGCTGAAATGCACATTTATTGTTGCCTAACAGGGAGAATTTCTAGTCATCAGTGTCTATGGCCAGCAAAGGTAGTCCCCTGTAACACACATAAGTAATTAATGAAAACATATTCTCAGCGTAAAACCAATTAACAAGGTAGGACATAAAAGAAACAGACAAGCAAAACTGCTTGCAAACCAAATACAGTGCATTCAGAAAGTATTCAGACCCTTCACTTTTTTCACATTTTGTAACGTTACAGCCTTATTTTAAAATTGATTGAATTTGTTTTTTTTATGACCAATCTACACACAATACCTCAGAATGAAGAAGCAAAAACAGGTTCCTGTTTCCATTGATTATCCTTGAGATGTTTCTACTACTTGATTGGAGTCCACCAGTGGTAAATTAAATTGATTGGACAAAATTTGGAAAGGCACACACCTGTCTATATAAGGTCCCACAGTTGACAGTGCATGTCAGAGCAAAAACCAAGCCATGAAGATGAAGGAATTGTCCGTAGACCTCGGAGACAGGATTGTGTCGAGACACAGATCTGGGGAAGGGTATAAAACAATTTCTGCAGCATTGCAGGTCTCGAAGTGCTCAGTGGCCTCCGTCATTCTTAAATGGAAGAACTTTGGAACCACCAGGACTCTTCATAGAGCTGGCCGCCCGGCCAAACTGAGCAATCGGGGGAAAAGGGCCTTGGTCAGGGAGGTGACCAAGAACCCGATGGTCACTCTTACAGAGCTCCAGCGATCCTTTGTGGAGATGGGAGAACCTTCCAGAACGACAACTATATCTGCAGCACCCCACCAATCAGGCCTTTATGGTAGAGTGGCCAGATGGAAGCCACTCCTCAGTAAAAGGGCCATGACAGCCCGCTTGGAGTTTGCCAAAAGGCATGAGAAACAAGATTCTTTGGTCTGATGAAACCAAGATTGAACTCTTTGGCCTGAATACCAAGCGTCACGTCTAAAGAAACCAGGCATCGCTCATCACCTGGCCAATACCATATCTATGATGAAGGATGGTGGTGGCAGCATCATGCTGTGGGGATGTTTTTCAGCGGCAGGAACTGGGAGACTGGCGTGGGGGGGGTGGTGTGGCGTGGGGGGGGGGAGGATTGAGGGAAAGATGAACGGAGCAAAGTACAGAGATCCTTGATGTGGTGTGGGGGGGGTGGTGTGTGGTGTGGGGGGGGGGTGGTGTGGGGGGGGGGTGGTGTGGGTGGGGGGTGGTGTGGGGGGGGTGGTGTTGGGGGGGTGGTGTGGGGGGGGGTAATGGGGAAATCGCTTCGGTCGCCTCCTCCACGGAGAGACAACTTTTTCCATGTCGCCTCCCCCGCGGCCTAACAGAGAGGATCTGGCGGCCTTTCCCGGAGACGTGCCCGGGGCTTCAGCGGCAGGCGCAGCGCGGACTCTCAGATTGGAGCGGCCCGCTGGAGGGGAGCGCACCATTTGCTGACGTGCGGTAGCCTGAAGCCGCGGCCTGCAGAGCTCCAGCTGGCACAGCCTGGGATCCCTCGTGGGGACCCGGGGGAAGAAGAAGCTCCAAATGCCGGCCCGGGCCTACTTCTACTGCGGGCGCGGCGGGGACATGCTTACCATCAGGAGTGTGGTTCCTCGCCGGGGATCCCTGGAGAGGAGCTCCAGACCGCTGGCCCTGCAGTTTTTTTACACAATTTTTAGTGTGTTTTTGTGTGTTCTTTATCATCGTACCGCTGCTGGCAAATTCAGTTTCACTTGCACTTTATGTGTAATGTGTGGAATAAAACTGTATAGTATTGGCTTCATGACAAGTCTGTGAATGTCCTTGAGTGGCCCAGCCAGAGCCCGGACTTGAACCCAATCGAACATCTCTGGAGGGACCTAAAAATAGCTGTGCATCGACGCTCCCCATCCAACCTGACAGAGCTTGCGAGGATCTGCAGAGAAGAATGGGAGAAATTAACCAAATATGGGTGTGCCAAGCTTGTAGAAGACTTGAGGCTGTAATCGCTGTCAAAGGTGCTTCAATGAAAGTACTGAGTTAAGGGTCTGAATACTTATGTAAATGTGATATTTCAGTTATTTATTTTTAATTACTTTGCAAACATTTCTAAACACCTGTTTTTGCTTTTTTATTATGGGGTATTGTGTGTTTTAAAAAAAAAAGAATGTAATCCATTTTAGAATAAGGCTATAACGTAACAAAATGTGGACAACGTGAAGGGGTCTGAAAACTTTCCGAATGCACTGTATATGGAAAATGTGGTGTTGCTTTATTCTCATACATGTATCCGAAGATTCTCAAATGTTTTGAATAACAACTAAACAGTACAATTTAAAATTGATTGGGAATTAGTGCAATAAATACTATTTTTAGTTAAGGACAAATAGTTACATGTGATTGATTTTCCATTTAAATGTTCAATTTCAGTCACTGAGGATTGCACATACTTTTGCCATGGATTCATCAATCATTGATTATGTTCAGGAAGTGAGGAGTAGCTAGTTGTCAAGGCAATCCATTTCCCCTGGTTGTATTTTTGATTCTCTGATGAACATTATGGGGCTGGAAGAATAATCAGACATTAACACATATATGGCATCATGTTCTCTGTACCAGAAGGAAGTCATACAGTAGCATTCACGTAACGATGAATGCTACTTTATGACGTCTCACTATCTCAATCTTATACTTCTTACATTTATACTTGTCACTTTCCATGGTATAAATCAATAGACCATGTGTGCAGGAGTAGGCTACTCTGCCCTTCGAGCCAGCATCACCATTCAATGTGATCATGGCTGATCATCCCCAATCAATTCCTGCCTTCTCCCCATATCCCCTGACTCCGCTATCTTTAAGAGCCCTATCTAGCTCTCTCTTGAAACTATCCAGAGAACCGGCCTCCACTGCCCTCTGAGGCAGGGAATTCCACAGATTCACAGCTCTCTGTGTGAAAAAGTGATTCCTCATCTCCGTTCTAAATGGCTTATCCCTTATTCTTAAACTGTGTCCCTGGTTCTGGACTCCCCAAACATCGGGAACATGTTACCTGCCTCTAGCTTGTCCAAACCCTTAATAATCTTATATGTTTCAATAAGATTCCCTCTCATCCTTCTAAACTCCAGAGTGTACAAGCCCATCTGTTCCATTCTCTCAACATATGACAGTCCCGCCATCCCAGGAATTAACCTTGTAAACCTACGCTGCACTCCCTCAATAGCAAGAATGTCCTTCCTCAAATTAGGAGGACCAAAACTGCACACAATATTCCAGGTGTGGCTTCACAAGGGCCCTGTACAACTGCAGAAGGACCTCTTTGCTCCTATACTCAACTCCTCTATTTATGAAATCCTGTGACAACAACTAGAGAGTGGAATTTAACATCAAGTATTTCTTCAGCGGGGAAGCCATCATAAGTCAGGGAGGAATGCCAGTCCACTGGAGGAGCAGGAAGCAGCAGCCTTTATTGACCGGCTTTGGGCCTAATTATTGGGGATGGGAATGTGGGAGTCTCTATGACTCAAGTTGGTTTGTGAGAATGTGTTCATTTTCTGTAGTTTAGTTTAGAGTTACAGTACGGAAACCAGTCCTTTGGCCAACGGAGTCCGCGCTGACCAGTGGTCCCCGCACACTAACATTATCCGACGCACCCTGGGGACAATTTACATTTATACCAAGCCAATTAATCTACAAACCTGCACGTCTTCGGAGTGTGGGGGGAAATTGAAGAAATCGGAGAAAACCCACGCAGGTCACGGGGAGAACCTACAAACTCCGTGCAGACAAGCACCCGTAGTCAGGATTGAACCCGCGTCTCTGTAAGGCAGCAACTAGTGCTATGCCACCATTCTTGATTAATGTCTCTGTGTTTTTCATTTTCTTTGCCCGCTATCGCTTTCTTCATAACAGGACCATAAATTAGCTGATTAAGCTGTGCTCCTGTACATTCAATTTAAAAACTCGTATTTTCTTTAGAGGTTTGAAGTCTTACACTTACACAGAAAGCGAATCCGAGGGTTCAAATTTTTGTTCGCCAAGTTAACAGAGGGTGTAAAGTGGGAATCCCTTGTGTGGAGCGCTGGAATAATTGAGTTTGGAGTTGCTGAGAGCATAAGTGAAGGTTTCAGCAGAAAATGATCTGAGGTATTGGGTGAGAATTCTAGTGACCTAGAGATGGAAATAAAAGGTAAGTGTGTGGAAACCTCTAGCGAGGGATGGTTGGGGTTCAGGTTGAAAGACATGAGGAGACTTTTGATACTTGACTGCAGCAATCCAATACTCAGGTGCCAGGTGGCGCATAGAAGGGAAATTAAAGTAGGCGTAAGCTTGCACAAGGCATCCATGTAACTAGTTTTGAGCAGCTCAATAGCTTTTTCAGTTTTGATTCATGTGCAACTGAGGTACTAATTAAATCAACGTTTGAATAAATGAACTTGAAGTAGGAGCTGGCAACTCGGCCCCTCAAGGCTGTTCCGCCACTCAATACGTTCAGAGCTGATCAGATTGGAACTTAATTTCCACTTCCTTACCTACCCTGTAACCTTTGTATCCTTTGTTAGCAGGGCAATGAATCTGTGCCTTAAAGAAATTCAGAGTCTTTTTCCCCCCACTTTCTAACAGATCTGAAGAGTCATCACCTCTGAGAGAAAGAAAATGTGTCTAAATGTCTAAATGATCAACCCTTATTATAAGTGATCCCATGTTGTAGATTCTCTTACACGAGGCAATACCCTTTGCACCTCCATCCTGTCAAGATCCATCAGCATCTCATATGTTTCAATGAAAACCCTTGTCGCTCTTTTAATCTCCAGCAGATCCAAGCCTAGTTTGTCCAACCTTTCCTCATACAACTGCATGCCCATTCAGAAAAGTCAAAGGCAACCCTTGAGAGTCCTGTCATGTTGGAATGAATATGGGAAGTGATGGCTTCCATTTCCCCTCACACCTATTGACAAGTCCCCAAATGTAGCCTATGCTCAGGTAATATGTAGGGCAAAGTGCAGCAAAAGTGCTGACTGCCCCCATAGGTTTAATTATGAAGAAACGCAACATCAAATTTCAGTAAATGCACACAAAATGGCACTTCAATGTGACTTCACCTCAGGGATATCTTCCTGCAGTAAATATGTTCAGTAGTTATTTAGAGTTAAAGTGGGTGGTTAATGGGGGAAGGTTGGATCTGCTCCTTTGATCTATAGACAATAGGTGCAGGAGTAGGCCATTCAGCCCTTTGAGCCAGCACTGCTCCTCAATGAGACGGGATCACTGCAGCCCCTAAAGGAGACCACACCTCTTTCGAAGAGCATTACTTCAGTTGCAGATCTTTGCTGTGGATTTGAGGAGAAAGGCTCCAAGAAGACGTTGGTGAGACCACATTTAGAATATTATGTTCAGTTATGGGCACCAGGTTATAGGAAAGATATTGTCAAGCTTGAAAGGGTTCAGAGAAGATTCACGATGATGTTGCCAGGGTGTGAGCTATAGGGAGAGGTTGAGTAAGCTGGTCTCTATTCCTTAGCGCGCAGGAGGATGAGGGATTATCTTATGAAGGTGTACAAAATCATGAAAGGAATAGACCGGGTAGATGCACAGTCTCTTGCCCAGAGTTGGGGGAATCTAGGACCAGAGGACATACAGTAGGTTCAAGGTGAAAGGAAAAAGATTTAATAGGAATCCGAGTGGTAACTTTTTCACACAAAGGGTGGTGGGTGTATGGAACAAGCTGCCAGATGAGGTAATTGAGGCTGGGACTATCCCAATGTTTAAGAAACAGTTAGACAGGTACATGGATAGGACAGGTTTGGAGGGATATGGACCGAGTGCAGGCAAGTGGGACTAGTAGCTAGGACATGTTGGCTGGTGTGGGCAAATTGGGCCGAAGGGCCTGTTTCCACACTGTATGACTCTATGACTCCATGACTCTAGGCAAACTTATTTAATTTCCCACTGAAACTAGTGCTAAATGTGAACAAAAGTCTAATATTAATATACATTTTAAATAAAAGCTGACAAGAAGATAAACAGTTTCTGTATAACTTGATCAGGGGAGTGACATTATGTGTGTTTAATGCAGAAATATAAGTTTTTAATTTTGTTTCAGAAACTTGGCTTTGGGAGCTGCTTTTATAGGCATTCAATTACACAAAACAATGTTTTCATTTGGTTGAGTTGTTTAGTTGGAGTTTATATTTAGCATACACTGGTTTTATCAGCATTGAATGTTCCATTAAAATGAACTATTTGATCACCCATGGGTGAGACCTTAAAATTAATTAACTATGCATAGTATCACTGCTACATTTATTCACTGAAACCAATTCAGTTCTCTCTTAATTGCCACTCAAAAGGTTAATTTATTGGGTTAGCACCCAGAGACCAGGGTATGGATCCAGGCATAGATATGGGTCTTCATCCAAACATGACAGCTGGGGAATTTAAATTAAACAATGTGGAATAAAATACTTGAATCGTGGTGGCAGCCATGAAATACTGAATTGTTGTTAAAAGCCAGCTGGCCCATTGATCTCCTTCAGAGAGGAAATCTGACAACCTTCCTCAGTCTGGCTTAAGTATGACTAATGTATGGCCACAAATGTATGGCCTAACAAGTCGCTCAACTCGGGGGCCTAGTAGCCACCAGGGCCCACATCCCATGAATACATTTAAAAAACAAAACCCGACTACGAGTGCTGTCTTTACGGAGTTTCTCCCCGTAACCTGCGTGGGTTTTCTCCAAGATCTTCGGATTTTTTCCACACTCTAAAGACATACAGGTTTGTAGGTTAATAGGTTAATTCCGAGAAACACAAGGCATCATGGGGTATCTCAATGGTCAGTCGAGGGAAAAAAAGCGAATGGGGGTGCCAGGTAGCATGTGAGCGGGGGCAGATGCGAGTGGGAGACAGGGGACTCCGGGGCGGAGGGATGGGGGGGCCGGTGGAGGGATTGTCCTAGCGCCGTGGGACCGCGATAGCGAATTTCTCTCTCCCCACCCCTCTCCCCGCCGCCTCGCCTTTACCTGTGGACGGCGTCGCTCTGTAGGAAGGAACTACAGAAGCTGGTTTACACTGCAGTGCCGGGTTAACACAGTAGGCCAGAGAGCATCTCTGGAGAGCATGTTTAGTTTAGAGATACAACGCGGAAACAGGCCCTTCGCCACAGCGTGCTGGAGTAATTCAGTGGGACAGGCAGCATCTTTGGAGATAGGGAATAGGTGACGTTTTGGGTCCAGACACTTCTCCAGAGATGTTGCCTGACCCGCTGAGTTACTGCAGCATTTTGTGTGTATCCCGGTTGATGACTGGTGCTCGGCTTTTGCCGGCACCGAGGGGGTTAACCGATAGCCACTAGATGAAGGCGAGAGGTTCAGCTGACGGTCCCCGACCTGTCAGGGAATGGGTTCCTCGGGAGTTGGAGCAGAGTTGAGCTGGTGTTAGTGCTTCCTCTCCGAGCTGCCTGTAAGCCTGCGGCCACCACTGCTCTGGGCCGGTGTCCCGTCAGTCCAGGGTCACCCCGGACATCTCCGGCTGCCCCCGGACAGGGATGGGACACTCGGCAGAGGACGGGGACGGTAGTGAGACTCCACTCACAAATCTGCATCTTGGGGTTATGCAGGAGAGGGGTACGTGGTTTGCCCCTGTATAATAACCCTGTATAACCCGGGAGGGCAGCCCGAGTGAGAATGGAACCCATACACCCAGGCTGAGGGGGACCGGACCGTGATTCAATGCTGAGATTTCTGCATGGACCAGTGGAGAAGGGACTAGTGTCGCTAACTCCAGTGGCAATTCAACAGCGCTTGCAGCGCCTTAGACCCGGTTCGATCCTGACTACGGATGAAACGCAGGTCTGTATACACGCAGCAGCTCAGCTGCTGAGAATTTTTATCGCGAGTGACATATGACCTGGGCATGCGCAGTCGGAATACCAAACTCGCTTATTGGCTTAGTATAACTGGAAATTGTCCCTAGCGTGTGTAGGATAGTGTAATAGTGTGGGGATCGCTGGCCGGTGTGGGCTGATGGGCCTGTTTCTGCGCTGTATCTCTGAACGAGACTAAACTAAACTAAAATGCTACACTTGCCCACAGGGCTTGCGTGGAAGCTGCTAATGAAAGGAACGCTGTATGATTTTTACTCTTCTGCCTTCGTCAGAATCATTAGGCCCTGTCACAGGTTCCACAAACGTGGTGCATTTCTTCAGGGGTTATACAATCTAATTCATTAAAAGTAGGAGCCGGTGTTAAACGCCCTACATAAGTTTGGAATGTCCAAATTGGTCCGAAGCTTCAAAGCTACACCTCCTTAAAGAATAGAAACAAAGAACTGCAGATGCTGGTTAATACACAGAAGGCACAAAGTGCTGGGGTAACACAGTAGGCCAGACAGCATCTCTGGAGAGCATGTGTAGTTTAGTTTAGTTTAGTTTAGAGATACAATGCAGAATCAGGCCCTTTGCCACAGCGTCTGCACACAGAGACGAGTGATCCCTGCACATTAACATTACCCTACACACACTAGGACATTTATACCAAGCCAAACCTGTACATCTGGAGTGTGGGAAAAAAAGATCTCGGAGAAAACCCATGCAGGTCACGGGGAGAACGTACAAACTCCGTACAGACAAGCACCCGTAGTCAGGACCGCACCTGGGTCTCTGGCGCTGTAAGCAGAAACTCTACCGCTGCATCACCGTGCCTCCCTATTCTTCTCCCGATCTGCTGCCTGACGTGCTGAGTTACTCCAGCATCTTTGTGTCCTTTCCTCCTTGAAGAGTGATCACGTGTAGTGGAATTGCACCAGCCAATGTATATACAGCAAAACATCCACTAAGTGGAAATGATGAAGGAAACATTTCCATTTAGGTGATGTTTTCTGGTAATCATCAGAGCAATATTCAGACCAATTCTCCCAATGTTGTTTCCTGTACGCTTATCACACCATCCCAGTCTAATGGCAACTAAACTTACAAGGACGGTTGGATCAAACTTCAAACCAGCCATGCTGAGTCACTTTTGAATAATGCAAAGAATCTAATTTTTGCATGCTGATTTAATGTAAGCTGTGTGTTCCATTCTTAGTACAGGCGGGTGCACAATACTGTGGAGCCCTAATTCCTTAAGTACTGTAATGAGAGAGTGGAGAGAAAAACACAGCCTATGTGCAGCTGTTGCTTGACTTGCATGATGCAGCTTAATTCCTTGTAATTCAATGAGTGCGATATAATAAGGGATAAGGAGACCAAATGAGTTGCATTGTGTGAGACTAAAGGTCACTTGTCTGTGTAATGGCTACTTGAATCAACATGACACATATCAAGGTGATTCTCGTAAGAGGATTTGTTTATGCTTTCCAGACCAAAAGATTATCAACCATTTGCAGATAGAGGATGCATTTTAGACAGTCAGGCTGTGTAACGGACAAAGACCAGTCCTTAATACGTTTCCCTAGTCAAAGGTCTGTCTTATAGTGGAAAAGTTGAACCAAATCAATCCAAAAGAAAAGTGAGGTTAAGATAATCAAGAGGCTTATTTGGTAAACATCTTGATCAGTCTGTAAAAGTACAAATTAGATCAGAAAGGTTTTCGAACTGAATGCTGGCAGGTATAGGTTTATTATTATCATGTGTAGCAAAATACTGTAAAAAAGCTTTGTGGCGATAGAGCAGGTGCTAGTATAGAAGATCTCAACTGGCTCAGCTATAGGAAGTGCAATTATCATTAGCTCCTTTAGAAAAAGGTGCAAAATATAGAAATGCCGCTCCTGATCGTGAACACCGTCAACTATTCCTACTCTGGAAAGGGCAGATGTGTAGATATCGATTAGCAACAAAACTAAGGCCTGCTTTGTTCTGCTTATAGTCAGTCTTATTATAACTCATACTCTCTGGTACTCTAGTGAAAAATTAAATCGTTAAGGATAATCTGGTTTATTCTGCAATACAGAGCAAATATCAATACTTTGTGTAGGAGGGAACTGCAGATGCTGGATTACATCGAAGATGGACACAAAATGCTGGAGTAACTCAGCGGGACAGGCAGCATCTCTGGAGAGAAGGAATGGGTGACAATGCAATACATGCTTTTATCTTTAACAACTACAAAACAAGCTACAGTAATTACAACATTATTACAGCAAAATACAGTAATTACAGCAATATAGCACCTTTCACATGGCTGAAATATCCTAAGAGTAGTCACTTAAGAGCTACAGAAAGAATATTGTGTATATGACTAAAACTTGATTTTATGCCGTGTTCTAAAGAGTTAAGACAATTGAAAGTTTTGGCACTGCTGACAATGATGGAACTAATGAATTAGGGGATGCGTGAGGATTAGAGGGGCATCGATATCTTGGAAAGATATAGAAATGGACAACAGCCAAAGAAGGGGTGAGAGATTTGAGTAGAGATGTTCTTTAAACAAGACCTTGTATTGGTCAGAAAACACAGAAGTAAATAGAATACACAAAAAATTGCAGATGCTGGAATCTTGAGTGAGAAACAAAGTGCTGGAGGAACTCAGTGGATCAGGCAGCATCTGTGGAGAGAATGGACAGATGACATTTTGGGCCGGGACACTTCTTCAGACTGTTGGGCAAAGCCTGGCAAGTAATGGATACAGTTGAAGAAAGGGCGGTGATTGGCAGATGGGCGGAGTAAGTGGCAAAGGCTAGAGGTGAAAAGGAGACAAAAGGGTGTCAGATAAGGCGAGAAGAGGAGGAGTGACATGTAATGTGAGAGGGGGGGATATGGACAGAGGGAGGGGAAAGAGGGATGATAAAAGAGGAGCAGCATGGTGGAGCAGCATGTGCGCTGTCTGTACTGACTGACTTGGTACAAGTGTAAAATTGTCCCACGTGTGTGTAGGATAGTGTTAATTTGCGGGGATTGATGGTCGGTGCGGACACGGTGGGCCGAAGGGCCTGTTTCCGCGCTGTATCTCTCAAATAAACTAACACAAAACTAAAAAAGTAAATGGGGAAACTTGGAGAAGGGGGGTGTGGGTCAGGGTTGAGGGGTGGGAGGTGAGTGTATGGAAGAGTGGAAAGGAGCAGGGTGACCAGGGTGGAGGATAAAATGTGTGCACACAGGGGAGCAAGGGTGAAAAAGGGAAGGGGGTATTTCTTGAAATTGGAGAATTCAATGCCCATACTGTTGGGTTGTGGTCTACCAGAGAAGAACATGAAATGCTGGTCTTCTAGTTTGTGTGTGGCCTCACTCTGGCAGTGGAGGAGGCTAATGACCCTGTCTCACTGTGCAAGTTGACCCACGAGGTACCCCGAGTGACAGACTCGTGGCTGTGCACGAGACTGCAAGTTTATGATCAAGTGTGTAACCGAGTTCCCACGGGTATGTCATTGCTGCGATGTTCCTAGTTCCTCTCCCGAGTTAGCAAGTTCCTCTCCCGTTACTCTTGAGCCAACCGTGAATGAAGGTATGTTTTAATAAAGCAACAATGTTAAAATACATCTCCATCCTGTGGTTTTGAGTTATTTCAGCGCGGCGGCATCTATTGATATGACCTACAATGGGAAAATGCGCATCCTCCAGTAACCAAGCATTTCTTGTTGTTTTATGTTTTTTAAATACTTTTTTGCAATGGATCTCTATTTTAAATAATTTTAAAAAAGGAAGCAGCCCGGGTGACTGACATTGAGCGGCCGCCGGGACCCGACAGCAGACACACACACACACACACACACACACACACACACACACACACACACACACACACACACACACACACACACACACACACACACACACACACACACACACACACAGAGAGAGAGAGATACACACAGACAGCAGGACTGGCCGCCACTTCAGAGGAATGAAGCAGCTCGGGTGACTTTGAGCGGCCGCCGGGACCCGACATCAGACACACACACACAGATACAAACAGATAGACAGAGAGGGAGAGAGAGAGAGACACACACACACACACACACACACACACACACACACACACACACACACACACACACACACACACACACACACACACACACACACATACACACAGACAGCAGGACTGGCCACCACTTCAGAGGAAGGAAGCAGCTCGGGTGACTTTGAGCGGCCGCCGGGACCCGACAGCACACACACACACAGATACACACAGATAGACAGAGAGGGAGAGAGAGACACACACACACACACACACACACACACACACACACACACACACACACACACACACACACACACACACACACACACACACACACACACACACACACAGAGATACACACAGACAGACAGAGACACACACACACACACAGATACACACAGACAGCAGGACTGGCCGCCACTTCAGAGGAAGGAAGCAGCTCGGGTGACTGACATTGAGCGGCCGCCGGGACCCGACAAGGCTCTTGGGTGCTGGGATCATTCTCTGCGGGATGGTTAGCGCGGGAGACATGTGTAGGAGAGGAGTGCTGACTGCAGGCAGACACTTTGGTAGTGATTGCCCACCAGCCTCAAAAGCTGCTGTGTTTCCCTGTCCCTATGATAGCAGGGGGCAATCAAGCAGCACAATAGCCCCCTCCCCCTCCACGCCAACACAAAGGGCAACGATCCCAAGGCTTTAGGGGCAGAAACGGAAGGCAGACGCAACAAGCTGGCGTAACGCGGGCCAGGTAACATCTCTGGAGAAGGTGACGTTTTGGATAAGGGCTCGTCTTCTGAAGAAGGATCTCGACCTGAAAAGTCACCTATTCCTTCTCTCCAGAGTTGCTGCCTGACCCGCTGAGTTACTCCAGCTTTTTCGTTGAATGGGTGACGTTTCGGGTCGAGACCCTTCTTCGGACTGAAAATAAAACTTGCCTCGCTTGAAGCAGCTTGTAAATTAAAACATAAAATCAAAAAATATTAAAGGTCGACTCATTTATGTGCTGTATTCATTCACCTGGCCTATTGCTGTCCTCCCTCGTCCACCGTGAGCGCTGGACAACTCACCGGATGGAAACCTCCGCTGCATCCCGGGCGGAGGGCGATGATCACTGGACTGACCGGCAAGTAGAGGCGGCGGGTCGGCCAAGCCGGGCTCCCTGCCACCGGGATAGACACCAACTACTGGACTAAGCTCAGCGGGATCTCTGGAGAAGTCTGAAGTAAGGTCTCGACCCGAAATCTCACCCATCCCATCTCTCCAGAGATGCTGCCTGTCCCTCGGAGTTACTCCAGCATTGTGTGTGTCTATCTCCGGTGTGAACCAGCATCTGCAGTTCCTTCCCAATCCCACACTCTCGGCCCCGGGGGGGTGGATGGAGCATCACACGTGGACACATCCCACCCACCACCCCAGACTTGCCCCTTCGGCAGATCTTTAAGCCGTTCATTGAGACAGAGTGAAGCCACGGGGCAGGCGCCTCAGTAATAAAGGACAAGTGGCAGAAAGGCCGAAGATAGACACACAATGCTGGAGTAACTCGGCGGGACAGGCTGCATCTCTGGAGCGAAGGAATGGGTGGCATTTCGGGTAAGTCTGAAGAAGGGTCTCGACTCTATTCCTTCTCTCCAGAGATGCTGCCTGGTCCGCTGAGTTACTCCAGCATTTTGTGTCTATCTTTGGTTCAGTCTTTACTCGAGCAAAAGAACAGATTATTAAAGTTCCCACGGTAGACTCACGAGACACTAAGATAAACGCACGGGCCACTACGTTATTTACGACGAGTTTAAATGTTTCCATTTTTAACTTGAACAGTTAATTTGACTCGTGGAAAAAATCAAACATGTTTGATTTTTTTCACGAGATAACAAGTTTCCCGAGTACCTGCCGTTAGCGCCACGAGTCGATAAGTTGCTCGTGCGAGTTCCGACGTTCCCGCTACGTGATCACCACGAGTGAAAACTCGGGGTCACTCGTGGGCCAACTCGCACAGTGAGACAGGGGTTTAAGGACGGAAAGGTTGGTTTGACAATAGGAAGGGGAATTAAATGGTTAGCAATCAGCAACTCCAGCAGACCCTGGTGGCGAGAGCTGGCAGTATTCAGCAAAATGGTGGGTAGAGAGAGTGGAGGGGGGAGAGAGGGGGGGGAGGGGAGAGAGAGGAGGGGGAGAGGGGGGAGCGAGGAGGGGGAGAGGAGGGCGAGAGGAGGGGAGAGAGAGAGGAGGGGAGAGGGAAGGGGGAGAGAGGCAGGAGGAGAGAGAGGAGGGGGAGAGAGGAGGGGGGGGAAAGGGAGGGGGGAGAGGGGGGAGAGGGGGGGAGAGAATTTGGTGGGAGGAGAGGGGGGGAAAGGGAGGGGGGGAGGTGGAGGGGGGAGTGGGGGAAAAGGGGGGAAGAGGTGGAGGGGAATCAGGCGAGCAAGGGTGCTGCGAAAAGCGGAGAGAGCCCGGGGAGGGAGAGAGAGAGCTGTATTACAGGGCCTGACTCTAGTAAAAAGCTCTCGACCAAAGCTCTCGGCTGCTCTCGGGAGTTCTCGGGAAAGCTGAGCCGAGGCTAGCGTGCGTCGACGTCGGAAGCGCCTTCGGAAGTTGTGGGGATCTGCAGACCAGAGCCCAATTGCTTGTTCTGTCTGCATCTTTTGAAGAACAGGGGAGGGAGGGTCGTGACGTCACTCCTGGAAAACGGCTCCCAGCAGCAGTGCGTTGAAAATTCTGCGCAGCTTGCCGCAAGGAGCAAAGGCATTGTGACGTCATCCAGCATGTTGGATTTAAAGATGTCAGATTGGTGAACAATTTTAGTAAAAAACTAAATGGTAAAAATTTCACCATTACCGCGTCAGGTTTTCGAGGAGATGTGAATCAAAGAAAAAGTTCAAGCAAGCAAGCAAACCCACAAGTAAACATACAAGATCAGAGTTATAATAATATAGATGCAGAGGGGCAGTGCATAATTAGAAATAGGTATGGTGGATTGGATAGACCAACACATGTTTAGATACTTCAGCAGAGGGGAGGAAGTATAGGTCATAGCATAATTCCTTTTTTGATGGGTTTTGTACGGATTAGAATTTTCCACAATGTAAGCATTGTGGAAAATTGCTCCACATATAGGTTTATGATAATGCCGTGTCATGTCTTTAGACTTTCGAGATAGAGAAAGGAAACCGGCCCTTCGTCCCACTGAATTTGTGCAGACCAGAGATCACCACGTACAATAACACTATCCTACACACTAGGGACAATTTCTAATTTACAGAAGCCAATTAATCTACAAACCTGTGAGTCTTTGGAGTGTGGGAGGAAACCGGAGCACCCAGAGAAAACCCACATGGTCACAGGGAGAACGTATAAATTCCACACAGACTGCACCCATAATCAGAATCAAATCTGGGTCTCTGGTGCTGTAACACTACCGCTGCGCACTGTGCTGCCATATGTAATATTGTTCTGAACACTCCTACTCCATAAGGCCAGTACCTTCAGGGTGACATTGGTAACCTTGAGTCCAATGCACAGGAGCTGAGCAATTATTTGGTGGAAGGAACACCCCATCTCCCAAACTACTGAGCGCCTGCCCCGTCAAACACCTCCTTCCTAACCTTAGGTGAGACCTGCAGCCTCACATGGCCATCTTCAGACTTCACAGAAATGAAGGAGCAAGTTGCAGGCCACCCTTGACAACTTCGGGCACCCCCTCCATGAAATTCTGGAGGGTCAAAAGAGCACTCGGAACAACAACCGGCTGCTCTCCCTGCGCTGTAAGACAGAGCGCTTCAGGAGATCCGTCACCCCTGCAGCCATTAGATTTTATAATGCTGACCGCTAGGCTGTATGAAGATGCTTTTGCATTTTTAATAGTTAATTATTGGGTCTTTTTAAGTATTTATTGCTTTCAGGTACTGACCATATTGTATTTTATGTATTTTTTGTCTGCTTTCGTTCTGAATGTGTGGGTTTGTTGATTGTTGGCTCTCGCACATCTGAATTTCCCTGAGGGGATCAATAAAGTAATTATTATTATTATTATTATTATTATTATTATTATTATTATTATTATTATTATTATTATTATGTGGATGCAAGTTATCCTTGATGCAGAAGGGCTTGCCTTGGAAGAAGAGTAGAAGAATTGCAAATCAATTAATTGCGTTCATTCATTGCTCAGGCCAAATCAAGGTGATAACAAAAGACACTTTGAATAAAAATATGAATTGAAATTTGTGATTTACTTTAAGATATTCTTATGCCACAGCAAATGTTCTGTTTTCAATCATTTTCAAGACAAATGCCAACTCTGGTGGATCCTGTGTACACACATTTTAATTGCCTCAGCGAGCGGGAAGATGTCTAAAATGAATAGTTTATTTTGTTCTCTTTCTCTGCTTGTGCAATGGAAGTTTCCCCACCAAGCAGGGTAAATTACAAATGTACTGCCACAAAATAAACAGGACACACGATAACATGAAGTATAGGCAGTGTAGAGATTGATTGATCTGTTTATAGTGGTCATCATTTCTAGACTTGAGGCTTCAACTGGTTAAAACAGTCCCCAGTTAACACTTGAAATTGTAGTTGGCTCACAATCCTGTGATCCCCACCCAGCATAAAGTGTGCAAAGACTTCACTAAAGTGTGAAATGTACTCACTGAGTTAGTGACAACTTTACACATAGGTTACCTAGTGTAGGTAGCTGGCAATTAACAATTAACTAATTTTACTGCTGCTGATTTATTGACAAAATAATATAAGCCCAATACACTTCCCAAAGGATCTTTCCTTCAGATTTAACAATTATCAGGTCTGCTTCAGATTTAGCATGGTATAACAGGGGTTGCCCATTCACAGTTGAACTTGCAGGGTGAATCCCCTGCATCGCCTCAATAACAATGCTGTTAACACCATGCAAATTTAACATGCATTTGCATCCAGGTAAAAGATAATATTTTCCAAAAGCACGTATTATTAGAGATGCAAATAAGGAATGGATACACTAATTAATTTAGCTTCTTCAGTGAAACTGCTGCTAGACTTGTCACGTCTACAGCTGCACAGAAAACACTCCTCACTTCCCTGTTCGTAAAGCTTCCTTCGTGCGTGCTTTTATTTGCTGTGGTGTACAACATTATCTTTCATTTGAGTCAAATGGCAAAGCAAATAGCATTTTCCATTTTACACCTGTTTGCGTTCATATGACCTGGTTCTTTTTCTGATGCAGCTGACAGGCAAAGCACTTTCTGTACTGAATGAACTGGATGTTTGGTTCCAAGAAAGAGCATGTCAACACAGGGTACAGGGCAGGGCCAGAACCGGGAATGCTGTTTGAGAAAATATTGAAGCCGATACTTAGATGGAATGTGTCAGGGGTTATGTGGATAACAGAACATATGATTGAGATCACATGCACTTGTGAATTATAATCCCTATGTCATGAGACTTTGTTTTCAGAAATACATCTCAGTCTGCATATTGGCTGGTACTGCATGCTTACAAGAAGCACAAGTAGTCCCTGGATATATGGCAAAACATTTTAGCTGTGTCTTTAAATGCAGAGGCATGTTGATTTATGCCTTAGTGTACATTCATCGGAACTGCTGTTTGGAAAGTGCACTTGAAGAAATGAAACCTGATAGGGGATAGGAGGGGAAGGTAAGTGAGAGAGAGCGAGAGTGGAGAAGATGTAAATGACAGATGTAAACAGAAGAGCAGCAAGATGAGGCAGAGATAGAAAGCTCGAGGCTGGGGGTTGAGCAATCACCACAGACATGTGGCTTGGAGTCTGGCAAAGGCACACTGAGCAGTGTTATGTTTTGCTTGATGAGTAGGTTTGGTTCTTTTATTGAATGTTATTTACACACACAGACCACATGGGTTTAGGTTAGAACTCTGCTCTGCGCAGAGTTAGCTAATTTCCATTGGACCAGTGGTGGGATGTTGCAATTGAGCTCCTGTTCCCGCACATCTAGAAAGAAAGGCAATTTTATCATATTGTTATATCTCCTTAGGACTCTGTCTGGCCCATCAAGTCTCAATCCCATGCTTATACTTTCTGTAACCCACTCTCGTTCATATGCCTATCAACTCCCCAATCTGCTCACCACACACCTACCTACACAAGGGGTCATTTAGTCATCAATTACCCTGCCTGCCAGCCAGCATGTCTTTGCAATGTGGGAGGAAACTGGGGCAGCCAGGACTAACCTGGATGGTCACAAGGAAAACATACAAACCCTGCACAGATTGTACCAGAGTGAACCCAAGTGGCTTGAGCTGCCAGGTAACAGCACTACCTGCTGCACTGCATCCCATTCACATCCCAAATGTGCAGACATTTACACGGACTCATCTGAATGAGATTTCATTCAATTTAATCACAGATGTACACATAGTACAGTTCAGCGAGGTTGGAGGCCCTTCAGTCCACAATGTTCATGCCGGACAACATACTTGTTAAAACAAATCTCCTCATCCTGCAGGAGATCCAAATCCTTCCATTCCCTGCATATCCATGTGCCCATCTAAAAGCTAAATGCCCCGATTGTATCTGCCTCCAGCATCCTAGCACCGTGTTCCAGGCACATACCACCCTCTGAATAAAACATTTGCCCTGCACATCTCTTTCAAATGTTGCCCCTCCCCATGTTAAAGCTATGCCCTCTATGTTTTTACATTTCCATCCTAGGGGAAAGGTTCTGGCTGCCTACCCTATCACCGCCTCTCATTATTGTATATAGTTCTATCGGGTCTCCCTTCAATGTCCAACACTCTAGAGAAAACATTCCAAGTTTGATGTTCAAGATGAATCGTGTTCTGGAAAGAAGAGCAGGGATTTGTGTGGAGAGAGTTCTAAATGGTCTCTTCCCTTTTTCTGAAGAAATGTTTCCCAAAATCATTCCAATCGGATTACCTATAATTTTAATATTAAATCCCTTCTGAAGAAGAAGAGTTCCTTTAATGTAAACCTATCCTATCCAATCATTTCTCCGTCATACACATTGGCATTGTAAGTCACTTAGTTTCACATTGTTTCACCCATTTAAAGGCAACCTGTAAAGTAAGCAGCAATGCATGTGTTTATTTATTCACTTGCAGGATCTGGACATCATTAGCAAGGTTCATTTTATCCAACCTTCGTTGCTGTCTGGATAGCTTTTAGGCTTGTTTTAGAGAGCTGGAGGGGGAAGATTGCAACCTTCACGTGGTCTGCCCTGTTTTGACTAATGCAATCAACCCGGTGTGCACAATCAAATAAGATCAAATAGAACAAGTTGTCCTACAACTTTAGGCTGTGTACACCATATGCAAGAAGAAGAAGAAGAGAGCTAGAGGACATGAATAGTCATTTATTTTCCTGAAAGTCATGAGTGAACAAGTTACATTTTATGACCATCCAGTATTTTAAGATGTAGAAACAAGAAACTGCAGCTGTTGGTTAATACAGAAAAGGACGCAAGGTGTTGGAGTAAGGGAGGGTGGGTGAGTTAGTAACAAAGAGTGACCCTGCCCTTGTTGGTTAGCTGTGTTTAGCAGGGAGCACCGTGAGGAGGGGTAATTAGTTCCCCACCACCCAGTAGGCAAGATTGTGATGTATTTACCTCATAACTGAGATGGACTGACCTGACAAGTATCCATGAATTAAATTTGGCAAATAACAAAGTGCTGGATGAAATTAATGGGTCAGGTGGCAACTGTGGATACATTGCCACTTTCTTAGCCTTTCTCCATGTGGCTAACTACTTACTTAAACATGGGGGGAGAAATAGGGTTTAAAAATTAAAATTGCCTCTTCCTGGCCTTTCAACGATCGCACATTGTTTATCTTGGCCAATGGCACACGGTGAACTAATGTTCACCTGCTTTGTTTACTGGGAGAAACTGATATGAGCTACGACATGGAGAACACCCAACAAGGCCAACAACAGCAGCAGTTCTTTTGACATCAATACCACCGGCTTACTACATTGATGCTGTGCAGATAAACTTGGCTTGAAAGCAATTACTAAATGTGAACGCAAGCTCTGTTTTTGACTCCGTTCTCGGCCATTTCAATACTATTACAGACAAAAAGCAAATGGAATGACACTGCAGCAATAACTGAAACATTGCATCTGAGCAAGAGTTAATCAACCTTAATCGGTATTTTCTTGGGCAATGATCTTCTTCTTATCGAGTCCACACACAAGATTAGAAGTTGTTCAGCCAGAGGTGGCATCTGCATACAATGGTGTCATAGATACTCCTTACATTAATAGAGATACCTTTGAGTTCTCTTGATGTTCACTTGTATTGAGGATGGTTCTCAGCCTTCCCACAGACAGCATACTCAGGGCAATTTCCTCCTTGCCCTCTCCCTCTCCCCTGACAAGGTGATTTACTTCCTTCCCCAGTGCCAATGTATTTAGGGTCATTCCCCTCCCTCAGTAAGTGTGAAGATAATGATAATTCCCTTCCCTCACTAACAGTATGTTGATGGTTATCCCCCTCGAGGTCAGTGCACTTTTATTCATTGAAGTCCCCATCCAGACTGCGAAAGCGTCACCGATTCATGTTTTAAATGGTTCACTCAGAAGTACATGTGGAATACTGCCACCTTATTCCAACAAACCTGCAGGCAAGGCTGGACAGCTGTTGGGCAAAGAAACACTGAGCCTTTTTCAGGCATTTGCAATTCCGATGAAGACTGACATGTTTTTGGAAAATACCAATGTGTGTTTTTGTAATTATTCCTGGGATCACTGATCCCTAGCTGTTCAGAGAAGGTGGTGGTATGCCATCATTTTGAATCCCCGTATTTCATATAGTGAAAAAAGACACAAAGTGCTGACTTAAGTCAGTAGGACAGGTCGCATCTCTGGAGGACACGGATAGACGACATTTTGATTCAGGATCCATCTTAAGACATGTTCCCCAGAGATGCTGCCTTGCCCACTGTGCTACTCCAGCACTTTGTGTCTTTTTTTATGTAAACCAGCATCCACAGTTCCTTGTGTCTACATTCACTACAGTGCAGCTTCCCCTACATATTGCACTGCGAGAGTTTGATTAAAATCTGTTAATGAGATGCTTCTCCATGGGACACCCTCCCATCACAGTTCCTTTCACTGTGTAAATCTGGAAGGGACATGAGCAATGGACAATCCCAGGTATGTGCACCCTGGCTTGTCCATTGTGTCCTGACCTAAAGATGGATGCATGAACGCCATCCTCAATCCTCTACCATCTACATCAATTCCAAAACCCCGCTGTAAGTCTTCAATTAGAACTGCCCCCACAGTTTTCAAGGCCATTTCTTTCAACCTTCTCCCCGACACTCAGTGTCCTCAAGACGGTCGGCACAGTGACGCTGTGGTAGAGATGCTGTCTTACAGCACCACAGACCGGGACTTGATCCTGATTACTGGTGCTGTCTGTACAGAGTTTGCACGTTCTCTCTGTGACCACATGGGTTTTCTTCAGCTGCTCCGGTTTCCTCCCACACTCCAAAGACGTACAGGTTTGTAGGTTAATTGGCTAAAAGGGGAGATGCAACGAGACCAGGGTGTCATGGTACACCAGTCATTGAAAGTAGGCACGCACGTGCAGCAGGCTGTGAAGAAAGCAAATGGTATGTTAGCATTCATAGCAAAAGGATTTTAGTATAGGAGCAGGGAGGTTCTACTGCAGTTGTACAGGGTCTTGGTGAGACCACACTTGGAGTATTGTGTACTGTTTTGGTCTCCAAATCTGTCGAAAGACATTCTTGCCATAGAGGGGGTACCGAGAAGGTTCACCAGACTGATTCCTGGGATGTCAGGACTTTCATATGAGGAAAGACTGGATAGACTCGGCTTGCACTCGCTAGAAGATTGAGGGGGGAGCTTATAGAAACTTACAAATTTCTTAAGGGGTTGGACAGGCTAGATGCAGGAAGATTGTTCCCGATGTTGGGGAAGTCCAGAACAAGGGGTCACAGTTTAAGGATAAGGGGGAATTCCTTTAGGACCGAGATGAGGAAAACATTTTTCACACAGAGAGTGGTGAGTCTCTGGAATTCTCTGCCACAGAAGGTAGTTGAGGCCAGTTCATTGGCTATATTTAAGAGGGAGTTAGATGTGGCCCTTGTGGCTAAAGGGATCAGGGGGTATGGAGAGAAGGCAGGTACAGGATACTGAGTTGGATGATCAGCCATGATCATATTGAATGGCGGTGCAGGCTCGAAGGGCCGAATGGCCTACTCCTGCACCTATTTTCTATGATTCTATGATTCTATGATTCTCTGAATTGTCCCTAGTCTGTCGGATGCAAAAGTGGGTAACATAGAACTAGTGTATGGGTGATCATTTGGTTGGTGTGGACTCGATGGGCTGAAGGACTTGTTTCCATGCTATATCTCAAAACTAAATTAAATTAAACTAATTTTTTGTTAAATTAAAACAATCCGGGTGATTTCAGCATGACTGTCTTTTTTCACTATAAGAAATATAAGGATTGGAAAAGATGGTATACCTCCATCTTATCTGACAGCTTAGGATAAGTGACGAGAAAAAATGTATTTCAGGAATATTTCCAGAAACAAAGACTTGGATCAGACTAAGCAATCTTTAAATCACATCAGATTTGGACTCATCTATCTTTCCCTTTCTAATTAAAACATTAATACAATAAATCTCCCACCAAACCTTTTTAATCTTGCACTGATTCAGTTCAGCAGTTAACTCAATCCACTAGCTGCAGATTGGACTGAATCAAGCTGTCAAACTGAAGTTGTTAGCCTCTGGGGGTTACACAAAAAGCTGGAGAAACTCAGCGGGTGCAGCAGCATCTAAGGAGCGAAGGAGATAGGCGACGTTTCGGGTCGAGACCCTTCTTCAGGCCTTGTTGTTAGCCTCTGCTTCTGTTGCACATTCTTTCTCAGAGTCAATGCCACCAAAGTGCTAAAATACTGATTTTGTTTTTGTTTTGATTCCATATTTTCTTTATAATTGGCCAATGGATTTGTTTATTTTAGACATGGAAAGATGTTGCTCACTGTAATTGGTTGTGCTGTGCTTACTGGCAGTGCACTATAATATAATAAGATGTAGCGCATTAAGCCTTTGGCAATGGCTTCCGCTGAGCCAGTGCCAACTTGATCTGAAGCAAAGATTTAAATTATTCACAAGGCCATTCATGAACGAAACATGTTTTCTCCCAGTGAGGGAACATTTGCTGTAAGATGTTGACTTACTCTGGATCATGGTTACATGCAACAAAACAACATTGCAGAAGTAAACAGACAAATCAAAGTGCAAAAACAGTCCATTAACTGGCCCCGGTCCTGGGTAGGTTAGTGTCAAACGGGGAGCCAACTGTATGCAACATTTATTGAAATGTTGCTGGTGCTAAAGCTTGCTCATGTACAAAATATTTTAATTTTGTTGTGTTACAGGTTCCTCGGAAGAGAGGACTGTTTATCGTTGGTAATCGCAAAAACATTAGTCATTGCATAGAATGTAATCAGGCCTCCTTCCCAACATGCAAGTCAGCTTAATTATGTATTGTACACAACAGCAGCTTTTAAGCACAACACATAATCTCAGCTATCTATACTTTAATACATGACTGAGCAGCCACTCACCCTCCACACCCAAACTTGGAGCAAAGGGAGGAAAATGCGTATCTCTGGGAAGATGTTGCCCTCACTATCTAGCAGATACTTGGATTTTGCAATTGCTCTTTAATCCAGGAATAAAACCCACACTGGGAAGTTTGACTGTCTAAAACCAATCAAGGAAGGTTTCAGCCAACAATAATAATGTGAATTTATTTTGCATCAAAAAGACCTTCTCTGGAATCTTCAAGGGAAATTTGACAATGAGTTAAGTGAGAGGATATTCAGACAGAAGATCAAAGACTTGGAGGCAGGATTTAAGGAAAGGCAAATAGAGGATTAGAAAAAAAGTACAGGAAAACAAATAAAGCTGCTGATGCTGGAAACTGAAACAAACACAGAAATGCTGGAAAAAGTCAATCAGTCCAGCAGCATCTGTGGAAAGATAAATCAGTCAATGGTTCAAATCAGTGGAGGGTCTCCAGTTTTCAAAGCAGAACTGGGGGGGAGCAGTGAGGTAAGACAGATCAGGCGATGAAGAGAATAATCAGAATCAGAATCAGAATAATAATTTATTCGCCAAGTATGTTTTGCAACATACGAGGAATTTCATTGGCCAGGTCAGTCATACAATTAACAGTAACAGATCACTTCAAAAACACATTTTAACATGAACATCCACCACAGTGACTCCTACACATTCCTCACTGTGATGGAAGGCAAAATAAAGTTCAAGTCCTTCCCTTAGTTCTTCCTCGGTCGTGAGCCTCGAGCCCTCGTTGATGGGATGATCTTAACTCCCATAGCCGGCGGCGTCCGGGCCCCCCGCGTCGAGGCGATCAGCTCCTGCATCGGGAATGTCAGCTCCCCCGCGCTGGACGATCGAACCTCGCGCCGGGGCTGGTGAACCATCCGCGACTTTGGAGCTCCCGACTCGGCCTCGCCCGAGACTGTGACCCCTTGATGTTGATGTCGCGGTGGATCAGCTCCGATGTTAATTTTCGGATAACATTCTCCGGGCTCTGCGGCCTACCATTGATGGAGCTGGAAGCCTCCTCGGGCTGTCGGGAACCCCACCGCGGGGCGTGGACTTAACATCGGAGCAAAGTTTATAGGAAATGTCCGGGGCAAATTTTGTACATGGACAGTAGTGAGTACCTGGAACGTGCTGCCAGGCTGGTGGTGGAGGCAGATGTAACAGTGCTTCGGATATGCATGGAATGGAGGGATATGAATTATGTGCAGGCAGATAAGATTTTATCTTGGCATCCTATTTGGTACAGACATTGTGAGCTGAAAGGTCTGTTCCAGTGCTGTACTGTTCTATGGGAAATGTCAAGAAATGAGTTTGCCTGAAGCGGGACATTGTAATGTCCATTCCAGAAGGTTGCAATTTGCCTTGGCAGAATATGTTATTCTACTAGTTTTCACTGGCAGGTTAGTTTATTGTCACATGTACTGAGGTACAATGAAAAGCTTTTATTGTGTGCTATCCAGTCAGCAGAACGACAATACATGATCACAATCGATCCATTAGCAGTGTATAGATGCATGATAAGGGAATGATGTTTAGTGCAAGGTAAAGCCAGCAAAGTCTGATCAAGGGTAGTCCGAGGTTCAGCAAAGAGGTAGATAGTAGCTCAGCATTGCTCTCTGGTTGTGGTAGGATAATTCAGTTGCCTGATAACAGCTGAGAAAAAATTGTCTCTGAATCTGGTGGTGTGCATTTGCACACTTCTATACCTTTTGCCTGATGGAGAGGGGAGAAGAGGGAGTGGCCAGGGTGCGACTTGTCCTTGATTATGGTGCTGGCCTTGCCAAGGCAGCGTGAGGTATAAATTGAGTCAACAGAAGTGAGGTTGGTTGGTGTGACGGTCTGGGCTGCGTCCACAATTTGCTGCAATTTCTTGCGGTCTTCGATGGAATTATTCCCAAACCTAGCTGTGATGCATCCTGATAAAATGCTTTCTATGGCGCATCTGTAGAAGTTGTGAGAGTTATAGGGGAACAGTGGGAGAGGCCTCAGACTGGCAGCTTGGGATGGGAGCCGGATTGGAAATTAAAGTGGCATTCAACAGGAAACTCAGGATTATCCCAGCTGTCTGAGTGAAGGTTGCCTGTAGAGGAGGCCACATTGGGAACATTGAAAGCAATAACCAAGAAAGATGCCAGTGAATCACAGCTTCCGCTGATTAGTTAGATCCATGGATGGGAGAGCCTTGCTGGCATAGGAGAGGTGTTGAAAATCAGGGACTGGCATTAAGTTGTGGTCACTTCATCAGCAGTTGCTACAATCAAAATAATTTTGGTTCTTTAAATCTTTCTGTGTGCTCACCTGTTTGTTCTTTTATTCGTATGGTCAAAGTTTAGACGTCACAGATATAAAATAAAGGGAGAAAGAGTGAGCGTCGACTCAAGGAACTGCAGATACTGGATTCAAATAAAGACAAAAGTGCTGGAGTAACTCAGCGGGTCAGGCAGCATCCCTGGAGAGCAAGGATAGGTGACATTTCGGGTCAGGACCCTTCTTCAGACTGACTGTGGTGTGGCGGGAGGGGAGAAAGCTGGAAGACAAGAGGGGCAGAGCAAAGCCTGACAAGTGATAGGTGAATGCAGGTGAGGGGTGGAATAATTGAATGATGACATGAGAAAAAACATTTTTTACAGAGCACATGATTGGTAATTAGAGCCCGCAGAGTGGAGGCATGGTGGGGGATTCATCAAAAGGGAATTGGATAAATATGTGGTCAAGAAAGGTTGGCAAGGCTATGAACCATAGGTCGCTGCTATCTGTATACACTGAGTATGCAAGCAAAGAATCTCACTGTGCTTAGTCACATGTGACAATAAAGTATTCCTAATTCCTAATTCCTAATAAAATGCTGGGAGGTGGAAACAATAAGGAACTCTGGGATAGAGCCGGCACAGACATGATAGGCCAAATCGCCTTCTTCTATACCTGCTGAAACCATTCAAGGAATCTGGGATTGCAGCAAGCACTTACACCTATTTAGCTTATTGCAGGCACTCACCTATTTTGGGAAAGTAGCATCAAGCTATTTCCACTGCCAAGATTTCAAATATAAAATGTGTTGTCTAGAAATGCCAGTACCAGTTTATAATACTGATATCTCATTGTATTCTCTCTCTGAAGTTCAGTCCCATTGACTTATTTGACCAGCATTTTGGAAGTAGTGTAGCGTATCCTGCTGCTACCAAATAGTATATTTTGTGCTATTAACTAGATGTGAATTTTGAGACTATTTGGCTAGATTGGGGTTAAGGAAGCTCAGGTTTTGTTAGCAGTTTTACCATGTTGTTGTACCCTCATTTTTTAAAATACTTTTGAAGTGATTGGGTGTATTATTGACACACAGCACTCACTGAACTAGTTTGCCTAGTTGTAATGGCAAGCCAAGTCCACGCAGGGAATTCCAAGAACTAGGGAGAGTCTCGGTGAAGCGATGCAGGAGGTGTTGAAGCAATTCATGATTTTGTTTCATTCTTTGCAGGACAATTTTATCCACCAGTTCTTGTACAGACAGTGCCAGTGGTGGGAAATGGACCAGCTAAAATAAAATTTTACCTCACCTCTATTACGCTGCCTCTTAGAAAGCTATCTTTAATTTGGTTTAAAATGAAAAACTGCTGTTTGCAATAGGAAGTGGGTCAATACGGAGAGCAGCGTGTGTGTGTAACAGGCTGTAACGCAGATGTACGATTTGGATTCGCAGGTGTGATGTAGCGCACTGTGAGGTCAGGAAATTGGGTGTGTTTAGGTTGATACTTCTGCAAAGAGAGAGGGAGATGTGTAAGTCACCACGGCCCTCAACACCTCCTGGTTCAATATTGACTTTGGCAGGGACCAAAGAGCAGAGGAACTCATTTTGCATCTATTGACAAAATGAGATCCAAGCATACTCCCACCTGGTGCATGCAGGAACTTTGCTAGTTGTTCAGCTAGCAGCAGATATTTTACATGTTTATTGAAAAAATAGTTTGACAACTCTAGCATCAGAATGGGGTTGTAGAGCATTGATGGTGTTACTTTGGAAGAAAGCATAATGACAAAAGATATGCAGTGCTGGTAATCCTCAAATCAGACAGCAACCAGCATTGAAGAGTCTCTCCAGCAATGGGAAGTGGGTTGCAAGATAATATGCATCACTCTGCTATTAGCCTTATGTAAACAACATTTCAGATGTAGACTTTTTATGATTTATTTAGTTGCTGCTCCAGTTCCTTAAACACACATTAGAGGATTAAGCACAGCAATTAACATTTAAAAAATGTCAACATTTAAATATGGTTCTTTTCTGTTTTATTTTATTTTTTTATGTCTCTCTTAATCCAGATTATTTTCTTGTTATCTTTCTGCATTGTATTTGTTATTAAATACATTCCCTCTCACTACCTTCGTACTTCCACTGTTCTTTTTAACCATTCTTAAATTTGATTGGTTATTGCCTGTTTATCCTTTTCTTTATCAAAGTCCCATGTGACCTGATGGAGTCACTTTGATGTTAACAACTCGCACTTCCAGCAAAATTGAACTTATTTCTTTTTTTGTTATATCGTGAACAATCTGGAAAGGGTGCAGAGAAGATTTACGAGAAGTTTACCAGGACTTATGAGCATGATCTCCAGGGAGAGTTTGGGTAGACTAGCATATTATTCATTAGAGTATCGGAGACTGAGGGCTGATCTTTGGGGTGTATAGAATCACAAGGGGGATATATAGGGTGAATGTACAGAATATTTTCCCCAGGATTGGGAAATTTAAAACTACAGGCCAGAGGTTTAAGGTGAGAGGCCATAGGTTTAAGGTGAGAGTTGATAAATTTAATAGGAAACTGAGGGGCAACATTTTCACATGCAGGATGGTGGGCATATGGAACGGGCTGCCAGACGAAGTAGTTGAGGCAGGCAAATAACAATATTTACAATATTTACATATTTGGATAGGAAAGGGGTGGAGGAATATGGGCCAAAATTGGGTAAATAGGACTAGCTTAGATGGGGTGCCTTGGTTGGCATGGATCAGTGGACCGAAGGACCTGTTTCCATATTGTGTGACTATGATGCCAATTTCAATGGGATGTATCACACGCTGTCTTACAAACGATGCATATATGAAAACAAATAAATTGGATCTAAATATGTTACAATTATGCTTTTAGAATATTAAAATGGTTTGCTGTATAGCTTGAGGAGCATAGTGCATTGGACAGGTTAAAAGGATGTATAGCACTTTACAACAATGGTTATAGAAGCACACCCACGGACGCATAAATTCTAGAGCTGAGATTCAATTAGATCATGGATGATTTGTTCTTTGAGACCATCTTTCCTCCTTCTCCTTTGTAATACTTAGCTAACAAAAATAAATCAATGTAAGCACAAAGAACTTCAGATGCTGATTTGCAAAAAAAGGCATTAAGTGCTGGAGTAACAGTGGGTTAGGCATCATCCCCGGAGAACATGGATAGGCGACATTTTGTGTCAGGACCCTTTGTTCTGGCCTGAAATGTTACCTATCCATGCTCCCCAGAGATGCTGCCTGACCCACTGCGTTACTCCAGCAATTTGTTCCTTTTAAAGAAAAAATAAATCAATAGGCTTGAAATTTATTATTGTTTTGAGCCTTGGGATTCTTTAGGAAGCAAGTTGTAGATTTCCCCTAGCCTTTGTATGAAAAGGTTCTTCCTAGCTTTATTCCCAAGTGAGCGAACTGTATTTGTAAACTCATGCCCCCTTGTTGTGGGTTCCTCAACAAGAGGAATCGGTCTTTCTACACCATTCCTTGAGATCTATTTTTCACTTTAAGTACTTCAATTGGATTGTCACCTCAACCCTTCAAACTCAAAAGACTTAAGGGCCTGTCCCACCAGCATGCAACTGCATGCGGCGAGTGCGACCTAACGTGGTCGCTTGAGCCATACGGCCTTGCGGGGCCGGTCACACTTCGATCGCCGGAGGCATATGGAGTTGTGCGGGGCTGGTCCCGACATCGCGCGGGGCTCCGAAAAACTGACGCTGTTCAAAAATTCCGCACGCCAACGGCCTGTCGGCCCGCAGCAGCATCGAGGACGTGCGCAACGTCTCGATGTTGTACGCAGCGTCATGACGCCGTACGCAGCGTCAGGACGATGTATGTCTAGCGCGTGGCGTTGCGTGATGACGTCACCGCCCGACGCCGTGCGACGTCCAAATTCAGTCGGCCCGCCTCCTGCCCAGCTGATTGGTGAGTATGATGTCGGGCCCAGCTCCGTGCGGCTCCGTGGTTGGAAAAGGGACCGGCCCCGCGAGGCCGTACGCCTCAAGCCACCACGTTTGGTTGCGCTCGCCGCACGCAGTCGCATGCTGGTGGGACAGGCCCTTTAAAAAAACCTACTTTATGCAATCCTCCTAATAGATTAATACTTTACACTCTTCTGAATGCAGGTGAATCTGAGCTGTACCTCTTAAAAGTGTCCTAACATAGGAAATAAATATTGGTATATACCGTCCAAAACTCAGTACAGATGAAGGATGACTTATTCCGCAGTAGGCTTCCAACACTTGAGGAAACACAAATATTTCATTTGCATTATCAAAAGGGATTTGAGTGTTTTTAAGCTTAAATACCCTATGCTTATTTAAATCTCCTGGTCTCTAACTTGTAGGAAAGTATAGTGGTGTCCTCATACTTCCTGTTGAAATCTATGGAAATTCCCCCGGGCAATGCATTTAGTTGAGTTTTATTTATTGTCACGTGTACCGGGGTACAGTGAAAAGCTTTTGTTGCGTGCTAAGCAGTCAGTGGAAAAACAATACATGATTAGAATCGAGTTGTCCACAGATACATGATAAAGGGAATAACATGAATAACGATTAGTGCAAGATAAAGTCCAATAAAGTCCGATCAAAGATAGTCAGAGCATGCCCAATGAGGTAGATAGTAGCTCAGGACTGCTCACTAGTTGTTGATAGAATGATTCAGTTGCTTGATCACAGCTACATGTTCTCAGGTGTTAAATGTGCTTCTAATGAACAAGATGGTTGTCATTTACTGAATGGTAATGTCACACACCATATTGTAAAAGATAGGTGAACCTACAATAGGAGCACTCATCGGAAACACCTTAGCTACAGTGCCCTCCATAATGTTTGGGACAAAGACCCATCAATTATTTATTCGCCTCTGCGCTCCACAATTTGAGATTTGTAATAGAGAAAAAAAATCACGTGGTTAAAATGCACATTGTCGGATTTTAATGAAGGCCATTTTTACACATTTTGGTTTCACCAAGTAGATATTACAGCAGTGTTTTATACATAGTCCCCCCATTTCAGGTGAAACCAAAATGTATAAAAATGGCCTTTATTAAAATCTGACAACGTGCACTTTGACCACATGTGATATTTCCTATTTCAAATCTCAAATTGTGGAGTACAGAGGCAAATAAATAAATGATGGGTCTTTGTCCCAAACATTATGGAGGACACTGTATATTTTAGTTTTGTGTCTTTTTTGTGTTTGCAGGTCCTATTTCAATTTCCGAACCACTGCAGACTTTACTCTATGTTGCTCTATGGGTGCTCTTCATACTTTGACTATCATGGTGTGGCATGCTTAGAATAATTCTTAAATTATTGTTGTAGTTGTTGAGTCCAATGCAACTGCAAAGCTGCAGCAAGTAAGAAGGATTGTTGCGGTTCATATCTGATGCATTTGACAAATAAACACTCTTCAGTCTTGAAGTGTAAGGCTGAGATAGTGGCTTCATTGCATTACATTCCCCTTGTTGAAGCATGGCCAACATGATCAACAACCTAAGATAGACACAAAATGCTGGAGTAACTCAGTGGGACAGGCAGCATCTTGAAGGGAAGGAATGGGTGACATTTTGGGTCGAGACCTTTTCCAGAAGACCCTTCATCTGAAGAAGGGCCTCTACCCGAAACGTCACCCATTCCTTCTCTTCAGAGATGCTGCCAATCCCGCTGAGTTACTCCAGCTTTTTGTGTCCATCTTCGGTTTAAACCAGCATCTGCAGTTCCTTCTTACACAATGATCAACAACCTATTTCCTTTTCCATTATTAATAAGTTAATTCACCAGAAATTTGCATTGAGGAATTGTGTACTATTGCATTGTGTATTTATCGCAATTTGTTCGATGTTTTGTACATCTCTAATGTCAGGCTCTCAAAACTTTCTGATGGCTTTCAACTTCCTGTTAAAATTAAAAAAATGTTTTTGTGATTGGACAGCAATCACTAATTAATACACTTGAGAATGTTAGTATTGATCCAGAGCATGGATTATTTTAATGATTAGATAACACTTAAATTACAATCTGTCTGAGCAGGATTAGACATGCAAAAAGTAAATAGGTCTTTTAGATTTTTAAAAGTTTTTTAATTTTAATTTTAATTTATTTCAGCCCTAAATTTCTATTTATTTCACCACTTTTACCTTTCATGTATTTCTTTTCCCAGTCATTGAATTCTTTGATAAAGGAGATGGGGACTGCTGGTCATGTGGGTTACTAAGGCCTTATCCATCAAGTCCTCCTTCCAACATCATTATCAGCTTTGTATTTCCAGCAGCTTGGGGCTGATAAATATGTTTTCACCGAACATTGAGGGAGAAAGTCTCACTAATGTCACAAGGCCACAATCTGTCCCTCTTCAGGCAAATCCTTGCTCATTGTTTCTGAGGAAAGCTATATGAGGGGGGAGAGCTCCCCAAAGAGTCGATGTGGACATGACCTCCTGTGCAGTCCCTGTATTCTCTGTTGGCAGCTGCCTTTGCAGTGCAATGTGCTGCTTATTTCTACCCATTGTCATCCAGTCCCCTTGAGATCACCCACGACCGTAGCAAAGCTATTCCTGGGGAGGAGTGCAAAATCTTTTCAGTGCTTACACAGAGCGACCACTCCAGGGTTTCGACGCACCAAAGAAACATACGCTGCCTGAAACGATGGGACAATTTGACGTGATTGACAGGTAGATGACTGTTCTGAGGAATGTAAATTCTGAGGAATGAGTGGAAATGTCGGCTCTCAGCTATTTGGACCACAGAAGGTCTTGGACTCTGCACATGGATGAGCTGGAGGTCAGATGATGCTGCTTGTTCTGTCACTGGGCTGCAATTGTAATGCTCGTTGGTGATATCCTCCCTGGTCAAGCATAGGCATTTGAGATGCAGGGTCAGAATTTGCTGAACGCTGAGGAGAGAGTCCAGATATTCACTGCATCTGGTCTTCAGCATTCCAACAGGGGCGGTGTGGTGGCGCAGCTGTAGAGTTGATGCCTTACAGCGCCAGAGACACGGGTTCGATCCTGATTACAGGCGCTGCCTGTCTGTATGGAGCTCGTACATTCTCCCCGTAACCTGCATTGGTTTTGTCTGAGTGCTCCGGTTTCCTCCCACACTCCAAAGACCTACAGGTTTGTAGGCTAATTGGCTTTGGTAGAATTGCAAATTATCCCTAGTGTGTGTAGGGCAGTGTTAATGTGTGGCGATCGGTGGGCAGAAGGGCCTGATCCGCGCTTTATCCCTGAACTAAACAAAAACTAAACTGGGGCGGATGGTGCCAGGACATCAACACGATTAATGTGAAAAGAGGGGGGGAGGGGAGGGGGCAGGTAATAGATTGTTATTTAACTTTATTTTCATGTTCCTAAATCTATTTTTAACTGAATTCATTGTGCATTTTTCAAACTTATTCATTTTGGTTTAATGATGAAGCTATTTGGATAGTGTTTTAAATGCTTGAACATAGGAGCAAATGAAAAACAGTTGAAAGGCCTTTGGCAGGCAGCTGGTGACTTGTCAGGGGCTGTGTGGGTGCAGTGGAGCTGAGGCCTCGATCTCCTGCTCACTGACTTTTTAGGGCCAACTCTGCCCACCTGTGAGTCAGAGAGTCAGCTCGTTCAGTGCCCACATCTGGGAAAGGAACAAGCGGCCACGTATGGTAGTGCACTATGGGTGGTGTGTCTAATAATGGGCTAGGTCCATGCCTAACCAATCCATAAGCCAATGGTTAATCTGTAAAGGGGCTGTCCCACTTGGGCGACCTAATTGACCTAATAGTGGAGAGTGAAGACGACCTCCTTCGATCTCCTTTGACCTCCCTTCGACTATGATGAAGACTATCTATGACAACCTTCGACTACCTTCGACTGTCCTCGATTACCTACGACTAACATGTCGACCTACTACGACTAAATCTACGAGTAAAAAAAGTATCGATTTTTTCCATGGTGACCTTTTTTTCCTCACGGTCATTTTTTTACTTATTGAAAAAAACGCCACGACCTAACTGAGGCCTCAAGAACGCGGAGACCACTCTCGAGCATGAAGGAGAGTTACGAAGACCTCCTACGACCTCATGTCGACCATGCTGCGAGTATGAGTCGAGGGCAAACTCGCCAGAACTCGCGGATTAGGTCGCCCAAGTGGGACAGGCCCTTAAGTGCCCTTCGAATATCAATTTTGATTAGAATCTTATTGCACTGCGTGACCTCTGCACATGATGCGTAAAACTCTGACACATTGACAATGGAGTACAAACTCTCAGACTGTTCAGCATCGTAAATTTGATAAATTCTTTTAAGATTTAAATGTTGCTGGTGCATCCTCTGCTTTCATCGGCTCAGCTGCCATCCACCAATCAAAAAATTACAGCAGGGTCTTGATCAGCTGGGCAGATGGGCTGAGGAATGGTTCCTGGAGGTTAATGCAGATAAGTGCAAGGTGCTACATTTTGGGAAGTCAAACCAGGGCAGGACCTTCATTGCGAATGGTAGGGCCCAGGGGAGTGTTGTAGAGCAGAGGCATCTAGGAGTGGAGATACATAGTTCATTGAGAGTGGAGTCACAGGTACTGTAAATAGGGTGATCAAGAAGGCATTCAGTGCACTGACTTTCATCAGTCAAAGTATTGAATGCAGAAGTTGGGATGTTATGTTACAGTTGTACGAGAGGTTGGTGATGCCGCATTTGGAGTATTGTGTTCAGTTTTGATCACCCTGCTATAGGAAGGATGTCGTTAAGGTGGAAAGAGTGCAGGGAAGACTTACTTATTCCTTGGAGCGCAAGAGGGTGAGGGATGATCTTATAGAAGTGTATAAGATCATGTGAGGAATAGATAGGGCAAGTGCTTAGACTTTAACCCAGAGTAGGGGAATCAAGAACCAGGGGGCATGGGCTTAAGGTGGGAGGGGAAAGATTTAATCGGAACTTATTCACACGTAGGGCGTTGGGTACATGGAACAAGCTGCCAGAGGAGATAGATGAGTCAGGTACCATAACAAAATTTAAAAGGCATGTGGACAGGTACGTAGATAAGAGAGGTTTAGGGGGATACAGACCTAACACGGGCAAGTGGGAGAAGTGAGGATGGGACATCTTGTTTGGCATGGGAAAGTTGGGCTGAAGGGCCTGTTTCCTTGTGTATGACTCTTTGTGCCAGATTGTGATGCCTAGGAGTCATGTTCAGATGTGTTTATCAGGAATTTTGTTACCAACATTTGCTCCCCTCCCATGTTTTACCCATTTTTACAGGAAGGTGTTGGTCTCAAGTGGTTTCAGTCCTCTGCCTTGTCCTGGCTGGTATATTGTCAAAGATAACTCTTGTCAGTCTGCCAAACTGGCCTGAAAACTGTTTGCAAACTACAAAAGCATAGCCTCAATGGTCAACAGGGAGATTCAGGAGTCAGTGGTCTTGACAGCAGTGACTGTTAGCTTTTTCCACATAACCGAAAAGTTGATGTCAAGTCTGCTTCTCAGTTATCAGTACAGAGTGTTCTATACGAAAAGACCACTAACAGCTCATTAATAGCATATTTTGCATTTTGTTCTTTTACATTTTGTACAATGCTAACTTGTATTTTATGTTTTCTAACTGGGGATATCCTTAATTGGAGGAGGTCTTTATAACATAAACTGCCTCTTTCAATTAGCTGACTGTTTACTGTGTGGAGAAATGTCTGAGAAATAGTGTAAAGTCTAGAAATGCAAAATAATGATCGAGAACGTTTGAACATCTGAGCGGCAGAAGTTGCTGAAAGGAAAGACAGGTCATCGTTTTCAGTATATCCTGTGGTCAAAAGTTATTTGAATCTATATAAGGAAAAAGAACCACTTGCAAAATCTTATCTCATCTTTGAAACATGACAATAAGCATTCAATAATAAACTATTTTTGAAGTTGTCTTCACAGCTGTGTAAAAAACCAAGGGACCACTTTCCAGCAATCTGCAGCAAAAGCAAGGATCAGTTTGTGCGTTTACTTTGAAAAGAGGCAGTCTTTTGATTCTTTCTAAATTAAAGCACAGCAAACTTCAAACAAATGCACCGATTGAAATAAAACTACCACCCACAAATTTACACTAATCTATTCAGGCAGCATTCACAGGGAATGTGGCCCATATGCATTGTAGATATGTCTTGTTCATTATTTACACCAGGGCTCCACAGACATACTGTTCAAAGGGACCAAAAACCAATGCAATGTACATTTGTGAAATAAGACTTCCATAAATGACTCTCCTCCTCTACAAGAATGCTGAATTACTATCAGCAATATTCTTGTTTTGACGTACAATAATAGAATTTTCTCATTTGCAAATGAGTAAACGGAGTGCACCGTCAATGCATCTGTTTTCAACAACTCTACAGCAGATTGCCACGGCCAAAGTAATGAGGGAGGGATGCCGCAGAATGAGGAGGCAGAATGTCTGAGCTGCCTCCGTCGTACCTCCACAGCAACATGTGCGGTACGTCCATTATCACAGCCATACTTTCAGAAAGGCAGTGTCTTTTCTCCACCCAGTTTGAAAAGAAAAGCAATTTTACCCGGCAACAGGGGCACACTCCATCTGCTGTCTAATATAATCAGACGGGCCAGCTTTGGCACAAGCTGACTTTCATTCTTCCATTCACTTCAGAGCTCCCTTTCAAACTGTGCATTGTCTGCTGCTAATGGCCCCACAATAGCACTGCCTGTCGCCGTCGGAATCAGAATAGGACGGGATGGGGAGAGAGCCCTAATCTCTGTTGAAAATTAGAGAGGATCTGAATTAGTAATAGGGTGGGTTAGGAGGAATGCACTGATTGATAAGGGGATGTGCAACCCTCCAGCCATCAGCTGTTCAGATTAGCAGGGGCTTTAAGTGCTGAGGCACAATATTTTATTCTGCACGCTTCCAGTCTGTGGGGCCGGGCGTGTGGCTCAACCCTTTCAAGGCTCCGTAAATCATGCGGCAAAGATGCCCAGATACAGTGACAGATGGAAAGGGGGTCGGCTGGACCCTATGCCTCAGGCACACCAGCCCGCATGAACAAAGACAGCTCAATCCACTCAGAAATCTTCAGGCCTGATTTAACTTTGCAAAAGGATATGATATGGCCGTAGCTTACTCCTGCTCTGCACCCCCTACCCTGAAGCTCTGCACTGCCATGTAAGCACATTATCTGCCGCATATTTGCTTGCTGAAGGCACATTCACATGCAAATGCCTGGGTCTCTCCCCTCAGTCCAGGCACGTGGCCGCAGCCTAACGCAGAAATAATCTGAAATGCTTCTGCCCCCTGGCCTGAAACACTAGAGCTGACAGGATGAAAGTCGCCACACGGCAGGTGCAGGACACAGAGCAGGTGTGTACCAACCATATGCTGCACTCATGGATAATGTTCCCTTCGATCACTAAACCTCACTGCTCAGGTGAAGAAAAATCAGCAAAAGCTTACGCTGGATGCAAGCATGAAAATCACTAGAGAGGCCAGCGTTTCTCTGCAGCAAATCTGCAGTTACGTTGGCAGACAGATGGAAACAATAAATCAATTATTTACATTACAAAATACGCTAAAGGGATGAGGCGACATGTGAACATGGGGCACGGAAGTGACAAATCTGCTTTAATTTATCAGAAAAGAGAAGTCTCAAATGCAGAATAAAAACTGGAAACAGGTGAAAAAGCAGAGCAGGATTAAAGTGGAATCACAAAAGGAGAAAATGGGATCAGTGTCACAGAGTGAATCCATCATCGCCATCAAAATTGGAATTATTTAGCTGTTATTGCTTCTCACTCAGATCTCACCACACCAACAGAGTGTTTTCTATTATATTTATAAATCTTCTTTAATGAAAATATAAATCTGTTAGAATGCTTCTGAACTTGCAGGGTAAATTTAGGCTGCCTCCACTGGTGCAGAGTTGAATAAATAGTTTTAATGGAGTGATAATACAGTGGTGTTGACCGCCATTTAGTCCTTGATCCACTCTGTGCACTGACAGTAAAGGGGTTTTGCACCCACATGGATTACTTGGCAAAATTCCTGCCAAGGTTGTCGGACACATTCGACCCTTTGAGGAGATTGACCCGCAAAGACGTAGTGGGAATGGTCATCAGAACATGACATGGCAATGTCAAAGATCAAGGAGCTGTTGACAACGGCACCTATCCTGGCGTACTACACACCAGACTAACAGCTGACCATACAATGTGATGCAAGCAAGGTAGGTCTAGGTGCAACACTTATGCAGAAGGGACAACCACTGTCTTATGTGAGTCAAGCATTGATACCAAACGAGCAAAGATATGCTCAGATTGAGAAGGAGGCACTAGCAATAGTGTTTACCCTCGAGCGCTTCCATCACTACACCAACGGATAGAGAGTGATCGTTGAGAGTGACCACAAGCCATTGGAAGTCATCGTCAAAAAGCCTCTGCAGAGAGCACCAAGACGTCTCCAGGGCATGATGATGAGGATGCTACACTATGACATCGAGATCAAATGGGTAAAGGGAAAAGACATGCATCTAGTAGATATGCTCTCCCGAGCATACCTCGCGGACACCACAGGATCGACCAGACTCACTCATGTCACGTAGTTGAGTCCTTGAGCACGGGTGAGGACAATGTCAAACGCATCCAAGCCCACACCAGGGAAGACGAAACACTACAAACATTTAGAAACATAGAAAATAAGTGCAGGAGTAGGCCATTCGGCCCTTCGAGCCTGCACTGCCACTCAATATGATCATGGCTGATCATCCAACTCAGTATCCTGTACCTGCCTTCTCTCCATACCCCCTGATCCCTTTAGCCAGAAGGGCCACATCTAACTCCCTCTTAATATATAGCCAATGAACTGGCCTCAACTACCTTCTGTGGCAGAGAATTCCACAGATTCACCACTCTCTGTGTGAAAAAATATTTTCTCATCTCGGTCCTAAAAGACTTCCCCCTTATCCTTAAACTGTGACCCCTTGTTCTGGACTTCCCCAACATCGGGAACAATCTTCCTGCATCTAGCCTGTCCAACCCCTTAAGAATTTTGTAAGTCTCTATAACATTCCCCCTCGATCTTCTAAATTCCAGCGAGTACAAGCCGAGTCTATCCAGTCTTTCTTCATATGGAAGCCCTGCCATCCCAGGAATCAGTCTGGTGAACCTTCTCTGTATTTGCACTTTATTTGCTTATCTATTGATGCGTGTATATATTTATGTAATGGTATATGGACACAATGATCTGTTCTGTATTCATGCCTACTATATTCTGTTGTGCTGAAGCAAAGCTAGAATTTCATTGTCTTATCTGGGACACATGACAATAAACTCTCTTGACTTGAGTTTCACAATGATTGTCCTGCTGCTCAGGTCATACAGTCTGTCTATTTCCCAGAAATTAGATAGATAGTCCACTGTGATTAAATAGTGCTTTCCCTCAAGTTCCAACATATCGGTTCCCACTTTTGCCTATGGTCGATCTGGGAGGTCATGGGGCATCAGAGTTCCTTTCTGATTCTGAAGAACCACTTTGCAAGATACGGAATTCCCAGCACTGTGGTAAGCGACAATGGGACACAATTCTCATCAGAAGAGTTTGCCAAATTTGCCAGGAAATGGGAATTTGACCACTACACAATTTCTCCAAGGCATAGCCAAGCTAACGGTAAGGTGGAATCTGCAGTCAAGGCAGCTAAGCGAGTGCTGAAGAAAACCAATCACTCCAAGACAGATGTCTACTTGGCAATACTGGAATTGCGCAACACCCCAGCGCAAGGAGTGAACAGTAGTCCTGCACAAAGACTACATGGAAGGAGAACAAGGACGACACTTCCAACAACATCAAACCTCCTCAAACCACGTGGTGCTGAGATACTCACAGAAGAGAGGAAAAAGATGAAGGATTTCCAAGGAAAAGTCAAAAATCTACAACCGACATGCCAAGGATCTGCCAATCGTGGAAGAAGGTGATGTGGTAAGGCTCAAACCTATAAACTAGGAGATACCAGATGGCCAGAGAGCAACAGTTCAGAGACGATTGATGAGAGATCATACGAAGTCGAGACACTTCTAATCCGACGTAATCGAGTGGATCTGAAGAAGACCGGAGAACTACCTCCACACATGACTCCAGAGAAACCACCAGACGTGGAGAAGACTGGGATATCTTTGCAACCTCAGCTGACATGGAAAAGGCCAACACAACATGCATCACCGGAAAAATAAGCAACTCGTGAAACTCTAAACACAGAGAAAACTAAACAAAAAGAAAGTGGCACAAGAGAAGAAACTAGAAGTGATGCACAGAATGTACACACTGAAAAGAAAGACATTTCTGAAATAAACACCATCACAAAGACTAGGGCAGAAAGAGTTGTCAGACTGCCGGAAAGGTGCGACGAGTATGTCACGAAGTGAGGTGTTTTCCTGTGATGGACCTACCTGCTTATGAAAAGAAAGCGTGTGAACATTAGTTTATGTTAGTGAAATGTCACAAGTGTGACTATGATTGAAATTGTGAAATAAGGCAGAACAGTTGTTTTACTCTGTTAAGTTAAACCATATTACTACGGTGTAATATTATGAAAAGTGTTTAAGTTTACTTTGTTTTGGGATCGTCGGAAATGTAATCCCAAAATGTTAATAAGGAAAGGATGGGACAATATCCCTGCAATTTATGCATATGAGCTGTGCTCATTCTCGCACATGCTCAGTGAATCAGTCAGTGACTTTTGACTTGGAAATAAATAATTCCTGTTTTAGACTCCAACACGAGTTTGTGTGCATCCATCTTTCTCTGTGCTAGATGACTTATTTTATAAGCAGACAGATATCAAAACAAGTATTTAGTCTGGACGGACACAAGGTTCTTTATCCAGGAGTTTTAGGACAGTTGAACTCGCTAAAGGTCGTGCAAGAAAGAACATGCTTGTCTTTCAAATAAATTGTCAAAAATTTCTCTAGACCACAATAAAATGACAATTTGGAATAAGAAAGAGATCTGTGGTTTTGTGTAGCTGAAACAGAGTCTCTCAAAGGCTGCGCTTTGATGTTGCAGTTTTGTTCTGCGTGCTGTTTTCAATCAACCCGCAAAGTGGGATCTCTTGGGGATTTTTTTGTTAAGGCAGCATTTTGGAGCACGTGTTGTCGACTGTTGCAGAAATAAATGTTCCTGTAAAGTCCTTTCAGCATTGTTTCGGAGATGCTGGTGGGCAGCAGGCAATTCCTGACAGCTGTGGATCGCGTGTACCACAAACAGCTGTCTTGTTGTGGAGTAAAATTAAAAGATTAGGTGGATATGGGCACGTGTGAGACAAAGGCTGGGAGGGGTGGTGCTTGTCAGCAGTCGTTGACAAAGGTAGCTTCATTGAAGCAGAGAGGTCAGGGGTGAGGGGGAGCTGAAGTTTAACACCATACAAAAGACTAAAAAAGTAGTTTGAAATGGAACTCAGAAAGCAACAGCGTGGCCCTGAAAAAGCTGGCTTGGCCCCACAACAGCTGCCTCAGTGCAAGACATTTGAGACAGCTTTATTCACAGTCAAAACAGATCCACACAGAAAGGGATGAACTGTGCTTCTTTTGTAAAGGCGTCGGCCAGGCTCAGTGAGTTCATGTGCAAATGAAGGAAATGTTTGAAATCATTAGTAAAGCCTTTCAAGGCCCACATCAAGAGATCAGGCTGCTCCTCTTTGCATCAGGAGATTATGGCTTTATTTTGTTTTCTTTTGCTATCCACGCAGTTAGTTATCAAAACGATACAGGAGCCAGGGACTTTTTTTCCACTTCTAACCACCTGTTCTGAGACTGAGAAATCAGCAGCTTGTGGTTGAACATTTTGGAGATCCCTCTGTCCCCTCACTGTTGACCAAGGCTGCACATAATGTCACCTCCAAGAGGCTCTGTAGGGCAGCATGGTGGGGCAGAGGTAGAGTTGCTGCCTTACGGTGCCAGAGACTGGGTTCGATCCAGACAACCGGTGCTGTTTGTACAGACTTTGTGAGTGTCCTTCCCTGTGATTGCGTGGGTTTTCCCCGGGTGCTCCGGTTTCCTCCCGCATTCCAAAGATGTATAGGATGGTAGGTTAATTGGCTTCTGTAAATTGTCCCTAGTCTGTTGGCTAGAATTAGTGTACGGGTGATCACTGGTTGGCGTGGACCGAAGGGCTTATTTCCATACTGTATCTCTAAACTAAACAAAACTAAATTAAATTAAAATTAAATTAATTAAATTAAATTAAATTAAACTAAAACAGAGGGAGTGGAGAGATGAGCAGTGAAAGGGAAGCAGGGGACAGCGGGAGGAGTGTGTGGGCGATGGGCAGATGGCATAGGATGGAGAGGCAAAAAGAACAGGGTGATGGGGTGTGGGAGAATTCTGGGAAGGTGGGGGGGGGGGGGGTGTGAGAGGACAAGGTAGATCGGAGGAAAGGGTAAGGGACTGAGGGAATGCAGGTTACCTGAAATTGGAGAATTCAATGTTCATTCCATTTGGCTGCAGATTAGCCAGGTGGAGTTTGCGTTTGGCCTCACCCTGGCAGTGAAGGAGGCCGAGGTCAGACAGGCTGTCGGGGGAATGGGAAGAGGAATTAAAATGACTGGAGGCGAGTATGTCCCGGTGCAGGTAGAGCACAGGTCCTTCCTGCACCGTCGAACCTCAAAGCGGCTCCACCTAGGCTGGTGTCTCTGGTCTCACAAGGGTCAATCCCGTCAACAGAGGAGGACACATTCAGGACTGACATTCTGGAATCAACTCGCGCCCTTTTGTCTGCCCGAGCATTGTTCACCACCCCAGCAGAGCGAGATGAGGTGTGGAGGGCTGCAGACTGCAGAGGTGCTGAGGGACGCACTGAAGCTCGGTGCAGCCAGCCAAAATCTCTTCCGCTCTGGATATGGGGGGTACACTTATAAGGGAAGGTAGCCATTGTGGCATATGGGGGACTTAGGGAAAAAGAAAATGTCTAAACGTATGAATGTACAGCCTGAAAATGTGGCCGTTGAGGGAGGATGTGCAGGGACAGGTATTATACCTCTATGATGGTTGCAGGAGAATACGCTTAGGGGAGGGGTTGAGATGAGGAAATTAATGAGTCAGCGAGAAAGTGGTCCCTGTGGAAAGCAAAAGGGGGTGGGGAGTGGAAGATGTGACTGGTGGTGGTGGGATCATGTTGTAGCTGGCAGAATTGTTAGTTATACTATGATCACGAATAACCCATTATCTGTTATCTGTTATTTGCACTTTATCAGTTTATTTATTCATGTGTGTACTTATTTATACAATGATATATGGACACACTGATCTGTTTTGTAGCAAATGCCTACTATGTTCTGTGTGCTGAAGCAAAGCAAGAATTTCATTGTCCTCTCAAACTCACTTGAACTTGAACTTGAGAATGATGTGCTGGATGTGGTGGCTAGTGAGGGTGAAAGAGTTATTATTATTATTATTATTATTATTATTATTATTATTATTATTATTATTATTACTACCTTAATCCTGTTTGGGGGGAGGTGAGGTGAGAACGTAAGTGCGGGAGATGGAGAAATGGGTGAGGGTTTGGTCAATGACGGTGGGAGTGGAACTGCGATTCATGAAAAAGGGGGACAATTCAGATATCTTGGAGTGGAAAGCCTCATCTCGAGATCACATGTTGTCGAGACAAAGAAACTGAGAGAAAGGAACAGCATTCATGCAAGAGAGAATGGGAGGAGATGTGGTATGGATAGCTGAGGGAGTCAGTAGATTTGTAGTAGATATCAGCGGATAGTTTGTCTCCTGAGATGCAGACAGGAAAGTGGATAGAGGTGTTGGTCCTTGAACTGTGCAAATTAACAACACTATAATGATGCTTTCACTGTCAACGACTGCCTCTCAGTTTAAGCGGTGGCCGTCAGGAATAAAGGATGTGTAAGAAGTATAAATAGAATGCTATTTCTATTGACAACATTAAGAGCTTATAGCTGAAGATTTTATAAATGCTTCAAATTGTGATATAACATTTGCTTGTCTCATTTTTTTTCCTATTACCTTTGAAAAAAGTGACTTAACACTGATGACTTTTTTTTCAAGTATAACAGCAGATTATCTAACGCAGGTGGTAGTTTATTTGACGATTGGTGACTTAAAATTTGGTGTAAATTGGCCTTATGCATTTTGCAGCATAATCACAATGTAATGATAATCAGTCCAAATCCAAGATGAATGATCATCACTTTCCTTCCATGTGGCACTTCTCTTCCTGTCCACCATGGTGGCTTTCACAACATGCTCTCCTCGGTCAAGTCATGGCTCCCATTATTGGTACTAAATGGATGAAAATGGAGATAAGGCAGGTACAGGATATTGAGTTGGATGATCAGCCATGATCATATTGAATGGCGGTGCAGGCTCGAAGGGCCGAATGGCCTGCTCCTGCACCTAATTTCTATGTTTCTATGTTTCTATGATTAGTGATAAAAACCTACTCCATTGTTTTGAA
The DNA here is from genome assembly GCA_035221665.1 of Okamejei kenojei. Lineage (NCBI taxonomy): Eukaryota > Metazoa > Chordata > Chondrichthyes > Rajiformes > Rajidae > Okamejei > Okamejei kenojei. The sequence continues at coordinate 106,811,784 of CM069133.1, read as the reverse complement.
CTAAATGTAGTGCCTGGGGAAATCACCCAGGAATGCTTACCATGTATAATTACCATTATGCGATCTCTGGATAATGTGACAAATTTAATTTACAAACGTCCTGCTTTTTCTCAACACTCCTTAATAGCCAGCATTGGAGTGGGTAGACAATGTTAAGTACTCCAAATATTTTACACAACAGGTTTTAAATGAGCGCAGAACTGAGAATAGCTCTCAGGTCTGAAGAAGGGTCTCGACCCAAAACTTCACCCATCCCTTCTATCAAGAGATGCTCCCTGTCCTGCTGTTACTCCAGCATTTTGAATCTATCTTTGATAATTTTGATTATTGTTTGCAGTAATGTATATACCGCATTACATTTACATGATAGTTGCCCATTCATATGGGATGTATTTATGTGCAGTGTTGAAATAACAAACTTACAATCTTTGGTGCATTCTAAATCTCGGCACATAATGCAGCCAATATTTATTAAATTTCAATCCAACTACTGTTTAAAGTGTTGCTAGGTTCACTAAATGATTATAAATAATTTCAATGATGCAGACACAAGGAACTACAGAAATGGTTTCACAGAGTACTGGAATAACTTAGCAGGACAGGCAGAATCTCTGGCGGATTGGAAGATAGATTGAAAGATATAACATGGAAATAGGTCCTTCGGCCTGTTCAGTCCACGGCAACCACTGATCACCTGTTAACACCAGTTCTACGTTATCTTCATAATCACTCCTGACACACTTGGGGCAATTTACAGAGTCCAATTAACCTACAATTAACGACTTTTGGATGTGGGAGAAACCGGGGCAACTGGAGGAATGCCAAGCGGTCGGTCACAGGGAGAACTTGCAAATTCCCAACGGACATGCATGAGTGACATTTGGGTTAGGACCCTTCTTTAAAATCATAAGATCATAAAATGGTTGTAATTTCGGGGAGAAAGCTGGAAAAGCTGTTCTCTCAAGCTGGAACGTGCAGTTTTACACATTTGAAATGTTACTCACACAGTGTGATTGAGAGCGAGCTGCATGGAGTAAGTGTGTCATTATGAGCATGATTCTGAAACCAGTGGCAAATCAACTGGGAATTTCCTCATTGTGAATTGAGGACTTTCATTAATAAAGTATAAAGTATGAAAAGTATGGTAAGACATCGACTGGATTGTTAAGGCTGTTCCTTTCCAGTGCACATGCCATGCATTTTACTGTATTAGTACAATCATTGACTCATTGAATTCCAGAGCATTCCTGTGACCTGCATGTAATAGCTGGGCTGAGTTACTGGTGAGAACGTGAGGCCACCTGAGGATCTAGGAATATTTTGCAGGAATTCCAGTATCAAAGACCATCATGGTTACAGGTCTGGCATATTGGTTTTGGAACTTCAGTAACACTTGGACAAATTCCTGGGATTGGGAACACTTGGTGAAGGACCCTCAGATCTGGAGAAGGTCGTACGTAATCTGTCGACTGAGGAATTATTTTTTTGCCTAAGTATCAACAAAGCCCTTGCAATAATATTTGCTGCTAGTTACTGGGTTTGGCTGTTTGAGGAGTTCAAAATAAGAAAAGATTTAAAAAAAACACTTATCTGAATTCAAGCTTTGAAAATTCTGTCTTGAGTTTCTTTTCCAAAATCTGTTGGGAAAATATTCTGCATATTTATCTTAATTCATATTAAGAGTCCTTCTGTCTGAATATGTTGATATTCCTCTCTACCTGGTCTGTTTACTGGGAGTTGAGGACTTTTATTTATGGACTATAAATTTTGGAAAGGAGAGTAAGAGATCAATTGGATTGTTAAGGCTCTAGTGCTTCCTAGTGCTCATGCCATTCCATTTATTGTATTCATACACACATTGACTCATTGACCATAAGAGCATTCCAAAATATATTCAAACATACATGTAAAACTTTAATTTAGTTTAGCGATACATCGCGGAAGCAAGCTCTTTGGCCCACACACTAGGGACAATTTGCAATTTTACCAAAGCCAATTAACCTACAAACCTTTCAGGAGTGTGGGAGGAAACCAGAGCACCCGAGAAAGCGGAGAAAAACCCTTGCAGGTCTTGGGGACAACGTACAAACTCCATACAGACAAGCATCTGTTGTCAGGATCAAACTGGGTCTGCGCCGTAAGGCAGCAGCTCTACCTCTACTGTGCCACCCGACTGTAGACAAGTCGAACATAGATACTTATAACTTTTGATTTTCACATAGAAATTTTTGTCAGGGGAGCAAACTTATACTTCTTCTGCCATTCAGTTAGACTATTGACAGAAAGCAGATCGCTGTTCTCCTCTATGCCTGAGGTGGAAATCACTGAATTACAAATGTGGATTGCAATTTAAAACACAATCAGTCTGAATTTAGTCTTTTCTTGTCAAACAGTTGGAAATAAAAGGACAAATATAAACCTGTTCAAATACAAACCTGTTCGTAATTATAATTGCTGGAAAGTCACACTTGGTTTCTAAATTCTCTGTCATTTGTGTTATTTTAACTTTTTTCTGAATTCATTTTTGAAGTGCAATCTGATGTCACTCTCCTCGAGTGGTTGCTTTACTCCTTACGGATAATAATCTTAATTTAGGATGGGCTTCTTAGTAAAATATAGCACTTGACTCATCATCTTTAATCTTAATAACCTCTTGCACAATAGCTGGGGGATTTTGCTGGGGTGCTGGGATTTTATTTGAAAATCTATACAGATTATCCAAATGAGATTCAATATGACTTTTGAGAATCTATTAGTCAGTGGGCTTTTAAGCATTTGTGAAGTTTGCATGATAATATGATGACATTTGACCGACTTTCTCTTTATCAGAGATATTGAAGTTCAACATTTTTTTGTTAAATTGAAACTCCAGAAGTACTGACTGCGCCAATAAGATGTTACAATGTTGGAAGCCTTGAGGTGGTTAATAAAATGTGCAGCACACTTTAGAAATTATGCATCTTGTGCTTTTAATGCCATTATCAAAAACTCCCTTATTGTGAAGGAAACCACAGATTTAGTGGTAAAGCCATCAGGATTATTAGTAGAATATGAAATAACTGTAGTTTGCTGTTGTACAGTTCGACTTGTGGTTCACCAGCTAAATTTACAGATGAGATATTAGTGGAGGACATATTATTTGAAAGAGGAAAACCATTGTTTCAAAAGGAAGTAAATGCTATGTTCTGTTTCATTTCAGAAGAATGACAAGCCTCTGAATCTACGAAGGAGGAATCATCGAAAGCTAAACTTTATATCCAGAAAGAGCATCTTTTTCTGATCACAAAATCTCTCAGGGTTAGTTTTAAGATGATGCTTTGAGGTAACGTTTCGTTACCTCATGACAAAGGTCACTTTGTGCAAACCATTTTACCTCCTGCATTAGTGGCAGAATTGGGGGCAGGTGAGACTAGTGTAGCTGGGACATGTTGGCCGGTGTGGGCAAGTTGGGCCGAAGGGCCTGTTTCCACACTGTATTACTTACTCTATGACTAATTTACTGGTGCAAAAATAATTGATACATTTCTCCAGATTGTCTTGTTTTTTTATTAGTGGAATTCTAAACAGAATAATAAATTAATGAGATCACCCAGAATTTAAGCTAAAAAAAAGACACAAAGTGCTGGAGTAACTGAGTGAGACATAAAGACAAAGCCTGGCAAGTAATGTGGACACAAAATGCTGGAGTAACTCAGCGGGACATGCAGCATCTCTGGAGAGAGGAATGGGTGATGTTTCGGGTCGAGACCCTTCTTCAGACTGAACAAGGGTCTCGACCTGAAAAGTTACCCATTCCTTCTCTCCAGCGATTCTGCCTGTTCTGCTGAGTTACTCCAGCATTTTGTGTATATCTTTGGTTTAAACCAGCATCTGCAGTTCCTTCCTACACAAATGTAATGTGGATACTGGTGAGAGATGTCTTGATAGACAGCTGGTTGGACAAAGTACACAGTGGAAAAGACAGAAGGTGTGAGACAAAAGGATATCAGAATTTTCAGAATGTCAGGCAGTGACTAATGCAGTGACTAGTGGGGTGCCACAAGGCTCAGTGCTGGGACCCCAGTTATTTACAATAGATGAAGGAATTGAATGTAACATCTCCAAGTTTGCGGATGACACAAAGCTGGGTGGCAGTGTTAGTTGCGAGTAGGATGCTGTGAGGCTGCAGGGTGACTTGGATATGTTGGGCGAGTGGGCAGATGCATGACCGATGCAGTATAATATGGATAAATGTGAGGTTATCCACTTTGGTGGCAAGAACAAGAAGGCAGATTATTATCTGAATGGTGTCAGATTAGGAAAAGGGGAGGTGCAACAAGATCTGGGTGTCCTTGTAATCCGTCACTGAAAGTAAGCATGAAGGTACAGCAGGCAGTGAAGAAAGCAAATGACATGTTGGCCTTCATAGGGAGAGGATTTGAGTATAGGAGGAAGGAGATCCGTCTGCAGTTGCACAGGGCCCTGGTGAGACTGCACCTGGAGTATTGTGTGCAGTTGTGGTCTCCTAATTTGAGGAAGGACATTCTTGCTATTGAGGGAGTGCAGCGTAGGTTCACCAAGTTAATTCCCGGGATGGCGGTACTGACATATGATGAAAGAATGGATTTACTGGGCTTATATTTGCTGGAATTTAGAAGGATGAGTGAGGATTGTATAGAGACATATAAACGTATACATTTCTTAAAGGATTGGACAGGTTAGATGCAGGAAAAATGTTCCCGAAATTGGGGGAGTCCAGAAGCAGGGGTCACAGTTTAAGAATAAGGGGTAGGTCATTTAGGCCTGAGATGAGGACAAACGTTTTCACCCAGATCTGTGCATTCTCTGCCCCAGAAGGTAGTAGAGGCCAATTCACGGGAGGATTTCAAGAGACAGACAGCTTGCTCCTAGGGCTAAAGGAATCAAGGGATATGGAGAGAAAGCAGGGTACTGATTTTGGATGATTAGCCATATCATATTGAATGGTGGTGCTGGCTCGAAGGGCCAAATGGCCTACTACTGCACCTATTTTCTATTTCTAAGAGTAGCAAATTATGAAACCAGAGGAGGAAATGTAGGTGGGAGAGGAAGGATAGGGATGAAATGGGTGTGAGTCTGAGTGGGGCACAAGGCGGGGAGGGAGAGGGGGTATGATCGGGGGGGGGGGGGGGGGGGGAGGAGGAGAGGGAGGGATGTTGGGGGAAGAGGTGGGGTGGGCGGTTTGTAGTTACCTAAAATAGGAGACATTAACATTCATACTGTTGAGCTGTAAGCTACCCAAGCAGAATAAGAAGTGCTGTTCCTCCAGTTTGCATGTGGCTTCCCTTTGGCAAGGGGGGAGTGGTCCAAGACAGATAGGTCGGTATGGGAATAGGAAGAAGAATTAAAATGGTTAGCAGCTGGGAGGTCCAGTAAACCGTGGTGGACCAGGCTCCAGTGTTCAGCGAAACGGTGCCGAATCTACGCTTGGTCTCGCTGATGAACATGAGGAAACATCAGGAACACCAGATGCAGATGAAGTTAAAGGAGGTCCACATGAACGTCTGTTTCACCTGGAAGGACTGCTGGGTGGAAGCGAGGGAGGTATAGGGACAGGTATTACATCTCCTGTGCTTGCAGGGGAAAGTACCTGGGGAGGTGGTGATTTGGGTAGGAAAATATAAATGAACCAATGAGTTGTGGAGGGAGCAGAAGGGTGGGGATGGGAAGATGTGACTTTGATGGGATCATGTTAGTAGTGACGGAAATGTCGGAAGATGATGTGTTGGATGGGGAAGCTGGAGGGGGAGAAGGAAGGTGAGTACTAGGGAAACTCTATCCTTGTTCCATCTGGGGGGAGGTGCAGCAAGAGCAGATCTATGGGAACAGGAGATAATGGTATGGGATCCGTCTATGAGAGCAGAAAGGAAACTGCATTTACTAAAGAAAGACGACATCTCGGATGTCCTGAGATGGAGATGCGAGCAGATGCAGCGGAGATTGAGAAATTGAGAGTAGGGGGATAGCATCTTGCAAGAGGCAGGGTGGGAGGAAGTGTAGTCCAGATAACTGTGCGAGTCAGAAGATTTTTTGTAAACTTCAGTTGATATTCTGTCCCCTGTGATCAACAAAGGGGAGCGAGGTGTTACAGTAAATTTGCGGACAGGTTGGAAGTTAATAGTAAAGTGAATGAAATCAATGAGTTATGCACGTGTGCAGGGGGCAGCCCCAATGCAGTCATCGATGTAACAGGGAAAGAGTTGGGGCTGATGTCAGTGTACGTTTGGAAGAAGGATTGGTTAACGTAACCAACTCTGAGGCAGGCTTAGCTGGGGCCCATGTGAGTGCCCATGGCTACACCTTTAACTTGGAAAAAGTGAGAAGAGTTTAAAAAAAGTTGTTGAGGGTGGGGAGAAGTTCCGCCAGGCGGAGGAGAACGTCAGTCGCGGGAAATTGGCTGGGACTCTGTTCAAGGAAGAATCGGAGGTCCTTGAGACCTTCCTGGCGGGGGACGGAGGTGCAAAGGGACGATGTCCATGGAAACGATAATGATAGGGGCCTAGAAATTGAAAGTTATTGAAGAATTGAAGGGCACGTGAGGTATCTCAGATGTACATCAAAAGGGACTGGACAAGGGGGGGGGGGGATAGGATGGAATCAAGGTATTTGTAGATGTGTTCTGTGGGGCAGAAGCAGGCAGAAACAATGTGTCTGCCATACCAGTCCTTTTTGTGGATTTTGTGATTTGTGTTCTCCACAGATGCTGCCTGACCCGATGAGTTACTCGAGCACTGTGTCTTTTTTTTGTAAACCAGCATCTGCAGTTCCTTGTTTCTAGAATTTAAGCTATCTCCGTTTCTCCTTCTCCAAACAATGTTTTTGTTTTTTTGTGGGATTGTTGTTCTAATCTCATCTCTGCATCATGTTCTTGCATTACTGAAACATAAAAAAACCCCAACTGGATCGTTTATTTAACCAAAGGCTCTTTTAACACACAGCGGAGACATGCCTCTCTCTATTGCCACACAATCTCTTCCAGTGTCTTGCAAAAATCTACAGACAATAGAAATTCACCTATGTTAGCAAACATCCAGGGCTCAGGGCAGCCACACATCTTGACATCACACAGGCACCTTTGTATAAAAGTCAACAGAAGGCACTTTTGTGTTTAAAACCTGGAAGAGAAAAGTTGCAGAAACAGACTAGGGTCGACAACGCAGAATTCTCTTGGGTCCAGAAATACAATTGCATAGCAAGCACAATGTTCATATGTGTTACACAATAAAATCTCTGTGTGAAAACAAAAAACTTCTGTGAAGGAGAATCAACACTTACCACAAGTTCGTGAAGTCCCAATTTCCTATTTACGTTCTGGCACGTTAACAAGTGTTAACGAACTGAGGCAGCTTACATTTGCAGTGGTGTCCAGAGCAATCAAGTCCATTTCTTCTCTCTCATTTAGGCAGAGGCTGCAGGCGTTCCAACTCCAGAGGTGTTTTCTTTGTTCTCAGTTGGAAGGGACGTGCCCTGGTAGGTGTCAAGCAGAGAGTGGTGGGTGCCTGGCGAGTGCTGCCACGGGTGGTGGTGGAGGCAGATACGATAGTGGCATTTAGGCGGCTTTTAAGATAGGTACATGGATATTCAGGGAACGGAAGGATATCGATCGTGTGCAGGCAAAGGAGACTAGTTTAGATTGGCATCATGTTCTGCACAGATTTTGAGGGCAGAAGGGCCTGTCCTGTCCTGTGCTTTTCTGAGTTATGTGTCTGTTTTCTACCACCTGCTCTTAATCTGAACGATTCTGGGTGTACCCACAGTCAACAATCAAACACTAAAGAAGGATATCTGGTCATTGTTATTTCTCTGCTAAAATGAGCTCCTACTTTCCATTTATTGTAACAGCTTGAATGCATTGTGAATGAATGTGCCTTTCCAAGCACTAAAGAACTCTGTTCATATGCCACCAAAAATGAAAAACTATTTTGTAGGCACTGTTTCCAGCTATATTGTTTGTGAATCTTAAATTTTCCTAACCTCAGATTGAAACACTGAAGTTGTCCAAATTAAGTGGCAGTTGTTAGATGTAGGCCATTCCCAAATACAGCAATGGAAAGAAAAGATCGCAGTAATAGCACAAACAATGGGGGGAAAAGTTTAGGTGGAGAAAAGTTACAGGAAAGGATACAGGAATCTGCTCTCACTTCTCTGCAGACCACTTTGACAGTGGAGGGATGTAGAAATACAGACATTAAAAAATGCTGATGAAACAATGGGCTGCTTTTACAGCTGGATATGATCATTTGTGCCTGGGAGAGCACAAGTTTGATTCTCGAGGCCGGAGAAATTTTATCAGTTGAGACGTTTTTTTTCTACCTCAGGATCTGACTGTTCACCGATCTGGATGGCAGGTGTTGCAGCAAGATGCTGCTGTTGAGGATCTGCGCTAATGATCGCTGCTGATCGTAAGTGGCAGTGGGATAGGGAGGTGGGTATGCACTCGAGATTGCTCCTTCTGGCCCACAAAGAAACACAAATGTTGGAGGCTTCATTTCCTGAGCCTTTTTTTCAGCCCATATTCTCAAATCTGGGAGCGTGTCCTGCTGGAAAACCCATCAATAGGCCGCTGCTCAGGTCCTCACATGCCATTGATCCTCGGGATCCGATGATACAACTTCGCCTCCAAATTCAGGTCTCATTTGGAATGGATTTAATTAGTCCCCCCAACCCTGCAGACTGGCTAGGGAAAGGTTGGATTAAAGTTGTAGCAAGAGTGATTTTAACAAGATTTTATTTCTAACAAAAAATGAACAGAATAGCTTAATTTGCAGTTAACTCATTTTTATAGTCTACTAGACCTAGTGCAGACCCGCTGGGTCTGTTTCCCCAACGCGCGTTTTGCGGTGGGGGGGGGGGGGCAGCATGCGGCATCACACACACTAACCACCCCCCACACACACATAGACTACCCCCCCTGCACAAACGCTAACTAGTCCCCTTGATATATTAATATTATTAATTTGCTCCTTTTACTCCATAACCGCCCTATCCACTGACGCATAGCCCCCAACTCACAGGCGGGTCTAGAGAGGGAGGGGGTGAGGGCAGAGAGAGAATGGGGAGAGACAGTGCGAGAGGCAGAGACAGAAGGGCAAGAGAGAGAAGGGGGTGGGTGGAAGGAGGGGAGCGAGTGATGGGAGGAGAGAGAGGGGAGGAGAGAGAGGGGGGAAGGGGGCTGAGAGCGGGGAGGGAAGAGAGGGGTGGGAAGGGAGGGGGAGAGGTGGGGGAAGGGAGGGGGTGGAGGGAAGGGGGTAGGGGAGGGAGTGGAGGGAAGGGAGTAGGGAAGGGTGGGGGGGAAGGGGTTAGGGGAGGGGTGGAGGGGGCAAGGGGGTTTAGGGGAGGGAGGGTGGGGGAGGGCATGGATGTGGGGGAGAGGAAGGGAGAGGAAGAGACGGGGAGTGGAGAGGGAGAGGGACTGGAGGGAGAGAGGGGAGAGGGAGAGAGAGAGCAGAGAGAGAGAGGGGAGAGAGAGAGAGGGGGGGGGGAGAGAGGGGGCAGAGAGAGTGGGGGGAGAGTGAGAGAGAGGGGGGAGGGAGAGAGAGGGGGAGGGAGAGTGAGGGGGAGAGAGAGAGCGCGGGGAGAGAGATGGGAGAGAGAGAGAGAGGGGAAGAGAGAGAGAGGGGGGAGAGAGAGAGAGGCAGGGCAGCAGCTCGCCTGGGCTCGAAGCGAGGCACGTAGCGATCTGAGGACGGTGAAAAGCAGCGGGGGTACCAGCCGAAATGCGAAGACAGCACCGGCTTCTGACTCTGGACACCTACAGCTGGAATGAGCTGGCAGGCGGGCGGGGGATGGGAGGGGCGGGGCTTCACGAGCTGTGCCGACAGTGAGGAGAAGCTTTTTCAATGCACGTGAGCAATCTGCAGAACAAAGATCCTGTAGCGGAGCTGAGCTGTAGAACCTTCTCTATCTTTCTGCGCCTTTTAAAGAATGGGGGTGGGTGGGGGGGTGACCTAACTCGTGCAAAACAGCAGATGTTTAATCCAGAGCCGAGCCGGGCCGGGGGGGGACACGGAGAGGGACACAGACACAGAGAAGGCAGGTGGGCCTCGATTGGTGGGCATGTGGGCATTGTGACGTCAGCAGCTGGCAAGCGTCGATTATTTTTTTTAAAGTGAGTTTTGTGAACAATTTTATTCAAAATCTAGGGATATAATTGACCAAGGAGTGGATTTCTGAACTCATAAGATAAATCCCTACCGAAATATGTAAAAGTGTCCGCGTTTTTGCCTCTGGTTTTCGACCAAATACGTTTCAAAGGCAAAATGACACACACACACACACACACACACACACACACACACACACACACACACACACACACACACACACACACACACACACACACACACACATACACACACATACACACACACATACACACACACACACACACACACACACACACACACACACAGACTGGTTTATGGAATGTTTCCTTTGACAGAGTTATGCGTCCTAGGGACAGTATGCTCCTGTGTCTGGAGGTCCACTGTAACTGAGCTGCAGGGCTCTTCAGCTCGTCGATAGAAAATTGCAGATACCACTCAATCAAACATGATGGCCGTTGGAGGATTGAAGAAGGAAAGAATCTATCAGCTGAACTGTGGAGAAGCTGAGAACTGTCCTCGGGAATCTGAAACTCGGCTGGCGATATTAACAGAAATGGGTACTGTGAACTCTGCAGCTGCTGGAGGGAGGGAAGTGGTGGCAGCCTTGGCAAGGAAACTTTTGAGGTCAACTGATGCTTCTAATGTCTTTCACCTACTTGTGAATCTTAGCAATTTCAACTTTTAGGGAAGTTAGTTTAATGTGCTCAGAAGAAACATCAAGTGTCGCTTTCAATTCTCCCCTCTCTGGACAGTGAGCTCAGAGAGCTGCCAACTCATCTAGAGTGAGAAACAGCCTTGGGTAGTGAATGAGGTGGCTCTTGTCCTATCACAAACGCAGGCGTAAACTGACCAAAACCTCAGTCCCCAATCATAGGCACCACACCAGTGATTGCAGATTTTTTTCTTCCACTTCACAAAATAACATCCAGGGAGAACTTTCGCTAAAAATTTTGATTTAAAAGATAGGAAAAGAATCACAATTACATAATTCCTAAGAACCTCCAAGAAGTCTTTCCTCACATGTGGTTGCATGTCCTGCATCTCCTGAGCAACGGGGAAGCAGCCCACAAATGTTTGGCACCGGGTCTCAAAATGTGCTGCCCACTTTTTTCAAGGGAGTTTTTTTCTGTAACTGGAGGAAAAAGATGCCTGTTAAAGGCAACGTTACTACAAGTAATAACATAAATTGCATAGTCTGAGCAACCGATAAGCCCCGTATTCGTTGTATACAGAATCTAAACTCGTCGATGTGACCCGTCGGCTTGATGAATCACAATAATATTTGTGTTGATCGCATTATGTTCACGAGTCAATACCGCCTCACAATCATCGATATTCTCGATTGAGCCTCTTTACAGCACTGATGAATATGATTTACGACTCTTTAACTCACAAAATAGGAAAGTGTATTCTCCTACTGAAGCGCTGCCCTGATACACTAATTGCTATAGTGTGATAGTTTCTGATATTATATACTTATGACATTGAAGGATGCCATTCAGCCCATCAAGTCTATGCCACTGCTTGCAGTATTCTCATAAATCCCGCTCCCTGCATCCCCCCTGTAGGCTATTCTCTCTCCTACATGTGCTCCTCCCAATTCTCCAACCACACACTTACACCAGAAGTTAATTGACACATCTTTGGGACGTGGAAGGAAACTGCAGCACTCATGGGTGGTGCAATGGTAGAGTTGCTGCCTTACAGCGCCAGAGGTCCGGGTTCAATCCTAACTGCGGGTGCTGTCTGTACCAAGTTTGTTCATTTCTCCTCATGATTGCGTGGGTTTTCCACGGGTGCTCCGGTTTCCTCCCACACTCCAAAGATGTACAGTTAATTGGCTTCGGTAAAAATGATAAATTGTCCCTCGTGCGTGTAGGATAGCGCTAGTCTACAGTGCTTGCTGGTCGGTGCGGACTTGGTGGGCCAAAGGGCCTGCTTCCGCGCTGTATCTCTAAACTAAACTAAACAAATCTGAGGAGGGAGTTCCGCAATCCTTCTGGATTGTGGAATCACAGTCTTATGTGCGGTATAGAAAGTTTGTTGCATTTTTTTGAAGATGATTCCCACTCTACCTCTGTACGGATAAAATCCATACTGAGAGGAGGCAGTTGAGAAGGATCTTGGTGATGACTTCCCAGTTATTGACAGATAGAGATTTTCAGTAATTACCATGGTTGGCCTTTTTGTGAAGCAGCATCTTTGATGCTCAGTGATTACCAGGTCGACAAGGGAATAAGCCCGAAGGCACAAATTCCCTACTGATTCCCTGGAAACAGAAGAAGAAGTACTTGAGATGTTAATGAGGGCCTCGGGATCATGAGGAGCACACAAAGTCTCGTGTTAGCGGAGTTACCACTTCACAAACCACCCACCACCTGCCCACCTTGGGAAGGTCCAGCCCCGTTGCGGAATATGCTGCAAATCCCACATTGGCCTCAGAACCCACAACATTACAGTGGAATAAATCATTCTCATTCCCAATAGATTGCCTAAGAAGAAGAAGAAATAGTTAGAACACTCTAACCCTGCACGTTAATAACCTGCTTAGCTTTTGATTTCTTCACACAGTGAGTTCTGCTTTTTGATAAGTTGCAAGGTTTGACTGCTGAGGGGATATGTGGAGAGCCCAAAAATAAGAAAGGTGCAAGCCCTCTCATGGGATAAGACTATATGATACGATAGAACTTCATTTATCCCAGGACTATTATTTAAATGGTGGCCGATTAGGAAAAGGGGAGATGCAGCGAGACCTGGGTGTCATGGTACACCAGTCATTGAAAGTAGGCATGCAGGTGCAGCAGGCAGTGAAAAAAGCGAATGGTATGTTAGCTTTCATAGCAAAAGGATTTGAGTACAGGAGCAGGGAGGTTCTACTTCAGTTGTACAGGGTCTTGGTGAGACCACACCTGGAGTATTGCGTACAGTTTTGGTCTCCAAATCTGAGGAAGGACATTATTGCCATAGAGGGAGTGCAGAGAAGGTTCACCAGACTGATTCCTGGGATGTCAGGACTGTCTTATGAAGAAAGACTGGATAGACTCGGTTTATACTCTCTGGAATTTAGGAGATTGAGAGGGGATCTTATAGAAACTTACAAAATTCTTAAGGGGTTGGACAGGCTAGATGCAGGAAGATTGTTCCCGATGTTGGGGAAGTCCAGGACAAGGGGTCACAGCTTAAGATAAGGGGGAAATCCTTTAAGACCGAGATGAGAAAGACTTTTTTCACACAGAGAGTGGTGAGTCTCTGGAACTCTCTGCCACAGAGGGTAGTTGAGGCCAGTTCATTGGCTATATTTAAGAGTGAGTTGGATGTGGCCCTTGTGGCTAAGGGGATCAGAGGGTATGGAGAGAAGGCAGGTACGGGATACTGAGTTGGATGATCAGCCATGATCATATTGAATGGCGGTGCAGGCTCGAAGGGCTGAATGGCCTACTCCTGCACCTAATTTCTATGTTTCTATGTTTCTATGACTGAAATTGGTCTGCCATCAGCCATAAAACACAAGATACATGGCAGACCAATTTCCCTCCTGGGATAAATGAAGTTCTATCGTATCATATAGTCTGTCAGTCTACCTAACGACAGAAGGGGGAGGAGATGTACAGGGAACCACTGGGAAAAAGGATCTCCTGTGGTGTTCTGTGCTGCATCTTGGTGGAACCAGCCTGTTGCTGAAGCTGCTCCTCAGGTTGACCATTGTGTCATGGAGGGTATGAATTGTAATGTCCAAGATTTGAGGATTTCTGCAGTTTGAGGATCGTTCTCCGTCCAAGACCACCTCCAATGAATCCTACTCCACTCCCAGGACGAAGCGAGTCTCCCTAATGAGTTTGTTGATTCTGTTGGCCTTCGCGGCCTTCGCCCTGCTACCCCAGCACACAACAGCGTAGACAGCTATAGAAACCAAAAGTAAGAGAACTCCTGAGGAGTATCCCAGTAACCATATTAAGGCCCATACATGTACAAATTATTGGGTGTTTGTAGACCCTTGCTCCATCATCAATGTCTACCACAAGCAGGTGAGCTGGAGAAAGGTAATATTATATTTAATATAAATGTAAACTAAACTCCTGAGATAAAAGCAGGTGGCAGGTGTGCAGACAGCCTTAATGGTTGCTAGCTGCTACATATTTGGTTAGTGACAAGGTCAATGTTTCTATCAGCAGGAAATCTACCTTTCAGTCTTCCATAATAAATTAAACAGCCAGTAAGATTCATTTGCAAATATTATATCTTTTACCTATTGCCTGATTCTATTTACAACTAAACAAGATATTTTGGTTGACATGGAAGAAAGGCTTCTAGTTAGGAGTGGTGGGATTTTAGAAATAACTAGACCAAGGGGGACCCTAAGTATTATTGTGATTGCGTGATTGTGACATATTCCTTTCAATTCACACCCATTGAGCGGAGGCTTGTGAGGTGAAAGGTAAGGAAGAAAGGAATTTTCACCCCACCAGCCCCCACGTCCATTGCATCTTTCTCCAATATTTCCATTCCCTTCAATGTTATCCCACCACCAGTAGCCATATCTTCCTGTCCCTCTCATTTCTGCTTTCTATAGAAACCATTCCATCTGCAGCTCCTTGGTTCACTAATCCCTTCTTTGTCTTTCATACATCGGGTATTTTGTAAAGTCACCAATGTTTTTCACTGCTATCTTATACATTAGCAGGAAGTGAAAAGTCTGCCCGATCCAGGCGGCAAGGACCGCACTATCAGCGCACTATTTCACCAGCTGGTATCTCTTCAAGGCACCACCTCCTGGCAGTGATAGTAGAGAAGCATCTAATGAGGGCCAAGAATAATACGAATGCAATGATGTAGCTGCCTCATTTCTCCTACGTTCTTTATCCACATGACCAATTGCCATTGATCGAAGCCAGCAAAATTTAACCTCGCCTTGGTCTGCACTTGCATTGAGTGCCAGTAGTTTCTCACAAATGCTACCCTAAGATGTATTGGATGTCAATATTCACCAGGGTTTCCTTGATCACTTTTATTAACGAAGGGCAAATCTATTTTTTACTAAAAAGGGACTGCAGATCCTTCATAATGCCAAAGATAGACACAAAATGCTGGAGTAACTCAGTGAGTCAGGCAGCATCTCTGAAGAAAATGGATAGGTGATGTTTTCTGGGTAAGGGGGGAGTATGAGACCCAGGGCAGTTTACTGTTCTGGATGTCAGATGTGGGAGGTCATGGAGTCTGATAGCTCTCCAGACGTCCACATCTGCGCCAGGTGCATCGAGATGGGGCGCCTAAGGGCCCGTATTAGGAACCTGGAGCAGCAGCTCGATAACCTCTGTCTGGTCAGCGAGAGCGAAGGGGTCATAGAGAGGAGTTACAGAGATGTGGTCAAAACCACAGGAGACAGACAAGTGGGTCACGGTTAGGAGGGGCAAGGGGCAGAGGCAGGGACTAGAGAGTGAAAGACTAGAGAGTACCCCGGTGGCTGTACACCTTGGCAATAAGTACTCCTATTTGAGTAGTGTTGAGGGGCATAGCCTACCTGGGGGTAGCAACAGCGGTCGGGCCTCCGGTACAGAGACCGGCCCTGTTGCTCAGAAGGTTAAGGAAAAGAAGAGGAGGGTAGTAGTAATAGGGGACTCTATAGTTAGGGGGTCAGATAGGCGATTCTGTGGACGCAGTCAGGAGACCCGGATGGTAGTTTGCCTCCCTGGTGCCAGGGTCTGGGATGTGTCTGAACATGTCCAACATATCCTGAAATGGGAGGAAGAGGAGCCTGAGGTCGTGGTACATATAGGTACCAATACATAGGTAGAAAAAGAGAAGAGGTCCTGAAAGGAGAATTTAGGGAGTTAGGAGGAGAGTTAAGGAGAAGGATCGCAAAGGTAACAATCTCAGGATTACTGCCTGTGCCACGCTACTGTGAGGGTAGGAATGGAGCGAGGTGAAGGATAAATGCGTGGCTGAAGGATGTAAAATATATGATGATAAATTATGATGTTTTTATGTGATTTACCTTGATTTTATATATATTTATGATATTTGAGATGCAATGCATTTTTAATGTAATGTTGCCCCTTGTCTGGACCTTGAGTCTGTAATAAAATTATTATTATTATTATTATTATTATTATTATTATTATTATTATTATTATTATTAAAATGAGGGTAGAAGCAATAGGTAGCAAGGTGAAAAGTAAAAGTGGCAGGCAGACAAATCCAGGGCAAAAATCAAAAAGGGCCACTTTTCAACGTAATTGTATAAGGGGTAAGAGTGTTGTAAAAACAAGCCTGAAGGATTTGTGTCTCAATGCAAGGAGCATTCATAATAAGGTGGATTAGTTGAATGTGCAGATGGCTTGAATGGCTCCAGTGTGACCAAGGCTGGGAGCTGAACATCCAGGGATATTCAATATTCAGGAGGGATAGACAGAAAGGAAAAGGAGGTGGCGTTGCGTTGCTGGTTAGAGAGGAGATTAACGCAATAGAAAGGAAGGACATTAGCTTGGAGGATGTGGATTTGATATGGGTAGAGCTGTGAAACACTAAGGGGCAGAAAACACTAGTGGGAGTTGTATACAGGCCACCTAACAGTAGTAGTGGAGTTGGGGATGGCATCAAACAGGAAATTAGAAATGTGTGCAACAAAGGTAAAACAGTTATAATGGGTGACTTCAATCTACATATAGATTGGGTGAATCAAATTGGCAGGGGTGCTGAGGAAGAGGATTTCTTGGAATGTATGCGGGATAGTTTTCTAAACCAACATGTAGAGGAACCAACGAGAGAGCAGGCTATTCTAGACTGGGTATTGAGTAATGAGGAAGGATTAGTTAGTAGTGTTGTTGTGCGTGGCCCCTTGGGCAAGATTGACCATAATATGGTTGAGTTCTTCATTAGGATGGAGAGTGACATAATTAATTCAGAAACAAGGGTTCTGAACTTAAAGAAAGGTAACTTTGAGGGTATGAGATGTGAATTGGCCAAGATAGACTGGCAATTGATTCTTAAAGTGTTGACGGTGGATGTGAAGGAAGGTATTTAAAGACTGCATGGATGAACTACAACAATTGTTCATCCCACTATGGCAGATGAATAAATCAGGGAAGGTAGTGCATCCGTGGATAACAAGGGAAATCAGGGATAGTATCAAAACAAAAGATGATGCATACAAATTAGCCAGAAAAAGCAGGCTACCAGAGAACTGGGAGAAATTCAGTCCAGCAGAGGAGGACAAAGGGCTTAATTGGGAAAGGGAAAATAGATTATGAAAGGAAATTGGCAGGGAACATAAAAACTGATTGCAAAAGTTTTATTAGATATGTGAAGAGAAAAAGATTAGTTAAAACAAATGTAGGTCCCTTGCAGTCAGAAACGAGTGAATTGATCATGGGGAACAAGGACATAGCAGACCAATTGAGTAACTACTTTGGTTCTGTCTTCACTAAGGAAGACATAAATAATCTGCCGGAAATAGCAGGGGACCGGGGGTCAAATGAGATGGAGGAACTGAGTGAAATCCAGGTTAGCCGGGAAGTGGTGTTAGGTAAATTGAATGGATTAAAGGCCGATAAATCCCAGGGCCAGATAGGCTGCATCCCGTAGTACTTAAGGAAGTAGCCCCTGAAATTGTGGATGCATTAGTGATAATTTCTCAAAACTCTTTAGATTCTGGAGTAATTCCTGAGGATTGGAGGGTAGCTAATGTAACCCCACTTTTTAAAAAGGGGGGGAGAGAGAAACCGGGAAATTACAGACCAGTTAGTCTAACATCGGTAGTGGGGAGTATCTGCTAGAGTCAGTAATTAAAGATGGGATAGCAGCACATTTGGAAAGTGGTGAAATCATTGGACAAAGTCAGCACGGATTTACGAAAGGTAAATCATGTCTGACGAATCTTATAGAATTTTTCAAGGATATAACTAGTAGAGTGGATAAGGGAGAACCAATGGATGTGTTATATCTGGACTTTCAGAAGGCTTTCGACAAGGTCCCACATAAGAAATTAGTGTACGAACTTAAAGCACACGGTATTGGGGGTTCAGTATTGATGTGGATAGAGAACTGGCTGACAGACAGGAAGTAAAGAGTAGGAGTAAACGGGTCCTTTTCAGAATGGCAGGCAGTGACTAGTGGGGTACCGCAGGGCTCAGTGCTGGGACCCCAGCTATTTACAATATATATTAATGATTTGGAAGTGGGAATTGAATGCAACATCTCCAAGTTTGCGGATGACACGAAGCTGGGGGGCAGTGTTAACTGTGAGGAGGATGCTAGGAGGCTGCAAGGTGACTTGGATAGGCTGGGTGAGTGGGCAAATGCATGGCAGATGCAGTATAATGTGGATAAATATGAGTTTACACTTTGGTGGCAAAAACAGGAAAGTAAACTGTTATCTGGATGGTGGCCGATAAGGAAAAGGGGAGATGCAATGAGACCTGGGTGTCATGGTACACCAGTAATTGAAAGTAGGCACGCAGGTGCAGCAGGCAGTGAAGAAAGCAAATGGTATGTTAGCATTCATAGCAAAAGGATTTGAGTATAGGAGCAGGGAGGTTCTACTGCAGTTGTACAGGGTCTTGGTGAGACCACACCAGGAGTATTGCGTACAGTTTTGGTCTCCAAATCTGAGGAAATACATTCTTGCCATAGAGGGAGTACAGAGAAGGTTCACCAGACTGATTCCTGGGATGTCAGGATTTTCATATGAAGAAAGACTGGATAGACCTAGCTTGTACTCGCTAGAATTTAGAAGATTGAGGGGGGATCTTATAGAAATGTACAAAATTCTTAAGGGGTTGGACAGGCTAGATGCAGGAAGATTGTTCCCGATGTTGGGGAAGTCCAGAACAAGGGGTCACAGTTTAAGGATAAGGGGGAAATCTTTTAGGACCGAGATGAGAGAGTGATGAATCTGTGGAATTCTCTGCCACAGAAGGTAGTTGAGGCCAGTTCATTGGCTATATTTAAGAGGGAGTTAGATGTGGCCCTTGTGGCTAAAGGGACCAGGGGGTATGGAGAGAAGGCAGGTGCAGGATATTAAGTTGGATTATCAGCCATGAGCATATTGAATGGCGGTGCAGGCTTGAAGGGCCGAATGGCCTACTCCTGCACCTATTTTTTATGTTTCTACTTTTTCTATGTTTGGGTTGGCCCTTCTTCAGACTGATTGTGTGGGTGGAGGGGAACTGAAAGCAAGTAAAGACCAAGTCAAATCAGGGCCAGCAACAGATAACCTCAATCAGGGAAGTTCCCTGATAGGCCAATTGTTGGCTGGGAATGGATCAATTTTTCACATCAGTTGACATTTTCACTGTTCACTCATTTTGCCATCTGTTCTCCTGTGCAACACTTTCTAAATAATTTATTTTCTCATGGTTGTCAGAATTTCCTTTTCAATACCGTGGAAGATTGCAGTAGAATTTAGAGTAAAATTGGATATCTTCCCCTCCCACTTCATTCTGCCAGGATCCATACGAACTATTCATTTCTAACAGGAGTCTTTACACAGTGGTATCAAGGTGTCCAGTAAGTTAAAGTCAATGAAACCAGAGTAATAACTCTCTACTGGCTGGGTCTTACCAAATATGAATAAATATATTTGTAGTTGTTGGAGCCGGACACAGTGTGAACTCCATCATCAAGCTCGCTGTGGGACAAATTAATGATGGTGATAGAAGTATAGAAGTATAGAAGTGAGTGTCAGAGTATAGAAGTATAGATGTGAGATCGACCGACTGACCATATGGTGCCAGCACAACAACCTGGCTCTCAATATCAGTAAAACCAAAGAACTGATTGTGGACTTTGGAAGAGGAAGGTTGAGGACCCACAATCCTGTTTATATCAATGGGACGATGGTGGAGAGGGTCAAAAACTTCAAATTCCTAGGCATGCATATATCCGATGATCTTTCTCGGACCCAGCACACTGATGCAATCATAAAGAGAGCACATCAGCGCCTCTACTTCCTGAGAAGATTACGGAGATTCGGTATGTCAAAGAGGATTCTCTTGAACTTCTACAGGTGCACAGTAGAGAACATATAGACTAGTTGCATTATGGCCGGATTTGGCAACTTGAACATCCAAGAGCGGAAAAGACTCCAAAAAGTTGTGAACACTGCCCAGTCCATCACTGGCTCTGACCTCCCCACCATTGAAGGGATTTATTGGAGTCGCTGCCTCAAAAAGGCAACCAACGAGACCCACACACTCATCTCACCACTGCCATCGGGAAAAAGGTACAGGAGCCTGAGAACTGTAACGTCCAGGTTCAGGAATAGCTGCTTCCCTACAGACATCAGGCTATTAAACACGACAACCTCATGAGCTCTGAACTACAATAGACATTATTATTATTGCACTGTTATTGTTTGTTTTTTGAGTATGTATGCATGCATATATATATATATATATATAAAACATATGTGAGTATGTGGATATATACACACTGAACCCTTTTTTTTCTCTCTCTCGTTTATCATATTATTTATTATGATTACATATTCTGTTGTGCTGCAGCAAGTAAGAGTTTCATTGTTCTATTTGCGACATATGACAATAAAACACCCTTGACTCTTGATATCATCTCAGCCTCATGATCATTGTTGTAAGGATTCCTTTACACCAAAATCTGCCCTGGCTGCTGAGGTTCTGGTAGACACAAAATGCTGGCGTAACTCTGCGAGCCAGGCAGCATCTTTGGGGAGAAGGAAAGGGTGTTCTTCAGTCTGCAGATGGGTCTTGACACGAAATGTCACCCATTCCTTCTCTTCAGAGATGCTGCCTGTCTCGCTGAGTTACTTCAGCATTTTGTGTCTATCTTCGGTTTAAACCAGCATCTGCAGTTCCTTCCTACACACGTGGTTCTGGTAGAGTCAGCCTCCCTGCACTGTGGAATGATACTCTTTCTCATGAATTAGCCACATCTGAGCCTCAGTGCTCTGGTTTTCTTTGAGTTCTCTTCCAGCTCTTTGGCAATCAGGTTCTTCACCTCCTCTCCCGGCATTCTTGTATCAGCTTCCTTAATCAGCAAAGTTCAATTCAACATCAGTTGCAAATAGCTAACTGTGCTTTCCCAGGGTCTTTTTAGACAATAGACAATAGGTGCAGGAGTAGGCCATTCGGCCCTACGAGCCAGCACCGCCATTCAATGTGATCATGGCTGATCATCCCCAATCAGTACCCCGTTCCTGCCTGCACCCCATATCCCATGACTCCGCTATCTTTCATTGACTGATAAACAAGGACCCCTGTTGTACTTCCCTTTTTAAATGCTTGAGTCATAATTAGTCCTGATTCCTGCTTAGTCTGAAGAAGGGTGTTGACCCGAAACATCATCTATTCCTTCTCTCCAAAGATGCTGCCTGTCCCACTGAGTTACTCCAGAATTCTGTGTCTATCCTGATTCCATCCAGTTGGCAAAACAGTACACTTTCACACTGAAAAATCAATGTGTGAGACAAGGCAAATGTGTAAGGCAATGCGTAAGGCAAAATCAATGTGTAAGGCAAGGCAAATGTGGTCCCACAACTTCACAAATCCCAGGTAGTCACGACAAGCAGAAGTAACTCAGCGGGTTACAGGCAGCACCTCTGGAGAAAAGGAATAGGTGCCGTTTCGGGTCGAGACCCTTCTGCCTTCACAAATCCCGCATGTAATTCCCAACTTTAACAGTTGATCAAGCATTGTATTCGAAAAAAAAGGTCAACGTTTAAAAAAATAGTTCCTAGATTGTGACTGTGAAAAGATAATGGTGGAAGAATGGGATAGATAGTGTGATATTGGTGGATTTTGCACTGTTTACCAAAAATTCTATTTTTTCAAAATGTAGCTTAGTGATCAGCATGATTTAATATTGGGTGGGACATTCGTAACAGTAGTTTGAATAGGATATGTAACTTATTTTGCTTCCTGTGATTTTCTTTTAATTTGGGTAAAAAACATTCTGAGTGAAAAAGACAAGCCCAGCCGTCCATGCTGGACATTAGTGTTGATAGACACAAAGTGCTGGAGCAACTCAGTGGGTCAGGCAGCATCTCTGGAGAAAAGAGACAGGAGATGTTTTGGGTCAGAACCCTTCCTTGGACCAGACATTAATGTTGCACAATACGTACAGCAGGATTCATGCAGCCGGTCGGATGCTTCTGTATGTTTATGCTTTTGTTGCTAAGAGAGGTAATGTTAAGGCTGGATAGAGGGCATTTTTAAAATCCATCGTTTATTGCCCTTCGCTAGCTGGCCCAGAAAAGGTGCTGCCTTCTCGAACCATATAACCATATAACATATAACAATTACAGCACGGAAACAGGCCCTCTCTGGCCCTTCCAGTCCGTGCCGACCATTTGTTTTCCCCTAGTCCCATCTACCTGCACTCAGACCATACCCCTCCATTCCCTTCACGTCCATATACCTATCCACTTTACTCTTAAATGTTAAAATCGATCCTGCCTCCACCACTTCTGCTGGAAGCTCATTCCACACAGCCACCACCCTCTGAGTAAAGAAGTTCCCCCTCACGTTACCCCGAAACTTCTGTCCCTTAATTCTCATATCATGCCCTCTTGTTTGAATCTTCCCTACCCTCAATGGGAAAAACGTATCCACGTTAACTCTGTCTATCCCTTTCATCATTTTAAAGACCTCAATCAAGTCCCCCCTTAACCTTCTGCGCTCCAAAGAATAAAGACCTAACTTGTTCAACCTTTCTCTGTAGAACATCTCCAGTCTTTCTGGTGAAGGAAATCCCAGAGCGCTGTTGGTAGGAAGTTCTAAAATTTATACCCAGCTTCTGGAGTGCATTGTACTGTGTATTCCACCATTTTAGAGAGTACATCATAGTAATCAGAAATTGCCTATCACAAATCCATTAACATGCCATTGTCATTTTAATGCCACAAAAGCAACATGCTTATCAAAAGAAATCCTGTGAAAGAGAAAGAAATACTCAGAGATTTAAAAATCATAACATGGTAAATCATGTCATGTAGTGCATCTGAAGCTGCAAGATAAGTTCACAAAATATATCATGTACACATATACGTATCTTAAAAACCTAATTTATTAAAATAACGTGTGAACGCTTTGGGTTCAATCAAGTCATCCTTCAAAATTGTACAACACTTGAAACATTGTGCAATAAGGGTGTTAATAATATAATTAAAGGGGGCAACAAAGATATCAAGATAGCAAGCACAATTCACGACTCATACAGCACTGCTAGAATAAAAGGTGAAAACAGTTTGCAATAATCGGACCCCTTAAATGTTAGCTTTGATAGCAATCAAATAACATACTGAGAATCTATGAAGCACATTCAATAAAGGGGCATAATACAAGGTACACAACTACAGATTACAAATAATTATCTTATCCTAATTGTGTTTTATTTGTACATATTCTTATATATGCATTCAGAATACACACAACACATGTGAATACTCAAAGTAAAAATACCTTTAGCTTGATACGCTATAAAAATTAACACTAAAAACCACAGTTTCTTATTTGTGAAATGTAAATGAGAAGTATAATTTAGTTAGAACACAGATTTATCATTAGCCTACCTATAGGTCATTAGGAGAGCTTGTATGCACAAAGCACACACATAACTGATGCCATTTTTGAAACATTTTCCTTCCACTACAAGTTATTTTCAGTTTTATTAATGCAATGCAATTATGGTCAGTTCAGGAGCTTTATATGTAGAAACTTTCATTCATGTTAAGTTGATCTAAACAAAGCTATAATTCGACTTGGAGTAAAGATTGTTTCACTCAGAGCTTGGCTCTGTGTTCAGATGATTTCAGAAGATAGGTTGTATAGATCAGCCTTGTGTGTGGGACAATTATGACTAACGTGTCCTACATAGACATGCGGATACATTTTTTTTCTTAGAATACTGAGGATCCTTAATCTCCCATTCACTGGTTGGAAAGTGAGGACTATGTTACTGTTTGCGGTTTTAGACAGAGATGAAATTTCAGATGCCAGGTGTTACACTATCAGGCCTTTAACACAAGTGCATTACTGTCAGGTTCCTGTTAAAAGAAGCCACTGGGTGACCAGAGTACCTGCCTGTTAGAGACAATGAACACTTTCGACAGGGAAAACCTATGATCAAAGCAGGACTCCAATTGCTGTTTTTCAATAGAATGTTGGAGTTTGCATTTTAAGCTTCAAACAGACTTAATTTTGAGGGTCCTGGATGAGCAGGGCTGGCACTGTCCCAAGGTTATTCTCCACAAGAGTAGCACCACCCTGCCAGATTGTGCTGCGTTTACTCAGTTCCGATCAGAAGTTATCAATCTGGCGTTCTGAATCAGAATAGTTATTTGGTTCCTTGAAGCTCACCTAGTCATTTCAAATGAAGCAGGGGACACAATAACATGAGGCATCTTCTGAGAGGGTGCGCAAAAGGCCAAACAAAACTCTATTATGTCTACAAAGTGGCCCTAAAGCTTCTCATCTTTCTAAAACAACATGCAATTATCCCTGTGTGCAATATTCACAGATAGCAGCAGAGACAGTCTAAGTCACTGTTTATAATATCATGATGTGTTCATCAGGCTATTAAGCAAAAGTGTAGTACTTAACTGAAAAATACTCCATAGTCAGTAGTTAAACTCTTTATACAACTTAATGATAATTGTATTAAGCACAATGCTTACAATATCTTAAAACATGGCTTCTTCAAAGAGATTGGCATTTTTTTATGGTTAAGATCACTTTAGAGACATCCATCAATTTGCACAAATAATTACCCACTGTTCTTAAATAGCGGGACATTTCTAAGATTTTTCAAAGGAGACAGTGGCCGAATGGGTAGGGCAGATTAACCCAGAGTGTGGCTAGGTACATGAGACCAGGACATTTTAGCTGTATAGAAACATGGCCAAGTGAGCGGCAGGACTGACAGCTTATTGTTCCACGTACAGGTGCTACGGGTGTGACAGAGGTGGGGTAAAAGAGGAGGAGGAGTTGCTTTACTGAATAAGGGGAACATCACAGCAGTAATCCAAGATAACATTCCTGAAGGATTGTCCAATCCTTGTTGGGGTTGTACTATAGTGCCCCCAAATAGTCAAAGGGAATTAGAGATACAAATATTCTGGGAGATTGCAGACAGCTGCAAGACTAATATTGTCATCATAGTTTGGGATTTTAGCTTTTCCAATATAGACTGGGACTGCCATAGTGCAAGGGCCTTTGATGGGGTGGAATTTATCAAGTGTGTTCAGGAAAGTTTCCTCAGGCAATATGGAGAAGACCCTTCAAGGAAGTGGGCAAAGTCTAACCTACTCTTGGGGAAATGGGCAGGGCAAGTGACTGAAATGCAGTGGGCGAGCCTTTTGGGACCAGTGACGACAATTCTATTAGCTTTCAAGTAGTTATGGATAAGGACAGAGCTGGCCCACGTGTTAACGTTCTAAATTGGGGCAAAGCCAACTTTAATAGCAAAGGTTGATTGGAGTAGGTTGTTTGCAGGCAAAGGGACACCTGGAAAGTTGGATGCTTTTAAAAGTGCAACAGTGTGAGTTCAAAGTATGCATCTTCCTATTAGAGTGCAAGGCGATGTCGATGGGAGAAAGGAACCCTGGATGACAAGAGAAATTGATGCTCTGGTTCAGGAGAAAGGAGAAGGGATGGGCTAGGGGTAGATAGCTGGGATCCAGTGTATTCCTGGAGGAGTACAGTACAGGGGATTGAGAAGCATACTTAAGAAGGAAATCAGGAGGGCAAAAGGGGGGCATGAGGCAGCTCTGGCAGATAAGATTAGGGGAATAGGGTAACTATAGAATGAATAAGGGGAAAAGGGTAGCTATGGAGAGAATAGGATTACTCAGCAACCAAAGTGATCATCTCTGTGTGGAGCCACAGGAGATGGGCAAGGTCCTCAATGTCCTCTATTTTTACCATGGAGAAAGAAATGAAAACTAGGGAACCTGGGAAAGTTAATGAGGATTTCTTGAGGACAGAGTTGGGTGTGCTGGAGGTCCTGTCCTATGAAGCTATATAAATCTCTCAGGTCTGATCAAATATATTCAATGAAACTGTAGGAAGCTGGGGAAAAAATTGCAAGAGTCCTGACTGAGATATATGAATCATCGATAGACACCTGTGAGGTGCCGGAAGACTGGAGGGTGGATAGTGTTGTCCCTTTATTCAAGGTCCACAAAATAAAATCTGGAAACTATAGACCAGTGAACCTAACATATGTGGTAGGGGGTTTATTGGAGAGGATCCTGAGGGATAAGAGATGCATGCATTTGCAAAGACAGGCTTAGTGTTAGCAAGATTGAGTATGCAGGAGAATGTAGCTCATAAATTGATTTTTTTTTTGAAGTACCGGTAACCAAGTAGGTTGCTAAGGGCAAACATGTGGACCTAGTCTATGTGGACCAACTATGTTTGATAACGTTCCATATAGATGATTGGATCGCATGGGATCCAGGGAGAGCTAGATAACTGGACACAGAATTGGCTTCATGGAAGGAAGCAGATGGTGGTGGTGGAAGGTTGTTTTTAAGACAGGAGACCTGTGACTAGTGGGTTGTCTCAGGGATCAGTGCTAGGCACAGTGTTATTTATTAATTATATCAATGATTTGGATGAAAATATGCAAGGCATGATTAATAACTTTGCAAATTACACTAAAATATATGGTATTGTAGACAATAACATGGTTATCAAGAACTACAGAGGGATTTTGATCACCTGGGTAAGTGTGCCAAGGAATTGCTGGTGGAATTTAATTCAGAATAGCGTGTGGTGTTGGATTTTGAAGCCAAACCAGGGCAGGGGCTTCAAAGTGAATGGTAAGATGTGGGGAGTGTTGTAGAGCTGACGGATCAAGGAGTACAAGTACAGGGTTCACTGAAAGTGGTGTCGCAAGTAGATAGTGTGGTGAAGACTTTCTTCAGTCACGGAATTGGATATACAAGTTGAGGGACTTTGCTTTAGTTGTACTAGACAGTGATGTGGACGCACTTGGAGTATTGTGTTTAGTTTTGGTCACCCTGCCATAGGAACAGTGCCAAAGAAAGGGTGCCAAAATGATTTACGAGGATGTTGCCAGGATGCGAGGATCTGATCTAAGGGGATCAGGCTAGGAGCACAGGATGCTGAGGAGTGGGCTTATAAAGCTGTATAAAATAATGAGAGGAATAGATAAGGTGAATGCACAGTCTTTTTCCCCAGGGTAGGGGAATCAAGAACCAGTGGCCATCCGTTTAAGGTGAGAGCTGAAAGATATCATAGGAAGCTGAGGGGCAACTCAGAAAGTGATGGATGTATGGAATAAACTGCAAGAGGAAGTAATTGATTGAGACATACACAATAACATTTGAAAGACGTTTGGATTGGCGCATAGATAGGAAAGGTTTCGAGAGATATGAGGCAAAAGCGGGCATATGGAAATAGCTTAGATGGGCATCTGCGTTGGCATAGCGCAAGTTGGTACGTAGGGCCTGTTTCCATGATTTGACTATCAGCAAAACCTCTAATAAACTTTCAAAACAAGGTTCATCTATCATATATTTTGGTTTTCGCTAATGAAATCTAAGATATTTTGTCTGACGTCAAGTATAGGAGCTCAGGAAACCTTCTTTAACAACAGCTAGTCTGAAATAGAGGGAAAATTCAGGTGCATTGCATCTTCAGTAATTTCTAGAGCCTTGTAAATCTTCCCTAGTGACCGATGATGACTTCCTGATCGCTGACCACAGATAGTGGACCCAAGCTTTTGGAAAAGCATTGAAATCCAAATTCAGTTTTGTTACAATCTTAAACCTTTTGTCTCTTGACCTGTCTTTTGTCTGTTGTTGTCCTTCGACGAGGATGGGTGCTTCCATCCTATATATCTCTACGCACCATCATTATGACTGAAATTTAAAGTAATCTAAGGAAAGATTATTTAGAGGATTAACGTTCTTGGTTTTAGGGTGCACCCTTCCAGGTAGTTGGACAAAATGTAACCAGCTGGTACCCTGCTGACTTTCAGTGCTGGTTAGGAGTAGGATAATGATCCAATCTGATCTTGCATAGCTCCACTGTATCATCCACATTGTAAAATTAAAGGCTGTTTATTGGAAGTTTTTTCCGAACGGGATCCCAACTTTGTTGCCTTGTTTTTCCAATGAAGGATGTTTGATAAAAGCTAGTATATATTTTTCCATACAAACATCCGGCCATGAAAATGAATCAGAGAACCATGAGCATATAGTCTTACATTCAAAGCTAAATGTATTTACTCCTTTGACAATACATGGTTTGGTCATCATGCTTCTTTTCCAGAGTCGTATTTATGCACACACACACACACACGTTAAACTGATACCATAAAGGTAAGAATAAACTTTAACACTAAATGCCCACTTCACCAAACCTGTACAGTCTGTGTTCATTATTTATAATTCTAAGTGCTAAGGCTCTAAATAAAGTCACTGATGAAGCGGAGTGGCACGGTGGCGCAGTGGTAGAGTTGCTGCTCTACAACACCAGAGACCAAGGTTCAATCATGACTCTGGGATGCTGTCCGTACAGAGTTTGTACGTTTGCCTGTGAGCACGTGGGTTTCTCTGGGTGCTCTGGTTTCCTCCCACACTCCAAAGACATAGGGTTTGTAAGATAATTGGTTACTGTAAAGTGTAAATTGTGTGTAAGATAGTGCTAGTGTGCAGGGACTCGGTGAGCCGAAGGGCCTGTTTCGATGCTGTATCTCTAAAATCCAAAGGAGTGAGGTGGGTTATACTGAACTACCTAATCTAGAGGTCAGAGTCAAGTGTTTCACATGGAAAGAGTCCCAAAATGGTGGGACAGTAATAAAGATGATTCTGTCTCGACTGCCATAGGAAACCAGTTCCGTTAGTATTTTTATGTCAGTAGTTATGGTTTTCATCAATTTTGTCATAGGCATTTTAGTCGGATTTGCCTTCTCGGATGACCTGGTAGTACATAACAATGACAGCGTTTGGAAAAGGAAAAGCAGTTGCAATTACTAAAACTCTATTTCCCGATGCACTTCCCATAAACAATGTTTTTTTTGTCTTGTGGAGAGTACTTACATACCTGTAACTATACAAATAAGTTCATAAGTACTTTTTCTGATAAAACTAGAGCAGTCATTGGAAATAAGGGATCCCAAGAACACATGGAATTAGGAGGAGGAGTCTGGTACCTGGCCTCTCAAGCTTACCCGCCATTCAATATGATATCAGCTGATTTATGCTGGCCTCAAATCCTCTTCCATACCAGTTCCCGATTATTCTCAATTCCTCAATCTATTGAACACTTATCTTTTACCACCTTAAATATATTTAATGTTCTGGTCTCCATCACCCCAGGAGACAAATAATTCCAGAGATTCGCTGCCTTCCGAGAGAAGACATTTTTATGTACCTTAGATTTTAATGATCGGCCGCTTATTTTATAGTTACGTCCCTTTTTTTTACTGTGAAAACATCTTGACATTCACCCTGTTCAGTTTCCTTAGGATCTTATATGTTTGCCTAAGGTCACCTCTCATTCTTCTAAATTCCAAGGAAAATAGACCCAAACTATAGAGCCTCTCTTGCTAGGACAATGATCTCATCCCAGAAATTAGCCTGGTAAATCTTCTTTGAGTGCATCAGCCCCTGAGGTTGAGTGAGAACTAATGTGAATGTATAAAACATAGCAACCAGGAATTCTGCCAAGAAGATCTAGTAGACTACAGCTGAGAGATGGGACCATTTACTTTAGGAATTCCTCTTGCTTTCTATGCCTCTCAGCTGTGAATGGATAAAGTAAAGAAATTCTGTGCAAATGCAGCAATGAATTTTGGAGTTCAGATAAAGAACAATCAACCCCTAAGATTGGTGTAGGTCTGAAATAGAGGTCCTTATTATTTAAGAACTTCACTATTGTGATGGCACTGTTCTATGGAATTCTAAATGCCACGTTTGATCATTAATCTGATATAGAGTTCAGATTTTATGCAGGTTAGATATATTTCAAAAGAAGAGGCTTCTGTAAAATGTTAAGTGGGTGGGTTTATTTTCTGAAGTGCCAACATTTTGGTGAAAAAACAGACAATGTCGACTGACTTCTGATTTCAAGGTAAATTTAGAATGTCTCTAAAGGCACGACAGGAGAGAAGGTAGTGAGCAGATTGTCAAACCAACAGATAATTCAGAGCACCAAATACTGGTTCTTTTCGGCTTTGTATGGTCAAAACAATACTTTAGTGCAGTGATATGAAGATAATATTGGACTAACAAGAGCCTGAGAGATCCTGGTTACTGATCGACAGTCACTGAGGATAAATAATTCAGGATGAAACAGGGTTTCTTTCTATTCAAGAGACTTCCACAAATTGCTGGTGGCTCAAATCCTGAAATCCAACAAGGATGGGACCCTGGATAACACTCATCTGAAGATGACAAACCTCTCATTGGTTTGCTTTGTCAGTCTTGACTGAGACGTAGCACTCTCACTTCTGATTCAGAAGCTTATGAGCTTAAGCGTTAGTCTGGAGATTTGCATATGTCAAAAAATTGGCTAATAATTCAGCGCAATACTGAAGGGGTGCTGCACCGTTGTGAGTGCAGTTTGTCAGATGAGATGTTATATGGATGCAACATCTGGTCACTTAAGGCATATGTAAAGGATCCCTTGCCACAGTTTCAAGAAGTGTAGCAGGGTTCTCCTCATGTTGCTCGATATTTATCCCCCCACTAAGAGTACAAATAGCACAATACTTTTACTACTGCCTCACAGATAATGGGGACACACAAATTGGCTGCTGCATATCCATATAACACCAACAACTACACTTCAAACCTTTGAAAGTATTTCAATGACTGCAATATGTTTAGGCACATCCTGATGTACTCACGTGAATACAAGATCCTTTTATCTCCTTGACCAAGCAACTGGGGATTTGTATCCCACAATAACTGATGCTGGAAAAGTATGATTCAGTAATATTTTCAAATGCACTGGATTATATTGGTGATATGACCAATATTGGCCATGAACTACTATTAAGGTCAGATGCTATGTCAAAAACAAACTTGATGGATTTCCTAGAAAATGGTAAGAACATGCCAAACGTCTAGGATAAGGAACTCACAATCTGTAGGGTGTTTCCAAAATACATTCACAAGCAATGTAAACATATTCCCATTCCCATTCTTTTTGGAGGGTCACCAATGTGATGGATTTTTTTTGTGGCAAGCTCACATTAACAAGTTTCACTAAATATTGTCGAGAACTTTCAAATAAGTGTCAGTTAGATTTTCTGAAGGATGAATTGAGTTCAAAAGTTTAGTACATCTAACATGGTAATGTTCACAGCAGACCAAGTTGCCCCATTTGTTTTCTTAATTATTCTCGTCTTGGATTAAAAAAACTTGCACGAGAATTGCGAAGAGACTTGGAAACATCCGAGTGGGAATTTATATTTGGGCCACAAATGAACTGAATACTATAAATCTTAGTGTAAAAATCAATACAGTTAATAATACATTTTCCTCCAAGATTATAAATACCTAACTTTCCCCTTCTTATCATTCGTAATTTGTAATGGCACTTCTGGTGTCTTTGTGGTGCCATCACTCAGCTAGCAAAACCAGGGCAAGGTGGAAACACCATAATGTATTCACAAGGAACTGAGAAAAACTAAGAGAAAATGATGACTGTAAAAAGGAAAAATATTATCCCAACACACTTTGCAATGGAATTGTTTCAGAAAGGCGAGTAGCATCAGGTGACCCTTTCTTGATGAAATTTAATGAAGCAGAGGAGTGTCCTTGAGTGAGGGCGATAACCTATCTTCTTAGTTATTTTACTCTAAAAGCTCTTTTTGTAAATGCAGTGGTATGATACTGAAAACAAGTATTTCTTCATTTTTGTCTTATGCATTGTATGATTCGCTGTACAAAAGGGAGTTGCGTGGTCTGTTCTAAGGCTTATTTCACTTCTGCCCGGAACAGGATTTTGACATTGTATATTCTCTACCTATAGATTTCATGGGAAAGAATCTGTCGTCTAAAAATAATATTTAGACCACTTTAAAGTTGGGGTTGCATTTGAAATGATTAATTTCAAGACTGAGACCGATTACTCTATGGCACTGTGTGTCAGAGCATCCACATACAATTTCAATTATTTTCAGCCTGCCAGTCAACTTATGTTCATAAGTCAATTAATACAAGATTACTTTGAATTAAAGTTCAATGACGTGAATCTGCAATCATTTAGATATAAGCACAGCTATTTTGTTTTAAATTCTAATGTAATTTGAGAGGAGTTTGGGAAAATCTCACTCAATAACCTTGTGAAATTAGCAAACTATTTGAATTGCTGTTTTCTGTTTGGTGTCTTTTTCGAGGTATGGATCCTTGCTTTGGCATGTAAAGGAAATACCATAAGCTGCACAGCTAACATTAGATAAACAAAGGATTTTTCCATTTTATTTTCCCAAAATAAAAAAGGCACTCTAAAATAAACCCGAAAAAAGCCAAAGGAGCAGAAAGAAGAGAAGCTGCATTGGCACGTCACTGCAAGATTATTATGTCACCAAAAAACTACTGTTCAACACAAACTACACAGTTATGCTTCTAGTTAACAAAATAATCACCTTCAAGAATTTTCTGTGACATAACTGATTTTAAATGGTTTGATTTTAATGCGAGAAATTAATTACTGGGTACAAAAATGTATATAAGCATTTTGTCACAGAATAACTTGCGGTGAATTTTTGAGATGATTTGGCTGAGTCAATATGGTTCGTAAAAAAAGTTAATAATAATTATGGCAAGCTTAACTAACACTTAACAGCTGAGAATAAAAGGCAACAATGCAAGACAGCTGATAGAACAATGCACGTGCAATCTGCTTACATATGTTAAATTGAAAAATTATTTGACAAGGGTTTTTAACACGTCTTTCAAAATAATGTGTTATATATATATATATATATATATAATAGCTTGTGGTTTCTAAAGAATTCTAGCACTTTTCTATGACATAAATCACTTGGCATTTTCATGGTTTTTGGCACACAACTACAATTTACATTCCTTAGGAGGTTTGCTCGAATGAACAAGGACTCGTGAAAGGCTGTAGTTCATTTGTCACATGGTCAAACATTTGATACCTAATCGTTGTTTTTGTTTTTAATTGATATTTCCAGAAGTTTTCCCAATCTGTTGCTGCTGATATGCCTTTGCACAGATTCTTTACATGGCAGGTGAACACTGTTGGTAGGAGTAATGTACTGTAAATAATGGAGCCGAATTGTACCTCCAAATATAAATTCAATAAGCATGATTTTGTGAGCTATAAATTAATAACATATAATTAGTTACACATTTTATGTTGAGCCCTAATACAGTTTAGTATAGAAGCTTAACATAGAGTATGCATACACTCTTAAGTCTTATGCTTGGTCTTGCTGGATAATCTGTTCCGTTCGGATGAAGTGAGAAAAAATGTTCCAATTTATAGAAAGCACAAGTTACCATTATCCACATTCATGCCATGAATGTTTGAGTGGTTTTTTTAGGGGACTTGTGGTGTCATTTTTAAGGGAATTAAATATTTGCATTTGTAGAAAGCAAAATTTGCAATTATATATAATACTGCTTACCACAGATAAATGTGAATTATCAGTACAATACATTTTTTTTTGGTTACTTCACAACCACCAGGTCTGTTTAAGGAAAACAGATGATGAATGAATGAATGAATGAATAAAACATGTGTTATTTACATTGTTTTCCATTGGCCAGTACTTTGGTAGTGTAAATATGGAATTTAAAAGGCAGGGGAAAGAAAACTACACTTTTATACCAGCACAGTTGCTAATGACAATAAAGGTGAACAGTGTGACATTTAAAAATGCAATGGAAGCATTCAATTGCTTCCCTTCATCTAATATGTTATTGCCCAAACTGTATTATCACCCTCCAAATGTATATTTCTTACACATACACTTTTCACTTTTTAAAGAATTTTTAGGCAAAGGTATTGTCCTTGCTGAGTTAGTTTTTTTAAACCTAAGATCTTAATATTACAATCAGAAAATCTATCATAAAAGTCCAAAATAGCAATTCTTTCATTGCTCTTCCCCATCACATCTTCTTTCCTTCATTTTGAGAAACATGCTTAGCTAACAAACAAACAATCCAATTTTTTTTTCCTTTTTTTAAAACACATTTCCACAGCAGGCCTGCATTTCAGAAGCTGCACTGCTTCTCAAGGTCTGATTACCAATAGAAATTCTTGGCAGGTCTTCTGATGCTGTGGTCAGTTTGCGAAAGGTTGGCTTGCAGCAGCTATAGGATGGTGCATGGTTTTTTATCCTTGAAGGGGTTTTCAGAGGCTGGAACTCCGACGAGCAACGGGTCATTCCTTGCATGCTGTTCACAGTAGTTCATCAAATCTACAGCTGCCTTTGAAACCTGTCAAGGTTAAAGAGTTATCAATGACATTGACTTGCCAAGGCAATGATGTAAGAAATCACAGCAAACCATGGACTGCTTGTAGAGTTTTGCAAATCCTGCAGTTTTAACCTTGATCCTACAGCAGTTAAAACTTAAACGTGGCATATTCTTTAATGTTACAAGATTGTTACTATCTTCAAAAAACATTTTCCTTTGAAATTACATGTCAAGCATGCTTTCTCAGCACTGGACATTAAGATTTAAATCCTTTGGCAGATCTGATGTATTGACTCTTTTCCTCAAAAACATGTTTTTTTCCCTTGTCATTGAAGGAATACAGATTAGCTAAGGAAAGCATGATCAACCAGAGATATTTTTATGCACCTTATTTATTACTGAATAAACCTTATAATGATTTAAGAATGTCACAGAAAAAACAATTCAGAAAATACTTGGAAAACTAATAATTTATAATTTTTCTCCCTGTAATTCTTCTATAATTTCTCTCGGTCTGGAAATGTTGGAACTGAATGATTATCAAATTTATCTGAGTTATTCAAGCAGGCCATTGAAGTTAAGTGGCCTGTGTTAAAGTTGTGAGGAGAGCAGCTTGATACAGATGTGTGAAGCATTTGTTCAAAATCACTCAAAGTGAACTCATATTTATTTAGTTAGAGTGAAGAAATTGATGAGCTTACCTGAGTCACCCAAATCAGAGTGTTGTATTTAACCTGGTTGCAGCTGCATTATTGCATTATAGAATAGTTCTCTTTAGAAATATTATCCAAAGATCCAATTTTTTGTTGAGGCAAAATACAAAGTTTAAAAGAAAATAAGATTGGGCCATTCAATAAAGTGACCAACAGTTCTAGGAACAGGATAGACAAGATATAATACATCAGAAACTAAAGCTTTCAACAATCATACCAAGCCGGACTAACAGCAACAGAACCAATGGATCTCTTTCATTGTTTCATATATCGCCTCCTCAACAATGGAAACCTTTCAAAATGTGCATACGTTTGGGTGGTATGGTGGTACAGTGTCCAGAGACTCGGGTTCGATCCCTACTACGGGTTCTGTCTGTATGGAATTTGTACGTTCTCCCTTTGACCATGTGGGTTTTCTCCGGGTGCTCCGAGGATATAACGGGGATTGCTAGTTGGCAGGGACACGGTACGCCGAATGGCCTATTTCTGTGCTGTATCTCTATTAAAAACTAAACTAACAAACAATGCACAAAATATATTTATCCCGACTATAACTTATCCCGATTTGGTTTTCTTCCACATTCCATAGACGTGTGGGTTTGTAGCTTAATTGGTATTAAATTGTCCCTAGTGTGTAGGGAGTGGATGCGAATGTGGGATAAACATAGAGCTAGTGTGAATAAGTGATCTGTTATCAGCATGGACCTGGTGGGTTAACCACAGATCACCCATTTCCATGCTGTATCTCTAAAGTTTGAGCATTAAATCAGTGCAGAACTTACATAGTAAATGGGAGAGCTCTGGAGAGTGTTGTAGGACAGAAAGATCTGGGAGTCTCCTAAATTGGTGTCAGGTGCTCAGGTTGGTGAAAGCTGTGTTTGGCTCGCTTGTCTTTAGTGAGCTCAAAAATTGGGACATGCAGCTTGTGCAATTCTATAGCTCAGCTATAGGAAGGATGTTACTAAGTTGGAAAGCATACAGAAGAGATTCACCAGGAAGTTATCTGGACTTGTGAGGCTAGATAGGCTGGGACATTTTATTTGGACCACCGGAGGCCAAAGGGTGTACAAGATCCTGATGTGTACAAGATCACGAGAGGCATGGATAACATGGATAACACTTACAATCTTTTTCCCAGGATAGAGGACTTTAAAAGTAAAGGGCACAGATATAAGTTGAGAAGGAGAGATTTACAAGGGACCTCGGAGGCAACCTTTTCACTCAGAGTGTAGTCTGTATCTGGAATGAGTTGCTGGAGGAATATTTTGAAAAAGACAACTATATAAATTATGACTTTCAAAATATATTTCGACAGACGGATAGGAAGGGTTTAGAGCGATGTGGACTAAATGCAGACAAATGGCCCAGAATGCCAATATGATCAACATGGATAAAGTGGGCTGAATGGCTGGTTTACTTGCTGAATAGCTCTATAGAGAGCTGGCAACTAAATTTACCCATACATACATTTCAATACATAGGTAAAGATAAACATTTGTTTTAAGAGGAGTTAACATTTCCATGACATGAAACTACAGAAAGATAAAAAGCAAAAGTGATAGCAGATAAGATTAGTCCAGTTTATTTTTGTGAGTTACTTTAAAATCTCATATTTTTTACTGTTTTGGGTTATGCATTCCAGGTCAATACAATAATACTTTATTAGTCAAGTATGTTTTGCAACATACAAGAAATTTCATTTGCCAAGTCAGTCATACAAATAAAAACCAACAGAGCAGACAAAATACATTTTAACATAAACATCCACCACAATGACTCCTCCACATTCCTCTCTGTGATGGAAGGCAAAAAAAAAAGTTCAATCTCTTCTTTGTCCTCCAGCAGTCGGGGACCTCAAGCCTCCCATTGATGGGGCGATTTTACTCCCGTAGCCGGCGGCGGGCCTCCTTGTCGGGGCGATCAGCTTCTGCATTGGGGGGGGGGGGGAGATTCTCAGCGCTGACCACGGGTCGGGGCTGCTCGAACGTCGTGCGGCTTCGGGAGCTCTCAACTCAGTCTCTCCTGAGACAGCGAGCCCTTGATGGTAAAATCCGCAGGCCGCGGTTGGAATGATCCCAGGCAAGGAATCGGCCCCGATGGTAGGTCCTTGCCACGCGGTGGGGCAAAGTCAGTCCCGAGCGAGACCTCCAGCTCCATGATGTTAGGCCACAGAGTGACCAGAGATACGACCCGAAAAACAATCGCATCTCCGGCAAGGTAAGCGAATGAAAAAAATGTTTCCCTCAACCCCCCACCTAAAACAAACCAGAGAACATTAACCCAAACTTTTAAACACCCCAAGAAACAAAAAAAAAACCCAAGAAAACAAACTGTTGGTGAGGCTGCCAATCGTACGGCGCCCCTGAATACGTCACAATTCTTTGTGGCAAAACAAATCTTTCATATTGCTTCTGGTTCTTAACTTTGTGCTCTTTGGAATTGGAAACAGATTTGTTTTATTTATGTTATCAAAACCATTTATGAATTTGAACCACTAATAAATCTTTCGACCTGCTCTAGTCTAAGGATTAAGATTGCTCTGAGAACTACTGAGACTCGAAGGACCAAATTGGCCTCTTTCTATGCTGTAAGGAAATAAAGTATGGACATATAAGAAGACAGACTCGAATTGTTCCATCTTACCAAAGCCCCCATTCATGGAATCCTTCCAGAATCTTAATGCACTTTTTTTAAGGCCTTGACATCCATTCTTAAATGCAGCACACAGAATTGAACAACATCCTTTGGCTGAAGTATAAGCAATGCTTTATACTGCCTTAACATAATATCCTTGCTTTTGCATTATATTGTCCTGTTAATAAAGCTAATGATCAGATTTGCCTTTTTAATTAGTTACTCAGTTTCCCATATTAATACAAAGTTTTATAAACATACATCTGTTAGATTCTATGTTTTTCACCTCAATAAAAACAGAACCATTTAATACATTAAAGCTTCTCTTCACCTTACTTGTTCAAGCTTATCACGACAAAAGTTTTTACATTAAATTTAATCTGAAATGCCAGTGAACTTCACAAGCTTATCTTTGCCTCAGGGAAACCCGTCACTGTTCCCTTTTTTCTTTTGTTACATGTCTGAGTTTCACATGTTCTGCAAACTTTGAAATTCTGCCCTGTTTATCCCTGTCTAGGTCATTAATATATATATATTTTTAAAGGGCAACGATCCTAACAATGACTCCTGGATAACATCATTGAAAACTTGTCCTCAGTCTGAAAGAAAAGTATAAACACTACTCTTTGCTTTCTGCCCCTTGGAAAATGTTGTTTCTTGACATCTCTTAAGTCTGTCAGTTGTAATATTCCCTTCGTCTATTATGTGGTATTGTCAAATGCCTTTGAAAATTCATATACATAACAACCGCACTATCCTCATCAACCTTCTCCATTACTTCATCAAAGGATCCAATTGAATTTGTCATACCCAAACAGCCCATGGCAAATCTATGTTGGCTTTCATTTATTATCTCATAATGTGCAACATAGATATCTGTGTTGGGAATTCTCATTCTGCCAATCCTTCTAAACAGCTTATGAA
Source organism: Okamejei kenojei (assembly GCA_035221665.1). Taxonomy (NCBI): domain Eukaryota; kingdom Metazoa; phylum Chordata; class Chondrichthyes; order Rajiformes; family Rajidae; genus Okamejei; species Okamejei kenojei. The sequence goes on along the minus strand of CM069133.1, from coordinate 106,772,986 downwards.
TCACATTTTTTCTGCCCCTCTTGTACCATGTTTATGCAATAGCCGCTTTAGATTTAGGGCATCCCAGGTGCTTTACTAGCATCCTAGCTCCTTTAAGTTATGGTTTCTGCTGTAATGAAGAAAAAGACAGCATTCAAACTGAACACAGCAAAGTTCCAAAACGTCAATGCACTATCCTAAAACCGGACCATCCATTAATCTATTTTCTGTTCCCCCACCCCCCCTCCCTAAACAGTTCATGATTTTGGTACCACATGAGAAACATACCATAAGACATATAAGGGGAATTAGGCCATTCGGCCTATCAACTCTGCTCTGCCTATTGAATATGGCAGATCTAGCTTCTGAACTTGTCTTCACCAATTTCTGTGTCCTCTTGATCGGCTGTATTGATTTAAATTTACATTTCAGTTTGGAACATTATATATGTTTGAAATGTATATCTATGTTGCAAAATTAGCTTCCTTTTGTTTCTTGCAGTGTAACTGTTACAATGGTTTACATATTTATTTCCATTTGAGCTATGCAGGGAAGACCACAGCCTTGTTATTGGGAAAAGCAGATTGGGTACTGCTGGGGGACATGCAATTGAAAACGCAGCCTCCACAGTCGCGATAATGACCATTTCAAGTTTGTGATGCGTTAACTCTGAAATTTGGCATGGAACTTCCAGTTGCGGGTTATAGAGGCATCGAGTGATAGAGTGGAAGCTTGCTCACACCGGCCAACATGTCCCAGCTACACTCGTTCCACCTGCCCGCATTTGGCCCATACCCCTCCAAACCTGTCCTATCCATGTACCTGCCTAACTTTTTCTTAAATGTTGGGATTGTCCCTGCCTCCCTTTGGCACCTTGTTCCAACCCCCACCACCCTTTGTGTGAAAAAGGTACCCCTCAGATTCCTATTAATGAACTCATTCCTATTAATGAACTCATTCCTATCTTTTCCCCTTCACCTGCTTAACTTCCCAACAACCCCCGGTGACTAGTTTCCACAATCCCTCTTGAATGACCTATCTCCACATTGACCCTCTCATTAGTTGAGGATCCTGACATGGATCTTCCAGGTTGACCGCATGGGTTGCAAGCGTGGCTTTGTAGAGGATTCCATGTTAGAAATGAATTAAACTGCAATTTCTTGCATGACACATCCGGAAGTCCTGATCTACAACCATCATTCAACTCCACTGGCTGTCATCTTCGGTAGACAGATCACTCCATGGGGCGTTAACTTGATTATGCCACTGGCTACCAACTTGATTACTATTCCAAACCTCTAATCCTGATTGTGCCTATGACCATCAGCCCTTTGCACACCCACAACTCCTCACCCACTTGGACCCAGCCAAAATCCTGTGTCTGAGTGAATAAAGTGAGATATCACTTCCTTTTCAATGTTACTGAAGTCTGCAGCCACCGTTGCTGCCATCGAGTGCATCTTTTACAACAAACTACAATTGTAGCCCACAGCAGCAGATCTCGATCAGCTGCTGCCTCAATAACTTGCTCCTTTTTAAGTGACTTAATCCTGATTTCTAGCGTTATCTGTGCACTGTTTGTACGATCTCTGTGTGACTGCAGTGCAAGCAGTTGTGGATAAGGAGCATCAAATAAATTCCCGCTTTGAAGCATTTCAGTTATCACGATGGACTCAAAGATTTGGCAATTTACATTTTAGAAATATTGCCTAACAGTGAAATAAATATAAGCAGAAAATGCTGGTGTTTCCCAGCAAGATCAGGGAGCATCCACAAAGACTAAATGACCTTAAATGGCAGCACAGGCTGCACACGGTAGTGCAGTCGCAGAGTTGCTGCCTTACAGCGCAAGAGACCCGGGTTCGATCCTGACTGTGGGGGCTGTATGTACGGAGTTTGTACGTTCTCCCTGTGACCGTGTGGGTTTTTTTCCCGCGTGCTCCGGTTTCCTCCCACATTGCAAAGACGTGCAGGTTTGTAGGTTAATTGGCTTTTGTAAATTGTCCTAGTATGTAGGATAGAACTAGTGTACGATTGTTCGCTGGTTGGCGTGGGCTCATGGGCTGAAAGGCCTGTTTCCATGCTGAATCTCTAAACAAAAACTAAAATCTATCAGAATTTTGCTCGAGCAATGATTTGGCTGATGTTTACAGGATGGTGAAAAAAATAGACTGTGTCTGTTCAGATTTTTGTCTAACTGAATAGATATGGGAGCATTACAATCATCAAGTTATTTATTACACTTGGAAGGAGCTCAATATCATGTTGCTCCATTCCCATAGAAGAGCACATCTAATGAAAATGTTGCTGCCTTCTGTTGTGCTCACAGAATTGCTGAATTTCTTCAAGCAGCAGCTGTACTTATTGCTGACGGAAATTGCGATCATCTCATACAAGTGGGAAAGCCCCATATACCATTAATCATGGCTGACGTTGTTTCCTGAACACATTCATGTCACCTAGAGGATCAAAGGAGAAATGTAGCAATTTTCTTTTTCTCATAAATGCTCTGGGTTTTTTTTGTGGTGTATTTTTAGATTTCCTGGGTTATGTAACTTTCTAGGACTGAAGTGTAAAACAAATTTGGACGTGCAGAAACAAAGAACTGCAGATGCTGGTTTATACTAACAAAAGACACAAAAATGCTGGGATAACCTAGTGGGTCAGGCACCATCTTTGGGGAAAAAAGATAGGTGACATTTCGGATCAGCGCCCTTCTTCAGACTCCTGCACCTTTAATGACCTTTGGTAATTCTGAAGGCCCTGAGTGTATTTCTACAATGTAGGAACCCCAGCAGCCAACCTGAACACAGATAGGCCACAAAATGTTGGTGATCAGATAATCTTGTTATTAAATTAATTTCACTAAGGGATACATTTTGGTCAAGGCATGGGGGAGGTCTTCCCAACTTATCTTACAAGATATGTCATCAGAAATATATTGCCTATTTGTAATATTCGAAGTTGCTTATGTGTATGTTTCTCTTCAGAGAGGCTGGGTGGATCAATGAGTAATTTCCTCTCTGACATTTTTGTGTCCTTATCAGTGCTTTGGTTGGGGAGCTCCACTGAGACACATGCATCCTGCTTCAACATCAAACACCTTTGCAGATATAAAAACCTCATATTTTATGCTTCACTGACACATTCTCATTAGAAGTTGCAGAACTAATCAAGAACACTTATTTGGCATGATGTAAATTTCCTATTTATAACAAACACAAGACTAAGTGGGACCCGTTGGGTCCCAGTCACATGGGGGGCCTGGTCCCCCAACGCAACCCATTCCCCAACGCAATATTCCACCACTCACCTGTTCCCCAAATGCAACCTGTTTCTCAATGCAATATTCCACCACTCACCAATAGCCCATGACCGCGCAGACACAGCTCATTTCCCCTCACCCCCCAGCACCCCCTCCCCCTCCAATTCATGTGTGGGAGGGGAGGGGGGTGAGGGAAGGAGGGTGTGTGGCAAGGGGGGTGGGAGGGGAGGGTGTGTACGTGTGGGAGGGGGAATGTAGGAGGGGGGTAGGGTGGTGTGGGGGAGGGGGTGAGTGGGGGTGTGGTGTGTGGGGGAGGGGGGGGGTGTGGGGGGAGGGCTTGTGGGGGGAGGGTGGTTGTGGGCTGGGGGGTGTGGGGTGAGGGGGAGGGGTGTGGGGGGAGTGTTGTGTGTGGGAGGAATGCGGGGGGAGTGGTGCGGGGGGAGGGGTGCGGGGGGGAGGGATGTGTGGGGGAGAGGTGGGGAGGGAGCGGGGGGGGGGGGGTTGTGCGGGAAGGGAGGCAGCGAGCGTCGTGGAGCCGGAGAGGGGGGACGGTGTGTGTGGGGAGAGGGGGGACTGGAGGCAGGGGGGGGGGGGGGGGGGGTGGGAGGAGGAGGGTATGGAGACGGGGGATGTGGAGGCGGGGGGAGGGCAGTGTGGGTGTGGGGAGAGAGCTCGAAGAAAAGACGGGGGTTGTGGGGGGAGTATCACAGGGAGGGGGGCAGGAGCCAGCAAGGGGAACCACAGAGGAAGGGGTTGGAGGACTCGCAGTGGGTGATGTGGACTCACAGCGGGCGCTGGTCTCTGGTCATTATCCTCCGCCGGGATCAGAGTCTCCGTTTTCCGTTTGGCGACATCTCCGTCTCCGACTCAGCGCCGGGCGGGTTGGGTTGGGCCGCTTCCGGTCCCTCCGAAAATTGTGTGTGTTTGGAGACCTCCGCCAACCATGCAGCGCCTCCCTCAGCTCCAGTAATGACGCGATGGCGCAGGAAGGGGACCATCTCGCGGAGTGACAGGAAAAAGACCAATCCATGTGGTGCCGACTGGCAGGAGAGTAGATCGATTTGCACGCACGCGATGTTTAAACCTCTCTAACTATTACATTAGACCACCGTTTGGAACGAAACTTGGTGCAATCGCAGAAGAGGAGAACGGCGAGTAAGCTGGCGAAAAATCGTAGTGCTACCGCGGACCGTTTTTGCGCTAATAGAATGACCACACAAACTGGAAGATAACACGACCAGAGTTTTAGTTTATGTATAGATAGAGGGAAAACAGCTCTGATAGAATAATGACATCTATATTACTAAAAGTAAGAGCTTGACCACTTCCTGTTTTTCTGTTTCATGATTTTTGAAAAAACACTACCACTTACGGCTGTGATTTTTGGCCATCTTACTCAGTGTCCCCCTCCACTGCGCAGGACATTCTCTCTGCTGCCCCACTGGTGGGAGGGGGGTGGGACTATAAAACTCAGAAGTGTTGCGCCTCACTCAGTCTCTGCAAGATGAAGCAAGAGGGTCACGTCTCTCTAAGCTGTGAATAACACTGAACACATATCTACTCAACTGTGAGTGCCCTTAATGTGGTTTGAAAATAAAAATGTGGTTGCTTTGAAATGCTGCACTGCAAATGGTTGTTGATGGTGGTAACGGCTTTGAAATGCTGCACTGCAAATGGTTGTTGGTGGTGGTAACTGCTTTGAAATGCTGCACTGCAAATGGTTGTTGGTGGTGGTAACTGCTTTGAAATGCTGTACTGCAAATGGTTGCTGGTGGTAACTTGACAACTTCCTGTTTGCACAGTATATTGATTTTAGATAAAACGCTATCACTTACGGTGTGATTTTTGGCCATCTTACTCAGTCCTCCTCCATTCATCAAGTGCAGAGGATTATTTCCATCAATGAAAAATAAAAGTGTTATTAGTGTTTAAAAAAATGTTGAGAATCTCTCTCCTGTCAATCACACCATGAAAGCCACGCCCCTTCTGATGGGAGGAGGGAGAGATTATAAAACCCGGAAGTGTGAGTGTGGCTCAGTCTCTGCAAGATGGGGGAAAGAGAGGTCACGACTGTGAATCAACTGAACATACTGATTGTCTACTGAACTGTGAGTGTGGTGTTTATTGGTGGTTTCACCCTGCTAGAAATGGTATGAAACTGCATTTGAATGTGGTGGCCTTGCACCCTGCATGAAATGGTATGAAACTGCACTTGAATTTGGTGGCCTTGCACCCTGCTTGTAGTGGTGTGAAACTGCACTTGGATTTGGTGGCCTTGCACCCTGCTTGAAATGGCATTAAACAGCACTAGCATTTGGTGGCCCTGCACCCTGCTTGAAGTGGTAGGAAACTGCACTTGAATTTGGTGGTCTTGCACCTTGGTTGAATTGGTAGGAAACTGCACTTGAATTCGGTGGCCTTGCACCGTGCTTGAAGTGGTAGGAAACTGCACCTGAATTTGGTGGCCTTGCACCCTGCTTGAAGTGGTAGGAAACTGCAATTGAATTTGGTGGTCTTGCACCCTGCTTGAAGTGGTAAGAAACTGCACTTGAATTCGGTGGCCTTGCACCCTGCTTGAAATGGTAGGAAACTGCATTTGAATTTTTGGTGGCTGCGCACCCTGCTTAAAATGGAATTTCAAGGAATAGACGTGAGTCAACAGCTCGCCCATCAGCCGTGAGTGAGCTGCCAGCACATCAGGCTTGAGTGACTGAGCTGTCACCCCAAGAATCCATTTGGTCCACAGTGTCCATACTAGCCCTCTGGAAACCAGTCCCTTCAGCCCACTGGCCACCAATACTGGAATTGGTGGAGAGGTGGAATATTGCGTTGGGGGGACCAGCCCTCCCGTGTGAACATGTCTAGTACATAACTAAAACTCTGATCTTGTGGTCTTTCGGCTTGTGGGGTTTTTTTTAACGGTACGTGATAGCGCTACAATATTTCACCAGGTTACTCACAGTTTTCCTGTGCTGCGAGTGCAACAAATTTCGTTCCGATCGGAGGTAAATTGTAAATGTTATCAAGGTTTAAAAACCGCGTGTGCGCAGATTCCTTCAGTCAGCGCCACGCAGATTGGTCTCCCCTGTCAGTCAGCGCCACGGCCGGGATGGCGATGTCTCTTCCTGCCCCACCGGCAGCGGCATGTACTGCCTCACTCACAAACTCCTCTCTCCCCTCCTCACGGTAACTTGTCTGTCGTCTCTCCTACCATCCGCAGCGGCCGCTGGGGGTTCAGTGGAGGCCCTGCTCCCATCTCTCTCTCTCCCTCATCACTCACCTCTCTCCCCCGCCCGCCCTCTGCGGTAATGGCGATCCCGTTGCAGTAACTCACTGTCACGGCCTTCTCGGAGATCTTCGCAACCAGCTCATCGAAACTCGTGGTGCCCAGCATGACGAACACTGACTCCATCCCCCCCCCACGGCGGCAGCGAGCAGGCAAGCGGGCAGGAACGGGCCGAGCGGCAGCAGTGGGCGGGCGGGCAGGGTGGGGACGGGCTGAGACGAGCAGTTTGCGCGGAGTTTCAGTCACACACACACACACACACACACACACACACACACACACACACACACACACACACACACACACACACACACACACACACACACACACACACACACACACACACACACACACACACACCACAGTTAACAATGAATGACCTGTGGACAAAGGAACTGCAGATGCTGCTTTTTATGCATGCATGGAGGGAGGGAGAGACTGAGGGTAGGGGAAAGGAGAGGGAGGGAGAAGTGAAGGAAGGAGGAAAGGGGAAATAAGAGGGAGGGTGAAGAGGAGGGGGAGGGAGTGCTGGGGATGAGGGGAAATGAGTCGCGCCTGCGCAGTTGGAGGCTATGCGTGAGTGGTGCAATATTGCGTTGGGGGATCGGGTTGCGTTGGGGGATCGGGTTGCATTGTGGGACCAGGCCTCCCATGTGACAGGGACCCAACGGGTTCGACTTAGTCCAGTATACTATTAAAAGTCTCGTCTTGTTTGTCTGTGAGATCAAGAAACTACGCCAAAACGGTACACAATAGCGCAAAAGACATTTGCAGAATCTTACTCAGCTTTTTCCCGAGGTCGTTCGTATTAGGTTTCTTCACATTTGATGTTATATTTTACATCTCACAGACCAGAGAGTCGGGTGGAGGGGGAGAGGGAGCAGAAGCGGGAGAGGGAGAGGGAATTGGCTTGGGGAACGGGCTGTGTTAGTCATTGCATTGGGGAACGGGCTGCGTTGGGGAACCAGGCCTCCCGTGGGGGCTATGGGTGAATGGTGCAATATTGCGTTGGGGGACCAGGCCTGCCGTGTGACAGGGACCCAACGGGTCCCACTTGGTCTAGTATTATGCTACAGTTCAATGAATCTTTTGCCAGTCAAGGATAATACGTTCATCTTTAATTGTTCTCCTTTACCAGATAGCAGTTTCTATATGGCACTTCACCTGACAGCGATCCCTGTGGACCAGGGCATGTACATTTCTGGACATCAAATGGAACCTACCTTAGATTATCCAGTTCACAGACAATTTGATAAAGGTTTCTACATGGATACAGGGTGTTGAGGAGAAATTACACAATTAAATATTCTTATTGTGAAGAGGATAAATTTGACATTCGTAATACACTGATGAACCAAAGTAACTCAGATGCTGGATTTTGGAGCCAAAACAACTGCTGCAACACGTTAGACAGCATTGGTGGAGGGAAAGGGATAGTCGCCATCTCAAGTTGTGAACCTGCATCAGGACTAACTTTGGAGGAATGATAGCCAGGATTAAAAAAAAATGAAAGGCTGGGGTGACACAGGGACTGGTAGGTGATAATAGGACACAAAGTGCTGGAATAACTCAACGGGTCAGGCAGCGTCTCTGGAGAACACGAATAGGTGACGTTTGGGTTAGGACCTTTCTTCAATAACATCACCTATCCACGTTCTCCAGAGATGCTGTCTGACCTGCTGAGTTACTCCAACACTTTGTGCCCTTTTGTGCAAATCAGCATCTGCAGTTTCTTGATTTCGCTGTGGTGATAGATAGAATGAAGTGGTGTGAAATAATGCCGTCAGGTGCGGAGGGGAAGGAGTTAAGAGGCAGAGGCTGGTGATGGGTGTAAGCAGATAAGAAAAACACAAATAACAATAGGCATCTGGAGCAGGTGGGGGTGGGAGGGGGAAAGTGGAGGAAGAGGCTGAAAGATAAGGAAGGGATATTGGGCAGGTGTAACTCTCTTCAACAAAAGCAGATAGAGCAGGTGGGGGTGGGAAGGGGGAAGGTAAAGACAGAGGCTGAATTTCTTCTTCGTGCTGCATTCCTGTCACCGCCTTCATGCTGCATTTCTGTCTCCGCTTCTGCAACTGGAAGCATGTCACGTGGCACCAGCTCATTGGGTAAATGGTGGACATGAGGGTGATGGTGCAATGGGAGCCTCGGTCCACTATAACTGAAATCCGTTATAACGCGAGCGTTTTACTGTACATTACATTTATTGCTTTCATCCAAATTAATGATAGAAATTGTGAACAGCTGGAGTCTTAGCATTGTTTACTGCACAACCCAACTCTTTACAATCGGAAAATAACCTTATATTCCTCTTCTCTATTTGAGGTTCATTCATCAATTCCCAATCCTGGTCTTTGTTTTCCAAATACTATGTGCCTACGGTCATTGACACTCAATTTTGCTCAATATTCCCTTGTGTGGCATCTTATCCAACTATGTCAAATTAGCAAGTTTGCTGTTATCAATTCTGCTAAGAATTTCTTCAATCACTCCAACATGTCACCACTGGTTGACATGATTTTGTGAAAGATTTGCATGTCAGGCATATATTACCTAGGAGCTTGAGGTTATAGATTTAAATTCCTGTGGAGTATCTTCAGCGTTGAGCGAAGATGGATATGGAATTGACCACAGAGAATGCACATAATCAGCACTAGTTGCACATCTGTGTTCAAGGAATTCATACTGCCTATGCGTAACATAAATACCCATTAAATATATTATGCAAAAACCTCAAGTGGATTTACACAGTGCTCCATCTGTATTTCTAAACACCCCAATCCCACCAGTAACTTTATACAATGGCATTAAGAAAAATCTTCTGAATCTAAATCATGGATTAAAAATAATGTGCATTACTGCTCCTTGTTGTGCAAACTTATAATATTCTGGAAATCCAAAGCAATGTATGTACCTCTTTAAAGAGAAAGAAAAAAAATCCTTGTCTGCCTATCCTGCACTTTGTTATCTGCAAATAAACCCTCTCAGTCTGTATTACAATTGTTGAACCATTGGTTATCTTCTATAAATGAAGATAACCAATGGTTTAACAACAAGAGCAGGCTTGGCGATCGCTTCGCCCAACACCTCCGTTCAGTTCGCAATAACCAACCTAATCTCCCGGTGGCTCAGCACTTCAACTCCCCCTCCCAATCCGAATCCGAGCTTTCTGTCCTGGGCCTCCTCCATGGCCAGAGTGAGCCCCACCACAAATTGGAGGACCAGCACCTCATATTTTGCTTGGGTAGTTTACATCCCAGCGGTATGAACATTGCCTTCTCCAATTGCAGGTAGTCCTTGCTTTCTCCCTCCTTCCCTCCCCTTCCCAGCTCTTCCACAGCCTATTGTCTCTGTCTCTTCCTTTCTTTTTCCCGCCCCCGCCCCCCCCGACATCAGTCTGAAGAAGGTTATCGACCTGAAACGTCGCCTATTCCTTCGTTCCATAGATGCTGCCTCACCCGCTGCAGCTTTTTTGTCTACCTTCTATAAATGAAGGGTTAATTTCCGAGACGCTGTTTTCAGCAACCCTACAGATCAAATGGCTGTAAAAGCAATGCTAGTTTTTTTTCTATTCTTTTCAAACACTTTAATTTATTTGTTGTAAAGCTAATGAAAGTAGCAAGGAACTTGAAAGCCAAAAGCAACCAATCAGGTAAGGGAAGTCTGTCCACTTGGCATGTAGCCTTAGGTTACCGGAAAGATCTGAATAAGCAGTAAAATACTTGAAACAGTTAATGAAAATTTGTGGTCAGGCATTTTCATTGCCTTCCCTACCCAAATGGTTTCTACATGAAAGTGAATCAAAAGATAAATGCTTCTGCAACTTCTACAACACATTGTAGATAAAAAGCATGTCAAATTTCTGCCAGGTGATTTGCAAAATTATGATGAATGTCTTTATCAATGAAAATTTGCTTAAACATAGATGTCAGCTGTTGATGTCCACATTTAACTGCTCAGTTATGCCTTCTGAACTGCATAATCTACCTGTGTTGCCACCTGCAGGGATTCTTGGGATTTTCATAATATGGGCCTTTTCTTCCTCAATATTCCCCACTCTCCTATCCTTACTAATAGGACACTTCACACATGTCAGAATAAAATTCTATCTGCCATTGCCTGTCCATCTTGCCAATTCGTCAATATTGTTCCACACCCCAACATTACCTTTACTGTTAAACACAATTTTAAAGTCATCTGTGAGTTTTTCAATCATATCTCCTACGCTTACATTCAAATTGTTAATCTGTATATCAAACAATAATTGTCCCATTATGGTGCTGTGAAATGGGGGGACTGTATAGAAACAGGTGTAATTTCTACATGGTGAAACCAAATTGTGTAAAAATACCATTTAATAAAATCTGACAATATGCACTTTAATCACGTGATTTTTTAAAATTACAAATCTCAAACTGTGGAGTACAGAGGCAAATAAATAAATGATGGGTCTTTGTCCCAAACATTATGGAGGGCACTGTATATGACACCACCTTTTTTAGTGTCCTGTGCAAACTTACTAATTGTGCCTTGTACATTCTCATCCAAATCATTTCTTTCCAGCAACCATCAGGCTCTTGAGCACTACACACCCCTACCACAGCGTCTATGATTTGTTATTGAAACACTGTGCACTTTGGTTTTGCAATATTATGGTATTGTTACCTCGGATTACTGGTTACTAATTTATTATATTAATGACCATTGTATATTTATTTGTGTGTTATTGCATTAATGGGCCTGTTAAGTAACAGCAAGTAAGAATATAATTGTTCTGTATCCGGTACATATGACAATTAAACTCTCTTGACTATTGAAAGTCCTTCTAGCTCACTTCTCTTGATCTATTGAGGTCATAAAACTACTTATGAGGCTTACTTTAGTTACGGGGAACTAAACACTTGATATCCACTTCTCAAGCACCTCACACATCTTTGAGATGCCAGCTGCTTTTCTCCACCAATACCATAGAATGCAATATTCCTGTGGACTCTTACAATCCAAATGATGACATTCGGCAAGGAGCAGCTGAATCCTGGGAAAGTTTTTGCCAATCTATTTTGACCGCATTTTGTGCAACCAACTCCAGAATCCATCAAACATGATAGTTAAAATATACCTTTAAATAGCAAGATTAATATTGAGGGCATCATCATGTCCGTTCAGCTTAACAGGTTGGAAAACTTGGAAATAATAGGTTAATACCTCTTTACAGCAGCTCTGGCAAAACAGACATGAACACTTCTAATAAACAGTACACATGTGAGGATGCCTTGTAAGACTTGCCCACAGTGAAGGCAGCTTCTCTCTCCATTGACTGTCTTATTCCATGTACGAATGCAGTGAAAACCAACTTAAAGTGATAAATATGTTACTTTATGCTGCAAGGCGATTGGAGGATCGCAATACTGGTAGGGAATGAATTTGTGGAAAAGATCAAAGAAACAGCATGCCAAATGATTCACAATATCTAAGGTAAATAACAAAATTGCTCAGTAACGTGAAATTGACCACAATCAGTGACAAAAGTGGCATTTTAAGTAGGTGTGTCAGTGCAGGAGAAGGATATCTTCTGTAAAATACTGAAAATGAAAAATGTGTGAATAAATTGTCTCAAAACAGGCAGGAACAGGAGCAAGAAATGCCATGTCCTTCATGACATCGACCTCCACTCTGTCCATTAGTTTAGCTGTAACTGGAGGTGGGGGGGGGGGGGGGGTGAATAGACGGGGATGAATATTTTCTCAGCATATGCACTGATAAATGAAAATATGTCTCACATTATATATCTGGCAAAATTCCTTTCTAAAACACACAGAGATGAAGAAGTTCTGATGCCATAGTAAACCATAAAATATATATTTTTAGTGATTAACTAAGTCTAAAAAATAAGTTTGACAAAAGATTAGGAACAAAAACAACTAAATCTATGGTAACATATATGAAAATGTTCTCAGGCTTGTTTCCCTGGTTACTATGTTACCATATCTCAGTCAGAAAGCTTTCCCTGCACTCTCTTCGGAGTAAAATTCATATCTGGCATGGGCATTAGAATGGACTGTCAAAGCTCATTATAAACAATAGAAAACTAAACAAGAGAAGAAGGACTGGAGGGTATCTGGGGCACAGTAAATCAGGATGGCATTGGGAATGAAAATGTTCATGTCATTTGTGGACGGAGAGAGAAATTTCACTTAAAAAAAATTGTGACAATCAGTGTTTGCAATTCCTTAGATAGACACAAAAAGCTGGAGTAACTTGGCAGGTCAGACAGCATCTCTGGAGAAAAGGAATAGGTGACATTTCGGGTCGAGACCTTCTTCAGACAGCAATTCCTCATTAACTCTCTCAGCTTGTTAAATAAATTTATGAAAATAAAAGGCAGTGTGTCCATTTGTCTTTCAGCATGTACTGGATTATGTTTGGAACTCTACATAGTGGACAGGAGTTCTGTAGTGGAACCCACCTGATCTTCCATCCATTTAGACTAATTAGATGGGAACTCAGGTGGATTCACTTATCCAGGTGGTGCTCTGCCCTAACTTTTTCCTGCAAACCCTCAGTTATGAGTAGGTACAAGATGATTCAAAACAGGCCGGATTAAGAAAACTCTGTGCACTCTCAACCAGATCATATTTCATCTGCCGCAGCTCTCAGACTTGTGGATAAAGGTTGTGCATTCCAGTGTCAACGACATTTTATAAGATCTTTGGTTGAATAAGTTTTACAAAAGCACTGTAAACTTAAATCCAAAAAGTACAATAGCACCTGTTTTATAACTTAGGTTATTTGCAAATACTCAGGTATTTAATATTTGCAATTTTTATAAAGATGGCGTGGAGCATTTTAGCTCAGTGTTCGAAACAAAACGCATCTCTTCTCGGACATAGCTTCTTTATCAACAGCTCTGTGCAGAGTTAAGGCTGCTTGAAAGAGCATATTATCCCTTGTGGAAATCCCAAACAAAATGGGGATAGCATTGAAAACCTTGAGTCTATTCATCAGGCGCACTCACTTGGCATTGTCAATGACAGAAGGAGGAGAGTTCACGATTTATCTGTATGGACAACAGCACAAAGTATAATGAATATTTAGATTTGTAGACTGATATGTGCGGTCCTGTTGATCGAGGTGTGGATTTTTTTATTACACCTATGGCTATGTCGGGCAGTAAATATATGAATGCAAAAGGGATAATATTCTACATAGAACATAGAACAGTACAGCATGAGAACAGACCTTTCGGCATACAATGTTTGTGCCGAAAATGATGCCGTTAAACTGATCTCATCTACCTGTACATGATCTAAATTTCTCTATTCCTTGCACTTTAAGTGCCTATCTAAAACCCTTTTAACACCACTATCATATCTGTCTCCACCACCATCCGCGGCAATGCATACTAGGTCCCCACCACTCTCTGTGCAAAACACTTGCCCTGCACATCTCCATTAAACTTTCCCCCTCTCACGCTATAGCAATGCCCTTTAACATTGAACATTTCCAACCTGGGAAAAAGGTTCTGACTATCTATCCTATATCTGCCTCTCATAATTTTACATATTGCTATCAAGTCTCCCCTCAACCTCCGATGCTCCAGAGAAAACAATCTAAGTTTATCAAACCTTTCCTTGTAACTGAAACCCTCTAATCCAGGCAGCATTTTGGTAAACCTCCTCTGCACCGTCTTCAAAACCTCCACATCCTTCCTGTAATGGCGCGACCAGAACTGCATGCACTACTCTAAATGCAGCCTACTCAAAGTCTTACGGATCTGCATCATGATTTCCTGACTCTTATAATCAATATCCCTAGCAATGAATGAAAAAACATACCATATGCATTATTTACCACCTTATCGACTTGCGTTGCCACCTTAAGTGAGCTGTCAACTTGGACTCCAAGATCTGACTACACATCAATGCTGTTAAGGGTCTTGCCATTAACTGTCTACTACTCTCCCCTTACATTCAACCTCCCAAAATGCAACATCTCACAATTGTTCTACAATATTGCAGATTAGAACTTTATATCACTCAACTGATTTATAAATGTCCAAATGTACATAAGTCTGTTTGTAGAAATTCCATCATTTTTGATCAGAAGGCATGCAACGCAAATGGGAGATTAGAGTGAATTCTGATAACGTTGGATGCTGTGCAGGAAAAATGTAAATGACGAGTTGTTACAAGGCAATTTCTACTTAAAGCAGGTGTAACAGTGTGATAAAAATGCCAGGGTGCAGTTTGCTGCAGCTTTATCACATATTATAAATATATTGCAGCACAGTCTTTATAAATGTATAGATATATTATAACAGTCTTCAAGAGACTTTAACAAATTATATTTTGTGCTCTCTCCACAATGGGGATGGAACTGTTGAGCATCCCACATATTCTATTTCTATTTCTGATTTCCATCAACTGAAATATTTTTATTTTGCATTTACACTCTTCTTCACCTCAATCTCGTGCATTTACAATAACTGTTATTAATAACTTGTTTAAAGGAATCAGTAAAATATAAATTGCTAATCTACTTTTTGCATGTAAAGTGAAAAATAAATGAATGAGTAATAATGAGACCATACTGAGAGTATTTCTTCAAACATATAAACAAAGTAATAACTTAGATACATGTTCAGTGCAAGTTATTATTTGGAAATCATCTTACCTTGAAATCTGTCTTTTACTAATCATAATTATTCAATTGCATTTAAAGATTAATCTGTTGCTATATTTTATCTTTCTGAAATTCTTCAAAAAATCTGGAGTCTGTGGATTTGAGAACATGAACTCTGGAGTCTGTTTTGCTACTTAATAAAATCATGGCTGAATCGAATATGGCCACCGCAATTTCCATTATATTTATTACTCTTGATTACCTTTTAAGATTCACCAGTTCAAGAGTTTACCTAATTCGACCCTGGGTAAACTTAATGAATCAGCATTTATAGCTCTCTGAGTAGAGAAATCCAACATTTCACAATCCTCTGATAGAAGAAATGCCTCCTCATCTCTGTTTTAATCTGACTCCTTATCCTCCCACCGGAGGAAAACTTTATCAATGCACTCTGTCATACCCTTTCTTATTTCTTTGAATGAAACAACCTCTCATTCTGTTAAATGTCAAAAGGTATTGACTCTTCACTCCAGGAACCAATTTCCTCCAGCACTGACATATTGTAACAACAAAATGCATTGAGTTACTCATTTAAACTGCTATGACAAACCTGTGACCTCTACTGCATGAGGGAGTAGGTGCATAGGAAAGGTATCACTTGCAGGTACTGCTCCAAGTCACACACCTGCCTTATGTGGAAGTCTATTGCCATTCCGTCACCTTTGGGTTTAAATCCTCGAACACTGCCTATCAGTACTGTAGGAATGCCTCTATCAGCTGGATTGTAGCGGTTCAAGAAAGCAGCTCACCACCCCATTCTCAAGGGCAATTACCTGAATGCTGAAAACTAAAGAAATCAAGAGAGCTCTTGCTACAGCCTCCTGAGCATCCTTAAATAAACAAAACAGAACTAACTAGTACTTCATATTTTGTCGCACCAATTCCTTGCGAAACATTCTTATGCTCATCTTCCAGCTCTTCTAAAAAGGCCAACATTCCATTCCTCAATTATTTGCTGTATCTTTGCATTATCTTTTCTGTCCAAGGGCCTTTAGATCGTCCTGAATGCCAACATTTTGTAGATTTACATCCTAAGCCAATTTCTGCAGATCACCAAGCAGCTGGCTACAGGATACGGCTATAAAGAGTTCTGAGAGAATGTCTTTCCATCAAATTTCATAATTACATGTGCCATTTGGGTTGGCAGTAAATATTTTATGTGACTAGAGTAAAGGGTACATTTATAATCTCACCTTGATTCTTTCAATACCAGCTTCAATCCGCAACTGTTCCACCATTTTCCTTGCCTGAGCTATGTTGTTCGTTGACATTGTTACTGTTTATTCAGCAAGTCAATTTTCTGGATAAAAAACAAATAATATCATAAAATTTATAAAAACGTGATCAGGGAAATTATGTATAGTGAAATATAATAGAAGACTTATCAGGAAGCCAGAAAATAAGTAGCTACAGAAAATAGCAATATAAATCCTTAATGGGCTAAGATAATTTCCAGGGTGCCAATTCTGAGAAACATAATTCAAAAAAATAGTTTTTATGATACTGAAAGAGTAAGTTTTCGGAAATGAACTTTTTAATGCTGCAGAACACAGTCCCGCTCTTTCGCATAATACAACAACATTTTGCTCGGGGAGGAAGGAACAAATTCATTATTTTGTACTAAAGCATAGGCTGGACTTTGTGTAATTGTTGTTGGGTTCAAGCAGCATTGGGGTTCACAGTTTATAAATTTTTTTGCAAACAAAGAACAAACTTAAAATCTTCATGGTTCTCTGACTAGTACCGGAACGACCTTTGTGCAATATTTGATAAGTAATTGTGATTTCATAAATCCTTTTACAACACAATGTTTATTGAAATAAGATGAGAAGGAGAGAAAGAAACCAAAAATAAAAATCACTGGAGATAAAATGGAGCGTTGGAAGTTTCAAAGGAAGTACATTCAAAATTAATACCAAGTGCAACCTACAAACTGGTATTATCATTTGGGAATATAAATAGCTGTACTCTACTGGAATGAAAAGCAACAATAGTGTATTGTTGCTTTTATTGGTTAGAGTGTATTGGACCAATGTCTTATGCATTATGTTATCTGATTAAATCAATGACTCTCCATTGTAAAATATTCACTGCATGATTGGTATTAGTTTTATAATTTAAAAAAATATAACCTCTTTGGATGAGATCCAATTTTAGTAAGTTGATTAAATTAGAATATAAATGAAGATATGTCTAAAATATCACAGTGGTGCAAGAAATTAATTGACATAAAAATGCTTAATCTAAGCACCATACAGAGGCTGTCAGTATGTGGTTAGATGCAAGAAAAAAAGCTCTCCCTATTGCGGTAACTTAGTCTGGCACCATCTATAGACCTTCCAGGAATAGTGAAGTCATCAAGCATTCTAAATAGCCTTTTCTTCATTTTTTACAAAGTCAATAACATTTGGGGCATACATGTAAGATCAGGATAAAAGCTGAAATATCAGAAACAAATCCATGGCAACTATGTATTCAAAACATAACCCTTTTTCTTTAAAGACTATCTAAAGTTAATGTGGGTCCCTAACAGCCCATGGAAGGAAAATTATAAGAGTAAGAAAATCGTATTGAAATCAAACAGATATTTGTATCTGAATTCATTGAAAATGACACAGGAATCCTGGAAATAGAGGAGAGCAACAGGTCTATAACGAACCATAAAATGAGCACTAGTAAAAACCTTGTGTTGGAAAAATGAATGGAATGAAATCAATGGAGTGGTTGGCATCTTCTAAAATTCCATTTATTCCAGAATAATTCCTCGTGAGCGGAACATAAATCCCGCTATTTCAGAAGGAAATGGAAAGATAAAAGGGAACATGTCTAACATCAATAAAAGGGATAATATTGAAAATATTGTTAAGGAAGTGGTAGCTGGTAATAGGATTGACAGCGTGACCTGGGTTAATGAAAGGGAAATAATATTTGATGAGTTTCCTGTTAGAGAAATTTGAGTGTCCCTTGCAGAGTAGATACGGTAAAGTTTAATAAGGTGCCAATAGATATGATTAAACAAGAGGAGTGAATACTACTGGAATAAGATATTGTCATAAATTGAGAACTGGTTAACAGAAAGAAAAGAGATGAGGAGTAAGAGTGTCTTTGTGGGTTCAGAGGCTATGACTAATTGTGTGCACATTGGTTGGTGCAGCAGCCTGTATCAATGGTTTGAATGAGAGTATTAAATGTAATATATTCACGTTTGCTGACGATACAGAGCTGACTGGCAATGTGGGCTCTGGGGTTTCACAAATACACTGACTAGTCAAGTAAATGAGCGAACACATGGCTGGTGGAATATAATGTGGAAATAGGTAAGGTCCTTCACACTCTCACTCCAAAGAAGTATGGGTTTGTAGGTTAATAGGCTTGATATAAATGTAAATTGTCCCTAGCCTGTGTGTAGGATCGTCCTGAATGCCAACATTTTGTAGATTTACATCCTAAGCCAATTTCTGCAGATCACCAATGTGCGGGGATCGCTGGTCGGGAGTGGACTCCGTGGGCCGAAGAACCTGTTTCCGCACTGTATCTCAAAATTTTAAACTATAATGCGACCTCAAAACATTATTAAAAATTCAAACTCCAATCGAGAAAGAAGGAAATCAATAAATTAATTTGCCATGGAACAGTAGTTTCAGTTGTTCACTGGCTGTTCTCAATTCAGGAGATTGACATGCATGTAGTGAAGATTAAGATCTGTTTGTAAAGCAAATGATGGAACCACCTGAAGAATCCAACACAACAGTCATCTCACAGGTGGAGTCTTTTGGCAGAAGTGAAAGAATTTGATTACCACTCTGCTAACCTGATGGGTAGCCTGCTGTAGTACCTGCCCAAGTTTTGTTCAATTGATTCTGTGAGAAAATGCTAATCAGATGAGTAATGTACAGAAAGCCTTGCATCATTCACTGCTCCACAAACTGAATAATGATGATTAGTATCAAATAATGTTAATTAAAACAACCTAAAAGCTGCACTTGGATAGAAACACTGATTGACATTTTATACTGCCAAATCCCTCATATGTCGTACATTTTCTCATTTGCGTATGTCAAATTCTTTGTTTGAAGGTGTGATGATGTGAGTCATATACAAAATGCCATTACTGACTGTATTAATCTTTCCTGACACTGAAAAAAAGTTTCTGTATCACCCCATTTTCAAGAAATATTTCTGTTGTGGTTGTATAGCACTTCTCTGTTTTAGAGCAATATGTGATATCTCAATAAATATGAATTCAGTAAGTGTTGTAAACCAATTACAATTATATTAATAGTTAATAGCACAACATACTCCATAACTGTTTGAACAATGCAGCAACTCGTCAATTTTGACCTGTAAACGGAGGATAGAGTTAATTTACATTAAGCACTGGCAGGAGACCAAGATTAAGCACACATTGCCAAACTGAAATGTTGTTCTTGAAGATTTACAGGGATAATGCAGCAAGTCTAATACCATACTCTGAAGAGTTACGAATTTGGCTAAGAATCACATAAAAGCCTGACTTATGGAATTGAGACTAACGGAATAGGTGGTCTATGGTCAGCTTGCACAAGGAAAAATTGCTTATAGATAAAAAAACAGTAAGTCGTGGTTATTTTGCACATCGGAGGATGTGGGAGATAGCAGTGTTTCGCAAGGGCCGGAACAAAGAGCAACGGTTGTCTTGATGTAAATAGAAATGGCTTGGGTACTGGAATGAAGATCTCCTGACAGTATCAAATGTACATATGTTCATGTTCTAAGAGCAGAATTAGGCCATTCGGCACATCAAGTCTACTCCGTCATTCTATCATGGCTGATCCATCCTCCACAGCCATCGTTGGCAATGGATTTCGCAGATTCACCGCTCTCTGAGTAAAGAAATTCCTCTTTGTCTCCTTTCTAAAGGTACGTCCCTCTATTCTGAGGCAATGGACCCTGGTCCTAGACTCGCCTACCAGTCCAGGCCTTTCACTATTCGGTAAGTTTCAATGAGAAATTCACAGGGCTGCCAACATTGGGTGAGAGTTGGGAGTGAGAAATTGCGAGAGACCAAGCCCGAGGGAGCGTAGCGACCTGGGCGGGGGGGGGAGGTGGGTGTCCCCCCTCCCATTGTTATGGAGCTTTTGCATTTTTCAGCTTGAAATTGTGCAATATGGTGCATACTGTAGCGAGTCTTTTAACTTGCACTTGAATGCAATATATATGCTTTAAATTGATTAGCTATGAATAAGGTTAAACTAAATTCCTAATTACATTCCACGGTAGAGCCCAGGCTCTGATCAACACGTGCAGCACATGACTGATCTTAGTGTATTCATGTATGGAAATCAGATTATAATCAAACACGGCCCTTGTTGACCAACCTAGGTGTCACCGCACACCTGGTACTACTCCCTGACTCCAGTTGCATACCTTCTCTCATTCCTGACCCTGAGTCCAGCCTTACACCTGCCCCCCCCCCCCCCCATTCTACTTTGATCATAGCTGCTTTCCTGCTTAGGTTCCCAGTGCTGAACACTCCCATGGTCCCAGCTTTGACTGCACACCTAATACTATTCCAGACCTTGACTCTGGATGCACACTTGGCCTTGCTCCTAGCCGCTCTGCACCGACAATATATCTGGCCCTCACATGAAGCCCCATATCTGACCCCTTGGACTTAACCTATTACGTTCAAGTCCACAGGTGCTTATCTAATGCAGAAATATTTTATGGGGCACTTCACAGACCAAATTATCTATAACAAAAGTTGCTACACCCATCGGCTTCCTTGTTATCTAACATGCTAGTTACTTTGTCAAAAAAGTCATCAATTGGTGGAACACAATTCATCATCCATAAAATTATACTCACTCATCTGTATAAGTATTCTGTTACCATTTCTTTCATTTTCCTAACAAACTGTCCTGAAGTCATTTTCACCCCCAATATTTTCAGTATTTGGCTGTCTTCCTCTCAGCTGGCACTTTTCCGAAATGCAAAGTCCAATAACTATATATTTCAGCAATATTATTCTATTAAAAGTGATCTTGAGAGTACATAATATTTTCTGTGTATTTCATAACACAACAATGATAAAACGATCTT
Organism: Okamejei kenojei; assembly: GCA_035221665.1. Classification (NCBI taxonomy): domain Eukaryota; kingdom Metazoa; phylum Chordata; class Chondrichthyes; order Rajiformes; family Rajidae; genus Okamejei; species Okamejei kenojei. The sequence goes on along the minus strand of CM069133.1, from coordinate 106,751,693 downwards.
TGTTTTGATTGCACTTACCAACATGCATACATTATTATTATTTACAGTTAATATGTACCGAGGGCACATTTTTGTTCCAATGCTCCCCTGTATCAATTACTTTTACATTGAAGTGATTGAAATCCAAGTGAAGTTTAAATGGCATCATAAAAGTCAAACCTCTGGAATGGATGATATTCATCACGTGGTTGGTTGGGGTCCGTATCAGCACAATTACTATATTAAACTTTGAATCTTCAGATGTCCTGGTTGAAGCTAAAACTAAAGACAAATAATAATCTCCTCACACATTCCCCTGCAAGTATCTCTGTCACTCCTTTAAAATATTCCCCTTCTTTGAATAAGCTCTTAAATATCGCATCTGAATCAGTTTCCATCTGATTACACTCCTTGAGGATGTTCATCTATGTGTTCAATTAATAAAACAACGAGATTGGGAACATTTCTATTCAACCTGTCAAAGGAATTGGGGGGGGGGGGGGAGTTTAGAAATAGTCAGTGAGGTAAACAAACATAATAGTTGAGTGGCAAATGACAATAGTGCTACCTTCCCAATATTTAACTGAAGGAAATAATGGGTTATCGGGGCTGTATGTTGTGACAGACAGCCTGACACCTTGCATGTCATTTTAATATTACACTTATCCCATCCCCCTGGATATTCCAGATTAATGAATTAAGGTTTTGTCAACTAATTACAAATCAGGCTAATTACAAATCAATAACATTAGCCAACTCAAAAACATGAAGCACTGAGCATTGGGATCCAGACATCATGGACAACTGGCCTCAGTTCCCTGCTCACATCTGCCAGTGTGCTCCGTCTGAACCAGGGACTGCGGAGCGTTTTTGAAAGTGGGGAGGCTGAGCGATTACTGATCACTGGCCTTGGGGGGTACTCGGCGAGGGAGTGGAGCAACCGAGTGGGGCGAGGGTGTAGAAGTGGTGTGTCCCCCCTCCTAGGGGACTTTTTGAAATTTGATGTATTAAAATCATGTTTTAGTGCATCGTAGAAGTATGATTTCAATGTTTTTTGTATGAATTATTAACTTTTTAAGGGGTAACTGTTTCCACACAAAGGGTGTTGTGTGTATGGAACAAGCTGCCAGACGAGGTAGTTGAGGCAGGGACCATCCCAACATTTAAGAAACAGTTAGACTGATACATGGATAGGACAGATTTGGAGGGATATGGACCAAAAGCAGGTAGCGTAGCTGGGACATGTTGGCGGGTGTGGGCAAGTTGCGCTGAAGGGCCTGTTTTCACACTTGATCACTCTATGACTACATTATACCTCCACCATGCATGAATGCTTCAAAATCAAGTGATCGAGTTTTATTGCCATGTACTCAAGCATAGAAACATAGAAAATAGGTGCAGGAATAGGCCATTCGCCCCTTCGAGCCAGCATTGCCATTCAATATGATCATGGCTATTCATCTAAAATCAGTACCTCTTTCTGGGTTTCTTCCCCATATCCCTTGATTTCATTAGCCCCAAGAACTAAATGTAACTCTCTCTTAAAAACATCCAGTGAATTGGCCTGCACTGCCTTCTATGGCAGAGAATTCCACAGATTCACAACTCTGTGTGTGAAGAAAGTTTGTCTTCATCTCAGTCCATACTGGCCTAGCCTTTATTCTTAAACTGTGACCCCTGGTTCTGAACTCCCCCAACATTGGGAACATTTTTCCTGCAGTTACAGTAAGTGAAAATCTAGCAGGCAAGCAGGATGCTTTCTCCAACCACTCCCATTTGAAGTCCACTATCTTCCACCGTTTCTACCCAGTGCCTGGTACTTACTTCCAGCAGCCACTGCTTGTCTCTTCCCCTCTCTCTCCATTCTCTCTCCCCTTTCTCCCCCCTCCTCACTCTCCCCCTCTCTCTTTCACCTCCTCCTCTCTCTCTCCACCCTCCCCTCTCCCCCTCTCTTTCCCCTAACTCTCTCTCCCCTCTCTTTCCCCTAACTCTCTCTCCCCCCTCTCTCTTTCCTCTCTTCCCCCTCTCTCTTTCTCACACCTTTTCTATTTCCCCCTCTCTCTCCCCACTCTTCCCCTCTCTCTCTCCTCCTCTCCCCTCTATCTCTCCCCCATTTCTCCCTCCCACCTCACTCTCCCCCTTGCTCTCTCTACCCTCTCTCTCCTCTCTCTTTCTCCTGTCTCCATCTCCTCTTTCTCTTTGCCCCCTCTCTCCACGTTTCTCTCTTTCCCCTCTCTCCCTCTTCCCCCTCTCTCTTTTATCACCCCTCCCCTTTCTTCTCCCTCTCCACTCTCTTCCTTTCTCCTCCCTCTCTTTCTCCCCCGTCTCCCCCCTCACTCTCCCCCTCTCTCCCTCCCTCTCACCCCCTCTCTCACACCTCACTCTCGCCACTCTCCTCTCTCTCTTCCCCCTCTCCCTCCCCTCTCCCTCCTCTCTCTCCCCCTCTCTCTCCACACTGTCTCCCTGTCTCCTTTCCTCCTTCTCTCTCCCCCTCCCTTTGAGGGTCTCTGTCCCTTCAGAACAGAGACTCTCACGTGAGCGGCGCGATGCCTCCGACAGCCCGGGACTCTTGCACTGGGGCTGCTCCATGGCCGGAGCTGCAGCGAGCAACTCGCCAGCCCGGCAAACACTCACCAGCCCGCAAACACTGGCCAGCTCGGCAAACACTCGCCAGCGCCGGCAACCCGCATCTGTTTCCGCTGCTGCTCGTGCTTCCATACTCTCCAACACCCGCGGCCCATGCAGTTTATGAGTTTTGAAATTTTCGTTGATCACAGAATTTCTCACGACAGAGCATGAGAAATTTGTGATCGGCGTGAGAATTTGTCGAAATGCGTTATTCTCACGCTCAAAGAGCGAAAGTTGGCAGGCCTGAATTCATCCTTCTAAATTCAAGTGAGTGCAGGCCTAATGGCGTCAAATGCTCATCATATGTTAACCCAATCATTCCTGGGATCATTCTCATAAACCTCCTCTGGACCTTCTCCCACACCAGCACATACTTACCCAGATATTGGGCCCAAAACTGCTCACAATACTACAAATGCGATCTGACTAGCGCCTTATAAAAGCCTCAGCATTACATTCCTGTTTTTATATTCTAGCCCTCTCAAAATAAATGCGAGCAGTGTTGCAAAATACGAGGAATGATGGCAATTGACAACAGAACACGGAAAGTCTGGCAGAATGTGCAGATATGTGGTAGATGGAATTTACAACAGAATAGCGTTTGTGATGCATTTTGGCTGAAGTGAAAGGAAGATTTAATGGCATAGCTGTAAAGAGTGTTCAGAAACAGAGGGTGCTGGGAGGTTCAAGTTTATAGATCCTTGACGGGAGCAGGGCACACAGAGAAAGTAATTAGTAAACCATGTGTGATCTCGTACTCCACAGAGAGGGGTGTTCAGCTCAAAGACAGAGAAATCATTCTTTTGAAATCTATACCTCTTCTTTTTAACCCTTCCATTATGGTAAATAGATCCTTCACCTTGGCCCCTCATAATGTTATACATCTTAATTAGAAATCCTCTCAGTCTTCTCTTCCAAAGAAAACAGCCCCAGTTTACTTTGTAATTAATTTTTTTCAGTACCAGCAACATATTTGTAAATCTTCCCTGCGGCCTCTCCACTGCCATCATAACACACCTGTAATATTATGACCAGAAATGAATACACGGCAGTCAGATTTTATAAAGCTCAGTTCAGATCACAATTAGAACGCGTGTCCAATTCTGGAAAACATTATCATTAAGGAAGTGAAGGTAGTTGAGGTCACAGTTGAGATTAGCCAGAATGATTTCAGGGATGAAGGATTTTAGCTACAAGGTTGGGGTTGTTTTCCTTGGAGCTGTAGATTGAGGGGTGATATGACAGAGGCATCCAAGAGATAAGAGAGACAAATAAAAACGAATCCCATTAGCTGATTGTACAAGGACTAAAGGATTACTTTAAGGCTCTGGTCGTGGAATACGAGACTTTTAAAAAACTTTAGTAAGAGGCAAAGACAAGGTGTTTACTGTTTATGAAAGCGGAGATAATCAATTATTTCTTAAAGAAGTTGTACAGACACTTGAGGGAAATAAACTTGCAGGTTTCAATGATTCAACGATAATTTATTGTCACACGTACCTCAGTACAGTGAAATGCTTTGTTTGTATACAACCTGGTAAAATTACGTAGCAGAGTTCACCTCGGCAGTACACAAGTGTCGCCACGCCAACTGTGACCTCAACAAAGCTTTAGGGCAACAGATATGTGACTGACCAGACTGAGGGACCGAGGGTCACTAATGGAGTACAGCATTCCAGTTATGACAACGCACATAGAAAGTATGCGACATAATGACTCTCTGGCCCTTTAAGCCTGCTGTGGAACACACACACATATATCTATATAATTAAAAGTCTCATCTTGACCACTTCCTGTCTGCGCTGTATCTTGATTTTTAGAAAAATGCTATCCTATATCGCTATGATTTTTGGCCATCTTACTCACACAGTCCTCCTCTGCTGAGGCAGGCCTGAGGATTTTTCCGATTGATGAAAAATAAAAAAGTTATGGGTGTTTAAAAAATCTAGAAATCAGCTGATTGGTCCTCTCACCTGTCAATCACCACAATGAAGGTAATGCCCCTTCGGGGTGGGGGGTGGGCAGGACTGTAAAACCCTGGATGCCTGGACGTGAGTAAATCAATCTCGAAGATCGCGAGAGGCCACAACTGTCATTCTAAGTTTTGAATCAACTGAACTGTGAGTCTGCAATGTACTTGCAATAAATGATCCGTTAGCCCTTAATGACAATGCAATGAGTTGTTTGGCAATTTGGTGGCCTGCACTCTGCCTGAAATGCTGTGAAATGGAATGTGGTGGCCTGCACTCTGCCTGAAATGCTGTGAAATGGAATGTGGTGGCCTGCACTCAGCCTGAAGTGCTGTGAAATTGAATGTGGTGGCCTGCACTCTGCTTGAAATGCTGTGAAATTGAATGTGGTGGCCTGCACTCTGCCTGAAATGCTGTGAAATTGAATGTGGTGGCCTGCACTCTGCCTGAAATGCTGTGAAATTGAATGTGGTGGCCTGCATAGTGTGGGCGGTGCGACCAATGTTGCAGCTGCCTCTGCAGTCCATCTGTTTTTTTTTTAATTTTTGTCCCGTTGAATGTATAGTTTGTTGTGGTTTTTATACTGTTTTTAGCTGTGTCTATGTGGGGGGTGGGGGAAACTTTTCTCTTCCTTGTACGGGTGACCTGACCTTTTCCCTGTCAGGTCTCTGTTGTCGTTGGGGCCTAGCACCGTGGAGCGGCCTCCAACCGGAACGACCTGAGGGCTCCAGTCGCAGAGCCTGCGGACTTACCATCGTGGGGCTGGCCGACTTCGGAGCGTGGCGAGCTGTGGCGGTGCGCGGCTTTGACCCGACTCCGGAGCTCGGAGGCTCCAGCCGCAGGTCCGGTGGACGGTGACATTAGGAGCTCGCGGGTCCCTGGTGGGAAACCGCTTTTCAACCCCGCAACGGCAACTTCTCCCGCCCGAGTTGCGGGGTTGAAAATGACCTGGATCGGGGCATTACATCGCCCGGTGCGGCTTTAACGGCCGCGGGACTTGCCATCGCCCGCCGGGGCTCCAACATTAAGACCCGGAGCGGGGCCTTACATCGCCCGGCGCGGCCTTAACGGCTGCGGGACTTACCATCGCCCGCCGGGATCTTTAACATTGGGAGAAGAATGGAACACAGGGGAGAGACAAGACTTTGCCTTCCATCACAGTGAGGAGGAGATTCACTGTGATGGATGTTTGTGTAAATTGTGTTGGTTGTATGTCTTGATTCTTTTCTTGTTGTATGACTGCAGAAACCAAATTTTGTTTGAACTTCATTTGAGGTTCAAATGACAATAAATAATTGTATATTGTACTCTCCTTGAAATGCTGCGCAATTGAATGTGGTGGCCTGCACGCTGCTTGAAATTGAATTTCAAGGAATAGACCCTTGGAAACTATACTCCTCTAGAGCTACCAATTGCTCACTATTCTGCGAATATTCCAGTTTGTTTTTAGTGGATCCAAGGTGATTGACCTCACATGACAACACCACAATGTTTTGACTAAGACTGAAGGCAAGTATTTTAAAAATCAATATATACACCTGAAGTAAAGGTTGATCAAAGAGAAAAAAAAGGAAGGTAGCAAAAAGACAGCCCAGATTCCAGGGCATAATCGTATTTTTACATTAATTATACAAGAAGGTGAGTATACACTCACTTCTGCAAGAGATGTCATGTTGATTTTACTGTGGTGCACTGCCCTGCACATTTAGCTGCTCGAAAACAATAAGCAGCTGATAAAACTGTAGTTACTGCTACCACTCTTTCGCAAACCACTTACAAAAATTGATGTCAGAAAATAGAAGAAGCACTCAACTGGTTAGAAGGCATCTCAGCAGAGAGAAATATGGCATGTTACGTTCTACTGTCATTTAACTTTTTATTAGGATCTCTTGACAAAACACTGCAAGTCACAAGGATTTCATTTCATTGCAGATTCGACCACACAATCTTGACTGGCACCTCAGCGTCCCCAGCGCTGTGGAAGGGAGTGCTGAATTACCTAAGCTACATTTTTCATTGGTCAATAATGTTCTTTCAACTATTTACTAAACCATCATCAAAAATAGATTCATCTTCATTTGCTATTTGAGGGAGCTTGCTGTGTCCAAAATGTATGTTCTGTACCTCTCTAATAACAACAGAGATAGTAATTGAAAGAACAAAAAAAAAAATGTTTTTTAAAGTATTTGGGGAATCCTGAGATGTAATAAAATGAAACATGAATATAACATTCTTTATTCCTGAAATAGAAACATAGAAAATAGGTACAGGAATAGGCAATTCGGCCCATCGCGCTAGCATCGCCATTCAATATGATCATGGCTGATTATCCAGAATCAGTGACCTATCTCTGATTTCTCCCCATATCCCTTGATTCTGTTAGACCTAAGAGTTATATCCAACCCTCAATTGAATACATCCAGTAAATTGGCCTCCACTGCCTTCTATGGCAGAGAATTCCATAGATTCACAACTCTCTGGGTGAAAAAGTTGTTTCCTCAACTCAGTCATCAATGGCCTACCCCCATATTCTTCAACTGTGACCCCTGGTTCGTGACTCCCCCAACATCGGGAATATTTTTCCTGCATCTAATCTGTCCAATCCTTTAATAATGTTATATGTTTCTATAAGATCCCCTCTCATCCTTCTAAATTGCAGTAAATATAAGCCCAGTCGATCCATTCTTTCATCATATGTCAGTCCTGCCATCCCGGGAATTAACCTGGTAAACATATACTGCACTCTCTCAATAGCAAGAATGTCCTTCCTCAAACAAGACCAAAACTGCACAGAATACTTCAGGTGCGGTTTCACCAGGGCCCTGTACAACTGCAGTAGGATCTCCTTGCTCCTATACTCAAATCCTCTTGCTATGAAGGCCAACATGCCATTTGTTTTCTTCACTGTCAGCCGAACCTGCATGCTTACTTTCAGTGACTGGACACCCAGGTCTCATTGCACCTCCCCATTTCCTAATCTGACACCATTCAGATAATAATCTGCCTTGTTCTTGCCACCAAAGTGGATAACCTCACATTTCTCCGCAATATACTGCATCTGCCATGCATCTGCCCACTCACCCAACCTATCTAAGTTGCCCTGTGGCCTCACAGCATCCTCCTCACACTCACACTGCCGCCCAGCTTTGCATCATCCGCAAACTTGGAGATGTTACTCTTGATTTGACATTTTTGTGGTATAGGTAAATAGATCAATCTCCATCTTTCCCATCATGTGGAATTAGGAACTTGCCATAAGGATCAGCAATGGAGGAAACCCATGTTTTCTTTGACTGAATTATACAATTTCTTCCTCTATGTATGTAATTATACTAAGTACGTGAGTACTTCCTCTCCTCCACGTCAGCTTCTTCCGGCCTTCAAGGGGAACTCCCAAGCCAAATTTGCTGTGTATAATTCCAGTTAAGTTACAGATATTATTTCTACACTTATGGAATTTTTGACTATATGTTTATCACATCTCTTTTGTATTAGAAAGAATAATTCTGAAATGAATCACACGTTCTCACCACGTAAGTGAAAATATGGCAAAGGTGTGTACAAACTGCCCATTTCTGAACCTAGTGTCAAAACCTCTTTCCGACCACATCTTCAGAGACAGACGTGCTCCTTGAAGACTTCAGTGATTCAGTGCATGGGAGTTGGGGGTGAATCTGTAGAATTATTTGCCACAGCTGGAGACCATCAATGGATATTTTTAAGGCAGAGATTGATAGATTCTTGATTGGTACGGGGAGAAGGCAGGAGATTGGGATTGAGAGGGAAAGATAGATCATGCATGACAGAATGGCAGTGTAGATTGATGGACCGAATGGTCTAATTCTGCTCCTATCCTTTATGAACATGGTACTCTGTATACATCTCTGCATTTAGGTAGCCATAGCTTACTTGGCAGCATTCTACCTCCAAACTGGATGGTTCAAAATGCAAACCTCACTTCAGGAACTTAAAATACAAACCTTTAAGGGCCTGTCCCACTTAGGCGATATTTTCGGCGACAGGCAGAAAATAGGCTGTCGCCACATGGTCGCTGGGGTGACGCCTGTATTGTCGTAAGTTGTCTGATCAAGTGCCGTAACTTTTTTTCTTGTCGCCTGCAGATTTTAAAATGTTCAAAACCTTTCGGCGACAGCGGGCTTGACGTTGCCTATCTTCTCCTGTCGAAGGGGCTGATGTAGGTTGTCACCAGAATGACGGCAGGTGAAGTTGGTTGTCAGTGGATGATGACCTCGGTGAATTCCATTGGCGACAACCTACGTCATCCTCCGTCAACCAGCGACAGTACCGGCGTAAAGAGAAGTCTTCAATTGTCTTCATTGGTCGCCGACAGGGTCATAGCTTGTTGCGGGTGGAGGTAGGTTGACTTCAGTTGATGTAGGTTGTCGCCAGTGTGGTCAAAGGTTGTCATAGGTGTCATCGTGGTTGTCGTAGGTGTGGTCGTAGGTGGACGTCCCAAGTCGCGAGGAATTGTGTCGCCAGTTGACGTAGCTTGTCGTAGCTTGACTTCGACTAGGTGGTAGCTTGTTGTAGGGTGGGTCCATTTCGGCGTCTCGCTACGACTGTGACTGTCGCCGACAGTCGCCTATAAAATCGCCTAAGTGGGACAGGCCCTTTAGGCTAATGCTTTGGGTTGATTGAGAGAATGCTACATTGTTGCATTTGCTGTGCTCAGATGTAATAGTCTCTCTCAACTCAGTGTAGGAGATACAACAGGACTATTTTGAAGAACAAAGGCCAAGTTAGCCCTTGTCCACAATAAAAGCAGAAGATACTGCAATACTCAGCAGGTCAGACAGAATCTGAGTGAATATTTATTGTCCTGAAATGATAACTTAGGTTTTCACCCTTTATACATGAATCATAGAATTGTACTGCACAGAAACAGGCCCTTTGGCTACCATGTCAACACTTTTCGTCAAACTCCACTGATCTAATTTGCTCGCATTATATCTGTATCCTTCTGTGCCTTGCCGTCTAACTGTCCAAAAAAGTAATGATTGTGTCAACTCCACCACTTCCTCTGGCAGTAGGTCCAGCTATCAATCATTCTATGCAAAATCCTTTCATCTCAAATTTCTTTAAAAATTCTTCCTCTCATGTTAAACCTAGACCAACTTGTTTTTGATTCTCCTACCGTAGGGAAAATATTCTGGCTACCTACATTAGCTATATTGTATACTTTATTGTACTATATTGTATATTTGTATACCTCTAAAAGGACATCCCTTAGCCTCATCCGTAAATGATTCACAAACTTTGACGATTGTAATAATGTCGGAAACACAGCAGCCAATGTACGCAGAGGAACATGCAATAAGAAGCAAAGTTAAAAATACAAAATGATCTCTTCGGGTGATGGTGATTGAGGGAACAAATCTTGACAGATTTCTTCAGAACCATGTTATGTGATAGTGCAGGAGTATTAAACCCAATTTAAAAGAATGCTTACAGTTACATCTTGACCAAATTTGCCCTGAAATGGATGTTTAAGCTAACATTCAATATTCAATAATGTTTTAATAATGTTTGTAACTACAGTACAGATGTTGCATGACAGTATACTTAAATGAGGTAATTTTTTAAGCCATTATTCCCAGCATCCTGATCAGTTATTGCATGAAACATTAAACAAGAATCAGCCAGTAAAGTGATTGAGTTTGTTTTAATCATATTCCAATTGTTTTACATTAAGTAAAAAGAAAGGCATCCCTTCATTCATTGCTTTCATAATTTCAGGATGAGCCGAGCTGCTTTCAAATCAATAAAATAGTGTAGCAAGTAAATCTGTTCTGATTTATGTAGAATATTATGTTTGAAGTTGTTTTTTTCCCTCTCACGGTTTCACTTGTTTACCATTGTCATACATTATTAAGTTACATAGTTTAGCACAAACCCAAGGACTGTTCACAGGCCAAGGCTGTGCACGTCACACTTCACACTTCACTATCTTGTCTCGTTCACAATAAGCTCGGCCACATGATATTGAAAGAGGTATGATTATAACTTTGAGGTTGTTGTACTGACTTGTTTTTGTTTTAGCCCTTACAGAGTCTGGGCACAGCTTTTTAATAGAGATCCCGTAAAGAAATTGGTAACTTGAATTTTTTTAGGGACACGATTAGATGGTGTTCTAATACTACAAAAATATCCTGATATATTAGTAGCACTTCGTAAACAGCCTTTCACCCAAAGATCTTTGAGCGGAGCAAGATGGTCCACTCCTGCGAAATCCAATGGACTGTTGTGTAGTACGCACCGGAGCGTAACTTCCGCCATTTCAGTAAACTGGACCCTACTTCAGTTATGCCTCTCGCAGTGTAATGAGCGTTGCGGGGGAAGAGTTTGTGTGTTTTTAAATGTTTTATTTTAATTTTCTTTTTAAATGCAGGTAAATCCTCATCAATTTCCCCCATCACTTACAGCACTGCCTTGGTCGCTATTTGCTGAAGTAAGTGTGTGTGTGGAAACTTGCATGATTGTTAATCTGACTGGAAGCCAAATCTGACTGGACACAAGCTAATACATACGAAAACGGCACATATCTTGTACAGGGAGGAACTGCAGATGCTGGTTTAAACCAAAGACAGACACAAAAGGCTGGTGTAAATCAGCGGATCAGGCAGCATCTCTGGAGAAAAGGACTAAGTGATATTTCGGGCCGGCATTTTCGATAGCTGCCATGACCCGTTTGATGTCATTCTTCGCACTGCTCCTGGTCTCGGCTTGCACCGATCTGCTGGACATGCTGTGTGTGTGTATGTTTGTTTGTCGGAGTCTGAGGGGAGAAGCGCCGGCACCAAGAGCGAGCGAACGCGCGGACAGACGGACAAAAGCAAAGATCATAGAGCGGGATAGGTGACATTTCGGGTCGAGACCTTTCTTCAGGCTGACAGTCAAGGGAAAAGGAAAAGGGAGGTATAGGCATATCTTCCATTTATTTGTCCTCAGTACCATCTATATCTCTTGTTCCTCTTTCCTCTGACTCAGACAAGGAGCAGGACAAAGGATGACATCAAACGGGTCATGGCAGCTATCAAAGAAGTACGGAAATGGTAAGGCGGAAATAAAAAAAAACACCCAAAGTAAATAGATGTTTAACAAAAAAAAGGGGGGTGCGGCGATCGCTCCGTGTCGGGGGTGGGGGTGGGGGGGTGGTTTGAGTTCCTCTTTCCCCTGACTCTGAAGATGGGTCTCGACCCGAAATGTCACCTATTACTTATGTCCAGAAATGCCGCCCGACACGCTGCATTTTGTGCCTATCCTTTAATCTCTCAGCCTGATATAGCAGAATCTCGCTGAATTAACTTGACGCCATGACGGAAGCCGGTTACGGAAACGGCACTGAAGATTACCCATCACCTACTATAGCTTTTTCAAGGAGTTACGATGAGGGATTACGTGAAGAAGCCCCGCCAGGCGCATGCGCGTCATACTTCAAAGCAGCGGCGTGAAAAACACAGAAACCAATAGCCGAAGTAAGATAGTTGGGCTTACAGAAGACTAGAACTACCAGATGATCGTTTAGATTATGAGGGTCGGGAGCGGAGGGCACGTAATCCCTCATCGTAACTCCTCATAAACTAAAGATCAAATTTAGAACAGGTAAGTTCTCGTTCAATCTTACTATTTTACTTCGAAGTCACGTGAGTGACTACGTGAAGATTTTAAAGCTCTGTGATTTTCATGCCGTAGATTCACTCCATACGGCACACTGCTTCAGTTGACACAGTAGTGAATAAATAATATATTGAACAGTGCTTCAAATTATTCAATAACTATGTTAATAATATAATAACAAGGAAAGTAATAACCCTTCTATCCAAGGGGAAAATTACAACAAATTATATGAAACAATGATATGAAACAAAGCAAACAAATTGAACAGAACACAACATAGCATGTGCAAACCCTGGCACTGTGACAACAGATTTATCATAAATCTAGAAAGTTACTTCTATAGACCATCCTGCGGCTTCTAGAATTTGGTCGAGCGGCATGTACTGCGCCTTCGCTGCGGACATTGATGCCGCCCTTGTGGAGTTGGGATTTAACACATGAGTGTGAATTCCAGCTAAATACAGAACCTGTTTTAACCATCTAGAATAGTTTGTACTGTCACTTTTATTTATTTATTTATTATTTTTTTAAATTTAAATTTAAATTTTTTAATTTTGTGGGTAATGAGCATTGGTGTCTCATAATCTCGGAGACACTTAGTTACTTTAATATATTGAGTCAGATGCTTAACCACACACAATGTTTGGTCGACAGGGTATGCTTTAAAGATTACCTTGGTTCCAGCCTTCACTGGCTTGCTTTGCTTGCTTAGATCATAGACATAAAAAGTAATTTTATCGACAGACAACTGCATACAATCTAAGCGCAACATTTGCAATGTTTGTACTCATTGTGCTGATACTAATGACATGAGCATAACCACTTTAAATATTAAGTTCTGAAAAGACAGTGATGTAATTGGAGCCCACTGCCGAAGCAATGTGAGAATTATACTGACATCCCAGATTTCTGTATATCTGGGTTTGGTAGGATTTTATTAAAATTCCTCTCATAAATCGGGATATTAACGGATGAACCCGATAGATTGTCGTTCTGAATTTTGTCCTAAATAGGACAAAGTACTCCGAGCACTATTAATGGCACTATATCTCAGGTGCAACATAGCAAGGAACTCCAATACATCTGATATGTTTGCAGTATGATAAAATATATCTGACTGTATACAAGATTTCCCATTTCCTTATATGAGACATATATTGTTTCTTAGTGCTATCTCTCCAAGCTGCAGTTATAACATCCATTGTCATATCCGACAGTCCATCAGAACCTGCAGATCAACAATTAATACGATCATGTAATGGATGACTTCTCCTGTACTGGATGTACCAACAATTACTGCAGCTGAGGATTGTCATGAATGGCTGAGTCATCATTCTGAGCACCAATGGGAACAATGGCTATGTAGACCAGTTTGGAACCACCTAACGCCTGCGGCGGAGTCTTGCTCTATTTTGGTGACATTGCCTAATCAGGCAAAATGGGGAAACATAGAAGATTATACTTCCCCAATGTAGCGAGAATGCATCCACCGCTACTGCTCCTGGGTCTGGCTCATATGACATATTTAGGCAACTGGAGATTTAATCTGGACGCAACAGATCAATATTTGGTACCCATACCGACTGACAATCTTTTTGAACTTCTGGAGTTACCATCCATTCTGTATTGTTATTGAACTTCCGTGATCTGTTGTCTGCCACAATATTGTCTCTCCCACAGCTGTGGTATTGTCTACTTGTAATTGAACATGTAAGTCATTCATGACAATAATCTATCAATGAATAAACCCCCCCCCCCAATAACTCCAAATAATTTATACCATGTGTTAGGAGAATTAATCGTCTAGGACAGTCCATCACCACCTCAACTGGTGGCGCTGTCCTTACCTCCTCATCCAAGAGCACTCCCATCAGTTTGTAATACCATTGAAGAGTGCTGAACTAAAATATATTCTAGTAGCTTGTGCAACATTGAGAATCAACCATTGCAATTCAGCTAAAGCTTTAGTTGGTAACTGCATGGACCTATCAATGACCTGCACGCTTTTTTATTTTATTTGTATTTATATATATATATATATTATTTATTAATTTTTAAATTTTATTCATTTATTTATTTATTTATTTTTACTTTTTATTTTAAGTGCTTGTCCTCTGGCTCTCAGCAGACTTTGATAATGCAGCGATCCAAACTCAACAGCAAGAATGCTGCTACCATTTACCAATACCCGTAGCTACTGCTCGGATGGAGGGATAAGGTCTCTCAGAGATACAAGTACAGACATTTGAAATATCCCCAACCTTATCTGTTAGCGAGTTACTGACATATCAACTGAATTAATGACAAACCCCAAATAATGAATTGTTTGGGATGGCTGTAACTTAGATGTTGTTGGATGGACAGAACCCTAGCCTTTCAATAGGCTTATGGTTGCTTAAACCAGTCCTTCAGCTGTCTCCTGAGTGGCATTTACAATTAACATATCCTTTAGATAAGCCATTACAATGTGATTCTGAGTCCTCAGTAACACCAGTGCTGGTTTCAATAATTATGTGAACAGCCTGAGAGCTGAAGTTAATCCATTAGGTAATTCTTTACATTGCCTCAGCGACCCATCAAATTAACTTAAAGTACCTGTGATAATGATGCATATTGGTACTGAATAAAAAGGTATCTTTTTATTTTATTTTTACGTCTATAGTAACCATATAGCAGCCTTGTGATAACAACTGTGTTACAGTGTTGAAGGTGTACTTTATTAAATGCCTATACTGAACATATGAATTAAGTTTGTGAGGTCCAGAATGATTCTGCAACCCCTATCTTCTTCTGTCTGGGATATATTTTCTACTTGACGAGTTTCTGGTGCAGTAAACACCAAACCGATTAATATTATGCAGCATCATTCATTATAAAACAATTGTAATCTTACACCCAATCAGAGGTTGTACCCCAGAAGTTCTATGTGTGATGGAATAAAGTTACTGTACCTCCGTAATTGAACTAGAATTGTTTTGGCAGATTTTCACCAATAATTAATCTGGTTATTGTTTGTCCTACATAGTCCTGCATTTTTGGGTATAATGTTGGCCAAATGGTAATTTTCATCATACAATTAGGTTTGAATAGGCACTGCAGAGTAACGCAAGCCTGTCTTATAGGTTTTGGACATTTATCGACCCTTGTATGTCTTCCCCAAATGCAGTGATGCCAACTGATATCAGCTAGAGGACATGCTGGAAACATATTTCCTGCCCTCGCATCATAACAAGACATAGAATAAAATTAGGTGCAGGGAGTAGAGCCATTCAGCCCTTCGAGCCTGCACCGCCATTCACAAGGCTGATCATCCAACTCAGTATCCCGTACCTGCCTTCTCTCCATACTCTGATCCCCTTAGCCACAAGGGCCACATCCAACTCACTCTTAAATATAGCCAATGAACTGAGAGAGTTCCAGAGACTCACCACTCTCTGTGTGAAGAAAAGTCTTTCTCATCTCGGTCTTAAAGGATTTCCCCCCTTATCCTTAAGCTGTGACCCCTTGTCCTGGACTTCCCCAACATCGGGAACAATCTTCCTGCATCTAACACTCATGGGTGCCCAAATTACTGAGTTTACTGTTGGCACCCTGAGCAAGGCACAATAGTCAAGTGTTAATATATTTACTCTTTCAGTCATAACAGTTTCTTGGAGCAGGTGAGAAACCAAATAATGTTGGCAGCCAGGTCTCATCCATAGCCTCACCAGTCCATACCGATATAGCAAACTTGATGCTACATCGGGAACACCCGGAGCGTGGCTCTTGTGCTCTGGTGTATACACATAAGTAGGGACACCAGCTTCAGGGTCAGTCTCCTCCTGCCCTGGTACTCCTGAGTCTTGCTCTAGGAGACTTCTTCCAGACCTAAACAAGGCACTGGTGAGTCAGATTCCCATTTTTTATTTTTTTTTTTTTTTTTTTAACAGGCACCATACTCAGTGTATGGAACTCCTTCGGAGGCTGCCTGGGAATCTCTGGGTCTTTAGACCCTTGACTAATTAAAGTTTAGAGCATTTTAGTCTTGCTCTAGGGAGACCTCATCCAGACCTAAGAAGGCACTGGAGAGTCAGATTCCCATTTATTTTACAGGCAACATACATAGTGTATGGAATTCCTCTGGAGGCTGCCTGGGAATCTTTGGGTCTTTGGACCCTTGACTGAGTAAAGTGTGGAGCATTTTCTCCATTTCTAGTCTTCCCACATTCTTGTCCTTTTTTGGAGGAGAGTAACTTTATTTACATTTCCTTGTGTATTTGTGCATTATCATATATGTTCATGTTTAGAATTATAGATTCTGACAGGCACATTCTACTTGCAGAATATTTATATTACTCTCAGTATTACACAGTTCTCCAATATAAGGGTTGATGTGGCTGTATTGGGTATAATACTTTGTACCCATCTCTCTGCCTCTGCTGGCCCCAGAATCAACCTTTGTATTTAACCTGCTTGTCTCTCAGAGCAGGGATGAAAGTTTAATAATGCACATATCATACACATCAAACTAAGGAACTGCATCTGGTAATACATACTCAGAGCAGACCTTGTATGCTTACCTATCGTTGTGGCCTCAGCCCGTACGACTCTAGAGCAGCTGGAGGGTATTAACTACGGAATAACGGCCACCGGTATCGGAACCGGCACCGCACCTATCTATTTACCCGATCGCTGCGATGGGACCGCAATGCTGCGTGGCCCATGCTAGCTCCTCCCGCTGAACAGGCTCCTGCTGACTCACAAGCCAGCGTTACAGAGCTTAAGTCTCGCTGGAAGTTTTTAAAACTTACCTGCGAGGTTTTCTACTTACCACTGGTGGAGCTGCGCTCTCCAGCTCCGTTCAATGCGACATGCGCCGACGTAATGACACGCATGCGCCTGGCGGGGCTTCTTCACGTAGTCACTCACGTGACTCCGAAGTAAAATAGTATTCATATGACTAGGTAATTGATGACCTGTATAGACACAGTAGGCCTAGGAGCCTCTTTCTGTCCTTCCACCTTCTTGGGTTAACTTGAGATCATCACTCAATAGTTAGCAAAAGTGCACTAACACGATGAATTGTCTCCAGATTTTTTTTCCAAAGTAAACCCTTATTCTAACACAAGCTTTCCCTCCACTAAAAAACACCCATGCCATGAGCAACCCCTACAAACAAATCAGCTCCCATAATATTATTAAATTCAAGTCTGATGTATGTTCCTATGAATGGCAGAACTGATTTCTTCTCTCTCTCCATTTTTAATAATTGTTCTTTCTTACCAGTCATATGTGCTTTTGATGCCATTCATTGCAATATTGCAATACTATGGAGGTATGGTTACCATAATGAGAGATTTTTGAGTATTTTCGGCCTATGGACAAAATTGACATGCAAGTCTGTAAATGTGGAACGTTTTTTTACACGGGGATGGCCTGTATTTGCAATTGTATTGTACAAAACATTCATATGTCACCATTCCTAGTGCAAGACATATTATTCCATTTACAGTACTAACATGATATCAATTTTACCCTGGTTTGTTCTTTACTGTTTTAATCACGTCAAATTTGCCTTTGTCCCTACCATATAATCAGCCTCTCAACAATGCATTGAAGATACATACTGAAATGCCTGTTCTGGGACCGTACCAGAAGAAATATAGGCTACTAGGAAACGAACACAGTGTATTCTTTAGAAATACTGCACGGGCCATATTTTGCACATTAATCTCTATGAGAAGACAACCACCAACCACATCTTTGATTTCAATAAAATGAAAGCTGTTTTCCCACTACCGAATACCAGGCCAGAGAAACAGCTCTAGTTTATGACCACTGATGATAGTTGCTGAGCAACAGTAAACCTCACTCCTGCAACAAACAGATGGGCCTTGGCCTTGGCAAGTTATCTTAAAATTGCTACGTCAATTACTGCTTTTAATACCATACATATTAATGAAAGCAATCTTTAAAAACTCGTTGTCCTGTAAATATAGTATATAATCAAATTTTGCATTGCAAGAGTGTCCCAGACATTGAAAAACATGAAAACTATGTATAATTCTTGGATTGCGTACAAATCAGCCTCTTCCTGTATGCATGGTGCATACATCTATCAGTTCACTTATGAGAAAGGTATGATTAAATTAATCTCATACTGATGCTTCCGTAGAACTTATAATTTCCCATATTTAAGATAACTGGATGCTTTTTCGGATTGAATATTTAAAATTGTGTACCTCTCCAAGGTAAAGTGATAAACAGTATTTTTCAGTGAAGAAATATTTTCTGAGGTTGTGCAAAACAAGACTGGTGAACATGCAAAGTAGACGCAGTGTTTCTACATTCAATGCCTGTCCAAAGCCTGTCTGTGGTCACACGACTTCACATACCATAACATACATAATAGAAAAAAGTATGCAGCATGACCTGAAGAGACAGACTAACAGGAAAATTGAACGATCCACTAAAAGATAGGAGATGAAGAAAATGTGGAAAATGTAGAACGGTTTTGTGCAATAATAATAATAAATGGTTCAAACATGATGATATTTGAATTAGGCACTTTTCCAATGCAATTTTACAGAACAGATTTTCTATTAACTTCGATGATTGTGTGAAATACCTCAATGCTAATTTATATTTATTTCATCCTGACCAGAACTGCATGTTATGCCCTGGTATTTTTACGTCACCTAGCGGCCTAAAGGTTTTGAACTTGCTTGTAATCCAGGGCGACACGGTGGCGCAGCGGTAGAGTTGCTGCCTTACGGAGACCCAGGTTCGACCCTGACCACGGGTGCTGTCTGTACAGAGTTTGCATGTTCTCCCTGTGACCACATGGGTTTACTCCGGGAGCTCCGTTTCCTCCCACACTGCAAAGTCATACAGGTTTGTAGGTTAATTAGCTTTGGTAAAATTGTAAATTGTCCCTAGTGTGTGCATTGCTCTCTGATCTGTTGACCACTTCCAGCATTTTCTGATGACTGTTCTGTTGCTGATTCATCCAGAAATATTTAAAGGGGCGTGGCAAACACAACAAAGTTACATCTACTCAAATAAAGTGGCTTGAGGAGATTCACCTGTGCTTTTTGATGTGGTTCATTTACAAAGAAAGTTGTGGAAGCAATAGGACAAAGTCTGTTTGCAGGATGCGAGAGAACTTGTAACCCAATAAGCAGTGAGGCTGAACTGCCGGCAAACATTGCCTTGAGTTTCCATATGAACACATTTGGCATATGCAACACAGCACCAGATACAGATTCAAAGATAGAGTACTGATTGCAAAATTTCACCCAGCTAATGATTTTTTTCCTTCTAAATAGCTCCCCAGCACCATTTGGATACAAATAATTTTTGCATTTGATAAAGTCAGGGTATTTTTTTAAATCTTTGAATGATTATAATGCATTGTTTAAAGTTATAACTGAATTTTGTTTAAAGTGATTGTTGTATATAGAAACATAGAAATTAGGTGCAGGAGTAGGCCATTCGGCCCTTCGAGCCTGCAAGCCATTCAATATGATCATGGCTGATCATCCAACTCAGTATTCCGTACCTGCCTTCTCTCCATACCCTCTGATCCCCTTAGCCACAAGGGCCACATCTAACTCCCTCTTAAATATATGCAATGAACGGGCCTCAACTACCCTCTGTGGCAGAGAGTTCCAGAGCCTCACCCCTCTCTGTGTGAAAAAAGTCTTTCTCATCTCGGTCTTAAAGGATTTCCCCCTTATCCTTAAGCTGTGACCCCTTGTCCTGGACTTCCCCAACATCGGGAACAATCTTCCTGCATCTAGCCTGTCCAACCCCTTAAGAATTCTATAAGTTTCTATAAGATCCCCTCTCAATCTCCTAAATTCTAGAGAGTATAAACCAAGTCTATCCAGTCTTTCTTCATAAGACAGTCCTGTTTAACACAGTCATAAGACAGTCCAGTGAACACAGTATATTGTTTAAAAAATGCTCTCTAAAGGTAGCGGAACAAAGATTTTGTCAGCATCCCACCATATCAAAGTTAATCTGAAAATATTTTTGAAGGTTTTCCTCTCGTGGTCTTGGAAGATTATTTTATTGACAATGATGGTACGGTCTTGTGGTCGGGAAATGGTGTGCATGCATGCGTGCAAGCGCCTGCCAGGTTTATTTTGTTTAGTTTATTATCGTCACGTGTACAGAGGTAGGCGCTCCCGCACCCATGAGTCTCGGGCAGATGGGGCTCGTCAGCCTGGAAAGGCAGTCCATCTAGGAGAGGGAAAACTCTGATTTAAAACATCCACTGCCTTGTGGCCATATCCAGTCATGGAAAAGGCTCCTGGAGTAAACCTCAAGAAAATCCGGAGTCAAGGCCCCTAATGGCAGTTCGTCATTGTCTACAACCTCGTTCTGGCAGCTCCAGCGACGATGCTGGTGCCAAACTGGAATGGCCCTGCTGTTCCTTTGGATCGATCAACGACGTGGAGGGGGGACGTGCTGCATGGGCAACAGCCTGTCCTCCATATGACATCGCCCAGGCTTGCATCCAACCACACATCACCTGCAAACTAGGATGCATCACCCATGGTCAGTCATGACCGAAAGGGGCCTACTACTACTACAGAGGTACAGTCAAAAGCATTTGTTTGCATGCTATCCCATCAGGGAGGGTGTAGTTGCTGCACCTAACTTCGGTTGGGGGAGGATGTGGTGTAAGTTAACAGTCTTTCCACTACTGCGAAGGGGGCTGAATGATTCTATTCTTTATCTGGAGGTGAGAGGCAGGGGTAAAAAACTGACCACCATTTGGCAAAAGGGAGACTGGTGGTGATCAAAGGGTTGCAAAATAAACTGCAGACGCTGGAGGTCTTGAGCCCGACAAAGCTTGCTGGAGGAAGTCAGCGGGTAATGCAGCGGGTAAGGAAGAGCGAATAACAGGTGACATGTCAGGTCGTGACCATTCCTCACATTGGAGTAGAGGGGAAAGCTGGAAAAAAATTGCTGGAGATGTGTTTTAATGTGTGTGTGAGAGTCCAAGGATGAATTGTAGTAACCTTGTAAATCCTGCATCTAGACACAAAAAGCTGGAGTAACAGCGGGTCAGGCAGCATCTCTGGAGAGAAGGAATGGGTGACGATTCGGGTCGAGACCCTTCTTCAGACTGGTTAGGGATAAGGGAAACGAGAGATATAGATGGTGATGTGGAGAAAGATTACCAAGCGCAGGCAAGTGGGACTAGTGTAGCTGAGACATTGTTGGGCAAGTTGGAGCCAGGGCGGAGCTGTGGGGTAACCGAGGAAACACGAGGGCCTCATCTCTGATGGGAGAGGGGAACCCATGTTCCCTAAAGAATGAGGACATCTCGGATGTTCTAATGGAACACCTCATCTTGGGCGCAGATACGGCGTAGATGGAGGAATTGAGGGTAGGGGATACAGTCTTTGCAGGAAGCAGGGTGGGAAGAAGTGTAGTCTATATAGTTGTGGGAGTCAGTGGGTTTATAATAGACGTCAGTCAATAGTCTATTTCCTGTGATGGAGACTGTGCGATCAAAAAAGGGGAGGGAGGTGTGGCGGATGCTCAAGTAAATTTGAGTGCAGGAAGAAAATTGGTGAAGTTGATGAAGTCCAAGAGTTCTGCATGGGTGCAGTTCCCTTCATTAACCCTTCATTATTATATTTTTAATATCATGCCTTTGGTGTGCCCTACCATGAATACCCTAAGGATTTAGTGTTAAATTAGTGTTAAAGAAGGAACTGCAGATACTGGAAAATCGAGAGTACACAAAATGTTGGAGAAAATCAGCGGGTGCAGCAGCATCTAGGAGATAGGCAATGTTTCGAGCCGAAACCCTTCAGACTTTTTACCCTAAGGATATTGTGGTCCAACTTCCGTTACAATTCTCCAAGAAATGTTTGTGCAGGGAATGATGTGGAGATCTGAAAACATAGTTAAAATTCTGGATGTTGATCTTTTCAGTTGCAAATGGTAACAGCAGCTAGCCCATAGGAGCTTTGCTTCCTTGGTCCAATAAGTAGATACATGCACTGAGACATAATGCCACGTGTCTAACATCACAGCCATGTGACTTTAGGCTTCCATTTATTTTAATATTTTGTCATAAAGCTGCAAATACTGGAAGGCTGCTTTGTTACAGTTCCCCATTTTGGCAAGAAGGATTGACCTATTATTCCATAATCTTGACCTAATTTTCCACAATGTAATGACTCGGCTCATTACAGTCATGGAAGGTAAGTGTTAATGCTCATGTTGATGGGGGATTTTAGCAGTAAAAGGATGAGATGGGAACGGGAAGAATAGATTAGTGATTGACTTATTGTTTTAGGTAGGGTACAGCAGGCATTCATGGGCCCACAGGTCAGCAAAAATCTGACTTCTTGGGAGAGACCTTAAATGGTCCACTTAAGCATAGACCTCTCAATGTCTGGAGAAAGTTCCTCAGGCATCTGAGTTACTGCCTTTTCCCTTGAAAGTTGCAATCTTGTCCTGGACCAGGTGTAAGAACTAAATGTGCATATCTAAACAATAACCCACCTGCTTTGGGAAAAATGCTGGATACTCAAATCAAAGCCTGCCTGAAGTTGATTCAATGGGACAAATGGTCCTAATCAGACTTTCAATCATCTGTCACAGGCCTCTCAGAAAGGAAACTGGTGATCCGTCTTAACAGACTCTCCCCATTAATTCAGTACGTTTCCATTTGGCTTGCAGCTGGCTGTGCAACATCCCTGCCTGGGGAACATGGTACACTAAGGGGTCATTCCACAGCTGTTACTCTTTATACTTTATTTCCATTTGAATATTTTTTTAATTCTTTCAGAAAATTTGGATGCTACTATTTGTGCTGCATATGAATTTGTGAAGCATATAAATGACTTGGACGTCAATGTAGATGGGTTAGTTATTAAGTTTACTTAGAACACCAAAATTGCTGGAGTTGCGGACAGTGAAGAAGGTTGTCAAAGAATACAGTGGGTTACAGATCAGCTTCAGAAATGGGTGGAGAAATGGCAGATGGAGTTTAATTTGAGCAAGTATAAGATGTTGCACTTTTGGCGGTCGATTGTAAGGGGAAGGGACATGGTGAATGGCAAGTCTCTTCATAACATCTATATGCATAGGGATCCTGGGGTCCAGGTCCATAGCTCCCTGAAAGTGGCACCACAAGTATAGAGTTATGTACATGATACAGTTTGATAAGACTTTGGTTCGGCCGCATTGGCATGCAGTTCTGTTCGCTTCATTACAGGAGGGATGTGGAGACTTTGTGGAGGGTGCAGACGAGGTTTACCAGAATGCTGTCCAGATTGGAGGGTATTATAAAGGAGAGATTGGCCAAACATGAATTGTTTCCTCTGGAATGTCAGAGACCTGATAGAAATATATAAAATTATGAGAGACACAGATAGGATGAACAGCCAGAACCTTCCCCCCCCCCCCCCCCCCCACCACAGGATAGAAATGTCAAATGCTAGAGGGCACTGTTTTAAGGTGGGAGGGGCAAAGTCTTTTAAAAAGAAAGGGTGGTAGGTGCCTGGAACTTTCTGCCAGTAGTGGTGGTGGACTCAGATATGATAGTAGCATTAATAGGCTTTCAGATAGGCATGGGGATATGTAGAGACTGGAGGGATAAGGATCATGTGCAGGCAGATGAGATTAGTTTATCACAACATTATATATACTGCACAGACATCATGGGTTGAAGGGCCTGTTACCACGTTGTAGCCTATGTTCTACGCTAGCATTTAGCATCTATCCCTAATTTCCTTAAGAATCCTACATGTTAAAATATTCCCTCAGGGTTGCTGTTTATAAGTTTCAGGATTTGATTGCGTAATTAAGAATGATTACTGTTACATTTTGATGAAAGTTGTGTGATAGTCAGGGACATTGACAATAGTATTGGTATGAGTTTATACCAAGTTACAGTTAAAAAAAATGTTGTTTACGTGCTATACAGTGAAACCATACTATAACCAAGTATAATCAAACCATATGTAAGTACACCAGGTAGTGCAAAGAGAAAAATACCAGCGTGCAGAATATCGTGTTACAGATTTACAGTGTTACAGTTACAGAAAAAGTCCAGGGTCCACAATGAGGAAGCTTGGATGATTGGGAGGACTGTTCAGTAGTCTGATAACAACCGTGAAGAAGCTGTGTCCACAATCTAGTGGTTCATACTTTTAAGCTTTATCTCTCTTGCCTCACAGAAGAGGAACGACCAAGGTAAAAATGGGAATTGAATATGAGTTGTTTAGAGACACAGAGTTTAGAGGCACTGACCGACAATCAACTGTATCCTCTCCTACACATTACAATTTACAGAAGCCAAAGAGAAAGCCCACGCAGTCACAGGGAGAATGTACAAACTCTGTACAGACAGCACCCGTAGTCAGGATCAAACCCGGGTCTCTGGTGTTGTAAGGCAAATACTCTACCGCTGCAACACTGTGCCGCCCCATTATGTTGGCTGCTTTCCAGAAGCAGCATGAAGTATAGATATAGTTGAAGGGGAGGGGGAAGCACTGGTTTGTGTATTAGACTGGGCTACATCCACACCTCTCTCCAATTTCTTGCAATCTTGGGTAAAGCTGTTGCCAAAATCAATCTGTCATACTTTCTATGGTGCATCTGTAAAGGTTGGGAAGAGTTACTGGAGACTTGCCAAACCTCCAAAATGAATGACATGTTTTGGGTAATGGTGATTCCTACGATGATGCAGGTGAGGGAATAGCAATAGTTAAAGGCCAAATTGAAATAGAGAGACCTATAACCTGGCACGTGTAATTCCAACAAACCGCTTTGTTACTGAATGTTTAAAGATAATTGAAATATTTCCTTTTAATTTGTATGCCAATGCTAAAGTTGCGCAGAATGAATGGCAACGCATCTGATTTAAGTTCTTGGCCCATTAGGTTTGCTGATTAGTGGTTGGAGATACAGAGCCAAGATGGTTTAAATGGAGATAGACACAAAAAGCTGGAGTAACTCAGCGGGACAGGCAGCATCTCTGGAGAGAAGGAATGGGTGACGTTTTGGGATTCGTCACCCATTCCTTCTCTCCAGAGATGCTGCCTGTCCCACTGAGTTACTCCAGTTTTTTGTGTCCATCTTCGCTTTAAAACAGCATCTGCAGTTCCTTCCTACACATGTTTTAAATGGAACTAGTTTGAAGAGCATAAGAACTTTGAATATGTTAATTTAAACAATAATTTGCGTATTCACCCTGTTTAATTTTAATCCTCCAAGTCCATCATTCCAATAAATGTATGCAACACTTAGTCAAAGGTAATTGCATGAAATTAATGGATGATCAATTACTGTAATATGTTTTACAGGCACTATTTGGGGGATCAACCTCTCAGGACGTGGGGGTGACAGAACATTTTATGCGCACTTAAATTGGGCTGATAGAGTGCACATTGAGAGGATGTTTCCATTAGTGGGAGAGTCTAGGACCAGAGGGCACCGCTTCGGAATAAAAGGATGAAACTTTAGAAAGGAGATGAGGAGGAATTTCTTTAGTCAGAGGGTGGTGAATCTGTAGAATTCATTGCCAGCTGTGTAAGCCAAGTCATGGAGTATTTTTAAGGTGGAGATTGACAGATTCTTGATTAGTAAGGCTGTCAAGGGTAATGGGGAGAAGGCAGGAAAATGGGGTTGAGAGGGAAAGATGGATCAGCCATGATTGAATGGCAGAGTAGACTCGATGGGCTGAATGGCCTAATTCTACACCTAGGATTAATAGACTTATGGACTAAACAAAGGACAACCTGCTGGTTTTATATCTCATTGTAAGAAGAGAGCCTCATAGTGTAGCATTTCTTGTGTATCACATTGAGGTGTTCACCTAGATTAGGTGATCAAATCATGAACATGTTACTTTTAATTAAAAATTTAAAGAGCAACCACTTTTGCAACATTTACCTGCTTGGAGAGTGGGGACTTTATCTCATTCACCAACAATGTTACACTGGAATCTTATTATTTAAACCCATGTGTCAGCAATTGGCTTCAAATCTTTGGTATAAGAATGGATTTTATATAGAAAAATAAAAGCATTGCAGATGCAGTTGTGCAAATCCTTCTAAATTTTTATCTTTACATTTTTACATTTTCAAACAGCATAATCATTTAAATCAACCATAAAGGGAAAATGGTTAGATTGTGAGCACTGTTATCAGCACAGTCTCTTGTTTGCATACTGCTCCACTAATTATTGTTATTTTTCATGTGTATTTGCAAAGATCTGATCTTCCTGACCTTATTTTAGATATTGTTTTATGTGTCGCTTACGATTCCAATAATTGCATAGACATTTTGGTTTCTATTTGGAAAATCAGTCACCATGGGAAATTTCACGATTTTGTAAATATGATTCAATGCGACTTACTAAAGCAACTGGAAGTTAAAGCCTAACTGTAAAGGACCTTGGATTCTATTGATAAAAACTGCCCCCCAGTCAAAAGTTAAAGAAAATCTTTTCCCTGTTTATATAAAGCACCGAGTTATCCTTTAATGCTCTGAAGGTGATGAGGGTGTTGGTACACGAGTATAATGCAGAACAATAAGTGAAATCTCAAAGACTTTTCATTTGCTTTGATGTCAAAAGATGAAAAATGTTGCAAGGCAGTTATCTGATACAGTGAGTGAAGAATTACAAAAGACACGCTAACTAAAAAGAATCTGCTAATCCGTGAAGGGTCAAGATACAACATTACTTGGATATCTACTTCAAGCTCATTCACTTTACTCTTCGTATCATTTAGTTTGACAGAGCAATTTAAAATGACAGGAAACTCAATAATTCTAAATACCACCAGTCAGTAGAGATATATTTTATAATGAAAGGCAATTAACTATAGTATTTGATCTTGAGCAGCATAATTATATATCAAGTTATTGTTACCCCTATCTCACCCATCACCCTTTCACTTTTTGTCTCCTTAGGTCACATAATAACTGTAACTATAGACTGATGAAGAATCTGGAAACGTCTCCTAATTTCTCCCTTTTTCGTGCCATGTTATGAGCCTCTCAAGGGTTGTGTTTGGGATTTCAATCGTATAATTCCTCTGATAGATGACTAGGCCACAGGTCTCATTAGATTTAAATTTTGCAGCTACCTTCTACATTAACAAATGGAGGTCACAAGTATGAGTTGCATACACACCGGTCCCGGACAAGTCACACCTCAATAAGGCCTGGAACAATATCCACCCATGGTTTTGGGAGGATTCAAGCTATCTTGGCAGGAGCAAAACATAGAAGGGAGAAGATCTGAAAGTTATTGACAGAATTTGGAAAAAAAAGAACAAATAAATGGTAGACATTAGACAAATAAAGAAATCTTTCTTAATGTGATAAAAGTTTCAATAAATTTTTATGGCTCTGAAACACAAATGGAAGTACGATATTTTAACTATTCTGGACTAGTGGGCCAGAATGGCAGCTTTTTATTCCCGATAACAAAGTTACTCAAGACAAGAGAGAGGGAGATTATAAAAAAGGGCAGAGTGGTTGCAAAATTGGTCAGGGGAACAATCATGAGATTATATGCATTGAACTACAGAACAAAGAATAAACCTTCAAATAGTCTGAAGGACACGCAAGTTCAAACTGGGTAAATTTCTGGCAAATGCAAAATTATTACGATGTGCAAATTGGAGATTTCAATCATTTGAATATTGCCTTGGATGTGCAGAAAATAATTTTTAGGTAGTAGGCAACAAGCTCAAAATGAAGGGGGATGGAAGTGCAATTCTAGATCTAGTTTCAGAGAATGAAGAATGGAAGAATTATCAGTGGGAGAGCACTTGTGGGGCAATGATTATAATCCAGTTAAATTTAGCATAATTATGGAAAAAAGAAAAGAGAAATAAAAATGTTCAGGAAATTTCAGGAAAACTTTGGAAAGCGTAGGGCCTATGTAGCATCAGGAAAGTGATCTCTGAAGATGGAGGACACGGGGAAGATTCTCAATTAAATAGTCTTCACAAATGGTTTGGGTGACGCAATGCTGATGTTGCAGTTAACGTAACTCAGTGTAAAATATTGTAGTGGAAGAACAAAGTAAAAGATGAAGAAATAAGAGCTGCAGCATTCACAAAATGCATGCTAAAATAAAAAGCAAGGGAGGTAATTGCAGAGATTCTGGTTTCTAACTTTGCTGGCTGCTGGAGTAGTACTGGAGGATCGGAGGACCTCTAACATTGTACAACTGTTTAAAAAAGGAGTAAGGGATAAACCAAATAAGTATAGTTACGCTTCAGTGGCAACAAATTGTTGGAATCTATTCTCAGGAACAGCCCAAGATTGATTTAGAAAGCAGAGGCTAATAAGAATTAGTTTGCATTGATGAAAGGAAAGCTCTTAGAGACAGGATTTTTTTGAGGAGGGTAAAACTAGCCAATAAACTATTTAAAATGGCCTGCTTTCCCTTGTTATCAATTGAACAGAAAATAATAGAAGTTACAGAAGTCCCAGATACAAAACAATAGTTGGACCACAACAGGAATTCTGCATGTACTTTTGGTCATCCCATAAAAGGAAATTATTGCACTGGGGAGGGTGCAAAGGATATTTAAGATGATGGTTACACAAAAAGCTGGAGAAACTCAGCGGGTGCAGCAGCATCTAAGGAGCGAAGAAGGGTCTGAAGAAGGGTCTCGACCCGAAACGTCGCCTATCTCCTTCGCTCCTTAGATGCTGCTGCACCCGCTGAGTTTCTCCAGCTTTTTGTGTAACCCTCGATTCTCCAGCATCTGCAGTTTCTTCGTTAACATATTTAAGATGATGTTGATAAGGCAGGAAAATGTTAAGAAAAATATTTGAGGATAAAGTTGGGTTCACTTTAGTAAATCTGCAGCTGAGGGGAATCTTAATTAAAGAATATAAATCTAGGAGGGTTATGACGGACTGAATGACCTCCTTCCACATGATAATTTTCCTAAGATTCCATAATTGAACACACTGCCCTGTTAATTTAAATGTTTTATGAATACTACTTTACAAATCACATAGTAACAAAAGTGAGGATGGTTGGGGAGTATTAAGTGAATTAGTAAACACATGTCTTGCCTTTATTTTTATGATCCCATGCAAGGTAGTATTTTGCTAATCACTGGATTCAGGTACAAACCAGCTTTGCTTTTTGGTTGCTAGAATGATCTTAACTCAGTTTTGTAAAATAAATGTTGAAGTCTCAAAAATGTGTACTCTTTCATGCAAGTCTGGTTTCTCAAAATCCAATGTAACACCTGTGGCAACTAGGACAAAGGCAACCGACTCCATTTCATTTGATGTGTATCATTGCTGACTAAAGCCTTGGAGATGTCAATCTACACCGGCAGCTACTTGCTACGAAAAGTTAATGGACACGTTTGAAGTGACAATTAATAAAAACGCAATACATTACAGCCTGTATGCACATCCAAGAGACAAATCATCATAAGTTATAATAATTAAAGTCAAACACTTTATCTTCCTGTGGCTGACCTAAGCTGTAATTCAATGCCTGTGTGATGATCAAATAAAAAAGTTGTGTGCACATGTATTTTTTTTTTTGTTAAATTACAGTTGATGTCACTGTACAAAGCTCAATTCCCTTTGATGTTTTGTAGGACAGACACATGATTGCAGAGGCTGAGATATCTCAAGTTAAAAAAAATCTTCTTAGAAGTACTTGTTCTACAGGTAAGGACTATGATGTCTTGCTAATGAAGTATCCACAACATGCAGTTGTTCTTCTGCTACTGCACTTGTCAGCACTTGCTCAGGGTCTACTGCTAATTTTTGCAGCAAAAGCAGTCTGTTCTAAGACACTGTTCTGACACTTGAGTGTGGCCGTCCTTCTTACTAATTCTAGAATCTGTGAAATATCTATGTATATGAGAAATAAAGTATGCTGAAATATTTTTTTATAAAACACGAGTGCTTTACAAATGCTGAGGAGAAAGCAAATCCATACACAAACTGCACTAGTAGGTTTTGGGGTTACTTCTTTACTGTGCTGCATGATAAACCCCCACCCCCTGACCACCCTCCACCCCCCCACCACACAACGCTCCGTCCTCAGTTCAATCACCTGCCTTCCTCCGGCCACAACCCCCATCCTTGCCGCGTGTTCACCATCCCCCCGGACCTCCCCCTCTCCGACATCGAACGGTCTGTCCTCAGCAGAGGTCTCACCTTTGTCCCCCTCCGTCCCCACCTCACTGAGTTCCGCGCCCACCACAACTTGGAGCTCTTCTACCGTCGCCTCTGCCTCACAGCGTTCCTCCACGGGAAGAAGTCTCGCCCCCCACTGATGATCCCTTTTCCTGTCTCCCAAGTACCCCCTCCACTTGGACCCCCCCCTCGTAGCCTTTCGGCTCTAGAACTATTTATCCAGAACTGCCGTCGGGACATCAACCGCCTCGACTTCTCCACTCCCCTGTCTCACTCCAATCTCTCCAGCCCTGAACGTACTGTCAATGACTCACTCCGTAACAACCCAGACTGGGTTATCAAACCCGCCGACAAGGGAGGTGCCGTGGTAGTCTGGCGCGTCGATCTCTACAAAGCGGAGGCCGCGCGCCAACTCTCGGACACCTCCTCCTACTTACCCTTGGGCCATAACGCCACTGACGAACACCAGGCCACCATCTCGAGCACCATAACCGACTTCATCAGCTCCGGCTCCCTATCCCCCCGAGCCTCTGACCTCATCGTTTCCCAGCCCCGCACGGCCCAATTTTACCTTCTCCCCAAAATCCACAAACCCGACTGCCCTGGCAGACCCATTGTCTCTGCCTGTTCGTGCCCCACCGAACACATTTCTACATACCTTGACGCCATCCTATCCCCCTTTGTTAAATCCCTCCCCACCTATTTTCAAGACACCTCAGACACTCTCCGTCGGCTCCGTGCATTCCATTCTCCAGGCCCCCATCCTCTCATCTTTACCATGGACGTCCAGTCACTCTACACCTCCATCCCCCACCAGGACGGTCTCAAAGCCCTCCGGTTCTTCCTCGACCAGAGGAGCAACCCGTACCTGTCCACTGACACCCTCCTCCGCCTAGCAGAGTTGGTCCTTACCCTCAATAACTTCTCTTTTGATTCCTCCCATTTCCTCCAAACACAAGGCGTAGCTATGGGCACACGCATGGGCCCCAGCTACGCTTGCCTCTTTGTTGGGTACGTCGAACAATCCTTGTTCTCGGCGTTCCAGGGCCCCATCCCCGACCTCTACCTCCGTCACATCGACGACTGCTTTGGTGTCACCTCCTGCACCCACACACAACTGACTGACTTCATTCATTTCACCACCAACTTCCATCCGGCACTCAAATACACTTGGACCATTTCCGACATTTCCCTACCATTCCTTGACCTCACCATCTCTAT